>JANRMT010062831.1:32821018-32851147 GCA_026402145.1 Polypterus bichir lapradei
ATATATATATATATATATATGTGTATATGTAGATATGTATATAGATATGTATTTTGATATATATATATATATATATATAACAATTACATTAACAATCATGTTACGTTATTTTTAAAATTTTTCCTTTTCTTTTTCATACCTTCTTTAACACACTACTTCTCCGCTGTGAAGCGCGGGTATTCTGCTAGTTTACCCTATACAACTCAAGGCACTTCACATCCAGAAAAACAGATTTCAGCTCTGAGAATTTTGTGTCTTACTTCAGCTGTGTTGGTGGGGGATGGGATAGCCAGTTGCTTGCTGCTTGTGCGGATTGACACATTTGCAAAACAAAAACGTTGATGAAGAGTTGTGAAGGAATATAAGGTGGCCCGGCATTACAACTTTTTTCATAGGCTTCAGGGATTCTAGTGTTAAGATTGCCATGAACTGTTGCCAGAACCAAAAGACATTTCTGGAAGACCATAAGAGAATGAAAAACTGAATTATGAAAACATAAAGAAAAGCATTCTACAATGCTCCAATTTTTGTGTTGGATTGTCCTTGTCATAGTTAGAGTGGTGGCAGTATTCTACAGCTGATTTTCATAACAGTCAAGATATCTTTGAAAGCTGCTTGTAATCTGTGTGTTTTACTAACATTTATTTTTCAGATTCAGGTTTGAAGGCAGCCAGCCAATATTAAATATTTTAAAGAAAAGATGATTGTGTGCTTCTTTAAAATTCACAACACAGACACAAATTGTCAGCTTTCAGTTTGTCAAATAAAAAAGAATAAATCTAAATACGAATTCAGTAAAGAAACCAAGTCAGTTTCCTGAATTTATATATTACTGGCACATAAAAATATGCTTCAGCCTGATTTTAGCCTTCCCTTTAACAAAGTTTAGTTGAGTTTCATCTATATTCAGATAGGATTAGTTTTACACCAGGAAGAGGGGTAATTTTACTTGTGTCCAAATCACTCATGTCAGTAACTTTTCATGGACTGCCTGTTCATGTCTCAGTAAAATCTACAAAGACATTAACCTTCTATAAAAAGTCAGTAAAAAAATAACCACAGGTTAAACTAGTGCGAATTGACATATCAGTAAATCTGTCATTTGAGCAATTCAAATGGGACTAAAATTACAGAGATCCTTTGGTAATAATTACTTTTACCCAGTGGTTTTAGAAGAATAATTTTAGGGTAAGATAGCTTTCATCTTAAAGAAATAGCATAGAGGGTTAATACATGTCAGAAACCTTTGCAGGCATGTCAGGAAACCAGATAATGGTTAAGTGAACAACAAAATACAGTGAAAGATGACTAAGAGATGACTAAGAAATTAGCAGATGTCCTGTAAAACACCATAATGGACAGTTGTTATGCACAGAGACTTCAAGGGTGATGGCTCAACTCAAGGGTATAAAGAAAAACCAGAATATAATATAATATAGTTTTATTTTATATAAGTCATTTGGGTGTAAACCAACAAACCAACCAGAGAAAAATGTAAGCATTGATTGCCAAAATTGCCAAAATGCCAAAATGTAAATTCAACAATTTATAAAATGAACCTTTATTCTTTGTTTCTGTGATCATTCTGTCCATACTGTAACAGACTGCTTTTGAAGAATGCTCCCTCTAAGGCATTTTGCCAAGGAGTAATTAAAAGATACAATGAACATCTTTTTTCCTGCTTGATTACTGATTTATACTGTTAGAGGATATTTCTTTCTTTAATAAGATGTTACATTTCTACCACATGGCTGAAGTGGTAAAAAAAAGACCTTGCATTGTACTCCCTTCTGTGCATGTTGAATAACAGTGGATGTAGGGTGGGGTGGGTGTTATATCCCTTCGGAGGCCCAGAGACATGCTGATATACAAAACGTGTTGGTGCAGGGCTGTTACCCTTGGAGGTATGAACTGACATATTGGTATTATAAATAGGAACTGTGGTCTGAACTTTCAACTGAACTGACAGTACAAACACATTAACTATAGAGAACAGGAAAAAGCCAGTGCAGACTACTGCCATGCAACTTTCCCATTTGAAGCATGGACTTTTCACCACCTCCTGGTGTAAAACTAATCCCGTCTGAATGCAGCTAAAAAATTACAGAGGTTCTCCAATAATAACACCATCTCCTAGTGTAAAACTAATTCCATAAGCATAAGACAGTCAGAATTATAAAGGGGAGTTTAAACAAAGGCACTACAAGCCCCATGTCCTCACCCCCTGTTAAACACTCGTGCAACTCCACTAAACAGCCGATTGTTGAATTTGGCAGCAGCACAACTCAATCAAGAGCAATGGCAACACCAAGGTGGCATTATGCATACAACCTCAACATAACGTAAACAATGAAAACTAACAAATATGGCATAAATATAAAATAGTAGTTTAAAAAATGATGATGATTATTCTTGCAACAAGTAAGAAAGAGTGTTACAAAACAAATATATACACAAAATTTGCAAATTAAAACTTACTAACTTTGTGCATACACACAATCCCACACCATATTTCAAATCCGGATTAAACCTACTGTTTACTAAGCAGCAAGGGCAAGTTCCACTTCATCTGTTCTTTTTCTAATTAAAAATGTGACCTGCTGTACTAAACACAAACTCGCACACCATACACATTCAGAAAAGGAGTGTCTGGAGTGGAGTGCTACAGGTAGATGCATCCCTTACACTCTGCCAATCCTCTCCATGCACAGGACAACTCCTTGGGTTCCATTTTCTTGGTTAATTACTCCATTTTCTTTAATGTAAAGGTTAATATTCCTGTCTTCACTCTAAAGTGAAGTCTGCCTATCTGCTCCCTATTTACAGGAAGTGTGGTGGTAAAATGACATGTGAAATTCTTCAAGTACCATAACAATTTTCATAAAGGAGCACTAAACTAAATTACTATAAAGATTAGAAAAGAAGGTTCTGAAAAACTTGTTTTTAAGCAAGGCTAATTTACTGATCACCGATCAAATCAGAGTGGATGAAAATTGGCTGATTTTGATTGGTAACCAATCGATTGGAGCATCACTAGTGACACTCAGTTTTTCCCAGTTGAGAAACATACAAGTAACAGTATGAGTTTTGGACAAGACCAGCAACAAAGAAACAAATAAAAGCCTCAATAATTTAGGCTCAGCTAATATTAAGTGTGCAAACCTTACAATATAAAGACAAAATAGAAAATGAAAATGGGAAAACCAAAAGAGAATGTATTAAAGTAAATGAGCAGGAGGATAACTCAGAAAGCATACAATAAAATCACTGTTTAAATTCACTTAAATGAAACCATATTTAGTATTAAAATATGAAATTTTGATTTTGCTGTGAACTTATAATTTCAAATATCACTTACTTAAAATATAAAATTCACCTTGCAAGTAATAAAACTTCATAATATTCTGTTAATATAAAATCTAAGCACTAAAATTTAAAAATGCAGTACATCAAAAGCATACAATTACAAAGTTGTAAAGGACTAGTACTGCTTTAGAAGTATTTTGCTTATGACAGCAGTATAACTTTTTAAGTAATATTAAAGTAAAAAAGGAAATAATCTGCTAAAATGTGCCATTATTTAACAACATGGTCTAAAGAGACTCTATCACTGTGTTATAAATTCTCTTTTTTAGAAAGGGCATTTTAATAGCATACTGATATGGAATTACCAGCTCCTGGAGGACTTTGTTAAACAGAAATTGTTCTAAAACTGGTGTCCTTAACTACTTCCCTAATTTTTAGAAATTCTATCAGTCAGAAATTGTTAATCTTCAATTTAGGATTTAGTGCCACAATCCCCAATTGGATTTTGGACTTCCTCACGATCAGACCTCAAAATGCATGGATTGAAGGAATTATACCCTCCAAATTGACCCTCAGCACTGGCATTCAGTAGGGAAGTTGCTAAATCCCCTTCTTGTTCACCTATAATTCTCTGACAAACAGAGCTCCAACTCCTTCATTAAATTTGCATGATGCCATTAGCATCATAGGCCTGATCACCAACGATGATGAGATAGCTTACTGAAAAGAGGTTTACCTGCTAACAAAGTGCCAAGACAACAATGTCACTATTAATATGAGCAAAACTGCAGCTGATCAAAGACTTTAGGAAGCAAAAGGCTGACTATGTTTCTATTTACATCAGACAGGATGCTTTTCAGAGTATGAGCAGTTTCAAAATCTCTTGAAGTGTCCATCAGTAATGAACTATTATGGGTTTAATACATTTTTACAAGAAAAGAACAAAATAAACTCAAAGACTAAACTCTTGAACAAAAAAGTATCAGTCAGTATCTGGGGCAAAACTACACAATTTAGACAATATAATACTCTAAACAACTCCATGAAAATGTAATTCAAAATTACAAGTCAGGGTATACAAACAAGAAAATAAGCAAAGTGACTGAACATACTTTGGAGCACAGTTAAATTAATAATTAAGCAATGGATTATGACACAGTTGTAAATCTACCTAGACCAGAGATGATTTGTTTTCCTGCAAGGCAACAGCCACGAGAATAAAGCCAAAGCTACACAGGGATGGCTTAAAAATGACAATGTTAATGTCCTGGAGTCCATATATCAATTCAAATAAGAATTTGTGGCTGGACTTGAAAAATTCTGTTTACTCATGATCTCCATGCAATCTGAAAAAGCTTAAGGAGTGTTGCAAAAATTAATGGAGAAAAGCTACAGCAGGGGTGTGGAAATCAAATTTGTTTCTACTTGTCCACGGACAAGTAAACTTAGAAAATCCACTTCTCCGCCAGTTAAATTCACTTGCCCATAAACAAATAACAAAAGTGAAAAATAGTTAATTTTTTCTGATCTCTTTTATTGATACCAAAACTGCCTTCCATTTTAAAACTGAAAAAAAGTTCTTTCAGGGAGTAGTATTTTGCCACCTTGCTCTAGAACATTATATAAAAGATTCCCTTATTTTAACTGGCTAATAAACAATGCCTTCATTACAGCTACACTAGTTCTTTTTTCATATATTACAGTTACATAACAGAACACTGTCCTGATTCATTTTCTGCCATGGTCTTCAGCTTTTGTCTTGCAAAATCTTCTCCCCCAAGAATCGTTACTATTTCAGACAGCATGTGCTGAATGCTTTTCATTTCTGCTTCAGCTGAACTGCATGGTTCCTGGACTGATGGTCCTGCATAAGTGGATGCTGACGACTTTTCAGGTTTTTTTATGAGTGATGTGCCTGATGCCAGGTGACAGCCAGAATTCCACAGCTGGTGGTGGATCAAACTCTTCTAAAGAAGCAGTATTGAACAGCCTAGCATAACGCTCAACCTCCAAGCGTTCAGCTTTAGAAAACGCTTTTTTAATTGAACTAACTTTTTTCTTACTTTTAGACTCATGTCTCTATCTGATGTACTAAATCCCCAGTTCCTATCCTTTTTCTTTCTGCACATAACCAATCAACACACGATAAACGTATTTGTGAAATTAAAACTAGTTATAAGCTTAGACCTCTGAATGGATGGCATAATTAAAAAAAAAAAAATCGTTATACATGTTTAAGTTCTGAAAACTCTGAGGTCTAGGAATTGTCTTTTCACAACACAGAGTCAACCATTGTACAGTGCCCCTCAAGTAATTTACAGATTAAGGACCTGGCTCATGGGTTGAAGGATCGCTTCTCACATTTATTTTTATTTACCTGTTTTAAAAATGAATTACACTCTCCCACAACACAATTTTGAGACGATTTTGTGTATTTTGATGCTAAGTTGTTGCTAGGCAGGATGACCAGGAGTGACGCCACTACCACAATGGTACAAAAATAACCATCCTGTACATCCTATTTTTTCAAGTTTGTAAATACATTAAGAACTCTGGCATGCTTGTGATTCAGTGTTTCAGGTTCTCAATATTTTTGTGTTCAGACTAAGATATAGTGCAGTGTTTTGTTTTAAATTTCCAGATTTAAAGATTTCATTGTATGAACTTCAGCCTATTTTTTAAATTTTTCTCCTCTTAGCTCCTTTTACTTTAGACATCTCCCAACTTCTGTTTCTTTCCTTTCACTGATGCCTGTTCTTATGCAGTCAGTACAGTAACAGCAGCACTGAGAGTCAGCTGCAAACTGATACTGTGGGTTAAATGTGGAATGGTATGAAAATGAGGCTGACATTCATAACAAAAGGAATGAATGAGTGGTAGTGGCAAATCTGATCAGTTGGCTCAGAAATGTAATCAATTATTTTTATTGTTTGAGACATAGGGTTTTGCTTCATAAAGATTCAGCTGAAAGTAAATGTCGGGGATGGACCTAGGAGTTAACCTTTTTTTATCAAAATTAAGTGACTTTAATCATTCTGAGGTATGTTAAAGACTAGGGCTGACATTTGGTCTCTTGGTATTACAATGCTAAAACTCTTTAAAGCATGGCATTGATTACATTTTTCTGTAAAAATGCTATGCTTTGTGATTTTTGGTTTCTCTCTATCTAAAATTGGCCATAGCACATCCTACTCCAAGTGTGCATAAAGTTTTTACACTGTAACTAAGTCTATGTTTGTTTCAAAGGTCAGATATTTTTTCAGTAGAAAATGCACAAGTTTTGCTTTGCCCACTTCAGCCAAGTCATGCTTGCCCCCAAATCACCCCTTGTCTCTAACCGGCTATTTCTTATCACTTTCTCCACCTAACAGCTAATGTGTGGAGAGTGTTCTAGTGCCAAAATGGCTGCCGTCTCATTATCTAGATGGATGCTTAACATTAGTGGTGGTTGAAGTGGATCCCCACTCACTATGTAAAAAAGTGTGTAGAGTAATGAGAAAAGCACTATATACTGTAAATGTAAAGAATTATTATTATTATTATTATTATTATTCAAGTGTCTGTTTTCTTATCAAAGAGATGTGCAACTTGTTATCTGGTAGGAAATTTTCAAATGCCCAGTCTGTCAGCTTTAAAAGCAGCACAGTTTTGGCTTTCTTGCAGACTTGCTTCAGTAGGTTGCAACAATTGCATGACATAATTTATGCTTCAATAAATGCATATTACCCTGTACTTGCTGTAAACTCAATAGCACGTTTTCATATTATACTTACTGGCAGCTCTTTCTCCACTAAGGTAACTGACATCAACTGATCTTGAAAGAGCGCTCACATGTTGCTCTGGATGCATAAATCACCTGTAATTAATTCACACATTCGAGATGGCTTGAATGAATGAAAACAGACCTTCTGGAAAAACTGTTAATGTTAACGAGTTTAGGTCTGATAAACCATCTACACTTTGTAGTTTGTTTCTTTTCTCTTTTTTTGTCATTTAACATCTTGCATGCAGGTTTCAATCAAACTATTAATATGACTATAAATGGTTATTATTCTATGTAAATGGTTTGAAATTGATTTTTGAAACTGGGTGCAAATCAATCTTAAATTTAACACAAGATGGGACTGACACAAACTCTGAGGAATGAAAACACAGAGTAAAAAAGCACTTTGATATTAACATTTCAGATGTTTCAACGCGATTTGGGATGGTGAAAGTAGCCAATCCGAGAGCGTTATTCATTTCTCCTTGCTGCTGATTGATCTCTGCCCTGTGACGTGACTCCAGCGGAGTGTCCTCGTGTTTTCCATTTTGTTACTGTATTCATTTTGTTATTCTTAAACGCACAAGATGTTGCCGAATCACCCTGCACCTTCTAAGGCTTCTGGCACTGAGCCTAAGCACCAGAAGAAGTTTAAAACACTCCAGGAGAAGGTTGAACTACTGGATTTGCTCCTGGAACTAATAGTTATGCTGCAGTAGCATAGTAGTTCACTATGGCATTAATGAAAGCACTGCACGCTACATAAAGAAGAATGAAGCAGCGATCTGGAGTACCGTATCTGTAAGTTTCTGTGACAGTGCCAAAAAGGTAACGACTGTAAAGAATAAAAATATCGTCAGGATGGAATCTGTCTGTGGATCACCGACTGCAGGAAGAAGAACATCCCTTTGGACGGTAAAATCATCCATGAGAAAGCACGGAAATTGTACCAGCAGTTCGCTACAGGAGACAATGTAGCAACTTCACAATGTTCCTAAAATCCTATAAAGAAAAGCCAGTACAAAACCCCATCAGAAGAAGACCTATCCAAAGATATGACTACTCCTGAAGCGCCTGAAGAGGAGGCACCACCCTTGGAGTTTTAAATCCTCTGCATCGTACTGCACAGTTACTTCATCATCATCATCATCAATATCATTCATCATTGGTGAGTCCCGTACATTTACTGTATTTTAATTAAATGAAATTATTAGGTATTTACTCTATAACAAAGAAAATGCGCTTGCATGAATTACAGTACGTATAGCAGTAACATCGGTAATTTACATTCTAGCACCGCGGGAGACATAGCAGTACAGTACTGTACAGTAGATGGGTTTACCTTTACATTCTATTTTTACGTAATGTATTAAGGTAATTTTTTAGGTAATTGTATTAATGTATTAAGCTGATTTTGCACCGGAATTAAAGTGTTTTGGGGCATACTGTATTTAGGGTTTAAAGTATAAAAATAGGCATTACATTGGAACAGAGTTATACAATAAGACAAGGTAGTGCATATTTAATAAATAATATATTTATAAATAAAGTTACATGAGACCTTGAAATTCTGTGCAGAATTGTGAGCATTCTGCACAAATACTTTAATTCCCACAAATTCAGTTGTTTAGTGCACTAATTATTTGCACATATTTATGTAGTAGGCAATCTCTCTTGCTTGTTGCAAAAATATTCAACTTTTTTTTTCATCTCTATTTTATAAGAGTGCCTAATTTGTTATTTAGAAATTACTTAATTTTTTAATTGTTTACAATTTGTTAATCTTGAACGCATATAGGATTTCAATATGCATTACTGTGCAAGCATACTGTAGGATTAGAAGACATGGCTGGACCGCCATAACACAAGTTTAAACTGTTCCTTAAAAAAAACTAGAACAAACTTGCTTAAAGTGAAGGCCAAAGACATGCTGAAGTATATTCTTGAGCAAAAAATTAATAAAGACATTTAGGAAACTGACATGGATTGTTTAGTGAATTTATACTCAATTTCACTCCTTTTTATTTGACGAACTGACTGCTCCAGATTTAATGATGCATTGTGACACATTAAGACACTCATGTTTCTTTAAAATTTCTGTATTGGCCTGACTGCCTTTAAACCTGAATCTGAATATTAAAATCACACATACAAAATGATACACAGTATTCAAGGATAACTCAAGAAAACCTTCTGTAGCATGCCCAAAAGAACTAAACATACTTTAATATCATATTTATGTTTGCAAGGTGAAAAAGAGAGTCCAAGGAGTTTCTCCACTGCTGGAGACAGAACATGCCCAGAGCGGTCACACATACTACCAGAAATGGCTAATATGCTGATTTTGTAGACTTTGTCGTTGCACAAACACACTTTTTTACTTTGTGTATTTGTGATATTTAGGTTGAAGAAATATGAATTATTTTAGAAATGTTTACTTCATCTCTAAACACTCTGTTTTTGCTTTACTTCTTCAAATAACCTTTGTTGTAAAACTAAGCTGAACTGTTTAAAGAGAATAAATACAGTTTTATGTTAATGAAATATTTTGACCATTTTTATAACAATATTAAAATCGGGATCAAGAATCAGTAAGAACCGGAATCAATTTTGAATAAATAAAATCTAAACAATCCTCATCCCTACCATTGACCATTCTATTTTGATACACATGCTGGAAAATTACATTGGGCTGATAGCCACCATGCTTGCCTGGTTATGTTGCAATTTATCAAATCAATTTTAGCATGTGTAGAAACATACTGACAGAACTCCGTCATTATACTCAGAAGTTAAATATAGTGTCCCACAGGGTTCAGTACTGGGAATGTTTACTGTTTTCACTTTACATACTATCATTAAAAAACAAACAAAACATAGCATTAATTTTCACTTGTATGCAGATGACACCTTTCATCTAGGCTATTTCTCTGATGCTCTTTTAGTTGTGTCAGTGATTTAAAGGAGAGAATAGATGAGAACTACTTGTCTCTGAATAGAGAAAAAACAGAAATGCTATTTATTGGGGGAAAGATGTTGACAGCAGCAACATTCTGTCACTCTTTAACTCAGATTAGAATCATCATTACTGAATCACCACACAATTTAGGTGAAATCTTTAACTCTTGTATGTCATTTAAAACACACATTGCAAAACTATCCAAAACAAGCTTTGTTCCATCTTACAAGTTAGGATGTTTCCTAAATATGCAGAATAATTATAAAGTAATTCATGCATTTATTTCTTGCAGGACTGGCTACTGCAATACAATTCATCGTTGTTGAAATAATTCTTTATGCAGTTTGAAGTTAATTCAACACGCTGCCGCAAGAGTTATTACACAAATCAGAATGTACACTACAATTCTCTAGTCCTTGCACTGGCTGGCTCCCAGTTAAACAGTGGTGATTTCAAAACCCTCCTTATAGATTATAAAGCCTTAAATGGCGAAGACCCTACTTACTTATCTGAACTAATCATTACTTACAAATTTGAGCACACATTGAGATCTCAAGATAACGGCCTGCTTATGATTCTAAGGATTAATAAAATAAAAATGGGAGGTCAAGCTTTTAGTTACAAGGTCCCAAAGAGTAAACTGACTGCTAATATAAGAGTTGCCCCTTCATTTTCAGTTTTTAAATACAATCTGTAGACTCACCACTTTACTAGAATATGCTGAGTAGAGCTGCTGATTAGCTGTACATACTGCATTTTTGTCTGTTAGTCATTTTATAAAGAAATGGCATGGTATAAGTAACATAACATTTGTAAACAATTACTACTTCTTTTTCATTCAGCTGCTCCCGTTAGGGGTCACTACAGCGGATCATCTTCTTCCATATCTTTCTGTCCTCTGCATCTTTTTCAGTTACACCCATCACCTTCATGTCCTCTCTCACCACATCTATAAACCTTCTCTTAGGTCTTCCTCTTTTTCTCTTGCCTGGCAGCTCTATCCTTAGCATCCTTCTCCCAATATACTCAGCAACTCTCCTCTGCACATGTCCAAACTAACGCAATCTCGCCTCTCTGACTTTGTCTCCCAACCGTCCAACTTGAGCTGACACTCTAATGTACTCATTTCTAATCTTGTCCATCCTCATCACACCCAATGCAAATCTTAGCATCTTTAACTCTGCCACCTCCAGCTCTGTCTCCTGCTTTCTGGTCAGTGCCACCGTCTCCAACCCATATAACATACAGTAGCTGGTCTCACTACCGTCCTGTAGACCTTCCCTTTCACTCTTGCTGATATCCGTCTATCACAAATCACTCTTGACATTCTTCTTCACCCATTCCACCCTCCTTGGACTCTCTTTTTCACCTCTCTTCCACAATCCCCATTACTCTGTATTGTTGATCCCAAGTATTTAAACTAATCCACCTTTGCCAACTCTGCTCCTTGCATCCTCACCATTACACTGACCTCTCTCTCATTTACACACATGTATTCTGTTTTGTTCCTATTGACCTTCATTCATCTCCTCTCTAGAGAATATCTCCACATCTCCAGGGTCTCCTCTACCTGGTCCCAACTACTTCAAATGGTCTTAATAAATACATGGAATAGTGCCCACATACTTGCTCCATTTTACTACTTTGTTGTCTAAGATAGAAAATTCATGCAGGTACTTCAGGGAAAGGTCAGAGGTTGCACATAATTTTGATATTCAGAATTAAAACTGCTGTTAACATTCAAACTAAGTAAACCAAAAATGAACAGAAACCTTGCTTCTAAAGAAGTCGGCAACTATTTCAATTCTTTGTCTCTCAATTAGTGAAATATGCTAACTAGTTAAATATTTTTATTGATTTAATTGTCTGTCCATTCATCCATCTATTTTGAACCTTCTTAATCAAATTCAAGGTCACAAAGAACCTTAGTGTGAAAGGCAAAACAGAGCACTTGGCAAAAAACTCATACAGATATTAGGGCAGAATACAGATAGTGACTGGGTCTAAGTGGATTCAAATGCATTCTCCTTGTGGATTGTAAAGGTAAAGAAATATCTGTGTTGCCAATAAGCTCAGTGTTGATATAAGGCACATAAACATGGCCAATATGCAAAAGAGAAGAAGAGAAACTCAAAAGAAATGAAACAAGAATGCTGAAGTAGGCACTGAGTGTCTCAATAAAGCACAGACTAAGGAAATAACAGATTTGAAGGAGTGCAGAAAATTATGTGTACCATTAAGATGCGATGGACATATGGTAAGAAGAAGCAAGGGTAATGATAGACAGTCTAAAAAAGACCTGTCACAGGGAGATTTCGAGCAGGAAGACTCAAATGCTGGCACTTTGCGGAAAGGGATATGAGGAAGTGGAGGCTGAGGAAGCAGGATATGGAAGATAAGCAAAGGTAGAGGAGACTCATCGAAACAGACAACAAGTAGGTGTGTAGCTAAGGGTGGATATTGGATAGGTGCTACACACACACAATGACAAAATCAGTAAAAATAAAGTTTTAGCTTAAAGGAGCATTTAGTTACTCTCCCTTCATATCCAAATGCACACCCTAAGGATGACATCCTAGTAATGTCACTGCCGCTAGAAAGATAGTGGTGGGGAATAAGAATTTAGCATCACTGATTTATTTGTATTGACATGCCTGATGAAAAGACTTAAATAATTTTAATAAAATATTTAATTGTTTCAAACAATACTTTGTTTTAACCATTAAATAAAATTTTTATTTTTTCATAATTTAAAATGCATCTTTTAGTGAAGTATATAAAAAGGCATTCTCAAAAGTTTTCCATATATAGCACCTAAGAAAAAAGGAAGCAAACCTACACTAAACGTCCGGTAGATTTATGTGCTCCTAATATACAATATCAGTACAGAATCTCCTCTTTGCTCAGTGTCTAGTAAACATGAAAGACTTTCATACATCTTTCACACTGCTAAAATTAACATATTACATCTTATCAGCAGTAGTACAAAACTAAAAGCTATGGTTCTGGCATATCATGTGCTTTTCTTTAAGATATGAACACTTAAATACTTACTCAGCAAGAAGTGAAATGGTACAACTAAGTGTCATACAAAAAAAGGAAAACAAAATGTAATGTCAGCTGATTATATCTCCCCCCCCCCCCAAGGAAGCAATGGAGGAAGTGCTTAATAATGGTAAAGAGAACTTCTGAATTCAATTGAAAAACATTACCAACAACACCTGCAGCTTATTAAGGAGGGAACAAATGTTGCAGTGCCATGAATACAACAGGCAAGTATTCTTCACAAAAGACTTGCAAAAGTAAAGTATATATGACAAATATCTAGAAGGCATAGTTAAGCTTGAGTTTAGTTTGATTATATGGGTGTTTACTTAGCTAAATCTTTGTGATGATATGTAAAGATAACTTTATAAGTTTTAAGTAGTCATTAAAAATTAAAATGCCTTTAAATTAATTGCTTAACCAAGAATTAGAACAATTTGTATAGACAACATAATCTTATGGTTTTAACTAAATTAAAAATGAAACATTATCACACTGCAGAATTTGTTATACAGTATGGCAATCATTTAAAGATTATATATTTTTGCCGTGTTTATCACATACACATAGTTAAATATATGAATCTTGAGATCACTGTTATTTTAAAAACAGGAAAATAATGGTATCATTTAGACTCCAAATGAATTTCTGCTTAGTAAAAGATACACACTTTTTTTTTTAAATATATATATAAATATTTAATATTTGTTTTCATATTTTGTTTGTATTAAGACAATATGATATATCACATGATAAAGAACTAGAACACTCTTAAGATTTTCTTAACATAAAAATTGAAATTGCATCTTATTAAACTAAACTAGTACAATACACAAGGAAAACTCTGAATACATTTATCTGTTGTATAATTCTTGTCACAGTGGACCAAAGAGCTATATAAATCTAAAAAAATAAAGTACCAAATAACATAGAAAATCATTAAATATTTAATTAATTTATAAAAAGATTATTTTTTAAGCATAAGAGCTACAATAGAAGTTTAAAAAAAGTAGGCTAGTGAGGTGAAATCATAACTTTAACTCAACCGTATTCATACATAGAAGCAGATATGATAATATAAGCATGAATGACATCACTCTTGTTAGTTTTGTTCAGTATAATGAATACTGATATACAGTGCTTCATTAGTTAAAAACAGCTTTATATTAACCATAGAAAAGGGACAACTGTGGCAACTGGCATTATTCAAAATATTATACAGAGGTACAAAAATTTGTAAATAGGACTTTGAAGATGTATATAAGTGAGACTTAACTCAAACGTTGCCAAGCTATAGTGAAGTTTTCTTTAGACAAGATCATTTGAAAAAACTACAGGTCTTAAGATCTGGCTTCCCTATGAAGTAATACTTTTATGAATAGCAGAAAACAAAATTGATAAGATAGAAACCACAGAACAATGCGGCCTAACATAAGCTTTTTCTTTAAAAATTAAAGGTACATTTTACACTAACCATTCAAAACAATATACATTCTAGTTAAAAGGAAACAAATTAATGTCTACATATACAAGCAGCAATACTGTGGTTTTAAAAATGTCATATTGTAACTAACGGGGCAGGGTTGAAATAACCAATTTTAATATAAATAGATTTTGTAGACTATTTAATTTTATGGATTAATTGCAAAAAGAAAAATATTGCACTAAATTTTTTTTTTCTTTCCAACACAGAACTTCAGATTACCCGTGCCCTTTCAAGTTTGAAATCCTTGGTATCTTCAGCATCCTATAACACAGCATTTACCAATGGAAGCAGCAATAGCACACAAAAACCAAAGGATCTTGAGTGTAATTTGGATGAAGAAAGCACACGTATCATTTTGATTACAGTCTACTCTTTAATCTTTGTCTTCGGACTGCTTGGAAATGTGCTTGCTTTGTACGTTTTTCTTTGTATTCATTCAAAAAAAAGCTCAGTCCATGTTTTCCTTATTAATACATCTGTTGCAGACCTAATTTTTATTTTTTGCTTGCCTTTCCGGATATACTACCACATCAGCCATAACAAGTGGATGCTGGGACAGACTTTTTGCAAGGTAGTGGGAAATGTGTTCTATATGAATATGTATGTTAGCATATTCCTCTTGACATTCATTAGTATAGATCGCTACTTCAAAGTTCATCACTCTACTCATCAGCATAAGCTACTGAACATAAAATTCAGTTATCTTATATGCTGCATTACATGGATGTTGTCCATTGCACTAATTATTCCATTCATAATCAAGCCGGAAGAGAATGAGTCAAACCAAAAGTGCTTCCATTACAAGGACAAACAGCAAGCTGTTTGGAAAGCTATTATTAATATAATCATTGTGGCATTTTTCTGGCTGCTATTCTTGTTCCTTGTAACATCATATGTGAAAATTGCAAGGACACTTATACATCTTTCCAGAGAAAAATCAACTTTTCCAAATGCCTCCAAGTACAGGAAAACTGCAAAGAAGTCATTTATTGTACTCTTCATTTTCACTTTATGCTTTGTGCCATATCATCTGTTCAGGTGTTTTTACATTCACTCCCAGATAAGCAGCAGTAAATGTGACTGGAAAAAAATAATGGACAAAACAAATGAAATAGTCTTGCTCCTCTCTGCTCTAAACAGCTGCTTGGATCCAGTTATGTACTTTCTACTGTCTTCATCAATAAGGAAAAGGACTTTCAGTATTATTTTCAAGAAAAAACCCCACAACATAAGCACCACAAATAGTTCCACAACAGAAATGAAACAAATTAATGTTTCTATACCATCAAATCCAAGAGTCAGTTTTAGCAGTATTTATTCAATTTTTCGCAAGCAATCAAAATAATTGCAAAAGAATGACATGGTCTGAATAAAAGTAACATTATAGGCATTCAGTTTGATGTAAGTAATGGTACTGAAAAGGTAAAGCAAATGTTCTGAGCTTGTTATTACCAATTGGGCAGCCTTAAGATAAAAACAATGTCTGACATCAAAACATCTGCCATTTAAACAGAACTGATATGATTAATGCAGTGTTTACTTACATTGACAATAAAAAGAATCTAACACTTTAATGCTTATCTTTTGATAGAAGAAAAAAAAACAATTAATGAACACAAAAATCATTTAAAATAACAGAGCCTGTATTTGACTACCGTATGATATATACTAAAATAAATCAAAAAGTAACAACACTGTTAGATGTTTCTTTTCCTTCTAATAAATATATTTGAAATATCTTTTCTCCGTAATATATAATTAGCCAATAGTTTACCACACACAATTTACAAAACTCTAAATTAACTAGATATTAATAATACAAAAATAAACAATGGCCACAGAGAAAGATTTCAACTGAATGATGAAACAAATGTCTACAAAATAAAATATCAATTGAGAATGCTCTTGCAAACAAGATAAAACTAACATGTTGTACTATGGTAAAGAAGCCATAACATAGCCAAATAAAGCCATATTGTTTCCTCTCATTAGACTTGTATAGATAAACTTTATGAATCTCCAAGGTAAATTTAGATACATACAGCAGCAGAAATATAAAAAACATAGATGCAGACTCATAGGACAAATAAAATTACTCTGGCAGGTCGAAAGGAAGAATGGAATTGCCTGCTAACAGTGGGCAGAAAAGATCCCCAGAGGTTCTTCTTAGCTGGTGGAAATGTGATTAACCAAGGACATTGTACAGTCCTTTTACTATTAATGGCGTGCTGTTTGAGAATCCCTAATCTGAAATTCCAAAATCTGAAACTTTTACTGCCACCACTGAAAAATTCCACAACTGACTTCACTTGCCCATGTGTAGCTCTGATCAATGTTCCTTTAAATTTTTTTTTTTTAAAACTGATGAACAGATGTGAATAAAACATGAGCTGGTACTTACCGTTTTTGGCTAATTTCTTCAATCCCCTTTTGAAATTCAGGGAAGACAAGCGGGGGGTCCTCAATGGAGTTTTGGGAGCCACAGGTGAAAGGCACAATGACCTGCAAGGCAGTTCCAAACTCCTGCACGGGAGGAGGAGCGGGCAGCGAAATTTAATTGTGCTACATAGTGCAGCTTAAAGGGAGCACAGGCTCTAATGCTGTGTTGGTGGTAGTTTGTGAACAGCCATCATCACTGCCAGATGTACGTTTATTACTCACTGTGTTTTTTTCTTATTCTCTGTGTAAAGTACCTTTTGAATCAAAACATAGCACTGTAGTTGGAGACCGAAAGCCTGCTGTTGTTTGTTGTTGCTGTTGTTTAACAGCTATTACAGGTATTCTGCTAATGTGCACACACTTTGCTTCATGCACAAAATTATCAAAATATTGTATAAGATTACCTTCAGGCTATATTTATAAGGTAAATATGAAACAAATACATTGTGTGTTTAGATGTGGGTCCCAGCCCTAAGATATTACATATATATATATATATATAAATGTTCCAAAATCTGAAATCATCCATTATACTTCTGGTTCCAGGCATTTCAGACTAGTGACGCTAAACCTGTATTTACATTTTGAAAAATAAGTTGCAGTTGAATGGTGTCTGAGACTTCAGTAATTTCAAGCTGTATCTATATGAGGCTTGAACAATTATAATCATTCTTTACAATGCATTAGATGGGGGTACTGTGCTGAAATGAAATACCGTAAGATAAGGTGAGTGCATTATGATATCACAACAGTCCTTATGCTATTTACATTTTCAATTTTTGTTATTTAAAAAAATGGAATATACAATTAAATGTAGGGGTTGGGTTCAGATGGACACATCTGCAACATAACATCACACACTAAGATTTCTGCAGGTACAGGCCACAGATCCTTCAAATTAGCAGCTGAAGCAGATGCTGCTGTCTAAAGTTTTCTTCAAAGTTTTCTATTCCTCAAAAACGCAAGCTATCAACCGTAAAACTATTAACAAATAATGCTAGTATTACTGTATTAACTTTTCTCAGCGCTGGCATATTTAACAAACAGTGGCCTTTTAATTAATTTAATAAGGTTGTGTCAAGTAAAAATACTCTGAATGCATATGTGGGCTGACTCAATGCATATGTGATCCCTCAAGTTTATTTTTACATCCAAATGAAGGCTAGATTGATTTTCATTTACACATATGTTGATATATCCTAATAAATTAAAAAAGGATAGCTTCAATGCTGTATACAGTGTCTTGCAAGTGTAACGAAATTGTTTTGAATTTTATAACTGTTGCAGGGTTTGATAGTGATATAATTTTTTTTGCTCCTGATCTAAATTCACATTGCAAAATTACATGTTAATGAAAAAAAAATTAAATGTACTGAAATAATACATATCATAGAGTTCAAAACTAAAATAAGTTGCTTCCCTAAGCATTGAGAGTTGTGTTATGGTAGCTTTAAGATATCACATATGAAAGAAATTACTCTGATTAACATATACTTGCCCTATAATTGGCCACTGTATGTGCATTAAAATGAAGTCATTGTAACATATCATGTTAATCTATTTCCTGTTGTAATGAAATGACTTTGTAATAAATTGTGTAGAAGATTTAGTCATGTTTTGTATGAATCATTTGTATCCATACTTTTTTTAGCACAAGAAGTATTTAAGAAGATTATTTTGTGTTGTTATCTGCACCATTTTGTTTTCTTTAGTACTTGACAATTTTTTTAATCCAGTTGTTATGATATGACTTCTGGTTCCCAGAGGCAATGCCTTTGAGCAGGGCTATTAAATTATATATTCAGTTGGGTCAGATTTTCAAACCAAGAAATTTAGGTGGGCCAGAAATTTTCAGTGGCCAAAAAGCAGGAGGTAATAAAAAAATGTAAACAAACACAAATGAATGTATTAAAAAAAACAAGTAATGTGATAACAGCAACTAACTCACACGAATACAATGTCTACTGCACACTGAGAGAACAGAGGTTTATTTTATATGACCACATGTGTAATTAGCAGTGCCTTTTATGTTAACAAAATGGTGGCGATGTGCATACGTTGTGTTTAGATTAAGTCAGAAGTACTGTGAAGTTATATGGTGGGTGAGAGTCCTGGCACTACTTGTTTTGTTTATTTTGTGAAGAAAAACATAACATTTAAAAGATTTACACATTTAAAACTTGAAACCGACAAATCATCAAGTATAATAATAATAATAATTCTTAACATTTATATAGTGCTTTACTCACTATTCAAAGAGTTTTGCAAACTTCATGCAGGGAGGACCCGTGGTTTTATTACTGATCTTCACCATTCAAATGGTTTCACTGCAGTAGTTGATATGGAAAATAGGTTTTCCAAATATGCACACTTTATACCATTAAAAGGTCTCCCTTCTAGTAGAGGTTTGGCTGACATTTTTTTGACTAATGCTGTCAGCCTTCATGGTTTTCTATTCACTATAATTTTGCAGGATGATCCGTAATTCATCTCCCAGTTTTGCTCAATGAATCCTAGAATTGGCCTTAGAGGTTGTGACTTCTATGTTTAAAAGTTTCACTGGGTACTGATCATTTGTCTCTGGATATTTGACTACAGTTTTTAATTCATGTTGTGGTTATGACAACAGTATCTTTATCTTTACAGTTGTGACTTTGCTTTGTTTTTCAAATCACATTTAATTTCCTGTTAGTTGTCCACCCTTAGCAGAATACCTGTGACAGCTTAGTCCAATTCAAACATGTGTGTAGCTGGATAATCCTATGCAGCATCAAGAACAGGGCAGGAACAAATTCTTGGTGGCAAACCAGCCTAATCTTTTCAAAATAGAGAAAAGTTAGGATAAACCAAGAAGAATCAGACACAGGGGTATGTGCACAAAGAAAATGTGATGGTATTCAAACTCAGCTTCTTGAAACTTTGCATGCAACACAAGCTTCAAATCGATCATTTGTTTGTCCTATAGACTGACATTTTAGCAAAGTGTAAATATAATGTTAAAATAATGGACTTTTTATTCTAAACTTTAAAGAAGTGCTTCTGTTTTCTTTTTCTGCTAAGAGGTGCACAATTTCTGATATGGGGTCAAAGTGTACCTGAAGCAAAGGCTGCAATAGCTTTTACATTTCTTCAACAATGCAATGACACAATTGTAGCCTCTGTTCTAATGATTACATTACATCCCAAGGGCTATAAACCTCAACACCTTATAATATTTAACATATATTTTACTATAAATAACAAGCTATAGAGCAGCACTTGTACACCTTGCAATCATAATCATGTCCTCCTGCAACCAAAACAAATAATATCCCTTCCCTTGGTTGGAATGAGGAATTTTAAACTAAAGTAGTGAACTGCTTTGTAGAGTAATCTCGATAGGTAGTGTACCCAAAAATAAACTTCTTTAATATCTTAAAAAGAAAAGCTCTTTACAAAATAAGAACAAAACAGTAATAGGAAATGATGGAACATATTAGTGAATCCTAGAAATCAGGAAGATCATGAAATAAATTATCCATCTTTTATGCATTATATGTATATCATAGGATTACATCAGATTTGAGGTGGATGGCATTAGATATGAAGAAGAAAGTACCCCTAGACAACATACCAATGCATTGCACTGTGCAATTTCTCTTTAATTCACACTCACTCTTACATACCAAATTTAGACAAACCAGTCAAACTAGTCAACTGCAGAGCCCAGACAAACAGAGTGCAAACTTTACATGCACAGGGCCTAGTTTGGGATTTGAACGCAGGATTGAACAGCTGTATGGTAGGCATGCTAACCACAGCTCCACCTGGCACAAATACAGCATTAATAAATTCAACATAAAATGCCCAGCAACAAAGAACATATCACAGTTAGTGAACTCAAATGATTCAGTAGTGAACAAAAGTAATGTTTGAACAAATTCCATCTTTATCTTTAAATTGTCACAGTATAATGTATCAAAACTGTGCACTGTACTGGTTGCCACCAGATATTTGCTCTTCTATATTCATAAACTATCTAACACAAATAGTTGAACAACTGCTATAGTGTAGCTGTTAAGTGAAAATGACCACTAGTAAAATACAAAATTTATTTGATTCCAGAGTAACAGTCATAAATGAAGAAATATAAATAAAAAATCTATAATTGATTACATTAGTCAGGGTTGTAAACAAAACAGCTGAAAATTATAGTTATGTACAAACCAATGTGAAAAAGCAGGAGTGGAACTTGCTGTAAAACACATACTGTACGATGTGATTAAAAATCAAAAAAAAAAAAAAAAATGAAAATGGAAATGACCTGTCCAATCAGCAAATAGGTGTGTGATGAGAGCTAGGGGCAGAGCAAACCATTGTCTTGTAAAAAGAGACATCATAAAGATGATTATACTTATCTTAAATTCATCTAACTTAACTGCACCATAAACAATAAAAGTAAATTATAAAAACAGTAGTAACAAAAGTATAAAAGGACAACTGGTTTGTTCAAAATGCCATGCTCACTGGATGTCTAAAATGAGTTAAGTTTAACAAAACTATGTTAGTTTCCTATCACTTTAACACACTAAGCGAGTTCACTGGACATATAGTACTAGAATGAAATTCTTTATCAAGTTGTTCCTTCAAATGAAACAAGTGAAAATTGTTATAAACAACAGCTTCAGAGAAATAGAGCTATATGAGACATTTTTATTATACAATGAAAAAATATTGAAATAAGTTATTATTGTCAGCAGAAAACACCAGTAAAGGGTCACAGTGTAATAATTTTGCACTTTTCTCAATTTAGTTGTCATTTTTGTAATTCTTTTATGCAATTGTTTCGTAATTTTCAAGTTCTAAAAATATATCTTTAAATTTGCTTATGTTGTTGCCAAGCTTTGCCTTGTTGTTACCACATAATACCTGGAAGTGGCTTAAGGTTAAGTCTTAAAACAAATGATAATTAAATTGTTGCACACGATGGAACTCTTGGTGTCAAAGAATTTGAATTGGGTTGAAAAACCGCTAGTTAGTGATTAAATCTGTTAGAGATAAAGGACCTTATGTTTTTTTGACTTTTAGTCAACATTTCATAAACAATAAGACAGCCTTTTCATTTTCTGGTTATTTCTTCCTTTTTCATAGGATTCTGCCAACCTGGCAGTAAACAAAGAACAGCTTTCACAGTAATGAACATAGTACATGTTCTCAGTGAATAAATATTAATACAGCTCATAGATAAAGGTAAGGGAGCATATACAGTTTTATATGTTTAGTAAATACAAAATAAATAATAATGGAAATGATAAACTTAGCACTTTAATTGGCATATTAGCAGAAACAGGATATTACTCTTATGAAAAAGAAATAAATGTTAAATGTCAAAAAAACTACACCTCATTGTATTAAAAACAATTTAGATAAGGTAATACTGAATGTTTTTCCTCTCTGAGAGTTAGGCCAGGTTTATACCTCACACGACATGTGCACCTGCAGGCTCTACTGCTACGCAAGTGTTGTACTGTTTATACTTGCGTACGTACTTTATGTAAATCTGGAAGATTTCACCAGGTGGCAGTGTGAAATATCATGTGGAGAAAACATTCAGCTTTGCTGTGTTGTGAATTGCCCAAAACATTTATTAAATTCTGAGAATACCTTGCCACAATATCTCTGAAAAGGATGGATGTTTAATGATTACATCCATTAATCCAGGGATGCGGCCATTCCAGCAAGCACCAGGCATGAGGCAGAAACAATTCCTGGCATGAGCTCATCACAAGGAGAATACAAGCACACGCATACACTAGTGTCATTAGCATCACCAAATACCAAAACTTTCATGTCTTCATTAGGAAACCGGAGCACACTGCTGAAACCCACCAGGAAAACATGTAAACTACAGGTTTGGGAACACTAGATGTGACCCCTTGTGAGGCAGCAGTGCTACAGTGCCGCTACTGTGCTGTACATGTGGAATTATTAACAGTATTCATTATTTAAATGAAGTTAATGATTTACAGTATCTGTAAAATGTAATATTCATACGTTAATGCATTTCATCATGATATCAAGTGTAAATCTAAGAGAGCTGGAATATCATAAATTTAATGTGTTCTGTGCGGCAATTGCTGCTTGCCGCTGCTGTCAGTTTAGGAGGAAGCATGTAGCAATTAACAGCTGGGTCGGTTTTACAATGATGTTTACGATGGTCTACTTTAATGATAAAATAACTATGAGTTTAAAGTGGAAATTTCAACTTTAATCACAAAATAGACCTTTTCGCTGTGTACCTAATTTTTTTTTCTCTATGGCTCATATACGCTGCCGTACATTCTGATGCTGTTGTGAAGGTGCCAAAAAAAAAAAAAAAAAAGACAGCACAGAAGATGGTATAGAAGATTTTTAAAATGTATTGTGTCATTACGTTGGGGAAAATGCGATGCATGAATATAAAAGCACCATGAAGGCATTTGTATGTCGGCATTATGCTTCACCACATTGAACCCTTCATCAAACATCGAAAGACACACATCGAAACTGTAGGATCTGCAAAGCGGCTTTTTGTCACATGTTGATAGTAAATAGAGACTCGGACGTTATGTTCCAACTTGATCACACTGCGCCCTCCAACTTTTTGATGATACTGCAACTCGCACACGCGTTGCGTTAATTTCTGAGGACATGCTCAGAGGATGCATCAAGTGAACGTTGGGAACGCATGGCAGCCATGATTCATGCGTGTACGCATTCTGAGTGTGAAGTATAAACCAGCCCTTAGACTGATAACTTTAAAACAAGTCTAATGGGTGAAAATTTTTCTTATTTAAAAACTGTTGTTTATTACTACAGTAATCCCTCCTCGATCGCAGGGGTTGCGTTCCAGAACCCCCTGTGATAGGTGAAAATCCGCGAAGTAGAAACCATATGTTTGTATGGTTATTTCTATATATTTTAAGCCCTTATAAACTCTCCCACACTGTTTATAAATATTCCCCGCACAGTTATACAGCATAAACCCTTTGTATTCTCCTAGATATTAGGTAAGATTCATTGAAATTATGTATGTAAACACACTGTTTATATACAGTAAAACCTAAATATTATTTTAAAGATATCGAGCGTCTCCAATATCACATATGTTACAGCCATTACGATAGACAGGCCACCAGCAATAAATACGTACAATGCAGGAAAAATTGTATACAGTAAATGTGTGTACAGTGACACTAAACGTACGTACATGTAATAAGTACTGTACATAGAAAATTAATTATGGTTACTCACCAACAATGACAAGACGACTTGTCTGATAACGATGAGTTTAATTTTACTGCACAACAAAGGAGAGTGTTACAGCTCTTCTAAAGTAGCCTCTTCAGGCGATTGTGTAGCACCACCGTTGTGCTTCTTCCGGCAGTCTTCAATCCAAATCCCTAAAGCAGATTCCATCCGGACTACCGCCTTATTACGTCCACTTACAACTCATTTTGCGCCCTGGTTAAAAGGACACTGCGGCCATAGACCTTATATTCTTTTCCTCCTTTTTAAATAAAAAGAATCGTGGACTCATTGATGCCGTAATGGCGTCCTGCAGCGGTGTAGCTTTTCCCTTCCTTCAACATATCCAAAACTTTTACCTTTTCGGCAATCGTTAGGATCTTCCGATGGTGCTTGGGCACGGCTCCTGAAGCAGTAGCAGGAGCAGATCGTTTTGAAGCCATAATGAGGGGTTTGATTATGCACAAAGATAAACACAAAAGAGCACAAAAGTTAAGCAGTGGAATCGAATTCGGCGCTCCGATGCTGAGCCAGTCAGCACACAGGAACTTAACTGCGTGCTCTGATTGGTTAGCTTCTCAGCCATCCGCCAATAGCGTCCCTTGTATGAAATCAACTGGGCAAACCAACTGAGAAAGCATGTACCAGAAGTAAAAAGACCCATTGTCCGCAGAAACCCGGGAAGCAGCGAAAAATCCGCGTTATATATTTAGATATGCTTACATATAAAATCCGTGATAGAGTGAAGCTGCGAAAGTCAAAGCGCGATATAGCAAGGGATTACAGTACTGCAATTAGTACTACTGCAGTTACTTTTATGAGAAAAACTAACCACACACTTGTCCTTAAGAATATTTAGTTTTTTTTACCTTATGTTTTGTTAATTTTACTGTTTTCAAAAAATAATTTTGAAAGACAAATGCAAAATAAATTTACCAACAATTTTTTTTTTTAATTCAGTTGTCTATCTTGTTATATTGTGAATTTTTATACATTCACTTACGTTCAGCAGCAAAGTCCATTACTAATACAGAAAGTGAAAATACAATCAAATAAATGCCTTGAGCATTTTTATCTCTATATTATTGTCACTGATTTACTTAAAAAATATTTTAAAAGAACAATTAATTTTGCTTTACATTATTTATTTTTACCAAAATAAAATACCGCAATTAGCCCAATTGAAGAGTCCCAAATAACAAAATCAGTACCATACTGGGACCCAAGAAGAGGACTATTATCATATTGACAGCAGAGTCATAAAGAGATACATTAACAATGGCCATATTTTAATTAAAAAAATAAATGATTTTGTTTCCTTTCAAACACATTTCTCACATGAATATTACTAAAAGGGATAGGTGGGAAAAAAACATTTTGTTAAAACAATAATCCATCCATCTAAACCTGCTTATCCTGAATAGGGTCACAGGGCAGCCAGTGCCAACCCCAGCAAGCATCACGCACAAGGCAGGAACAATGCCTGAAATGGGCATGTGTCCATCACACGGCAAATTAACACACACAAGGGCCAGTTTAGCACTGCCAGTCTGACTAACCTGCATTTCTTTTAACTGTGGAAGGACACCAGAGCACCTGTAGAAACACACATACACACAGGGAGAACATGAACATTCCACATATGGAGCACCTAACCCTAATTAAAATCATTCAAAACAGAAATAAATTCCTGCACTATATGTAGGTTAGGAAAGTGGATGAATGGATAGATGCTCATTTTCCCTTGTATTTCCTTCATCAAAAGCAATTATTGAGCCTTGAAATATTCAATGCTCCATGCAAATAATAAATGCTAGGTTCCATATTTTCACAAATAAGGTCTTTTTTTTATTTTACAGGTAACAACGGAGCAACAAGCCTATTAAACAACAATTACTGAATCAAGCACTACAACATGTTATTTGAACAAAATGTATGGTTCTTGATTTTATTCACCCTGTTACCATTATATGGTGATGGCAGTGGGTTCACAAGCTGCATCTTAAGCACTAAATAACACAACAGAATGGAAAAAATAGTGGTAGACAAATATTAGGGTTATATTATATATTAAAATAATTATTATTAAAAAATAATATTTATTACAAAGAAAATACTCCTGTTCATTAACTGTAAACACAGTTTTATAGAATCCCTTCTTTTGCTGAACATTTCAGTTGTAAGATGTCAAAGCCAATTCTGCACAAAACTGTGTAATAACAGTAATGCATGCATTATGAAATTGACACAAGTTAAAATTACTATAATTAAATCTAGCATTAACTGTTGCTACATACAAAATGTACATCAGAACCTCACTAATCCAATCAATGAAAAACGCAGGTCAAATAACCAGACATTTGGACATGTGGCCTGGCTTCTGGTTCAACAATATAGTAGATATCTCACTGTTAAATCAAACAAATTTAATATCTAAACATTTTTGGCATTTTTTGCTATTAATATGTGGGGAAATATAGAAAAATTTGAATGTAAGAGAGTTAAGAACAACTGTGTTTTAATTACTTATATAATGTACACTCTTATAAGCAATCATTAGATGTGCACATTTCATCAAAGCTAAACTAGCTAATGGAAAACTAATATAAAACTACAAACATTCTCAACAATGCTTAATGCAACTCAGGATTCAGTGAAGCCTATCTTGCACTACTTTACTTGGAAAGGAAATGCCCCAGTCCTTTCTCAGTAATATGAAACTTGTATTTGACATATGAACTTCAGCCTGTAAGAACGAGCACAAAACACAAAAATTGATCATTTGTTTATTACAATACTCACATTCTTTGCTAGTATTAGTCTGTAAACATTTGCATTTGAAGTACTGTAGGCATGTGATATTTACTTTTTTCTACAGGTTAAAACTTTTTTTGTAGATCGTAAATATTTAATACATCAAGACAGGTGTCTGCAATTAATTTTCTTTGCAAGCCGCAAAGTGTGCTGCCATAGCACATTACTTTCTTTTATTTTGTGCAATTTTAAAATTAAATTTCATCAAATTTACTATTTACTATTTACTATTTAATGTAAGGTGGCATATCTTTTCAGTATATAATTGCATAAATATTAATTTGCAAGTTGCAAAGACATTGTAGTTTATTTACACAAAAAATGCAATGTGCATGGTTTGCTTTTATGGAAAGCCTTTTAAGTGCGTTAGTGGTCTGTTTTTGGGTTACTTTTTGAACAAGCATCATATTAATGCTCTTTTTACTTTAATGCTTGTTTAACATTTCTTTTAATATGTTTATGCATACTATGTACAAAAGATTGCAATACTTAATAAATTAACATTTAATGACATTTGTGACATTTCATTAAACTACCTCAATAGCTGTATTTATTTTCATTAATGTAAACATTTTTTACTTTTTATTGTGTACAGAATTTCAGCCTTACCTTTTACTAAAGTGTGCACTACTTCAAGTATTTGCATTTAATGACTAACACTTCTATTTGTTTGCATCATTGTAAAAATGTTAATACTTACAGATTTGCATTTTTTTAATTGAGTATCACATCAAAGTTTGAAAATTTTGTATTGTGACAATCCTAGTCAAAATAAGGCACAACTAGGTCCTGAGAGAGAAAAGAAAATGCACACTGGCTATAGAAACAAATATCATTATATCTGTATAGAAGGATTATTACTACTTGGCAGATGGGCACATAACCCTTGTGAATGAACTGAATGTTCCAGAAAGGCAATGAGAAAGGGTACCAGGGAAGGAAAAGTACAACCTAAAAACATGCAGGCTGAATTCCTTCTGCACACTAGACAACAAGTGATGTAACAAGCATTAACCCACAAAGAAAGAGAGAGACCGAGAAGTTATTAAAAGGCTGGCAGCTCAAAAGGCGTGGCCCTATAAGGTCTAAGAAAGGTTCAGAAGTGTGATGACCCAAGGTCACTATTTTGTGACCCCAAAGTTTTTTTCCCCTCCACCTTTAATCCAGTACAGTAATCCCTCCTCGATCGCGGGGGTTGCGTTCCAAAACCCCAGCGATAGGTGAAAATCCGCGAAGTAGAAACCATATGTTTGTATGGTTATTTTTATATTTTAGAAACTCTTCCACACTGTTTATAAATATTCTCCGCACAGTTATACAGTAAACCCTCGTTTATCACGGTTAATCCGCTCTAGATAGATAAATGAATTTCCAGGAAGTAGGATTCTTTATTTATAAATCTAATATTTTCGCAGTTAGAGCATTGAAAACATGTTTATGACCTTCTAAATACGTTTTTTAACATTATTAGAGCCCTCTAGACATGAAATAACACCCTTTAGTCAAAAGTTTAAACTGTGCTCCATGACAAGACAGAGATGACAGTTCTTTCTCACAATTAAAAGAATGCAAACATATCTTTCAGGAGCAGAGAATGTCAGAGAGAGAGAGAGTAAAGTAAACAATCAAAAGTCAATAGGGCTGTTGCACTTTTAAGTATGCAAGCACCACGATAAAGCGGCCGCAATGAAGGGATCAATGTGAAGGTTGCCTTTCAGCATTTTTTAGAGGAGCGTCCGTATCTTCTAAGCAAACAGCCACTGTGCAAAAAGCCCCTCTGCTCACACCCCCTCCGTCAGGAGCAGAGAATGTCAGAGAAAGTGAGAGAGACAGAGAAAAACAAACAATGAAAAATCAATACGGGCTGTTAGAGCTTTAAAGTGTGCGAAGCACCGTGCGGGAAGCATATCGTATATCATTGAGTAGTTTTATTTAATACGTAATACGTGCTCTGATTGGGTAGCTTCTCAGCCATCTGCCAATAGCGTCCCTTGTATGAAATCAACTGGGCAAACAAACTGAGGAAGCATGTACCATAAATTGAAAGACCCATTGTGATATATATTTAGATATGCTTACATTTAAAATCCGCAATGGAGTGAAGCCGCGAAAGTCGAAGTGCGATATAGCGAGGGATCACTGTAATTGTTTCACTCTTAGGTAGAAGTGACCACAGCAAAGCTTAAAATCAATGCCAGAAGGATTTCGAGCTTGGAGCTGTGATGAGAGGCTCAACAGGTAGGAGGAAGTGGCTAGGTTTTGATAGAAAAAGAGTTATAGACAACATTAAAGGCAAGACGGGGAATGCTTTTCTGGTACTTGTATAACAAAATCTCCCATCCAATGAAAAGGAATGTATTTGTTATGAACTGGGTACTACTTGTTACTTTTATCCTGCCTTTTTTCAGCCACTTTCAGAGATCTGACATTCGTTTTGGAGTTTTTGGGGTTAGCAGATTAAAATTCTAACTTAATTTTTGATTTCTCTTTTAAGGTTTATATTTTTTGATGCAGTTTTGCAACCATTTTGCTTTTCACAATCAATTACATTTTTAGGTTTTTCGTGCTTAGGGCTGTTAAGTGTTACAGCGGGTTTACAGAAAAAGGTGACGTGTTAATAAATAAATAATTGGCCAGCTTGCTGTCTGTGGGTGTGCGTGCTCATGCAGCTGTTGGAGATTGGTGGAGTAGTTGGGGCAAAACGCATCTGCACAGGAGGGTGCAGTCTGTCTAAGTTGCTTCATTGGTTTCCTGCGGTGCGCAATTGAGATGCTGTGCCCACAGAAGCATGTAAGAAAGAGCCCGCAAAGAAAAAGGGGAGAAACAAATTGAGGGAAGTGAAAGACAAAGATAATTGAATAGAGGAAAACCATAAGAATTGAAAGGGTCAGAAAAAAATCAGTGAGTCAGAGAAAGATTGGAAAGAAAAAAGGGAGAAAAAAGGTTAACTGATTGAGAGAAAAAAGAGAAAATTTGGAAAGGGCAGACAGCAGGTGTGACTGAATGAGAGAGAGAGAGAGAGAGAGAGAGAGAGAGAGAGAGAGAGAGAGA
>JANRMT010062831.1:32851247-32864971 GCA_026402145.1 Polypterus bichir lapradei
GAGAGAGAGAGAGAGAGAGAGAGAGAGAGAGAGAGAGAAAGAGAGAGAGAGAAGGCAGACAGCCGGAAGGAAGTCCCTGGCCAACGATCAGGGGCTGATGGCCATTCAGCTGAGCGACATGGAAGCTGGAGTGACTGACACACGCTGCTTAGCTAAAGTGACTCACCGGAGAGAGGCAGCATGGCTGCAGCGGAATTAGAAGTCTCAGTGAGGCATCCTGCAAGTGGTGCCTTGGACTGCAGGGATGCGAGTCTGGCAGTGGAAGTCGGAGGCTTGGTGTGGTGCCCTGTTGGGAGCCAGAGACAGCTACAGGAGCCTGAGCCTAGGAGCAGCACAGAATGTTGGCTGAACTGCCAGTTAGATGCCTCTCTGGTTGCAAGGACCCACTTAGGGTTATGTCAAGGAGCCGTCTGCTTTTTTAAAAAATTGCACAAGGACTAATGCCTTTGTGGATGATTTACTGCCACGTTTTTAACCTGTTTTAATGGATTATTTATTTGGCTATTTTAACCTCCACCAGCACCTTTAATTTTATGGATTACTTATTTATTGAAGAGTTAGAACTACATAGTTTTTGGACATTGTTATGCATTTTGACTGTTCTTTAATAAAAGCATTTGGCACCTTTATGCACCTACCCCTTGCTTTTTGTGTGAGAGTCCTCACATACCTCGGTTACATGATCAGCGGCAGCGTGTTCAAGAGGCTCACTGTAAGGACCTAGTAGCGTGGTGCTATCCCACATAATCACAAGCTGACCCTGCACTCTGACCCCCAAAGGTCATGTGTAAAGACAATTGTCTCTCAGGGAATAACACAATATAATAAACACATAAAAAAATCTCTTAAAGGTTTTACCATAAGTGTATGAAGGCCCAGAAATTTCTAGCACATTTGCTCCAGCTATCTTAACAGTGTTAAACTTTGTAAAGGTTTCCACACCATGTCATAACAGAAGCTGCAGGGCTATGCTAGAATGTGCAACTGTTTTTACAAGGGTTACTTTATCACAAACATCAGCTGCAGCTGCAGAATTTGGCTTGTCAGATCATTTGGATTTCTGGCCAGGAGATTTTTTGGTACATTGCTCAGCCTCTCAGGTCAAAACAGACAAATTGGTTATAATATAAAAAGAACAAACTATAAAAATCTTGTGACAGCAGCTTAAGTGATGTTCAAAAGGAAAGACATCTAGGGCCAGCTATGGACAATGTGATGATTATATACTGATTCTACTTATAAGGAAGTATACTGTATACTGACTATATGTCAGTTTAAGAAAGAAGCATAAACAGCTCTTTGAGAATTTCACAAGTTACGGTAATACGATAAGGCTGCAATGTATAAACACCTGATTTCACAAAAAATCTCTTTTGAGAGTGTGTTGGCACAAAGAATACATGCAGTAGTCCACTGAGAAATGAGGAGAAAGGTCAAGTGGTCAGATCAGGCATTTTCCAAATTATTACCAATAAGAAAATAGGTACATTGCTGATAAACACAAAAAGCTTTATAGACCTTAAATACTTCTTTGATACACTGAAGTTCTTATAGCATGATAATAATAAATTAAAACAATATTTTTGCAATTATTGCTCATTTACAAAAAATTACCTCACAGATTCTGTTATTGCAACCATGGCTGCTTGATCATTTTTAAAGGAATGCACACAATGTATATGAGGAGCCATTGTTAACTGCACAATCAGAAGCACTCCCTAAAAACTTTGTTTACCAAGACTTCAAGTGTCAATGTAAGTCCTAAGCATCTATGGTTCCCAGGAGTGGTATATTCTATAGTCAGACACTATAATAATAATACATTGTATTCATATACTGTAGTGCCTTTCCTATAGTAGTCAAATTGGAACTTCATTGTAATATTTGGCTAACTAAGAGTTGTATTAAAACAATTTTAGCTGGAGTTACACGTATTAGTTTTCATTCTTTCATATACTTAACCCAATTTTATTGGTAGGGAATATGCACCATTTACAGGCCAGAAATTCTGGAAGAACAAATTGGTATATAACCAAACGTAAAAGTTAAGCTTAGTAAACAGATGAAAAGAATAGACTATTATTTCTACATGCAGATGGGCAAAATGTAGATTTAAGAAAACAATAATGTTCCAGTGTTATATTGTGTTATCAGATTACCGATGACATGCATCTAACACGATACGTGTCAGCTTACCAACCAAACATTTTAGGTTATTTCATAAATGGGGGAACAGGAAGAAATATCAAAACCAGCTATTCAGCTGTTACTAGTATCTTTTTACCTGTCTCACTGTCTGTATTGTATTCCACATATTTCATTCCACAGAGCTCTCTTTGGCAGATTACTTACTGACTGGGGCCATCTTTCCTTTAAAACCTTTATTTTAATACTTCCCAAAAATGTCCCCTTGTGCCTTTATGGGATCGCAGTGACACAAAGATTGAACAATCTAATCTCTAAGCAACCCTAGTATAAGTCAAACAGAAACAATGTCTTTAAGCATTCACTTAAAACTTTTACTTGTATAAATCAAAACTAATATAGGCAAATACAAAGTGATACACATAATCTTATGACCTCTGGGGGTTTGGTATCTATCCAAAATCAAGATGCTAGTCACACTCAAGGCAGTCCATTTCCTTAGTTAAAGAGTATACAGGCATATCTTTAAAATTGTTATAATGGATATAACAATTATGTCAGAAAGAGACCATGATGAAAGGACAGTTACACAAATTGCAGGTAAGGCTTCAGTTTTTATACATTTCACAAGGTTTAGTACTGTACGTCAGTTGCTACAATGGAAATTGTACAATTAAAGTATACTTCAGCCTTTCTTTCTGTTAAAGAAAATATAGAAGCTGTAAATGTTTGTGAGCTGAGACAGAAGTGCTTCAATGTTGACTTGTTTTGGATCCTTATTGTATGATTAAAATTTACTATGCAAACACTGGTGAATTTTCTGCATTAATTCTTCTAATTAATTAAAAAATAACTCAACAGTTTCCTGAATTTTATCATGAAGAAAATCTTAAAAAGTTCAGAGCTCCTGCAGCTGCGAATTACAATATGATAATAAGGCAGGGAATGAATTTTGAAAAGCTGAGTTTTAAAATAACACAACCACTCATTCTTTTATCTGCTCATCGGTAAGCTGTGTTAGGGGACAGTATATGCTCTAGGTTCTCAATGCTTGTAATCACAAAAACAGTGCTTTGAAATTTATTTTTTCAGGTTCCATTACAACACATTTGAAGAATTCACAAGAAAGTTACTTATCTTAATGAATTGAATATGGTATAATATTAACCCTGCAAAATTCAACCATTTGTATCAGCTTTGGAGGTTAAGATGTCAAAACAGAATTTAGCATCTTTGTAAGTGCATATTACAAAAATTGTATATATGCAAGTAAGTTAATTGGTTTATACATCAGTACATACTAATGGGGAACAAAATGAAGCTGTTTGCACAGACAAAATACTTAAAAAAATATTTAATCACTATAAAATCACAGTTAGCTCTTAAATCCGGTTTCTCTAAGAGTTTTAAAGATTATTATTGCCAGCCTTGGAAGTTAGAACTAGCCTTTTAATTAATAAATAAAAATAATTTCCATCTATAACAGAATTCCAAATTGACTCAACACTGGTTTGAAACCATGTAGTACAACTGCCATTAACGTCTACTTAACCAAACAAAAAAGTTTTATTGGCAGACAAAATCAGTCCTAAAGTAAATAACTACTGTTAATGTGATCCAGTAACCTGCAATACCCAAAATGATTAAATATTTGTTTACTAATGGAAGCCCTCCAAGAAACATATTAGGAAATAGAGCCACTGAGCAACTGGTTTATTTATAAGCATTAAATTGGTCACTGATTAAGTTCCTTCAAGATCAGAGGAATATCATTTCTACTTTCATTCAGTTCTTATAGTATCAATGTGGAAAGACACCTGCTGGAACCTTTAGCTGGCCTAAAGACCTAATGGTTTTCAGTTTCTTCTTAGATTCATTAGCCACAGCTGACATTTTTCTATCTAAATGACTGGCACATTATATGCAGTTGATGAAATTAATCTCTAGCTTCTTAAAAGTTAAAGAGGTATACAGGGTAATTTGTTAGAAGCATACAGCACTGCAGTTACATATAATGTTTTGGATTAAAGACATCCTGTATGCTTTTTATTCAGTAAGAAATCTGCATTAGAGTCATAACTGTCCACCTTCACATAGAAATGGAGTGGGTCCCAGAAAAGAGCTTTTATTATTAAGAACACATGTTTCACATCAAATAAAACTGGTATATATGCGAGTGCTATACACAATATTACATTGCGTTATCAACCATAAAGCCCAATATACACACATTTCTGTCAGGTAACTACTTTTGACAGCTTTGGGAACTTTGGCACTTGTCTGGTCTTTAAAGGTTTACTGCACAGTGAAGAAACTGGTTTATATGGAGAAAATAATCAGATAAGTAAAAACTACCATTACTCAATAGATATTACATTTTAAATGTATTTCTTTTCAATTTATAGCCATTTGCCATTATTAACGCACTGAACAGAAAAAAATTTCCTTTACATTTAAATGAAAAAATCAACAACTCTGTGACACATTCAAAAGTTATTATTCAAGCATAAAAAGGTGCAAACAGCTCACTTGCACATACAATTATCTACTTATCTTAACCAGCAGTTACTGAAACCAAGCTTAAAATACTTTCACTTAGAGAAGCTTCCTCTTTTCTCTAAAGAAAAATTTTCTTCAAATGCACATTAAACCCTCTTTTGTTCATGTTCTGTTTTCAAGTGTTTTCAATGTAGAGAAGAATCTGGGCTCCTTGGAAGAAGTAAATTTTACTTCATTAAGTAACAGTACAGTTGCATTCTATATTTGTGATGATTGATGTGACTTAACACCCTTTGAAAATACTTGAATATGAATACTTGATAACCTTATCAAAAACAAAGTGTGAGTATTATAACAAAAATGGACTAATTCTTCCTCTTATGGACAAAACTGATGTTTGAATGCCACATATGACATAAATATTTTAATTATATGAACAACTAGAGTGGCTGAAACACAAAATCTATAGTAGGAATTGCTTTGAACCAATGTCTTAGTAGTTAGTACCACAGATGTTGTAAAATTGCAACTATTAAACAATATTAACATTAAAATTGAAATTCCCCAGTGTCAGAAATCCCCAACCCTTACTTCCTTTTCTTTTTCAGACAAAATACTGTTTAGAAGCATTAGCACTTAACCATTTCCTGTTTTCAGATTGAAATGCTGAATTTTAGTGAAATCTGTAGTCTCAAATTGAATAGTCTTACTTATACTTTAAAATATATAAATACTAATGATTCAATAACAATTTGAAATTTTGGAATTGGAGTGTAATTTTATCCAAGTTTCTTTTTAGGTGGGTGTTTTTTTTTTCCCCAAATTAAAGCTCTGTGAGCTCTAATTTACAAAATTTCAAAATGCAATGTGTTAAAAAAATACATAAAACAAAAACAGATTGTTTATTGTATAGGTCTTCAAGCCTATGCCACTTGCTGACGAACAGGTATACTACACATTATTGCTAGAACTGACAGATTTGACTATAACATCTAACTAATCTCTGCCCAGGGTTTATTTCCTGCCTTGCAAACCTGTGTTGGCTGGGATTGGTTCCAGCAGACCCCCGTGACTCTGTGGTTAGGATATAGTGGGTTGGATAATGGATGGATGGATCCAACTAATCTAACTATAATCTTCATGTTTGCTAGCACATCAGCATGAGTGTTATAGGCTGACAATAATTCAAGGTATACTACTGTCATAGACTACGCAGGTTGTCTGGAATTCCGGTCGGGGTGGATGGTTTTACCTGGCCGAGAGGCCTTATTAACCGAAGGAGAAGGATGGATGAGTATCCCGACCAGTTTTGTTACTGGTAACTTTCCAGGTTGGGAGGCCATTATAAGGAAGGGTTGGTGGAAGACTGGCTATCAGGGTCATATGTTTGTCCAGTACACTGAGTGGCAGCATCCCTCTGGTATGGCTCTCCGTTGGACACCTACAGGGCTGCATGGGATTTGTAGTGCAAGTAGCCAGCCCTGTTGGTGTCCTAGGGTGTGACTAGGGGAAGCTGCTGGAGGTAGTCTCTCCCATCATAGGGAGGTTTTGCCTTACCCAGAGATGTTTCCTATGTGCTATATGGTAGGAGGAGTGGAAGTGACAATACAAAACGAAAATTGTATTTGGCATCTGATTGAGATAAAAGCCTTTGCAAAGGTATTTTGTTAAATAAAATATTTTATATGAACCAAATCGTGTGCCTGCAAGGCTATGTTTGTGGTGCTGTGAGGAACACTAGTGGTCACACTATATAGCAGTTATAATCCAGTATGATTCTATATGTCACCACTGGTTGACATTGCAAACAACTTAACTACAGATGGATTGGACATTTAAATTATAAAAGAGTAATCTAACAATCTTGTAACTGGAAATTAATATTTTTCTCTACTCTTATAGTCAGGTATTAATCCTTTTGTTAAAAACTTCTAGACTGATTTCTGCTTCTTTTAATTCTGAATATCTTCCTTGTCATTTCTTGGAGTCTCACAATTTGTTTAGTGGCCTATACCAAGAAAGCCTGAAAGTACAACTGAACCTACTGGAATGGCATCTTGCTTTATTGTACCATACCTGCCCAAAAGCCACTGTTGTCTTTCTTTATAGGCTTTCTTTATTAAAGTCTGTGCAGTTCAAAACACAAGCAACAGATGCTTAATTGCTACTTGTGAAAATTTAGCACAATTATTTGCCTACGTTTTCCATGAAGAATCTAACTCTGCATATAACTGTAGCCTAATCCCACTATTCAATATTTTTTTTAATTGTGTTATTACACAATTAGGCTTGGAATATATTAAAAATATTTTACTTTCTTGCAACCAAGAACGTTTTGTATATTGGTACTTTTATTATTGTTGTGATCAATGCAGAAACGAGGTATCAGTTGAATTTAATAGATAACATTTAAATTTAGTGTGTAACATCATAACATGTAATCCACAGGCAAAAAGCAAAAAAAAAACCAATAAAATCAAAGCTGCATTACAAAATAAATCTGGCGCACAATTAAATGATTTAATAAAAGTAGAATATGTTTTATAGAAATACTAATAATAATCTAACAACTGGTCTCTCAAAAAATATGTATACTCTCTAGAGATGTTCTGACAAAGAAAGAAAACATAGGACAGTAAGCAGAACCATTTATAATAAAAAATAAAACAAAAGAAACTTCAAATGATTATTTAAATAACAAACTCAAAAAATACAAAAAAATAGATACACACAACCCAGCCACAGGGGATGCACAAACCAGTGTGTTTCTTTGTGCCAGTCCCAAGCCCGGGTAAATGGGGAGGGATACGTCAGGAAGGGCATCTGGTGTAAAATTTTGCCAAATCAACATGCAGACAACAATACAGATTTCCATAGTGGATCAGTCAAGTCCTGGGTTAACAACGACCGCCACCAGTACCTTTAGCCAAAGTTTATGCGGAAATTGGGCTACTATTGGGAAATGTCTTTAATTTCCTAGGAACATCTGAGTACTGGGGTGTTTTCCGAAAAAAGATTTTTAGTGAAGCAGTATTTAGTTGTATGAAATTAAATCAAATGTGAAAAACTGGCTGTGCAAAAATTTGGGTATCCATGTAATTTTGCTGATTTGAATGCATGTAACTGCTCAATACTGATTACTTGCAACACCAAATTGGTTGGATTAGCTTGTTAAGCTTTGAACTTCATAGACAGATGTGTCCAATCATGAGAAAAGGTATTTAAGGTGGTCAATGGCAAGTTGTGCTTCCCTTTGACTCTCCTCTGAAGAGTGACAGCATGGGATCCGCAAAGGAACTCTCAAAAGATCTGAAAACAAAGATTGTTCAGTATCATGGTTTAGGTGAAGGCTACAAAAAGCCATCTCAGAGGCTTAAACTGTCAGTTTCAAGTGTAAGAAATGTAATCAGGAAATGGAAGGCCACAGGCACAGTTGCTGTTAAACCCAGGTCTGGCAGGCCAAGAAAAATACAGGAACGGCATATGTGTAGGATTGTGAGAATGGTTACAGACAACCCACAGATTACCTCCAAAGACTTGCAAGAACATCTTGCTGCAAATGGTGTATCTGTACATCGTTCTACAATTCAATGCAATTTGCACAAAGAACATCTGTATGACAGGGTGATGAGAAAGAAGCACTTTCTGCACTCACGCCACAAACAGAGTTGCTTGTTGTATGCAAATGCTCATTTAGACAAGCCAGATTCATTTTGGAACAAAGTGCTTTGGACTAATGAGACAAAAATTGAGTTATTTGGTCATAACAAAAAGCGCTTTGCAAGGCAGAAGAAGAACACCGCATTCCAAGAAAAACACCTGCTACCTATTGTCAAATTTGGTAGAGGTTCCATCATGCTGTGGGGCTGTGTGGCTAGTTCAGGGACTGGGGCCGTTGTTAAAGTTGAGGTTCAGATGAATTCAACCCAATATCAACAAATTCTTCAGGATAACGTTCAAGCATCAGTCACAAAGTTGAAGTTACGCAGGGGTTGGATATTCCAACAAGACAATGACCCCAAACACATTTCAAAATCTATAAAGGCATTCATGCAGAGGGAGAAGTACAATGTTCTGGAATGGCCATGCTCGGCAGCCATCAAATTTAACTGAACTGGAGAGATTTTGTATGGAAGAATGGTCAAAAATACCTCCATCCACAATCCAGACTCTCATCAAAGGCTATAGGAGGCGTCTAGAGGCTGTTATATTTGCAAAAGGAGGCTCAAATAAGTATGTTATGATGGATATTGCATATTTTCTGTTAATCCAATAAATGTCGCTGATGAAATACTACTGTTTCCATAAGGCATGTCATATATTCTAAGAAGGTTGCTACTTTGAAAGCTCAGCCAATGATAAACAAAAATCCAAAGAATCAAGAGGGGTTCCCAAACTTTTTCATATGACTGTATATAGTGATATTTTTTGTTCAAGTCCTACTTTGATAATCCTCTTTATCTCAGATGCATTATGAAAGTGAACAGCCAATGGTTCAATGGTTATTGCAAAAAGCAGTGGTGACAGGGGGCATCCTTATCGAGTACCACGTTCTAGTATGGAGTAGTCTGAAATAATGTTGTTAATACAAACTGGAGGTTCTGAACTGGTATACAGTGGTTTAATCCATCCAAGAATGTTTGGGCCAAACCCAATTTTGGGCAATGTGGTGAATAGGTTGTCCCATTCAACCATATCAAATGTTTTTTTGGGTGAATATATTACATTAAATAGGCTGCAAAGATTGGAAGCTAAGTGTCTACGTTAAATAAATCCAATTTGGTCTTGTGATATTACTGAAGGGAGCACTTTCTCAATCCTTCCAGGAACATTGGAGAGAATCTTGACATCATTATTCAGAAGTGAGATTGGTCTGTATGATGCACATTGTAATAAATCCTTATTTTTCGTAGGAATAACAGTAATTAATGCTTGGTGAAAAGTTAGAGGTAGAATGTTGCCGCCTCTTGCTTCTATAAATGTTTCTAATAAAAGGGGAACTAACTTAATTGAAATTCTTTTACAAAATTCAGCAGGGTAGCCATCAGGACCAGGGGCCTCATGTATAAACGGTGCAAAAATGTTGCGTACGCCCGTTTCCACGCTCACATTGCAATGTATAAAAACTAAACGTGCACATTTTCACGCCAGCTCAACCCCTAACTTACGCACATTCTCTGCTCGGTTTTGCAAACTTGCGGCACCCAGCGTCAAAGCAGTGCTATTATTCCAGTGTGGTCTCTTTTTTTAGATGCACATCTCTGACTTTATCAAATACACTGAAATTAACCGCATATCGTTAATTAGTTTAAGGCATCTGATTGTATTCAACCCGTAACTATATAATGGTGCAGAGAATGGCCAAACTATTCCAAATACTAAAGCTGCTTTAGCGTTGTTAATCTCACTGCACCACTCGGAGTATTTATCCCACTGTATCCAAGTGTGGAATCACAGCTTTACAGCAGCTGATTAGAAAGAGAATTACCGGTATACAGCATCAAGCACACACTGCCTCAGCCATGCGCACAGTGTATTTGAACTTCTCCCATATAGTAAACGCTTCAGAGCCTTTCCTGTAGGGACCTCGCGGTTCAGAAACAGTTTCATCCCAAGAACTATAAAAGCACTCAATCAGTCCATCAAGTGTTCTTGGTAGAACTGTTTGTACTTATGTACAATTACCTCATTGTAAACTTGTGATACTCTTATAATATTGCACAACCTCAGCCAATTTATAAAGCGCCTATTTATATATGATGATGACTGGCTTCTAAGTTTAGATCATTTAGATTTCCAAGCGCTATCTTCTTGGAGCTCTTGATATCATTTTTAATATGAAATGCAGCAAAGTATGTTTATTACATTATACAGTTGTGCTTGAAAGTTTGTGAACCCTTTAGAATTTTCTATATTTCTGCATAAATATGACCTAAAACATCATTAGATTTTCACTTAAGTCCTAAAAGTCGATAAAGAGAAACCAGTTAAACAAATGAGACAAAAATATTGTACTTGGTCATTTATTTATTGAAGAAAATGATCGAAAATTACATATTTGTGAGTGGCAAAAGTATGTGAACCTCTAGGATTAGCAGTTAGTTTGAAGGTGAAATTAGAGTCAGGTGTTTTCAATCAATGGGATGACAATCAGGTGTGAGTGGGCACCCTGTGCTATTTAAAGAACAGGGGTCTATCAAAGTCTGCTCTTCACAACACATGTTTGTGGAAGTGTATCATGGCACGAACAAAGGAGATTGCTGAGGACCTCAGAAAAAGAGTTGTTGATGCTCATCAGGCTGGAAAAGGTTACAAAACCATCTGTCAGACTCCACTCCACCAATCCACAGTCAGACAGATTGTGTAGAAATGGAGGAAATTCAAGACCATTGTTACCCTCCCCAGGAGTGGTCGACCAACAAAGATCACTCCAAGAGCAAGGCGTGTAATAGTCGGCAAGGTCACAAAGGACCCCAGGGTAACTTCTAAGCAACTGAAGGCCTCTCTCACATTGGCTAATGTTCATGTTCATGAATCCACCATCAGGAGAACACTGAACAATAATGGTGTGCATGGCAGGGTTGCAAGGAGAAAGCCACTGCTCTCCAAAAAAAACTGCTGCTCGTCTGCAGTTTGCTAAAGATCACGTGGATAAACCAGAAGGCTATTGGAAGAATGCTTTGTGGACGGATGAGACCAAAATAGAACTTTTTGGTTTAAATGCAAAGCATTATGTTTGGAGAAAGGAAAACACTGCATTCCAGCATAAGAACCTTATCCCATCTGTGAAACATGGTGGTGGTAGCATCATGGTTTGGGCCTGTTTTGATGCATCTGGGCCAGGGCGGCTTGCCTTCATCGATGGAACAAAGAATTCTGAATTATATCAGAGAATTCTAAAGGAAAATGTCAGGACATCTGTCCATGAACTGAATCTCAAGAGAAGGTGGGTCATGCAGCAAGACAACGACCCTAAGCACACAAGTCGTTCTACCAAGGACTGGTTAAAGAAGAATAAAGTTAATGTTTTGGAATGGCCAAGTAAATGTCCTGACCTTAATCCAATCAAAATGTTGTGGAAGGACCTGAAGCGAGCAGTTAATGTGAGGAAACCCACCAACATCCCAGAGTTGAAGGTGTTCTGTATGGAGGAATGGGCTAAAGTTCCTCCAAGCCAGTGTGCAGGAATGATCAAAAGTTACCGGAAACATTTAGTTGCAGTTATTGCTGTAAAGGCAAAGGTTCACATACTTTTGCCATTCACAAATATGTAATATTCAAAAATGGGCTAAAATTCCTCCAAGCCGGTGTGCAGCAATGATCAAAAGTTACCGGAAACGTTTAGTTGCAGTTATTGCTGCAAAGGCAAAGGTTCACATACTTTTGCCACTCACAAATACGTAATATTCAAACATTTTCCTTAATAAATAAATGACCAAGTAGAATATTTTTGTCTCATTTGTTTAACTGGTTTATCTTTATATACTTTTAGGACTTGACTGAAAATCTGATGATGTTTTAGGTCATATTTATGCAGAAATATAGAAAATTCTAAAGGGTTCACAAACTTTCAAGCACAACTGTACAGATAAAATTTTAACATCATTTAAATAATCTATATTGTTAATAATTAAACATGTATGGACACGGTGGACACGGTGGACAGCAGTGGCGATGAGCTGGCACCCAGTTCAGGGATTGTTCCTGCCTCGCGCTGTATGCTTGCTGGGGCTGGCGCAACCATGGATGGATAGATGGATAGAATAATTAAACATCTACTTCAAAGATATTATAATGTTCCTTAAAAGTTTTGAAGAATCATCATTCTCAGCTTACAGATGGCTTTACATTTATTATAGAGCTGACTGTGTGGCGATTAGTTACTTGGAGAAAGAAAAGTAAGGAAGGGAATTGGGGGTTAATACGTTTGAAAGCGACAGTTCTTCTGCAATAAATTATTTCATTGAAGGTCGTGCACGATGCAGCAAGCATCTTGTGGGAGGCTGGAACAATCTCTGGACAGGGCACCAGTTCGTCACTATCACCACGCCACCGTGTTCCCCGATTAATAATGCTTGCTTTAATTCCTATCATCATGAAAATGATAGCAAGTATACATCTTAGTATTTAAATTGTTCAGCGAGCTCTGATATCATGAATGTAATGTATTCTGTGTCCTGTCGGAGGAAGAGAAAACCCATTTAAGAAGCATGTAGTAATTCACACATATAGAGCATATAGAAGAACACATACAAAACAAAGCATTTAATGTGTGTGACAGACGGCTGAGGCGTTTGCGCCACTGGGATTGCCTGGGAGTTGGAAGGACTGGGAGAGGACCAATACCTCCTTTGGGACACGAGAGGGCAGCCAACCTGGTTCACATGTGGGCCACACGTTCGGAGCTGGGAAGCTCCACCCGATTTGGGGCACGTGGCCACCACCAGGGTCTGCCCAGACGTTCCCAGAGACGTGGTCTGCAGCACTTCTGCCACAACAAGGAGTGCTGCTAGGCCAAGAGGCAAATACACCCGGAATTTACCAATTTATAAATTTTATGTCCGTTTAAGCTTAAAAAGGAAAAAAAAACAACGCTTTCTCCACAGTGGGGAATCGAACTCCGGTCTCTGAGGCACAGCAAGTATGTTGCGCTTTGAAACAGCAAATCTTACCACTAAGCCACGGAAGCTGTTTTATCATTTTTGAACCTTTTGTGAAAGTGTTTATTTGGACTTCATGCTTCACGCATTCTATAGTTTATGCCTACATTTTGTAACATTTATCGATACTAATAAAAGGCAAAGCCCTCACTGACTGACTGACTGACTGACTCACTCACTCACTCACTCATCACTAATTCTCCAACTTCCCGTGTAGGTAGAAGGCTGAAATTTGGCAGGCCCACTCCTTACAGCTTACTTACAAAAGTTAAGCAGGTTTCATTTCGAAATTCTACTCGTAACGGTCATAACAGTCAACAATGTCCGCCATATAGAACTTTCTTATTCATGGCCCCATCTTCACGAAATTTGGTAGGCGGCTTCCCTGCGCTAACCGAAACCAATGTACATACTTATTTC
>JANRMT010062831.1:32886260-32899266 GCA_026402145.1 Polypterus bichir lapradei
AGTGAGTGAGTGAGTGAGTGAGTGAGTGAGTGAGTGAGTGAGTGAGTGAGTGAGGGCTTTGCCATTTATTAGTATAGATATATATACTGTATATATCAATTTTTTTTAGCTTTTTATCAGCTTCATCCAGAGAACTAAAATTGCAGAACTTGACTTGAATATCTACGCTCAATTTAGCAGGATATAAGAGGCTGTATCTGATTGTTGCTTTCCGAAACCAACAAAAGGAACAAAAAAATCAAACTTGGAAAATATGAAGTACAGTAACAAAACAGATAAATACTCAGTAGGATATTCAAGATTACCAGATGAAACAAGCAAAGTAGTAAGTGTGATACTTTTAGTAAAATCTTGTTAAATAACAAGGATAGCTATAACTTGCAAAAAATAGGGACAACTGAAAGGTCAGAGCAAAATGTGTTTTCAGTCAGGATTTAATCAATCAGACAGATACAACCTAAGGAACAGACTTTGAAAAAGTGCCTCAATGAATATCAGCTACAGTGCTAAATGAGGATTTATTTAGGCACTACATAATTATCTGTTTGGTCTTTACACTTCGAATTTCAACTGTAACTGATAAAGCTGGTCTTGTCTGAAGAGCAGATGACCTTCATTGAAAATTTTCATGGCAGATGGAGGTTTTCCTTCTGTGATGCTAGTGCTAAATCTCACAGTTGATTTTGATGTAATTGACCAAGCAATGCTTCTGAAATGTTTAAAGAATTAAACTATTTAATTCTGTCTTACAAGCTGCATAAAATAGCAATTATTGATGGTAAAGCCAGTTCCTTAAAACTTCTTTCTTCTGGCCTACCTCCATCTTCTGTTTTTGCCCACTTCTTTTTTTATATCTCTGTATTTAAGAACTGGGTCCCTTGATTTACCAACAAGGCCTCATGATGCACGCCTTTGCTGATGATGCATAAAAAACATTCCCAAAATATGGAAGCAGCAGGGAGGTCAGGTTCATATGCAGTTTTTTTATTTGTTATAAAATATACAAATTGAAAACAGCACTTTTAAACATGTGCATTAATACAGTGGAAGTAACTAATGTTACTAACTAATAAGTCTCATTAACTAATGTTACTAACTAATGGTACATGAACTAATGGTCATTAACTATTTAATTGTTTTTATTACTGAATCTAATTCATCAGCCCTTGGGCAGTGGTGGTTTGTAATGCAGGGCACTGAGGTGCCATCCCACATACAAATATTTTAAAGACTCTACTTAAATTAATTAGGTAATGGGAAATAATAATGAAATAAATTTACTTGCACAACATGCCTGTTGTCAGTGCATGCCAATATCCATTAAAATTGATTAGGACTTGTATTTGTTTAATTTCTTTGTGAATACCTGCCCTTTAATTGGATCCTTTCAGATTTTTCCCAGGCACTCCCACATTTATTGGCAGCAATAAGTATTGTTTTAGATTTTTTAATCTAATGTGATTGGACAATCATCAACGCACTGTTTCAAGTTCACACCTAACATTAACATAATTACAGATGAGCGGGTGTGATTTTACAGAGATGGTAACTTAAAGGGGAACTTCAGAGGTCAAAGAAAATTTGGTTATTTCTTTAATGAAATACTCCTTCATAAATCATTCACTTGGAGAAAAAAAGAAGATAAAGGGGCTTGGATCAGACAAACCAGGCTTAATAATTCAGCAGCAGGCAAGTGATCAAGGACAAGCTTACATATAGACTTTTTCTGCTCTTGTTATGACCAACAGAGTTAGCTAACTGGATGTGGTGCAACTTTTCCAGTTTAGTGTTTCAAACTTCAAAGTATTGCGGAAATCGGGTACAAAACCTAAAACATCTTTCTGAAAAATGCAAGTGGCATGAAAGTAGCCACAATCATCTACAGATGTGTTTTTCAACCAGTGTGCTGCGGCACAGTGGTTCATCATAAGAGCTACCCAGGTGTGCTGTGGAAATAATGCTGTAGCACATATGGGTCTGAATCTGAGAAGGACAAAATCTGCAGGTGGTCTAGTCTTGTCTGAGGAGGACATGTCTACCTGGAGAAGCCAGCATAAAAGCAGCTTTGTGATCGCTATGTTGTGGACACAGGACTTAGAGCACTTCAGATGTCAGTCCATCTGCCTTGGGTGTGTGATTGCCAGTGAGCCTCACAGTGCTAGTGGACAGTGGGCATATGAGTTGCCTCTGAGGTAGAGAGGGGCTGGCAAAAGAGCGAAGCAGCTTGGAGATGCCAACAAAGTGCTCACTAAGTGCTGTGCCTGCGAACGCTAATCTCAGAGCAACTTTTTTACCGGCTTCTCCAGTAGTCTCATCCTTTCAGGCAGCTGAGCACAACTATAAATATATACTTTATATATAAGAAATATATCTTTATAAGATATCTGTATAAGATGTATTATCTTTAAATTGGTTACATTTCTTTTGTTTTCCAATTGGAACACAGGATGGTGAGGTGACTTACTAATGTTTACACTGTGTCAGTAGCAGGATTTGAAACCCCCGACATTCAAGGTCTGAAGTTGCAGGTCCAGAGTCTTAACTACTACACCATATTGCCTGCCAATAATATTAGCCACTGGTATAAATAAATAAATACCCTACAAACGACTAGCATATAAAAATGTTTTGTTAATGTATTATTCATATTTTAACATGGATAAAAATACTACCTTATAATTATAATAATAGTAATAATAATCTACTTCCCCATAAAAACATGAGAACTAAGAAGAAATAAATGTGAAAACAACATGAACATCAGATGTATAAACAGTAACATATTAGTACCAAGCATACTAATGTCTAAAGCAACACTCAAACTCATGTGTGAAAATGTCTACTTCCTTTGGTATAAATAACATGGTGATGCAAACAAATACTTCATGTTTAATGGTCTCATAGAGAGGAAGACAAAATTCAGGTTGGAATCTTTCATACTAAGCACTAGTTTCATACCAAACGATCTTTCATGATGTGAACAGAGTGCACAATACTCTTAAATTTTCATTCCATTACTCTTTTGCAAAAACAGGACAGAAAAAGAAACATTTACATAAATCATCCTACCTCAATATGTGACAGGTAAGCATATTACTAATTTGCATGACCTGAAACACTAAGTAATTCAATTTTTCTCTATATAGTATTTTTTTGTATTTCTAGTAATTGGTCTAATGATGAAGACATACGTGAAAGGTGTATTTTCAGAATAAATTTAACTGAATATTAATTGAAGTGATTACAGAAGTTACTATAGTGCATTTGCATCTTCCTGAAATTACCTTTAAAAACATAAAATCAAGATTGTGCTAAGTAAAACATATTTTAACCAGCTGCTCAAATATTTCACTTAGTTTTGTTTTTATTAACCACAGTATAAAAGAGAAGTCTGATTCAAATGTCTATCCTGTTTAAACTAAACTTTTTTCATGCAATAAAACTTAAAAAAAAATTACATTTACTAATGCATTTTTAATTGCTTACTTTCAGTCTTTTAAAATGTACTGTTCTCTTCAAGACTACTTTAATTGATAGTTTTCTTATGTTCTGCTGTACACATATAGTCACATTAATTATAAAATCACTAACAATACCATTAAAGACTTTTCTAATTAAAATAAACTTCTCTTTAATGTAAAAAAATGAATATAAATCTGTTGAACAACAGAAATGAATGCAGCAGAAAACAAACTTCTTAGTGCAAGCATTGTTACAGAAAAATAGAAAATTAATGGAAACAGACAATTTAGCAAGGTTTTAAAATAAAGTGATTTTTCAGAATCTTAATCACAAATGAACATTTTAAAATGTTGTATATTATGATCAAATAATTTATTTATTTTTATGAAATGGTATGCATTATATAGCCTAAGTAGACCGTAGTTTTAAAGAGGACTTTAATTCAGCACAAAAATGTAAACAGTGACTGTGTTAATAATTTTGATGTAAGAAAATAATTAAATACAAAGTGCATCTCATATCTTGCACACAACACAGCGCATCAGTTTAGCAAGCTGTGCTCACCACTGTTGTGGTGTTCCTGTTTACTTAGTGGTGAAATCAGTTATTTTAAGCAATGACATTAGCATGCTGAAGAGAGAAGAACATAGTAGTCTATTATTGCTAAAAAGCAAACCAGCTACTGCAAACTTTAACAGCTATATACTCAGGGTTAGAGAACATTTAGGGGATATCTGTTGTTCATTTATTCCTGTTAATAGGAAGTTTTAAATTACAACAAGGAATTGTCCGTGAATAGGTATAAGTTATAAAGATTTTCTTGTTAGAATCATAATGGCTTGTTACAAAAGAAATGTCTTGCTATAACAAAAAAATTAAAAAAATAAGAAATAGCTACAAAAAGATTATATGTAATGTGGGGAAAATATGCATGTTTCTAAATTAATCAAAGGTGTAAAAAATGTGACCTGTAATTATGCTTCTTATGGCTTGGTTTACTTAGTATCTGTTGCACTTTCTGTCTCTGAGACAGCTAAAAAAAGATAAGGAACACATGCCCTGGTTTATCTGCTTTGCATTTGGAACAATTCTTGTTGTTTATGCATGGTCTGCAATCGGTAGATATAACTAGTTTTCGTTTCTACTGGACTCAGTACAATAAGCAATTCAGTCCTAGAAAAGTGCTTGGACAAAGTATTGTTTAGAACCGGATTTTTTTGGTTGCATTATTTTAATCCATCAATGGTTTATTTCCAATCTGTCACTGGAAATAAGGTTCAATGAGTTATTGTCTTTTTTTTGATAGCTACTGATTCTATATCATTCAATATTTATTGGTTTTGGGTTGACTGATCACGGAGACCAGTTTATCTACTGCAGCACTCCAAAACTGTCCTGTCAAAATACAGTCTGAGAGGTAGGGTAAAAAGAAAAAGGAGTGAATGTTTTGCTGTGGCTGCATGCTGCTTTTACATTCATTGAGCCATCTGCATGCAAATGCAGAAGAAGGGTAATGTGCCAAATCGCAAAGATAGTTAACACCTACATTAATAATTTTACCTTAAAATTATGAAACAAGATGCTTATGTCATTCATAGTAACTGTTGAGTGTTGGTTGCATAAATGTGTTGTTTTCAGATATCCATAGCCAACATAAATAGTATGACTAAAAAGGGAAGGAACGGATAATGAACATTAGGAAACTCAGACACATCTAAGAACAAAACAGGACACCCAACAACACCCTTGGCGCATCATTTTTCTAGCCTTCATTCAATAACTGGATAACAAACAAATGATAACAAAGAAAGCATGGCTTCATTAAGAGACATTAGATAGTCCTACATTTTCTGCATCACTATCACATGGCAGACTTCTTAGACCACAGACTCTGAAATCAGTCTAGATTTGTTATTTTAATATATCAAATGGACTGTAAAGGAAAATAATAAAGACGTGGGTATGTTTCATTTTAAAAGTGTGGTGTATCATCATCACTAGTTTAATGGCTATTTTTAGGCTTGGCCCAGGCTAAAGTTTTGTTCCCCAAATCTGTTTTCCTTGCTCTCTAAAGTTGTGCACATTATCTAGGTTGAGATCTTTCATATCATCCAACACCACATTCTAAACATCTCCTCAACCTCTGCTTTGGTACTTCTCTTCACCTAGTAATGCTTTGCCTTTTGCTCCATATGGCTAAACCTCTTTAGTCTGCTTTCCTTAGCCCAACCTCTATTGAAACCACACATCTTTTACTTAACTCTTTATTTATTTTCCTCTCTTTAACACTCCACACATCCACCTGCTCATTCCTATATTTATTCTTTCCTATTTTAATTTGTTACCTTTTTACTGACCACAATCAAAACCATCAGAGCATGCTATTCCTCACACAGTTGTAATAAACTTTTCCCTTCAAGACAAGAGGTTCCTTTAGGAGTCAGAATGGGGGATAACTTCAGTAATTTTCTCTACGCACCTCTCACTGTTGCTAACAACACTGTGCCTGCGCCTACTACATTATCTACAAACAAAGATCACTCTTGCTGCATGCAGACTACCCTTCACACTTCTACATCCTTCATGCAGCCATTTTCGACAACCCATACACTGTACTGAGTTTATCCCAACACATCTACTACATGACCATGCACCCACCTCTTCCACAAATCCTCTCTCTTTGCCTTCAACCACCTCCCTGATCTTTTCTTGCATTTACCTTGAGCCATATTTTCTATTTTCCCTATTTCTTGGCAATTTGTCAGTCCAACAGCAGATTACTGTTGTTTTCAATTATACATTTTTCATTGCTTACTACTTTCTATTAACAACTGAGGCTCCTGAAACAGCAAATTCAATTCTAGCATTTTCCTCTTTGAATTACCAGACTTTAAACTTTAACACATTCTTAATTTTAAAAATACATACTTTTCTTCATGCCTCTGACTAAAAGTGTCCTAAAACCAAGCATTGCAGGAATATACAACCTTCTCCAGGGATCACCTTCACATTTTTCACCATGACTCAATCAAGACTCCTCATTTATACATAGTCTTCTGTTACTTTACACCACCACATTCACACATTACCAACTTGTTTTCCTCCTTAAGATTGTTGTTGCATACAACAAATTCAACTGGATCATCAAAATCCTGAATCCTCTCACCCTCAACATTTCTGGTTCTGAAGCTAATGTCCATGTGGACTCCTTCCTAACAACTAGCACTAACTCCAATATGTCTATTCAAACCAACCACAATTACAGTCCCTTTCCATGAGGTACCCAAGATATCACCTCCATCAACATGTTCCAAAACTCTATTCATTGCTTCTGCCATTGTGGAGCTTATGTCAAGATTATATTCATCAGTCGCTTATCAACAATTATTTTATCAACTAGAACATGTTTACTCATGTTCTTCACCTCCACCACTTTCTTTACCTATTTCCAAGCCAGAAAAATCTTTACCTAACACTATTACCACTAAGCACTCTTACCTTTCTATCTTATCTCCTGTATATCTGCACAGCTTTTGTTCAGCACCTTCAATCACTTATTCAATACTCCCAGTATTCCAAGTTACAATCCTTACACTATATCCTTCAATACCTTTTCTTCATCTTACTTGCTACCAAAGCAGCTTCCATAGTTTTATGTTTTAAGTAGGGAAGTGGGGAGTGCCAACACAGTATTATAGACTATACCCCCCCATTATTCATTTTCATCTTTGTATCTCATCACCAAGGAGGCATTACAGTTAAGATTTTTCAAGGATAGATGCATTTCCTAAGACCAACGTTCTTTAGTTGCCTTTATTGCATGCAAATTGGACTGCAACCTTATTTAATCCCCAGGTGTTAGAATGTGTTGTGCACAGGTGAAGCCCCATCTTGACAAATTGCTCACTTCATCTACCACATTTAACTGGTGTCCATTTTATCTTAAGGCAGCATTCTCTGGTGCTTTTCCTGACTACTGTTTACCACAAGCAAACACCAGCACTGGGCTAAATGAAAATATATGAACATTTCTTGAGGCATTGTTTAATGTTGCTGAGGGCTTTAAGAACCACACACCCAAATTTCAACTGTATAACATTTGCCCCACCAGGGTGGCCAAGTGTCTGAACTGGGTCACTATATACTGTGATCTAAAATGCTTGCCATCTGCTGCCGTCTCCTCTTCTAGGGTAGTCTGCTCACATTTCAGTATTCCTTTTCCCTGCTTACAAGAAAGGACTAAAGTGTAAGGAACCTGTAACAGAAGTAACACAAAGCTGGACAAAAGAGGCAGAAAAAGAGAAATTAATTGATTTTAATCTCTAGACTGGAAAATATTCAGAGATTCCTCATCAGATTTTGATGGATAAGCAGCTATCCTTATAATATAGTTACTGTACAAAATAAGTAGACAACTGTATGCCCACAAAAAAATTTTCTCATTCCCTAATAAGAAACCAAAGTTCACCTATAACATTTGTAATTTACTTAATCCTTGCACTAATACATTTCAAGTCAGTGATATAGAAACATACAAGAAGTGCAAGTATGAGCAGAGATGAGCTGGAAGCTGAATATAGCAGAGCTTGTGATGCATGGATAATGTGACAGGGCATAGAGATGCTTGCTAACTAATGTCTTTGCAATTTCATCACATTTCATCTACTAGATAAACCTACAGTTTTCTACACTTGCTTGTATCACGACTACAGTTGTAAAGTTTTTCTAAAAACATGTAGCAGACAATAAGCTGATGTTTTTGTGACATTTTTAACAACCTGTTAAGAGAATCAATGGCTCCATCAGACAGTTTGGACCACCTCAAGTTTGCTTATCACCACAACTGGTCTAAAGTGAATGCAATATCCTTTACACATTGTACTCTGGACATGCGACAATACTGACCAAATAAACTTATTATACTATCGCAACTAAATAATAAAAAGACTAATATGTCACAATATGGATTTGTGTACTATTTTTTATCAATTAAATGAGGTATTAAATTACACTAATCAACAAGTACATAGACTTGGGATTAGGTTCCACAATTTCCATTTGGATTTTGGATCTCCTAACTGGCAAAGTCCAGGATTCTTGGACTGATAGCATTACTTTTCCCAGAGTGATTTTTAGAGGTATCCTCCCTCCCCAACCCCAGGTAGTCCTTGCTCACCAATGAATGTGTTGCAAGCTACAACAATATCAAAATATCCAGCAAAGATCATGTTTAAAGAGTATACTTGAACTGCTGAGTTCTGGGTACTATACATTATTAATGCACCATTCATCAAATAGTTTAAATACAAAGATAAAGAAATAAAATGAAATTCATGCTTGTAGGTTAAAGAACTGAGAAATGATAATGATACACCATAATACTGCACTATGTATTAACAGCTAACCTAGGAACACTTTCACGTATACCAACATAACTTGCCAAAAAAAAAGTACTAGACAGAAACTAAATATAACAGAGGAATCAGTTCATTGCAAGATCCTTCGCTCACCTATTTTCAAACTAGTTTTGTATAGACAAGCAACTTAAAGACAAATCTTTGGACGTTGGAGGAAATACATAAGAAAGTAGTGAGATTGTTCACTAAGGATGTTAAAATATAAATCATTTCGTAAAATTTTAGCATAAAAAAAGATCAAACATATAAATATTTACACAGAATTCATAACTCAGTGTAACGCAGTGCAAAATTGGCAGATTTAATTCTCCACGTATTTTTGTGTTGAGCACAGGAAGATAACATGGACTGCATTGTGGGACAATACAAAATCTGACATCACGATAATATTCACCAAAATTATCACAGTTTTTGGTACTATCACAACAGTGTATAAAATGTGATAATATTTTTTCAAACATTAATACCATTGAAATTATTTGACCATGTTTTATATTAAAACAAAACATAAACCATTGTCATTAAAAAAATCACTATTTCAGATGTTTTAAACCAGTTGTTTTAATTTAATCAGATTCTATAAACAAACATAAATAAACCACAAATAACTCATATGAGCCACATTTACACATATTTTTTAAAAGCCATGAACATACAAAAGGTGTATTTTTAACAATATCAAAGCACCTATAAAAAACATTTAAATATACAACTGTTCACATTTAAATATCTATACAAAAATATATACAAATAAAATGAGCAGCAGTGATTTACATCTCTTCATGAAGAAACAAAGTGCTTCTGGTCTCTTTCTGCTGTGTGTATTCAATTCAATTCAATATTTTATGCAGGTTTAACGCAGATGAGCAGTCAACAAGGTTGTACATATGAATGTTGTTAATTTGAGATATTTAGGTAAAATTTACGTAATATATATTCTTCGCTTAGGTGGCACAACAGTGCAAACTGATTAGCACTGCCACTTTACACACAAGAGTACTATCTCTAATCCAACACCTGATTGTCGTTGTGGCATCTGCATGTCCCTGTGTGTTGCAGTTTTCTTCTGGGTATTCCAGTTTTCCTTCCACATTCTCAAAGGCTTGTGAACAACTGCAAGTGCTAGATCACAAGCCGCCTAGGACATTCATCCATGTCATCTTTTAACTTTTTGTAAGCTTTTTCTAAAGACTACATATATCCAGATTTTGCTATCCACATTTTCTTTTATGCTTTTCTCTACTGGTATTATTATTCCCTTAATAAATAACACACTGCTTTTAACTTTCTATGCTTTGCCTTCATGTCTAGAGTGACTTAAGTAATAAGGTAGATTTCTTTGAGCACCTAGTGCAGCTTGAGGTTTTCCGTTACCTCTGTGCTGTGAGGTTTATTGAGCTGCGGATGAAGAGCTCTGTCCAGTAATGAACAGTGTGTTAAAGTAAAACATTCACTTGTTAATAAATGACCTACAGCAGGTATGTCAAACTCACTACCATTGCTTTGACTGCCATACGTGCGTCAGCGGGCCGCACTGTAACAAATACTATTATATAAAGTTACTGTAGCTTTCTTTCCAATACTGAAAACTTTAAAAAGAGTAACACTTAAAGTTTAAAGAAAAGCAATTTATTTCCATACAATCTCCTTACAACAGCATACAATTAGAGTCTTAGCCTGTTAGCTAGGTCCTTATATAGTCTGAGATCTATTTCTTTTGTCCCGACACTTGGCATCTCTTGTTAGGAACCAGTTCGTCAATATCAGGCCTGAAATCTTGTGCAGCTGCAACTTTTATGAGGGATGAAAGGTGCTCAACTAAGTATTGAGCGATGTGGGGTTTTGGTAGCTTTCATTAACGAAAACAATTGCTCACAAAGGTAAGTGCTTCCGAACATAGTACTCTCGATGCCAACTTACGGATCTGCACATACGATCCTGGCACACCAACTTCGTTGTATTTTGCATTCAGAATAGAATCTGACTGCAGTTCAATCAGTTTCATTTGGATACTCTCAGGCATATTCTGAACATTGTAAGAGTATGGTGATGTAAACAGAGCAAAGTCCTGTTCATGTGAACTGAAAATACGAAAACACTCACTGAATTCATTGCTCAGTAATTCAAGTTGGAAAACAAATCCTCCCAAAATCAAATTTTACTTTACTAAGTTTACTTCAAAGTTTATATTGTAAAATTATCTGATATGCAAAAATCCCCCTGACCTACACTAATTTTACAAACTCAAAATCACAAAAATTTGTTAATAAACAACTCACCAGCTTCTCGAGTCCACTTCAGATCTTCAGCTGTAGTCTGCACTAACTGTTTGTTACAATACTAGCACAAAATTACATAATACTAGAGCAAAAAAACATGAAAGTATCCATCCATCCATCCATCCTCTTCCATTTATCCGAGAACGGGTTGCGGGGGCAGCAGCTTGAGCAGAGATGCCCAGACTTCCCTCTCCCCAGCCACTTCTACTAGCTCTTCCGGGGGAATCCCGAGGCGTTCCCAGGCCAGCCGAGAGACATAGTCTCTCCAGTGTGTCCTGGGTCTCCCAGGGCTTCCTCCCGGTTAGAGGTGCCCTGAACACCTCACCAGGGAGGTGTCCAGGAGGCATCCTGATCAGATGCCCGAGTCACCTCATCTGACTCCTCTCAATGCGAAGGATCAGTGGCTCTACACTGAGTTCCTCGCGGATGACTGAACTTCTCACCCTATTTTTAAGAGAAAGCACAGACACCCTGCGGAGGAAACTCATTTCAGGCACTTGTATTCGCAATCTCGTTCTTTCTGTCACTACCCACAGCTTATGACCATAGATGAGGGTAGGAATGTACATCGACCGGTAAATTGAGAGCTTTGCCTTATGGCTCAGCTCCTTTTTCACCACGACAGACCGATGCAGAGCCCACATCACTGTGGACGCCGCACCGATCCGCCTGTCAATCTCCCGCTCCATTACATGAAAATATGCAAGCTATTACTACTCGTGATGGTCAGTTCTGCCCAGTGGCCAGTCTCAGCAGCCCAACCAGTAGTGTAGCCGGCCAGGCTGTTGCAGCCTAGCACTTCAGTTGCAACGTCGCGGCTCATTAACTTTGGTCAAGGATCGTGGTGGGGAGGGCAGTGTCATGCCTAGGGTATCAAGGAGCTGACGCCACAGCTGCAACTATATTAGCAGATGACATTTCCGGTACCGTAATGCCATGGGAAAATGTGCTTTTGTCAGAAGGCGGAAGTAAGAAAAGTCAATAAATAGTGCCGAAGATGCAGAATGATTCAATCACAAACGATAGTAATCATTTTGTACAAGTTTATTGCTAACTAGGATCTGTCATGCGGGCCGCACAGATTTCTGTTGCGGGTCGCATGTGCCACAGCCCACGTGTTTGACATGTCTGGCCTATAGCCAGGGATATTGAGTCTTTGTATGTTTGAATATATTCTTGGAGACCAAAGGTAATATTTAGGTCTGAGATACATCTAAGGCATCGCATGTTGTTCAAGCCTATGATAAGTAAGTCTCTTGGAGTACAAGGGAAAGTGGACTCTGCATGTGTTATTCATACAGTACTTGTGTGGGTTAAAGTGCTAGGGCAGGGGTCCTCAATCCCAGTCCTGGAGAGCCGCAGTGGCTGCAGGTTTTTGTTCTGACCTGGTTGCTTAATTAGAAAGCAATTCTTGCCAATAAAGCACTAACAAGCTATGAAATTAAATTAACTCTGCTATGTCAGGTCATTCTCATATCCTAGATTTTCTTTCCCTTTCTATCATGCAAATGATTTGAAGGCTAAAATGGACGAGTAATTCTCAGTCCTTCACTTTTTTCTCTTCATTTTTCTTCCAAGTATTTAATTAAACCCAATAGTGCAGATAAATACACACAGGTGTAAATGTAAATAAGCTAAATGGAGAAATGCTGCTCTCTCTTGTCATTTGCATGTTATTGATAACTAGCAGAATACCCGCGCTTCGCAGTGGAGAAGTACTGTGTTAAAGAAGTTATGAAAAAGAAAAGGAAAAATTTAAAAAATAACGTAACTTGATTGTTAATGTAATTGTTTTGTCATTGATATGAGTGTTGTTGTCATATCTATCTATATATATCTATCTATATA
>JANRMT010062831.1:32899666-32936394 GCA_026402145.1 Polypterus bichir lapradei
ATATATATATACCCGCGTATCGCAGCGGAGACGTAGTGTGTTAAAGAAGCTATGAAAAAGAAAAGGGAACATTTTAAAAATAACGTAACATGACTGTCAATATACATTAATTGTTTTGTGAGTTTTACTGAGTGTTGCTGTCATCAAGGATTTGATTATCATTATTTCTTTCAATCAGGTTCGTATTTGTAGGATGTGTTGTGTTCAAGTTACATTCCGTGTTTGTCAATCGTTGTAAAGATGACAGGTTTCATTCATCGATTCGTTTCTTACTGCATCGATAAACAGCTCGTCTTCTTCTTTATCTGAGACCTGACACACTGCATGCACGGGTTTTTTATTTTACACTGTCTTCCTTTAGCGGGACATTGACTTTTTCCACCGTGTGCTTTGTTTCCGCAGTAGCTGCATTTATGAATATGCTTGTATGTATGAGACGCTTCATATTTTTTTGCTGCCTTTTCAATTGTGTAATTCGGTTTTTGTTCAGCGCTCTTTGGAACTGTTGTTTTTTGTCTGTGCACTGCGTCAGTTCATGTGAGCCGCTCGGTGTACATGCATCGAAGGTTCCCAGCTGTGCTGGTGCCATGTCGTGCTATGTCCATGGCTCGAAGTCCCGGCACTTAAAACTTTCTCTCGCAGTTTCGCTGAGTTTGTGCCAAACACCACCCTGACCATGTCATCTTCCTCTGCATAAGCACAGTCCTTCACCTGTGAATATTTACCCGTGGCAGTTTGCTATTGGATTGCCGCTGACGGACGGCCTTATATGGGCAGGCACTAAATTACAAACGCCAGCGGCAGCCTGTCTATGAACTTAATTTAAAGTTTAGGTTTACATCGTGCTTTGTTTCCGAAGTAGCAGAACTCATGAATATGGCTGTATATGTCACTCGCTCGCTTCTTATTGTTTCACTGCCTTCTCAATTATATAATGCATGTTTTCTTCAGCACTTTTTGGGCCTCTTCCTGGTTTTCTACGTACTGCGTGATTACGTGGGAGGCGTGATGATGTCACACGAAACTCCGCCCCCACGGGTTTCAAGCTCATCTCCATTACAGTAAATGGAGAAAAACAACTTCCAGTTATGACAATTACGCGTAGAATTTCGAAATGAAACCTGCCCAACTTTTGTAAGGAAGCTGTAAGGAATAAGCCTGCCAAATTTCAGCCTTCTACCTACACGGGAAGTTGGAGAATTAGTGATGAGTCAGTCAGTCAGTCAGTCAGTCAGTGAGGGCTTTGCCGTTTATTAGTATAGATAAGGAGCAATTAAAATAGCTGTTTAAGACAAAATTAAGCAATAAGGGCTCAAAATCACTAAAGTGAAGCAGAAGTGTTACTTTAGCAATAAGTGCTTTTTATTAAGCAACTGGGTTGGAGCAAAAACCTGCAGCCACTGCGGCTCTCCAGGACCGTGATTGAGGACCCCTGTGCTAGGGAATAGGGTGCATGTGTATACGTCTTTCATACGGTACTTTTGTGGTTAGGGTCTGTGTGTCTGCGTATATCTATGTATGTGTGTATTAATCTTAAAGTGTAACAGTAGACCATCCCAGTAACGAACTTGACAAGTACACTTACACTTGAAGAAAATAGGCAAAGGGTTAAGTAGAGTGAAATACCATGATAATACACAAGGGGTATGTGTAACAATACTCAAGTGCTTTTTTCAAAATAACTAAGAACAGTGTTCAAATAATGTAGTGCAATCTTCCTAAATAAATAAATAATCCATTAAAAACAATGACGGTCTTTGAGATAAAATCCATCATTAAAACAAGAGTAAAAAACAACACAGTCATCCACGTCCTTTATGTTCCATTAGACAAGCCCAGCACAACTTCATCTTTGTCTCTCTGACAAACCCACTGCTTGTGCACCAGTGTCCACAGTCCTCACCACCTGACCTCCCATCATAGCTGCCTTAAGTGGCTCCAGCCAGATTGCCTGGGGTCGGTTTTCCGCCCATCATCCTTCACACTCCCTTGTTGTACCTCGGATCCCTAGGTTAGGACTCCACCTCAATCGCCCACACTCTACCACCAAAATTCTGCAGGGGCAAACTGCTCCTAGAGCACCGATACTTTGCTCCTCTGTGGGGCCAATGACCATGCTACATCTTCCACACTGACTAGCTGGTTTGTCTTGTCTCTTCACCAGATGCTGCTCTCATGGCTCTTTGCTACTGTTCTCATAGCTCTTTCTTTATCTCTTTTTCCCTCAGTCCCATGCAGGCCTCTCTTATGCTGCCTCTCCTATTCGAGTGATGGTGAGAGACAGCACTCCCTCTGTGGCAGTGATGAGGCACCTGACTGACACTCACACTAGCACGTGCATACTCAAACAGCTAAGTGCCTCCATCACCCCCGAAGAAGAGTGTGATTGAGCACACTGACCCCCCAGTTGGAGTCTACAGATTGCGGGCCATGATTATTTATTTAAAATCCACCCAAAGGCATGGGCCATCTATCACACGTGGTACTAGGCAGGGCTTTGATGTTCTTTTCCCACTCTAGTGAGCATTTGAAGAGATATTTTCAGACTCTGTGTGCTGAGGACCCCCAAGTTCATAACAAGATCTTTTTAAAGCAAATAAACATTCAATTTCAAATAGAGTAATTAAAAAGGAACTATGGTTTTTGAAAGAATTACTAGCAAAAGTGGATAGATATTTTCAAAATTACTGTGAAGCCCTGAACTCAGTCCCCAATCGTTTAATTAATTATGTTTAATCACTTAAATGACCCAGAAGATGATTACAATTTCTTTTTGATTTGGATAATGTTATTATTACCTGGGTTAATATATGGTACCTTTTAGAAAGATATGGTCTTAGAGACATTGAAAGCTGACAGAAAAGCTTCCTGTTTCACCGCAGCTAAGCTAATATGCACAGCTGCTGCCATTATACCTGTGGCTGCCCCAAATCTCCAGTTTTCACCACCATCTCAACTCAATCTGATAGAGTGCAAGGAGGTCGCTGCTAATCTGCTACTGCCACAGTGTTGCCTGGAGAAAGTCATTACATTTAAGAGGAGAATACACCTATACAAAACTCATCTCTTAGCTTATTTTTTTTTTTTACAGTTGCCTTGACCAAGCCTGGAAGTGATCTGCTAACCTTATTTACCCCATCAGATAGCCTAAAAGATGCTAATTGCTGCCCAGTCGCTTTTGGTAGGAGGTGTCATGCCGCCCAGTCGCTCTTGGTGGGAGGTGTCATGCCTGCTTCCAAGTTAAGACCACTAGGTTTGAATACAGGACGAAGTCCGGTGTCATCCTGCCAATCACCTGTCCTTCAAAGAAACAGCACGGCTTACAGAGCTCGCCAACGTATCATGCAAACTCATGTTTATGATTATGTTTTGTGATGGTCTTTACATAAGAAGCATTTATATGTTACTTATATAAAAGCCAGATGAAATGTTACTTATCTTTATTTTACTTACTTATCTTCCTACAGCATAAAGTCACAAGTATACTGCAGAGCTTCCTCTGTTTGATTGTCAAGGGCATGCTCACAAATTACACGTGTAATACCACGAAAAATACCTGCTGACATTTTAGTACGCGAGCAATGGTACGAGAATGCAGTTAGACTTTTTTTGGGCACATACACCACGCTATTGTTTAGATCTGGACGGTGTAGCGGTGGCAAGCTCTGTAAGCCGTGCTGTATCTTTGAAGGACAGGTGATTGGCAGGATGACGCTGGACTTCGTCCTGTATCCAAACGGTGCCATCTTTCGCCTTTACACCTGGTGAAGCTGCGTTGTTCTTATACGTGAGTGGATGTTTCTTGTGGGGAGGGCTTCTGTTTTCTGTGATCTGAGTTCACCTCTGTTATAGTGTGTCTTTATTTGAAAACAGCAGTGTCAGATCGGGGCGAGCGTGAACGCAACTGAGAGAATAAAACTGAATAAAAAAACGCTAACTTTGACAAGCACTATAAATTTACAGCGGTTGTTACAGAAGTAAATCAAATGTATGTTTTTATTGTATAATATTAACAATAATAGCAGCTCTGTACTCACAATGGTAAACTTGAGAAGCTGCCAGCATTGAACCCAGAAGCTCTTGATTGGGAGTCAGCAGTTCTTAGCATTGCACCACGCAAGCTATCGCATCAATCGCCTACCATAACCTGCTTTCTTTTTTCTTCGGTTATACTCTTGAATAAAAGCGCACTTGTTTTGTTATACTTGTACTTTTTGTGAAAGTGTTTATTTGATATTTGGACTTCAGACTTTACGCCTTATACACATGTCGTAAAGATGGTCCTTGGGTGTGTGTGGGAACTGTTAACCTTTGAATCTGATGATCGTATATAGCGTGGAACTGAACTCTCTATACTATTCTGTCCTCTGCATCTCCAGGAGTTCAAACGAAATACCAATATGCAGCACATGTGGACACTGGCCAAGATTGGGTGGGTGGGGGGTTTTGGGCAAACAAGGACACGTCATGACTACAGCCGCATGAAGGTATGCAAATAAATATAATGTTGCATTAGTGCAACAACGTTTTCCGAAATGTACAATACAGGTCATAAAATGAATTATTCCAAATGTCATACATACCTAAGTCTCTCTTTTTTGTCAGCTCGGCTTTGACCTCATGGATCAGAAGGTGCATACTAATTCAGCATGAGCAGGAACACTCAAGAATAAAACTGAATACAAACAAATTGACATCCACAGCCATTCTCAGTCACGCACACCACTCACATCCACGTCCAGTTTTCCCAGTCCCAGTCTCGTTAGCGCACAAGATCTGACGCCATTTTCAAATAAAGAGGGGGTATAACAAAGTAAGTTTGTTTGTTATACCACGTCTTTATCTGAAAACAGTGTCAGAACGGGGGGGTTGCGTGGGAGCTTGAACGTGAGTGAGAGAATAAAACTGACAAAAAATGCTAACTTTAACTAAATTTACAGACGCAAATCAAATGCATGCTTTTATTGTGTGATATTAACAATAAGAGCAGCTCACTACTGAAAATGGTAAATTTGGGAAGCAGCTGATATCGAAACCACGACCTCTTGATTGGAAGGCAGCAGTTCTTAGCATTGCACCACGCAAGCTGTCATATCAACCGCCTACCGTAACCTGCTTTCTTTTTTCTTCGGTTAAATTTTTGAATAAATGTGCACTTGTTTTGTTATACTTGTACCTTTAGTGAAAGTGTTTATTTCATATTTGTATTTCAGGCTTCACACATTATACATTTAATGTCTACATTTTTTCAATTATTACTAAAACATGAAAAACGTTTCTATGTTAACTATGTTTTACATAGATTGTTCTTGACACGGAACACACATGAAATGTATGTATTCCAAATGATGATGTACTATTTTATCCTATAAAGCTCCAACACTTCACTCGAAGATAAACACAGAGCACGGAGAAACTTCTTTGCGAAATGAACTGCAGTGGTGGGGGTGGGGGTTGGGTGGGGGGATGGACTATCAGGCTTCTTGCTGTTAATCGACACATTTACAGGACAAAAGACTCTGACAAAGAGGTGAGAATGGATTTAAGGTGGGCCGGATTTACGAGCTTTCTCGTTGGCTCTGGTAATTCTAGTGTTAGCTCCATTTTCATAATAATCAGTATGTTACAAAAGAAATAAACTAAAGATTACTTTATCTTGAATTTGCTGTGTAGCAGTTGGTGAAGATCTCAAAGATTAATTTAATGCATTTCCCTGTTTCCCTACAACTTTTTCTGCAGATACGATAGTCAGCTTTAATTAACTTCCCCTCAACACTTTTCAAAAAACAAAATAAGACCATATTTCAAACTTAGTCCTCTACAAAGGGTGAAGGAGCTTTGAACTACTGTCACTGCCTTTCTCAACAGATATATTAAAAGTGCTAGATGATGAATTTGCATGCTAAGCATGCATTATTACATACTTTTTAACAAACCATTGACATCATTTTCAACACAAACTGCATTTTTAAAAAAACACAGTAATCAACACTGGGTATAGCATTAATCAAAATATAAAGCATAGTAACTGTATAGTAACTGTCAGTTATTTGAATTTCACACTGGTATATTGTAAAAAAAAACAGTAACTGTTTCAACCCTCATCTGGAATGACCTCTAGCAAGAGAGGATGGCTCTGCTAAATATTCCATGTTTAATGCTAACAAATACTTACCACTCCAACACTAACAGGGAGAAATAATACATACAGTTGTGGTGATAAATTTACATACCCTGGCAGAATTTGTGAAATATTGGTCATTGTTTGGAAAATATAAGTAATCCTGCAGAAAGCTTTTCTTTTAATTAGGGAGTGTGATCAGGCAAAACAATTTATTATCATATGCAGGGTAACTGTGTGTGCCCTTTAATTCATAATGATAACCAAAATCATTCAAAAGGGCCCAAAAAAGTTTACTTAAACTTGAATGTTGGGGGTGATAATGTACATACAAGTTGACACACACAGGTTCAAATTAATGGTAATTAAGGGAGAGTTTCTACACCTGTAACTTCTGTGATTGCAATCTGTGTCTATGTATAGATAGTCAAATTAAATTTGTGCTAAGCTACACTGACTTTGCTGGATACCGAGCCATGGGGAAAGCAAAAGAACTGTCAAAGGAACTGTGATAAAAGGTTGTTGAATCAGGAAAATAATATAAAAATATATCCTGAGATCTGAAAATGCCTGTCAGCAGTGTTCAAATTCTGATAAAAAAAATGGAAAGTTAGGGGTTCTGTTGTTGCCAATCCACGGTCAGGTAAACCAACCAAGATTTCAACTGCCAGTATCATTTGTTGAGATGCCAAGAAAAACCCATACGCCAGTTCGGCTGAAATATGTGTTTCTCTGCAAAAAAGTGGTGCTGCTGTTTCAAGATGCACAATAAGAAGGAACTTGAAAAAAATGGGCTGCACAGTTGAGATGTAAGAAGAAACAATTTTACTGTGCCAACACCACAAAACAGTCTGCTTATAATATGCCAAACAGCATCTAGACAAGCCTCAAAACATCCTTTGGAAGGATGAGACACAACAAGGCCCATGACGAAAAGCACACTGTCCACACTGTGAAGCATACTGGTGGATCACTGATGTTTTAGGGGTGTGTGAGATATAGCAACACTGGTAACTTAGTGAAAAACGATGGCAAGATGAATGCAGCATGTAACTGGAAAATATTGGAGAGCAACTTGCAATCATCTTTCCGGAAGCTGTGCATGGAATGCATTTAGATCTTCTAACATGACAATGATCTAAAAACACAAGGCCAAGTCGATCCCTCAGGGGCTACAGCAGAAAAAAACTGAAGGTGCTGCAGTGGCCATCACAGTCTCCTGACCTCAATATCACTTAGCCACTTTGGGGAGATCTTAAATGTGCATTTCATGCAAGTCAACCCTAGAGGCTTTTGTCAAGAAGAATGGGCAGCTCTGCCACCTGAGGAAATCAAGCCTCACCCACAACTATCACAAAAGACTGCATGCCATCATTGATGCTAAAGGGGTAATATACAGTATTAAGAATTAAGAGTACACAAACTTTTGAACACTGACCACCTTATTATTTTCCTTGTTACTATGTTTTGTTTAATGGTTATGCTATTCTGTGATGCCTAATAGTTTCATTTGGATTCTGGTAAAAGTAAATGAAATGTGCTTTGCCTGATCAGTCAGCCTTTCTTTAAAGTATGGCACACATCTTACACATTCTGCCAAGGTATGTAAACTTATGAGCACAACTGCAGTCCGTATATGAGTGATTGCATGATTTAATATAGTAAAGGAAACACATAAAAAAATAAACATACGTAAAAGTAAATAACTGTTACTAAGGGGAACCTTTACCCAATACACAACACTCAAACCAAACTTAAACAAAATGACTCCTTTAAAATACTATTTTTTTACATTAAGATGGCAATAGCAAAGCTTTCTTCCTTAGTAAGGTAATGTATTTCTCTACAGTAATGTTCTAGAGTGACATTCAAAGAGGATGCCAACACACCGATTCGTATTTGATTTGGGGTGCTTCGATCATTTTTTTTAAAGCTGTTTATATGTTACTTGATTGGTTGATTCTGATTTTTTTCCCACCCTGTTTTCCTTTTTACACTATGCTCCTGCATAAACAGATGCCTATATAGATGACTTATATCATATATTAAAGTGGACAATTAAATCATAGTTACAGATATAACTTTATACTTTAATTATAAAGTGTAATTAAAATACAGACCACAGGTGTTAACTGTTCATTTTTAACTAACAAAATGAAATTCTGTAGGCTTATTGTTCAATGACCAAAAACAATTAAAATAAACAAAATATTCCTAAAATTCTTACTTTAATTAATAAAATATGCCTAAAAAGATGTATCCATAAAACATATGGCAAAAAAGAAAATAAAATGCTTCTCATAATTATAAGCTGTCAATTTTTAAATGTTCTGTAATGTACCTATCTGAAAGCAGGATTAATTAAAAAAGTAGTTTTCACCATTTCTCTTAACAAAAAAAGTATATATCACACAATCAATAAACTGATATTGGCAATTAAACACTGATTAAATGTATATATATATATATATATATATATATATATATATATGCATTTATAGGTTTTAATAATTACTTCCATTAGTTGCACTACATATTTTTTGCTGTTAAAATATCCATTTTATTATATTTATACAGGTGTGTTTTCTGGTTCAGTTTATCAGCTAGAAATTTGTAATTCTTCAGATGTAATTATAAACATGGATTACCATTTTAATTATATAGTACTTGTTTCTAACTGAAACATATACTGTATGACACACAATAACAAATAACAAACACAGTTTTTTTTAAAAGTCACAAATGTATGAAATGTTCATAAGTTGTTGATCAAGAAGACATAAGACTAACATCCTTAACAGGCTTATAAGTAAAAGACACACTTGTTGAGCTAACAAACCTATTGTTCACTAAGAAGAAATTTCAAATTCATTTTTATCTTTTCTTTTTCCAATTAAAAATATAAGCTGCTGCACTTAAAACAAGCTCACTGTTCAAACTCAAACAATGTTCATTTTAATTTAAAGGAAAAAGTAAAAAGGTCTGAATTCATCAAAGCAGTTTCTCTGGCAGTTTGCCTAATTGCACAGGGCAACTTCTCCGATTCCTTTTCAGAGTTTATTAATCCACTTTATTTAATGCAAAAACTAGTATTCCAATCAGGTCTCACTCTCAGGTAAAACAAGTTTCGACATGTTGCTCTTTCTTTACACTGTAGGAAGCTTGCTTGGGGGAAAAAGAAAAAAAAAAAAAAGACACAAGCTGGGTCAACTACCATAATATCTTGTGTAAAGGAGCACTGCAACTAAATTACATTAAGATTAGAAAGGCAGGACTTTATCCAACTCCTCTACACTGAGAGCATCTAGTTGCGATATTTGTAATGCATCCAAAAAGCATTAGGCTTGTCTTCTTTAAACTGGCTACAATATAAGGACTTATAGTAGTCTCTAAATATGTGCATTATATTTTTATGGTCAATGCTTTTATCTCTATCTTTGTTGGTAAATACTGGTTGTATTATAGTGGTGTTTCCCTCTACTTACCCTTTACCTATTTTCTTTAAGGGTAAGTGTACTCAAGTTCGTTACCGAGTTGGTTTACTGTCACACTTTACGATAAACACACACATATATACAGTGCATCCGGAAAGCATTCACAGCGCATCACTTTTTCCACATTTTGTTATGTTACAGCCTTATTCCAAAATCGATTAAATTCATTTTTTTCCCAAAGAATTCTACACACAACACCCCATAATGACAATGTGAAAAAAGTTTACTTGAGGTTTTTGGAAATTTATTAAAAAAAAAGAACTGAGAAATCACATGTACGTACATAAGTATTCACAGCCTTTGCCATGAAGCTCAAAATTGAGCTCAGGTGCATCCTGTTTCCCCTGATCATCCTTGAGATGTTTCTGCAGCTTAATTGGAGTCCACCTGTGGTAAACTCAGTTGATTGGACATGATTTGGAAAGGCACACACCTGTCTATATAAGGTCCCACAGTTGACAGTTCATGTCAGAGCACAAATCAAGCATGAAGTCAAAGGAATTGTCTGTAGACCTCCAAGACAGGATTGTCTCGAGCCACAAATCTGGGGAAGGTTAAGAAAAATTTCTGCTGCTTTGAAAGTCCCAATGAGCACAGTGGCCTCCATTATCCGTAAGTGGAAGAAGTTCGAAACCACCAGGACTCTTCCTAGAGCTGGCCAGCCGTCTAAACTGAGCGATCGGGGGAGAAGGGCCTTAGTCAGGGTGGTGACCAAGAACCCGATGGTCACTCTGTCAGAGCTCCAGAGGTCCTCCGTGGAGAGAGGAGAACCTTCCAGAAGGACAACCATCTCTGCAGCAATCCACCAATCAGGCCTGTATGGTAGAGTGGCCAGACGGAAGCCACTCCTTAGTAAAAGGCACATGGCAGCCTGCCTGGAGTTTGCCAAAAGAAACCTAAAGGACTCTCAGACCATGAGAAACAAAATTCTCTGGTCTGATGAGACAAAGATTGAACTCTTTGGTGTGAATGCCAGGCGTCACGTTTGGAGGAAACCAGGCACCGCTCATCACCAGGCCAATACCAGCCCTACAGTGGCAGCATCATGCTGTGGGGATGTTTTTCAGTGGCAGGAACTGGGAGACTAGTCAGGATAAAGGGAAAGATGACTGCAGCAATGTACAGAGACATCCTGGTTAAAATCTACTCCAGAGCGCTCTTGACCTCAGACTGGGGCGACGGTTCATCTTTCAGCAGGACAACAACCCAAAGCTCACAGCCAAGATAACAAAGGATTGGCTTCAGGAAAACTCTGTGAATGTCCTTGAGTGGCCCAGCCAGAGCCCAGTGAACTGTGATAGAGTGGCAGTTCACAAGCAAAAAGGATGTGGAGGTGGGCTTGCGAGAAGAGGACTGATAAAATAAAAAATAAAAAAAAGACTAGTGAAACAACCTGTCAGATATCAGAAAAAGGTCGTCAAGAAATGACATCTCTGTTCTTAGTGTCCGTGCAGTCTGTGTTCTTGTTCAGTACATAGCAATCCAATATATACTGTATATACGTATGGGCGCCGTTCTCATTCCCTACCACCTTCGCTAATCATTCTTGAGGCAGACTGAGGACTTAAGTGCCAGCTTAAGTGAAAAATTACGTACTAAGTAATTGCAACACAAAAACTAACTTAATCAGTTTTAACGCGAAAACAAGAGAAGTGGCAGGCCGCTAGGGTGGAGAAAAGAAGAACTGCTCAGGAAACAGCAAGTGCATCGATCTCTGAGCAAACGAATGGTAAACAGAGAAAGAGGATGAAAACTAGGAATGCTCAAGTCAAGTGTTTTCACTGCATGTCATCGTGCAGCACGCTGTTACTGGTGTGTGTGTGTGTGTATATATATATACACACACACACACACAGAGTTGTTTAACACTAGAATTACCATAGCCTATGAAAAAACTCGTAATTCCGTCTCACCTTAAATCGCTTCTTAAATCCCTTCACACCTCTCCGCCAGCGTCCTTTGTCTTCTAAATGTGCTGATAAAGACAAGCTAGGAGCAGCCGGCTATTCCATCCCCCCACCAATTTAGAACATGCACGAACGTCTCCCAGCTCATGCCTTGATTGAGTATCTGGGAATGAAGTGGAGTTTTAGAGTGGAAATAATAGTTCGTTATTTGGAACACACGCATTTCATGTCTGTTCCGTTTCTATAGTAATCTGTGTAAACACACTGTTAAAACAGAAACATTTTTTATATTCTAGTAGTAGATGACAAAATGTAGGCATAAACTATATGATGTATGAAGCCTTAAGTCCAAATATCAAAGAAATATTTTCACAAAAGGTACAAATATAACACAACAATTGCGCTTTTATTCAAAAATATAACTGCAGAAACAAAAAGCCGCCTTAACATGCAAAATTAACACCTGTTTATTGTAACTGCCTCCATGGTGCAATAGAACCAGTTCCCGCCTGGGAATCAGAAGGTCGCGAGTTCGATCCTGCACCATTCTGTTTTGAGAAGTAAACTGCTCTTAGTCTTACTATTTTAGAATAAAAGCATACAGCCGGTGCAATTTATGATCCTTGTAAAGGTTAGCCTTTTTTTTTTTTTTTTAATTCACTTTTCATTCTCTCAGTCGCGTTCAGAATCAATCCATACAACCCCATCTGACACGGCTGTTTTCATATAAAGACGCGCTATAGCTCTGCAGTGTTCCACGATGCATACTAACGCGCTATACACACACACACACACACACACACCAGTAACGGCGTGCTGCACGATAACATGCAGTGAAAACACAAAATTGTCCTTCGTGGAGTTGAAAGACACTCCTGGGAGATTCAAAGCCTTCATCATTGTTTGGCAGAGGAATGGTCAGATCTCTGCATTGTTTATACACAGAGCAATGTAATGTCATTCAAAACTACAATATATGATAAATACCTAGAGACAGTTGTCAAGCACCTAGATGCAAGATTCCCTGACATGCCAATTATTTCCAGCTTTTCAAAAGTTTTCAATGCAGAAACTCACGATTCAAGTGAGTCTGCTGAAATTCTTCTCGATCATTACTCCAAAAATGGTAGCCCTCCAATTTTAAAATTTGAAAGTAGCAGGCAAGAATGGACAGTTGTGTCAAAAATGATCAGAAGTCAATCATACAAAGACTTCAGTCCAAAACAAATTTTACTAAAAATGGCAACGATATCAGAGCTCTAAGAGTCATTTCCAAATTTAGCCAAACTAGCTCATATTGGGCTAGTGATCCCAGTGAGCACAGCTGAATGTGAAAGGGGGTTTTCTGCCCTTACAAGGATCAAGACATGTTTGAGAAATCGCATGAATCAAAGCACACTAAATAATCTCATGCTGATCTCCATGGAGGGCCCAGATCCTGGGGAATTTGATTATGGGAAAGCTGCAGACAACTGGGCCTCTAGGAAGAAATATTTAACTGAAGACACCTTCTGCATATGCAAGTTGGCTTTGAAGAATATTTTTTAATTTTTCTTCATTAAGTTTCCTATACTTTTTTTCATTGTTTTCACTTTTCTTCCTGACAGCGACAATACTTGTGCCCCTTGGTCTGTCATAACAATTGTTATTTAAAATTTTTGTTAGGGTTGCCGGACACTGAATTTGATACTTCTTAAATTTAATAAAAATATTCTGGCATAAGTGTCAAACCTTAAAAAAAGAAGTCATATTGAGCATTGGAAAATAATTAATAATAATTAACAAATAAAAATAGTGCACATTTAATTTTCCCCACCACCAAATTTCCCCATCCCGCCCCACCCGGCTACTTTTTCCTGCCACCTGGCTGGAAACGATTTCTGGGGAGAACACTGCTATCTGTATCTGAACTAGTAGCGAGGTGGTAGGGTAGAAAGGAGCAGTAACTGACATCGGCATTTGTAAGCAAATAACCATGTTGTAACAGTGATTTCTTAGCTTAAAAGAAAAGGAAAAAAGGCTGAGGTTGACTTCAAAGCAATAAAGGGGAAGGCTTAGCGGTGCGTAGGTAAAAGGCCGTCGTTAAAACGCCGATCAGGCACAAGGGGCAGTAAGAGCAGATGAAGTAGTAAAATTTTATTTATTTGTTTATTTTAGATTGGACAGTTCTTAGCGGTCCAGAGGTAGAACAGAACAGTTAAGCAGGAAACTGTTTAAGTATTCATTAATAAGGGAGAGTACAAACAGTGCGAGTGGAGAGCTTTTAAGTAAGGAATAAGAGAAGCACATAGTTAGGAGAATAGACAGAAAAAAGTAGGACAAAGAACAAACAGCAGGTAGCTGAGAGGGAGAACAGTACAGCAGCTTAAGGGGACAAAGTGTAAAATAGCTGTAGCAGTTCTTAGTGTTACCATTTAAATAATTTCATTTTAAGAAAAATGAAGGTAAGGCAGTTTTACTAATCCTAAGGTTGCTGAACTGGAAGAGGAGCTGGCTGGCCTGTGTTGTAGTAGAAAATTGGCCTTTAGAGAGATTGTGTACACCCCCAAGGTGGCACGTTAGGAGATTCCAGACCAGACAGGTGGAAATAGGTGGGTCACGGTCACAAGGCATAAGGTAAAAGGTGCACACTGTCCAGGGGCATCAAACTCAGAATTAGGAAGTGTCAAACCGTTATCACGTCCTTGCGGAGCTGGACAGTGTCTCTGATGATTCTGAGGTCGTAGATAGGGATGAAGAGCCCCAACGGGCCACCTCAAAACCAGTTCCAAAAAATAGAGAGAGGTAGTGATAGGTGGGGACTCAATCATTAAGGGGACTGAAGTACAGGTGTGCTCCAGAGAGTCTTGCAGAGTGTGCTGCCTTCTAGGTGCACAGGTGGGGGACCTCCCTGGAAGCAGGGATAGGCTCTTGGCCAGAGCGGTCAGTTGTCATTGTCCACGTTGGAACAAATGACATATATAAGGGTAGTCTGTCAGTTCTGTGATCCAAATTCAAAGAGTTAGGTGCCAGACTGAGGAGCAGAACTGACAAGGTAATCTTCTGAGAAGTTCTGCCTGAGCCACGCACTAGTCCAGGTAAGACTGAGGAAATTAGAAGGCTTAACGCGTGGCTCAAATCTTGAGGCAGGGTAGAAGGGTATAATTTTATGACTCCTTTTGGAACAGATGGGACCTGTTCTGCCGTGATGGCTTACATCTGAACTGGAGGGGCACCAATGTATTGGGGAGGCATATGAGTAGGCTAGTCAAGGATTGTTTAAACTAGGGAATCGGGGGCAGGGAGTTTAGGACAGGCCAGGTTTAGATCTGCGCATGGAAGAAGAATCAATGGTACAGAAATAAAAATGCATAGTAATGTAAATTCTAAGCCAACATTTAAATGTAGAAGGAGTAACACATTAAAATAGTTTTCCTTAATGCTAGAAGTATCAAAAATAAAGTAAGTGAGTTGGAGCTGTATGTATCAGAGCATAATTATGATATAACAGCAATAACGGAAACCTGGCTAAATAACAAAAATGGGGATGCGTGTAACATAGAGGGATACACATTTTTAGGAAGGATAGACAGAACAGAAAAGGAGGTGGGTTGCTGTTTATATCAAACAGAATTTAAATGCAAGTCCTTTTCAGTTGGAGAGGAGCCCCATCTCAGTAAGGACATGTGGTTTTGGCTGGAAAATATTAGTGAAACAGGTCTTAATTTAAGAGTGTGTTATAGACCAACAAATTCAGACAGTGATTTCAAAACACATCTTCTTGGTAATATCAAAAAGACAAGTTTACAGGGAGATATTATAGTCATGGAGGACTTTAATTATCCAAATATTAACTGGGATAACCTTGCAGATGGAGGAGCACAAGAGCAAGAGTTTTTAGAAATAATCAGGGACTGTTTTTTAACACTGTATATTAAAGCACCAAAACAGGGTGAAGCTTGTCTGGATTTAGTATTTTGTAATAATCAAGATAGAAAAATAGGGTAAGAGGTGATTGAACCACTAGGGTCAAGTAACCATAATATAATACAATTCTAAGCATTTTGTAAGAGTGCAGATGCAAAGACTAAAACTGTTAAGTTGAACTTTGGTAGGGCAAATTTTGACCAGCTGGGAAAAAGTCTGAGGAGGATACACTGGGATAAGCTATTAAGTGTGGAGACAGTCGGGGAGCAGTGGAACAGGTTTAAAAATGTTATACATGTAATGCAGGACAGTACATACCTAAATTTTGAATTAATAGGAAATTTCAAAAAACTCCACAGTGGATTAATACAGATTTAAAAAAAGAAGCTGCAAAGGAAAAAGCTTCTTTATAAGACATACTGTATAAGACAAATGACTGCAAAGTGAATCATTGAGAGTATAAGAACATGAGAGCAACCATTAAGAAGACAGTTGGAGAGGAATATAACAGATAAGGTGAAAGAAGGCCCTAAGAGATTCTTTCAGTATTTTAGTAGTAAAAGAACAGTCAAGGAGGAGGTGAAGTGCATCAGAAATAGTGGAGGGGAATTAAAAGATATAGACAATGAAAATAGTGGATGCCCTAAACTTATATTTTTCTGAGGTCTTCACAGGTGAGCAAGTGGATAACCTCCAAGAGGTAAACAGGAATACTAAGGAGGTACTGAGGGATTTGGAAATTGTAGAGGGAGAAGTGCCGCTCAGATTAAATAGGTTGAAATCAAATAAATCACCAGGACCAGATAATATTTACCCTTGAGTTTTAAGGAGGCTAGCGAGTACATATATAAACCCTTGACACATATTTTTATGAAGTCACTGCGCACTGGAGAGATTCTGAAAGACTGGAAAATGGCAAATTTCATCCCATTATATAAAAATGGTGACAAGGCTAATCCAAGCAACTATAGGCCAATAAGCTTAACATGCATCACAGGAAAATGAATGGAAGGAATAATTAAGGATAAGATTGAGCAACACCTGGCAAGGACAAGAGTTATTAGTCAGCATGGGTTCAGAAAAGGGTGGTCATGTTTTACTAACATGCTGGAATTCTATGAGGAGGCAACAAAAGGATATGATCAAAGTGGAGTATATGATATTATTTATCTTGACCTTCAGAAAGCATTTGATAAGGTGCCACATGATGGGTTGGGCATCAAACTAAAAGAAGTGGGAGTTCAGGATGATGTTTTTAGACGGGTGCAGAATTGGCTCAGACACAGGAAGCAGAGGGTGATTGCGCGAGGAACCTCATCAGAATTGGCTCTCTTTCTCTCCCCCCAATCCCGCCTACCCACATGAGGCAAGACCATACTTAACAGAGTTCCAGTCCTCTGTCATACCTTGAGACAGAGCATGTCCAAAACAAAACACGCCCCCCAGCCGCAGTGCATAAGGATTAAAATAGACATATCTATTGACAGTACATTCCAAATACTATACACAAACAATATAATCTTAAACAGTCCTGAGTGAGTAAACCCAGGGAATGATGTTAAACAGTAGTGGTAGCTCTGGATAAGCAGATAACATTTGATATTAAGCCCTAATACAATAAACCAAGGTTATGATGTTATACAGTCCCCTATGAAAAAAAAATATATAGATATATTACACTCATGTAAACAAAAAGTGGCAGAGAAGGAAATAGGATGTACTATATAATTACGGTACCAGTATAATTGCGAATGGATCAAACAGCAGGTAAGATCTTCTTTGCCATGCCAGGGCCCAATGCAACTCACAATTGTTTTTCAAAAAGTGTTGGGATCAGTTTTCTCAGCTCTTTTTCTGCTTCCTCCATAAAAGTAAAAATGTAGATCTTGTCTTGAATGTCCACTTTCAGTTTGGCCGGATACAAGAGGCTGTATCTGATCTCGGCTTTCTGTAAATGCTGTTTGATGCTGTAAAATGCTGCACGTTTTAGCAGCTGTTGAAGGTGAGAAATCAGGGAAAATATGAATGTGGTTATTTTCAAAAATGAGGGGGGACCCAAAAATAATGAGAATTTTTTTTTATATAAAATCGTATATTTCTCTAAATATTCCCAAAATTGAATCACCCTCAAAATACTTTCCCTGAGGCAAAATACACTTGGGAAACCGTTGTCATCCTGTTTTTAATGAGAAACTACCTCGCATTCAATGCTGTGTGTGCAGGAGCACTGTCATGATGCAGAAGCCACTCACCTGATCGCAGCAATTCGGGTCGTTTTCTCCGCACTGAATCACGCAATTGCTTGAGCACTTCATGGTAAAAACACTTGCCTGGCTCAAAGCTTCTTCTTTGAAAGCCTCTCAAAGCATTGTGACAGCTTCTGCTGCTGTTTTCCCCAAAAGGAAACAGAACTTGATGCAAACACGTTATTCTTTAAAGTCTGCCATCACAAATTCGACAAAGACGGTAACAGAGGCTCAAGAAAAAAAAATTACACTGACATTACAGACCTTTCCCCAAGGTTGCCACTTGGCCAAATGATGCATTAGGCAGTTTAGTGCATGTACCTGGCAGCAAACGTTGGAACTAATACCCCTCCAGCCTCCAGAAAAAAATTCTCAGTATTTTTGGGTTCCCCCTGATATAATCTCTTGTTTCTGTCTGAGAAGTAACATTATATGCAATTTAAATTGTAATATTTTAAAGCACACAACAAGAGTCCTGGTTTTTGAGGTATTCGATCCATGTATGCAGTAAGTTGCTGCTATCTTGGTATCTGAATCGAAGTCTTCTCCAATTCTTTTAAAGAACAGTTCAGCTATGAATTTCACTGCGTTTGGACCTTCACAATTTTCAGGAAGACCTTCAATTCTGATATTATTCCTTCTGCATCCATTTCCAGTGCAGCTAGTCTGTCTCCAAGCACTTTGCATTCGGAATTTACAGCCGTTGCTTTTCTGACAGCGGTAGATGCCAGTTGTTCAGCTATTTCAATATGAGTCGTGAATGTTTACTTAATGTCTTCAAACTGAGTGTCAAGAGCTCTAAGTTTATTCTCAAACTTCGGTCTTCTCTGTGCTCCGCGGGTGAAGTAGCAAGCCCAGCTTGAGTAACTTGCACATTTGCTCCCACTTTCACACTCAGCTGGAGACAATGCAGTAGCATCAGGTCCCGGAAAATCTGTGCTTTCGCCTATCTGTTCCAGGTCAGTCTCTGGCAGGTCATACCTTGAGGTTGCACTTGATGCCTGTTTAGGCTTGGATGAAGCTTTAGCTGTCTTTTCTGTTTCTTTCTGGGCCTTTTATCTACCACTCATACTTATACTGTATATGCTTGCATATACTGTAATTGAACCCCATCGGATTGAGTAAATACAGGATACCTCGGGATGACAAAAAAAAAAAAGAGAAAAAAAAATATCACTGCTGCTAATGGGGTTCCGCCTCAGGTGTCCATCTCCCGTAACTAACGAAATAACACATTTTCACACAAACGATATAGCTCAAAAGTGCTATACAGTACATGATCTAAAAGAAGTAGTTACATGCAAAGAAAAACAAATTAAAATTAGATAAGAAAAATAATACAGAAATAGTATATAAAATAAATAATACACTCATACATAAGAAAGATAAATGCTTAAGAGAAATAGAGTCCTTAAATAGTCTCTAAATGACAGTCCAATTGTAAAGTCAGTTAGTCAGGTTATACAAAACAAAATAATAAAAAAAAAAAAACACTTAAGCTGGAGATAAAAAAAAAAACCCAAAACAATCTGTAGGGGTTCCACGCCAAAAACCCAGCATTCTATCTAACATAAATTTTAAGTAGTTCTTTATATGCAATACCTGTCTACTGTGAACAGCATCATAAGGATCAATGTTATTATAGTTTTGCCTTTTTGTATTAGTTTTTATTTCTATATTTTTTCTGACCTTAATTGGAAATTCAGTTTTAGTTTTCCTTCATCGTGTATTTTTAATTTTGGTTTAGTTTTTATTTCACAAAGATATTTCTATTTTATTTTCATATCATTACTTTCAGTTTTAGTTTTAATAATTATAGCATGGAGCTCCTACAGATTTTAGCTTTGTGTCACAATCAGACAGAACTGTACACTTAACGGATTCGGGTATGAGTTTAATGTTAGTGGAAGCTTACTACACTACTTGGTTTACTATCTGTTTTGTTTTTGTCTAATAAAAACAAGCATAATCAAAACCAGATATTGAATGTGAACAATTTTACACAATTTTATAATTTTGAAAATATTTTCTATGCCATTTGTGCTGAACAAATCTGTGCTGACTGTTGGCAAAATCTTCCACATGTAAGCACAACACCTCAAATCAACTCCAGGCCTTTTATCTGCTTAATTGATAATGACATAACGACGGACTTGCCCACACCTGCCCATGAAATAGCCTTTGAGTAAATGGTCCAATTACTTTTAAGCCCCTGAAATAAAGGGATTGTGTTAAAAAAAAAAAAAAAAGCTTTAGTTCCCTCACATTTTTATGCAATCTTTTTGTTCAACCCACTGAATTAAAGCTGAAAGTCTGCACTTCAACTGCATCTGAGTTGTTTCATTTAAAATTCATTGTGGTAATGTACAGAACCAAAATTAGAAAAAAGTTGTCTCTGTCCAAATATTTATGGACCTAACTGTATGTAGGTACTAACGTACAGAGTTTCAATTTGATAACTTGGTGTATTAAGTATATCATTCAGAGAAATGTATTATCTAATAAAATATTTAACCTTTTTGAAATGACAGGGCACCTTTTCCACTAAATGTAGATGTCGCAGTGCTGCTGTTCTTTTGCATACAAGGACAAGATGCAGGGTTATTATGCACTATTTGTGAGTGAAAAAATTCAGGGATAAAAATGTTTTTAATTGTAAACGTGTCTATTTTTTGTATATCATAGAAATAAATCAATTGACTATTAAACATGGTGTGTTAGAGTAACAGTAGTCATGCGGGTTTTCTTTACATTACTTCAGCACCCTAAAGATATGCAAGTAATTAATTTAGACTCCATTTCAAAGGTCTGTTTTCACTTTGGCATTGGAGAGTCTTTTCTGTTGATCAGTTCCAAAAAAGCCAAATTAAGACCATTGAGATTTAATATTGCATGAAAATAAAATGTGAAAACTTCCAATGGTGTGAATACTTTTTATAACCACTGTATACAAGTATACATTACAGTGGAATGGTATGTTCAGAGTTAGTTCATGTTTTGTACCTAAAGCAGCTAGGGTGTGTTGTTGCACCCTATGATCAAGAGCAGTAGTGTGTTGGTTCAGCAAAATGAATACAGTATCTTTGAATAAGTATGTTATTAAAACAGCAATTATGGGACTATAAAGCAATGAAAAAATGTACTTTGTTGATTAAGGGTAAGACGATGAAGTGAGTCTCAGAAAGAGCTTTAATGATTGTTTGGTCTGAGTACAGGCTACAGTAGGTACAAATTGGTTTGGGACTGTACACTTTTATAAAACTGTACCAAGGTTATTCTCATTAACAATTCAAAAAATATTTTGTTAAAATAAAGATACAACTTTGATTGTCTGGTGATGTCATCATAAAATGAAACCTAGACTGAAATTAAAATAGCACACTTAAAAATTCACTTAAATAAAATGTTATGGTTGAAAACAAAAAACTGATGTTTTTAATATTTTAAATGAACCAATTGCCAATAGCCTACTATTAACCACAGTTCCCTTTGAGGTGTGAGAATGTATGGTCATGCACAAGCTGAGTTTCAACACACAAAATTTTTAGCAAACAAAGCAGCAAACCAAGAAATCCTCCTGCTGAAAATTTACAAATGAGAAACAGCACATAGATACTCTTTTTGCTAATCAATTATTAAAATGTGATGTGGAAAGTCCATAGGTGAATCCTTCGAAAACTGATAAAAAAAGTGACACAATTAGCTTGCCTTATACACAGTCATCTGGAATGTTCTTACTGAACAGTTTGACAGGTGCTTGCCTCGAAATAACTTTGCTTTGGAGAACAAAGTGACACAAAGCTTGAAGACCAAATAATTCAACAAATTATAAGAATTTGAAGAAGAACTCCCTGACATCAAATCTGAGCTCAAGCAGCTGAATCAAAGAAAAGCCCCAGAGATGGCGTTTTGGGACAAATTAGCTGTGCTATCAAGTAGTCAAAATTTGTAAGAAAATATTTTTAATCACCACTGTTTTCATTTACAATGATATGTAAATTATAACTGGCTTGAAGTGAGTACAGTTGCTTTATATAAAATGTGCAAACAAAATAAACACTGATGTGCAAAGAGGTTTAATAAAGTGAACTTGAGAATTCACTCTATTGCGTAGATCATCTTATCATAAAGCCTCCTTAAGATCACTGGTACCAGTGAACCTATTTTTTTTACCACTGTTCTCCACTGTTAGTTTTTTTTTGCAGAGTTTCCCCCACCCACAGTTTCTTTATTGTTATTGTTATATTGTTTTTGTCAGTTTTAGGAACTATGCATGATTAAATGGTTGATTGGAAAACAATATTTGGTATTTAAAAAAATACATTTTAATAAATATGTTTACATGTGTTTTGTAATGCATACAAATTTAATATCATTACATATTGCATGAATACATACACTGCCTAACAGTATTCAGTGTTGACACTAAATAATGTAACTGAAAATTATTTATTCACAAAAAAAATCAAGTATTTCCTCATTCCAACTTGGGCCTTAGAGAGCGCATTGCTGTTTGCTGTCCCTCCTTTTTCAATAAGTGAATGCACTATATGGCTATGTAGCTTAATGAGCACAATGGTTGTCAGCTGCCTAGACAGAAATTATTTTAATGTTTTAAACATTTGCATGCAGCAAATAATTGGTTGTAAATGGTTAAGTACTGTCTAGGTGCACTTTATGTATGACTCTGACAGTAACAAGAGCAAGTAAGCAATCAATGATGTTTCATTTTGTGGAGATCATTTAAAGGGAAAGGATCCAATAACTTTAAAAGTATTATTGTGCTGCTTTTGTGAAGATGTTGATTAAGAGATTGAGGACCACAGCATGCTGAAAAAACACAAACCTAGCAAAGAAGGTAAAATGACAGGTTATGTTGGTCTCATTTTACCTTATTTAAAAATATATTAACTTTATCTTTCTTTGCAGAAAACTGCTGTCTGGCCACCTCAGTCAATCAAATGCAAAAGGAGAGAAAGTACACTGGTACAGCTACAGTAGACCCCATTATCTGCGCTATAATTGACTGAGGTTCCACATTATCTAAGGCAAACATGTAAGTGAAATACACTACTTTTCTATTAATTCATAAAAGCTTTTCTGTGACTACTGTACTGTACACGTAAATACTATATTTTAACCTCTACTGTACTAAGTGAGCAGTGGAGGAACTGGTGACTATGGGAATATGGACATGAATCACTCACCCTTGGCTATTGTTAGTGTGTCACCAGCGTTAACCATATACACATGCTCTACTCTTTCATTTTGGATTTTTTGTGTTTAAACATTTCAAAGCACTGTGGTGAACTGCCAGTGGTAACTGTACACCCACATTCTCTGGCTCATTGGCAAACGCTTTGCAGCATGAGTTAAATAAAGAGCTCCATCCATTAACCACTCAGAGCCTATCTCTGACCAATGTGAGTGGTGCACTTCTCTGGTCCTCTCTTGGACCTTACTCTTATTCTATGTTAATTAATGTTGACTTATTTTATTTTCTTACTGTGTCTTTTATTTTTCTATTCTTCATTGTGTAAAGCACTTTGAGCTACTTTTTGTATGAAAATGTGCTATATAAATAAATGTTGTTGGTGATGTCAGCCCCCCACCTTTTCTACACAGTGTCACCAAGAGAAAGACAAATCTGTTTTATCCAAGTTTTCAGCTATTTGAGGTAGCATTGGTCCACATTACCTGGGATAAATGGGGTTCTGCTGTGTTCATTTAATGTCTAGGAGGCTGTGTAAACTATCTGCATTCATAAGGTATTTAGTCCAAAGATTAAAATGCCTACAACTTCCAAATAAATAGCCTGTTTCTTGAACATACAGATACTGCTACAATGTATTTGAGACACATGTAATAAAACATTTGGAAGATAATGTTGTAAACCTGGTTAAAGCAATAAAGGATCTTAGTGAGTTTTTCATAGGCTTACTGGTATGTTTCCACAATCCTTTTGCTATATACAATAGAAACAGCAAGCAATTTTTCATCTTCATTAAATTGCTATTTTTTAGGCTAAAATGAAAAGTTTACATTTGAAATGATCAAATGACTCACTGTAAACACAAAATAATTGAGGCTTTTGTATTTCAATAAAAATTGATCACAAAAAAGAAAAACTAACTAAAAAAAATATATAAAAGGTCAAAAGTTCATTAAACTAAACTGAAAATGAAATGACAGGTGAAATTATAGAGATAAAAAACAGTTTAACAAGAAACTAAAATAATCTTGGACTTTATTGTATTTTTCTATTACGATATAAAATTATTATGCTTCTTGCCTTATGCCTTTCGCTTCCCAAAAACCCTAAAACTGGATTATGCGAGTCCAGTAATTGGATGAAGAGATGATATAAGCAAATAAGAGTTTAAAAAATGATGTAAACAATGACTTTTCTTTTAGGAACAAATCAATGGAACTTCTTCAGGTGTTCTAGGTATACCACTGTTTAGCCAAATCAAGGATTAGTCTGAGTAAACTTTTTTTTATTTTTATACCCACTTTATCCAATTATACAGTCACAAGGGTCAGAAGCCAGCAATGGATGGCATGGAATGCCAGTTCATTGCTTAAAACATACAAGCACAAAGCCAGACTCACTCACATTCAGTGAGCAAACTAAAAATTATCAATCAATCTAATCTATACATTATTTGTACATGGGAAAGACGTAAACATCACACAGATGGTGACCAGGCAAAAACACAATCTAGGTACAGTACCTAGTGTTGCAAAATGGGAAAAACAATTGTGCCTTCATCTTCTGGTAATTAACAGACTCTCTCTCTCTCTCTTTTTCAGATCAATGGCAAATGACACAAATGTCACAACTTGTTTGCACATATCCTACATGACTTCATTTGCCCTGCCATTCCTCTACTTTGTGGTATTTGTTGTTGCCTTACCAGGAAACATAATTTCTTTGTGGATATTTATGAAAAAAATGTCAATCACAACACCAACTCACATCTATCTGATCAATTTGACAATTTCTAATTTACTTTTATGCATTATTTTGCCATTTATGTTTGTTTACTATATACAAGGATTCACATGGAAATCAAGCAATTTCTTCTGTCAGTTCACTGTTGGGTTAGTGACCCCTGTCTTGCACATTAACATTTATATCAGTATGGTCATACTTACCTGGATTGCATTTACTCGCTATGCTATACTGGTTAAACAAAAGAAGGTTAGCTGCTATATTATTTTAGTTAATAAGTGTTACTCAGGATTTTTAGAAAATATTCAAAAACCAAAGTTTGCCAAAATAATCTGTGGTGCTGTGTGGGTCATTGCCATCACTGGAATACTTCCTATTGTATTATTCTACGCCATTATAGAAGCAAAAGCAGAAGAAAATGATGATACATGCTATAGCAAAAAAATAGAAACTGGGGGAGAAGCTTCTCAAATATCCAATTTTTTTGGCGCTGCCCTCTTTTTCATTTGTTTTTGCTTAGTGCTATTTTCTTACATGTCCTTGGCAAGGCATCTAAATACAGTGTACAAAACCACATCAATAATGGGAAGTGACAAAATTTACAAAAATGTTTTCAGAAAGCTGCTGCTCATTCAGCTTGTACTTGCAATCTGCTTTCTACCACAGCAAATATTCAAAATTGTGTTTGTAAAACTTGTAAGAAAAACTACTTGTGAAAAATTAACCCCTTTAGTGGAAGGAAAAAACTTTGTACTATGGCTGTCTGTATCCAGATGCATTACAGATCCCATTATGTACCTAATGCTTGATAAAGCATTTCAGAAAAATGTTTGTATTCTAATTAAAGTCAAAGATGACCGTACAACCTTCAACAACTTAAATGGAAAGATCGAAGACATTAAGTCTCTCGAAGAAAAGCGAAGTAAAGGGACATGTTATACAGATACCCACATAGAAGAACACATCTGAGAAAAAAAGACTATTTAATATAGAAATAACTCATAAGTTATCATCAAGCAAAGAAAAAATAATACTTTGTATTGACCTGTATAGTATTGCAAAAGCAAAAGGAAGTGAGTTCAAAGCACATTTGTGGTAAAAAGCCTCCAGCTGTGTGGCAATTCACTGTTATAAAGATATTTGAAACTTTCGTCTTTTATACATATTTATTAAAAAAAATAATGTAAATATGCTGCTGTTGTTTTTGGATTATATAGTATAGTATATTGCAGTTAAACTCCTGACATATGTTTAGATGCAAATTTTAAAATAAAACTGGAATTTACTTTTTGCTGTGCATTTTTTCTTTTTTACTTGCATGATAAGGTGTCAAGATTTCTTTTTCCTTTTTAAAATATTTTCTTTTCTCTACATTTTTTAAACAGTACCATAAATGTTAAACAAGATCTATATCAGATTCATATTATGTATGGATAGCATGGCATTTTCTTGATGAGCTTTCCAATTCCTTTATCTTTCCTTCAAAGATGACAGGTTGATCTGGTCCTAATGGTACAAAAAAATTACAAAAAGCATAGCACTATCCCTCTTCATTCTTAATTACAGTGGAATGATTCTTAATATGGAATGCATTCTTAGTGCTTCTCCTAATTGGCCAATGCTGGCCAAATTATTAAGACTGTCCAGAGAGCTATACTCCAGAATTCTTGAGGATAACAAGTGCATTTTGACATATCTAAGCACTCATATTCTCATTAATGAGTAGTGGTTTCAGTGTTGCTCCTCTGCCACATATGAAATATCTGGCTACTGACTTTCTGGAAATTTGAACAATGACCTTAGCCAAAACAAGAAAGACCAGAAGGTTTATAAATGTTGTTTTAGGGTTTCTTTGTAAACTTCTGTAAATTTTACACCTTGCTCCTGGAAAGATCTAGAGGGATACACACCAAATCCCCACTTTATCACTTGGAACACTGCCTATTGTCCCAAATGTTCTTCATTTGAATGTAAATGATTTTCTTTTTAAACTCTTACTATAGTGCTAATTCTACTGTTAAATGTACACTAAATTAGGCTGTTTGGAACTAATTTGAATATGTCTGCACATGTATAACTCACAACATAGTTTTAGAAATATGGACAGTTAAATGTGACCTGTTTTTGAGTATATGTCAGCATTAATTTAAGGCTTGTGGGGGGTGGGGTGGGGTGCTGTGTAAGAAATTTGCTGACCTATGTACTATGGACAGAACTAGAAATGAAAAGACATAAATGAGAAAATTTAGACTAAAAATGATCAGAGTTGTTGTTTTTTGCAATTTTTACTCATTTATTTTAAAATTTTATTGTTATATAAGTCTACAGGAATTATTTAAAGAAGATAAATTATTTTATCTCCTTTTATCCTTCCACTGACTATTCAAAGCTGTTTAGACATAGACAAATAAGTAAATTATAATTTTGTTTGAAGATTTACAAGACGCCAAAGTATTTGTTTAAAAATTGCAAATATGTCCTGTAGTTGAAAAGCTGTTCAGCTTATACAGTTAGGTCCATAAATATTTGGACAGAGACAACTTTTTTCTAATTTTGGTTCTGCACATTACCACAATGAATTTTAAATGAAACAACTCAGATGCAGTTGAAGTGCAGACTTTCAGCTTTAATTCAATGGGGTGAACAAAATGATTGCATAAAAATGTGGACACGGTGGAGGCAGTGTGATCGCTTGGGTGTGCATGGCTGCCAGTGGCACTGGGACACTAGTGTTTATTGATAATGTGACACAGGACAGAAGCAGCCGAATGAATTCTGAGGTGTTCAGAGACATACTGTCTGCTCAAATCCAGCTAAATGCAGTCAAATTGATTGTGCGGCGTTTCATGATATAGATGGACAATGACCCAAAGCATACAGCCAAAGCAACCCAGGAGTTTATTAAAGCAAAGAAGTGGAAAATTCTTGAATGGCCAAGTCATTCACCTGATCTTAACCCAATTCAGCATGCATTTCACTTGTTGAAGACTAAACTTTGGACAGAAAGGCCCACAAGCAAACAGCAACTGAAAGCCGCTGCAGTAAAGGCCTGGCAGAGCATTAAAAAGGAGGAAAACCAGCATCTGGTGATGTCCATGAGTTCAAGATTTCAGGCTGTCATTGCCAGCAAAGGGTTTTCAATCAAGTATTAGAAACATTTTATTTCCAGTTATTTGATTTGTCCAATTACTTTTGAGCCCCTGAAATAAAGGGATTGTGTTAAAAAAAATACTTTAGTTCCCTCACATTTTTATGCAATCTTTTTGTTCAACCCACTGAATTAAAGCTGAAAGTCTGCACTCCAACTGCATCTGAGTTGTTTCATTTAAAATTCATTATGGTAATGTACAGAACCAAAATTAGAAAAAAGTTTTCTCTGTCCAAATATTTATGGACCTAATTATATATTTTGAGAGTAGTAATCAGACTCAGATAAATGGATGGATGAATTATTTGAAAAACTTGAAGAATTACTGTATATAAAGCTTATTCTTGACATGAATGTGCACTCTAGTTTTACTGTCTGTGGAAGATGATCCAATGATGAGGAACTATACACTTGCAAGTAATAGCATGGGTAGTGGTCCTCATATTGAAGACTGTTGGATTGTTTAGAGAAAAACACAACTTTACATCTGTAACATAAGCAAAAATCAAATGATAGGCTATTTTTGCCTAACACTAGAATGACCAGAGCCTACAAGAAAACTTGTAAATCCGGCCCACCTTAAATCCATCCGCTCCTCTCCGTCAGCGTCTTTTGTCCTGTAAATGTGCCAATTAAGACAAGCAGCAAGCAGCCTGCTATTCCATCCCCCACCATCGCAGAACGTTCACTAAGTTCTCCCAGCTCATGCCTTGTTTGATTATCTGGGAGTGAACTGCTGGAGTTTTAGAGTGGAAATAATAGATTGTTATTTGGAGCACATGCATTTCATGTGTGTTCCGTTTCTACAGTAATCTGTTTTAACATTGTTACAAAATGTAGGCATAAACTATAGAATGTGTAAAGCCTGAAGTCCAAAGATCAAATAAACACTTTCACAAAAGGTTCAAGGACGATACAACTGTTTCCGTGGCGTAGCGGTAAGATTTGCTGACTTGCAATCAAGGGGCCACCGGTTTGATCCCCACTGCCTCCTATATTCACCATTTTCAGTAGTGAGCTGCTCTTATTATTAATATTATACATTTGGTTTGCGTCTGTAACAGACCATGTACATTTATAGTACTGTACTTGTAAAAGTTACCTTATTTTTCACTTTTATTCTCTCACTCATGATCACGATACATACTACCGCCCTAGGGATCTGATGCTGTTAGTTTTTATTTGAAACTGGGAATAACTGTAGATGTGAGTAGTGTTTTGAGGCAATAGAACTGAACATTCTCTGATCTGGAGGTATAAAAGCTGACACACAAACCCTGGTGAATCTGCCTTCTTCGTATCTCACCGTCACTTTATTTTTTTTATTTAGTTTTATTGAGTGTTCCTGCTCACACAGAATTAGTATGCACCCTATATTCTATGATGTCAAAAAAAAAATATTTTGAAGAAATCATTTTATGACCTGAATAGTACCAATAAGAAAACATCGGGACTGGGTGGTTTGGGGGGGTATGGGGGTGTTGGTTGTTAGAGCGTGATTGTGATTGAGAGAATAAAACTGAAAAAAGCTAACTTTTACAAGTACGGTACAATAAATTTATACCCAATCTCCCATATATTTGTCTTTTTCTTTTTTTTCTCCGTGCTGCAAGACCCATCTTTCCTACATTTACATGTATATCTGCTGCAATGCACACACTTTTCTCTAAGCTGTGGTTTCTGTTACATTGAAAGGGCACTTGACACTGACTCAGTTTACTTTCCTGGGGAAGCGGCTGTCTTGGAACAGAAGCTTGTCGAGGTTGTATCCTCCTTTTCTTTTTCCATCGCCCTTTCTAGTAAGATGCAACGACGAAATTCCTCTGCAATATGAGCCATGAACACTTTTCTTTTCACAGTGGCCCCCATGCATGCCTTGCACAGTACATGGGCATTGATCCTGCTGCACTGAATAAGCTCACGTCTTCTGGTGCACGATGTCGACACAGCACGGAGACAAAAAAGAAAGAGACAAATATATTTATGGTGCTTGTAAAAGTTAGCTTTTTTCAGTTTTATTCTCTCAATCATGATCACGCTGTAACTTCCCCCCCAGCCCGCCTCTCCTGATCGGACTCTAAGTAGCAGCGGCAGCATAAATTCACACCCGATCTGACGCTGTTCGTTTTCAAATAATATTGCATTAGTGCGATGATGTTTTCTGATTGGTAATATTCAGGTCATAAAATGATTTCCTCAAAATGTCACATATATTGCCTCTTTCTTTCAGGTGTGTAATAGAAACCACAGCATAGAGAAAAGTGTGTGCATTGCAACAATTACACATGTCGTAAATGTAGGAAAGACAGTTCTTGCAGCAAGGAGAAAAAAAGAAAGAGACAAATATATGGGACATTGGGGATAAATTTATGGTACTTGTAAAAGTTAGCTTTTTTTAGTTTTATTCTCTCAATCACAATCACGCTCTAACATTATCCCCCTTCACCACCCCACCTCTCCTGATCTGACGCTAAGTAACAGCGCCAGTGTAAATTCACACCAGATCTGACGCTGTTCGTTTTCAAATAATATTGCATTAGTGCGATGATGTTTTCTGATTGGTACTATTGAGGTCATAAAAGTTCTTCAGAATATCATATATACCTACATCTGTGTTTTTATTTATTTTTTTGAAATCATAGACCATAAGGTGCATACTAATTCTGCGTGAGCAGGAACACTCAATAAAAGTGAATAAAAAAAAATAAAGTGACGTTGAGATACGAAGAACACAGATTCACCAGCGTTTGTGTCTCAGCTTTTTTCCCTCCAGATCAGAGAATGTCCAGTTCCAATGCCTCAAAACACTACTTACATCTACAGTTATTCCCAGTTTCAAATAAAAACTAACAGCGTCAGATCCCTAGGGCGGTAGTATGTATTGTGATCATGAGTGAGAGAATAAAAGTGAAAAAAAGGGGTAACTTTTACAAGTACAGTACTATAAATGTACACGGTCTGTTACAGACGCAAACCAAATGTATGTGTGTACTATATAATATTAACATTAAGAGCAGCTCACTACTGAAAACGGCATATATAGGAGGCAGTGGGGATCGAACCGGTGGCCCTTTGATTACAAGTCAGCAAATCTTACCGCTACGCCTTAGAAGCTGTTGTATCATCCTTGAAACTTTTGTGAAAGTGTTTATTTGATCTTTGGACTTCAGGCTTCACACATTCTATAGTTTATGCCTACATTTTGTAACATTTATTACTAAAATATGAAAAAGTTTCTGTTTTAACAATGTGTTTACACAGATTACTTCAAAAATGGAACACACATGAAATGCATGTGTTATAAATAACGATCTATTATTTCTACTCTAAAACTCCAGCAGTTCACTCCCAGATAATCAAACAAGGCATGAGCTGGGGACTCTTACTGAATGTTCTGCGACGGTGGGGTAATTCTAGTGTTAAATCCTCAAGGTTACAGCATTCATAAAGAAGAATGATATAATACATATAATAATGTATTCAGTGTTTGAGAAAAGGGGAAGAAAGGTGCATAAACATCTGGCCTCAAGAGTGACTGAAGGGCTTGATAGTGCCCATGAACTGAGAATGTCCCCTCTGCTGATGAATACTTTTTGCTTCTTTCCATTTCCTTGTATCTTTTGCTCACTGTGCAGCAAACGTTCTCATAAAGTGGATATTCTGATTTTTCGGAACAATTAGCTCCTTAAGTTTATTAAGTTACAATATGTTCCCTGACTTTAACTGAGTAATGGAAAAACCTTCCAAGTGGTTGCTGAGAAGAAAAAGAGAGGGACCTGTCATCACTTTGCAAGCAGATTAAATGAACTGTCCTCTTTGTTTACTACAGTATAACAGACTCGCTGCTTTGGCTCAGACTGTCAGCACCAGAAGTACTGTGATTAGAAGAACTCCAATCAAATCAGCCACATAACTTATAAACATTGCTTCTAACTGGAGTCTTTCCTAGTAACAGAATAACATAACAGTATATCATGTTATACACTTTACTCATCATTGATTAAAGTCTATCCATTTTTGTCATTTTACTTGTTTGTGACTCCTATTTAAACAACTATGACACACATCTCCTAAATATAACCTTTTAAAAAACTATCATTTCTTTTTTGTCACTAAAGGCATTTCACCATTAATGATTTCATACAGTTTTGTTTTGATCTTATCTAGTGAAAAGTGTTAGCAAAATGAATAATATTAAGGTGAAGGGAAATATGAGGTTTTGTTTGCTTTCAGATAATAATCTATAATGACCATTCTTCTGCTTTTTTGTGATACTGCTCACTTTATTTTTGCCTTCCATTACAATTGATTTAAGAAAATTGCCTGTGAATAAGGTACGATTCCAGTTTCTGAACTCAAGAAATTATTTTGACTGTGTATTTTAAATTATTCTAAACTATGAAGGAATTCAAACAACTTGGCAGATTACACAGTTAGTTTCCTTACACAACTAAAATTGTTTATATCATTTAATTGTAACAAGTCACAAACAATTTCAAATAACAGAGAAAAGTGTCCTACCTTCACATCTCTATGAATGACATTGTTGTCATGGCAATAGCGTAATGCCTCCAGTATCTGCCGCATGTAGTGACTGAAAAGAAATTAAGGAAAAATGCTGAAAACAGATTTACTAAGGTTGTGTGAATGAAAAATTAACACTACCATTGCTTTAGAAGGCACTTTACAGTTGAAGAATGTACAGCAAGTTTTTGGTAAGTAATTTAGGCAAGTTATTTCCATCCGTACTTTGATAGACCATTGTCTTTTTTTTTTTTTTTAAACATATTCTTCTCGGATCCTGCTTGTCCTTGTATATACAAAAAAAAGCTAAAAATGTGCACTACTACTAGACAATGTTTGCCATAGATTAAAGCATACCGCTACAAACTGATGCCATATTCATGGTTGGATCCATGCATTTGATAGTTAGGCCCCTGCAAATCTGAAATGTATTATGTGGTTTAAAAATGTGAGATATTTAGAACAGACTGTTTTTAACTTTCATTTTGTTTTTTTTTTTTTAATATAATTAAAGTGGCCTCTGACTTATCTATACTAATAAAAGGCAAAGCCCTCACTGACTCACTCACTCACTGACTGACTCATCACTAATTCTCCAACTTCCCGTGTAGGTAGTAGGCTGAAATTTGGCAGGCTCATTCCTTAAAGCTTACTTACAAAAGTTAAGCAGGTTTCATTTCGAAATTCTACACGTAACGGTCATAACAGTCGATAACGGTCAACAACGTTCGCCATGTTGAACTTTCTTATTTATGGCCCCATCTTCACGAAATTTGGTAGGCGGCTTCCCTGCGCTAACCGAAACCGATATACTTACTTATTTCGATGGTATGACGCCACTGTCGGCCGCCATATTGAACTTTCCAACGTCACCAATTTTCCAACTTCCCGTGTAGGTAGAAGAATGACCCCGTCTTCACGAAATTTGGTAGGTGGCTTCCCTGCGCTAACCAAAACCGATGTACGTACTTATTTTGGCGGTATGACGCCACTGTCGGCCGCCATATTGAATTTTCCGAACGTCACAAATTCTCCAACTTCCCGTGTAGGTAGAAGGCTAAAATTTGGCAGGCCCATTCCTTACAGCTTACTTACAAAAGTTAAGCAGGTTTCATTTCGAAATTCTACGCGTAATGGTCATAACGGTCAACGACGTCCGCCATATTGAACTTTCTTATTCATGGCCCCATCTTCACGAAATTTGGTAGGCGGCTTCCCTGCGCTAACCGAAACCAATGTACATACTTATTTCAGTAGTATGACGCCACTGTCAGCTGCCATATTGAACTTTCCAACGTCACTAATTCTCCAACTTCCCGTGTAGGTAGAAGGCTGAAATTTGGTACTTATTTCGGTGGTATGATGCCACTGTCGGCCACCATATTAAACTTTTAACGGAAACCGATGTAGGTACTTATTTCGTTGGTATGACACCACTGTTGGCCGCCATATTGAACTTTCCAACATCACTAATTCTCAAACTTCCCGTGCAGGTAGAAGGCCGAAATTTGGCAGGCTCATTCCTTACAGCTTACTTACAAAAGTTTAGCAGGTTTCATTTAGAAATTCTACGCGTAACAGTCATAACGGTCAACAACGTCCACCATGTTGAACTTTCTTATTTAAGGCCCCATCTTCACGAAATTTGGTAGGTGGCTTCCCTGAGCTAACCGAAACCAATGTACATACTTATTTCGGTGATATGACGCCACTGTCAGCCGCCATATTGAACTTTCCAATGTCACTAATTCTCCAACTTCCCGTGTAGGTAGAAGGCTGAAATTTGGCAGGCTCATTCCTTACAGCTTACTTACAAAAGTTAAGCAGGTTTCATTTCGAAATTCTACGCGTAATCGTCATAATGGTCAACAACGTCCGCCATGTTGAACTTTCTTATTTATGGCCCGATCTTCTCGAAATTTTATAGGCGGCTTCCCTGCACTAACCGAAACCAATGTACGTACTTATTTCGGTGGTATGATGCCACTGTCGGCCACCATATTGAACTTTTCAACAGTCTTTGTTACTTATGGGCCCATCTTCAAGAAATTTGGTACATGGGTTCCCAACGCTAACTGAATCCTACTTACGTACATATATACATTCATAGCCTGCAGCTCAGTCACTTTGTGAGGTGGCGTTGGGTCCCCCATCCCAACGCCTCCCACGTTGTTGGCTGCCTGCCTATATAAGACCGTCCGTCGCTCCGGTCTCTACATTCCCTTCCTTGCTTCGCCACGGGATTCACGTCTCCCTACTGATAACTACAGCCTTTTTGTTTAATCCACGGCTTCTCCGCTGTTTTATTGTTTGTTTATTACAATTATAGTTATTGTATAGGTATTTTAGACTTACTTTACATTGCTCACGTACCCATTTCCTTTATCATTCCAACCCCCATTACCATATCTATCGAGGTGATCACTATCGATCAAAGAACTGTCACTTACTAAGTGGTTTCCATGCCCGGAGATGGCACCTACCTTTTCCATTCTTTTTGTTACATATTGCACGGCCATATCAGGCTACTCTTGATATCCGGAGGAACATTGTGTCTTATGTATTGAATGACTGGGACAGGTTCAAGGTGTGGACTGATGACGGTACAGGAGATAATTATACTACACAGGACCACTATAAGAGTGAAATGCTTAAGCTCTTCACCTATGGTTCTGCATGTGAGTTGATGGCTGCCACTGAATTGTTCGGTTGTCGCTTTCAAGTGTACCGAAATGGCCAAATATTTTACACCTTTTGACAACCGCCAATGCCTCTTAAACATCTTAGATTCACAGGTGACGATTTCAGTAGTGGACACTTTGATGTTTATGAGTGTTTAAACTCTCAAAAGCTGGATGTGATTTTATCAATGAAACCATTTGTGTGCTTACAATGCTTGACAGATGCCGAATGTCACTTCAACACAACAAATCCTGCAAATACTGTCGTAGTTGAAACAAAGCATGAAACTCAAACCGATTATGACAGCAGCAATCCAAGCTGTGAGATTTGAGACAAGATTACTGTTCACATGGCCAACTGTTACATGCTCAAGAGTAAGCTCAGCGCACAGCTTGGTCATGTTACAACCGGAGGGCCGAACTGACAACATGGTATACAAAGAGATCCTTAACAAATAATTATTGGCATATTTTCCCTCAGTTTAAAAAGATTAAATTTTCTTCTTAATAAAAATTTTAAGGCAGTACTTCGCCACTGCGAAGCGCGGGTATTTTACTAGTCTATACTAATAAAAGACAAAGCCCTCACTGACTCACTCACTCACTGACTCATCACTAATTCTCCAACTTCCCGTGTAGGTAGAAAGCTGAAATTTGGCAGGCTCATTCCTTACAGCTTACTTACAAAAGTTGGGCAGGTTTCATTTCGAAATTCTACGCGTAATGGTCATAACCGGAACCTATTTTTTCATCCAAAGACTATAATAGACTTCTACTCGATGCCCGTGGGAGGCGGAGTTACGCCTCCCACGTAATTTAGTGCCTGCCCATATAAGGCCGTCCGTCAGCTGCAATCCAATAGAAACACTGCCGCTAAATATTCACGGGTGAAGGACAGTGCTTATGCAGAGTGGTGGTGTTTGGCACAAACTCGGTGAAACTGCGAGAGAAACTTTTAAGTGCCGGGTCTTAGCTAACATAATACAGCCGTGGACATCACACGAGATGGCACCAGCACAGCTAAGAAGCTTCGATGCATGTACACCGAGCGACTCACGTGAAATGACGCAGTGCACAGACAAAAAGGAACAGTTCCAAAGAGTGCTGAACAAAAACTGAATTACACAATTGAGAAGGCAGAAAAAAAATATGAAGCGTGTGGTACATACAAGCATATTCATAAGTGCAGCTACTGCGGAAACAAAGCACACGGTGGAAAAAGTCAATGTCCCGCTAAAGGAAGACAGTGTAAAAAAAAAAACCCGTGCATGCAGTGTGTCACGTCTCAGATAAAGAGGAAGACGAGCTGTTTATTGATGCAGTAAGAAACGAATCGATGAATGAAACCTGTTATCTTTACAACGATTGACAAACACGGAATGTAACTTGAACACAACACATCCTCCAAATACGAACCTGATTGAAAGAAATAATGATAATCAAATCCTTGATGACAGCAACACTCATAACAGTCACAAAACAATTACTGTATATTGACAATCATGTTACGTTATTTTTAAAATATTCCCTTTTCTTTTTCATAACTTCTTTAACCCAGATCTTCTCCACTGCGAAGCGGATATATATATATACTAGCAGAATACCCGCGCTTCGCAGCGGAGAAGTAGTGTGTTAAAGAAGTTATGAAAAAGAAAAGGAAACATTTTAAAAATAACGTAAGATGATTGTTAATGTAATTGTTTTGTCACTGATATGAGTGTTGCTGTAATATATATAGACACAGAC
>JANRMT010062831.1:32991394-33022973 GCA_026402145.1 Polypterus bichir lapradei
ACACACACACACATAAATACACATATATCTATACTAATAAAAGGCAAAGCCCTCACTGACTGACTGACTGATCACTAATTCTCCAACTTACCGTGTAGGTAGAAGGCTGAAATTTGGCAGGCTCATCCCTTACAGCTTACTTACAAATGTTAAGCAGGTTTAATTTCGAAATTCTACGCATAACGGTCATAACTGGAACCTACTTACGTACATGTATATGGCCATAGCCTGCAGCTCGGTCGCCGTGTGAGGCAGAGTTGCGTCCCCCATCATCACGCCTCCCACGTAATTGAGTGCCTGCCCATATAAGGCCATCAGTCAGCAGCAATCCAATAGACACGCTGCCGCTAAATATTCGCGGGTGAAGGACTGTGCTTATGCAAACGAAGATGAGAGGGTCATTGCAAGCCGTGGACATCAATTTACTTCATGCATTTTCTTAGATATCTGTCCCACTATTTTTGTACCTCTGATTGTCTCATTTCTCTAGCATACTCGCTGTCCACAGTTCATTGTCACGTTATTGTGGACTTGTTGTGAAAATAACCCTTAATTCTGTGTGAAGTGCTTCCCAATCAGTGAAAACAACAAGAACAGAGAAGCCGATGAGTACTCACAACAGGCCAAGATTTTTTAAAGAAATAAACATAAAAATGTGTTTAAACTCTGTGTGTATGTGCACAAGATATTTTCCATTGCTCCATCGTCCCTTGAGAGTTCAGCTAAAAGATCAGAACAACATTCATTAGATAGCGAAAGCACAAGTGTAACTGGGTATTTTAACATATTGTATTTATTTTTCAATCTTGGAAATAACTTATTGTGTGTAATTTAACAATTAAACCTCATCATGGGTATGAATAACTGATATACTGTATAGGGTTCAATACTGTCCACAGTTTCTGCAGTAGGTCTTGGAACATGTCACCCACGGATATGTGGGTTGCACCGTAAATATATATATAGGGTGAGCCAAAATGAAATACCACATTTCTCAAGGTCATTATGTGAGGTAGAGGCAGCTGAGTGGGTTGGGGTGGGGATTCTTTGATAGGCGATGCCTTGCAGTTTTCAGTTGACAATGTGCGTCGGTCCAGTGCGCACTGTGCTTTTGTTGTTGAAGCGTTCCTCAAAAACAATGAATTCATCATCACTACAAAGCACACCTTCCGAAAGCACTTCAACATTGCTGCTAATGGTGACGTCCCAAATCGGAAAAACAATTCTTCAGTGGGTCGCTAAATTAGACAGATGGGTACAACATTGAACAGAAAATCTCCAGGAAGTCCTGTAAAGGAATCATTTTTACAGTCTCCTAGATGTTCAGCACACTTCTGCCAAGGGCATTTCCAACATGTCTTTGAGGTGGAATTTGCATGAGGACCTTAATTTCCATCCATACAAAATGATGATAGTGCAGGAACTCACTGAGAGAAACTGGGAGAGCCATAGAGAGTTGTGTGTGAACATTTTGCAAAGCGTTCATCGAGATGCCATTGTCATGTGCACTGATGAAGCACATTTCCATTTGAATGGTTGCATAAATAAGCAAAACTTTCCCTACTGGGCTGAAACCAACCCTTGTGAACTTCATCAGAGACCCCTACACAGTAAGCATGTTACTGTTTGGTGCGCCGTTGCAGAATTTGACACTGTAGGCCCTCACTTTTTTGAGGAGGGGAGGGCAACGGTCACGTCACTTCAGAATGTTACATTGAAATGCTACAGAACTTTTTGCGGCCCCAACTGGAAGAAATGGATATGTTGGATGCCGAGCTTCAATAGGATGGAGCAACACCTCATACAGCAAAGAGATCCATGCAAGTTTTTCAGGAGACATTTTCCCTCCCTGTGCGGCAATGTCGGGGGGCCTTCCCATTTGCCTGATCTCACTCCGTGTGATTTCTTCTTGTGCGACTATCTCAAGTCAAAGGTATACACACACCAGCCTTAAAACCTTGAAGCCCTCAAGGATGCTATGTGCCACAAATCGCCGCTATTCTAATTGAAATGACCGAATGAGTCATGCAAGAGTTCAGAAATCATCTCAATGACTGTATCGTTAATGATGGCCACCACCTTGAAGACATCATTTTTAAAACACGGTGAAAAAAAAATCGATTTTGTATACTCTTTCTTGTGTCCTAATGACATTTATTTTATTTTGTAGTGTTTTCGTAGAATAAACATTTGAAATGTGATGCTTCTTTTTGGTTCACCCTGTGTTAAAGTATTTGGTATTGCTATTTCTGTTTAAAGCACATTAAGCTGCAACCTCTGCTCTTGATGTGGAGGCTATTAAAGGTTATTTTAGGGTGGAAGAGATTTCAATTGAAACCCATACAATTCATCCATATGTGGTGAAAAAGTAACCTTTGCAAGTGGAAAGCATTTGCAAAGTTTTCTCTTTGTTTTTTTGACTTAAGAAACATGCTTATGTCTTAATGTGGTGGTTTAAAATACATAAAATAGGAAAATCAGTAAAAAAAAAAAAAAAATCACATTTTTTTAAATTTGCATTTTTTAAAACCAAGATAAGGCACATATTTTTCATAGTACTTTGATTTTGCACATCACCATATCACTTGCAGCTAAATACTAAGCAATGTTGCACATAACAAAACAAAACATTCTCAAATTCACGAAATGAAATACAGCATTGCAGAGGTTACAGCTAATCCTGGCAGTACCCCTGCTCATTGAATTGATTCTACAACTAATCAAATTCTTGCATTTACTTTGTGGTGAAGGTCCCTTTCAGTACCTTATTCATAAAACACTTTTTACTGGTACTCATAATAAAATAAAATAGATCACATGGTAAGGCACTTTCAGATGACAAATTGACAGCATTACTGAAAATAAAAATCTTATATGCAAATGTTAATATATTTTAATTTTGCACCAAAGAACAAATATAATGACACAAAGAATGGCATTTGTTGATCAAAAATCTAGCATTAACAGAAACACTAAATGCTATCAACCGAAAAAAGTTGAAAGCAAGAAGTGCTTGGCCAAAGGACAAATGCCACTGTCTCTTACAAAAACTTTTCTAGTTTATTTATGTCAATATTACAAATTTCTGCTTGGCCCTCTGCATTTTAAATAATACATAATATTTAAAATATGTAAAAACAATGTTAACCATTTTTGTATAACATCAGCATATAAAATTTCATGTCACTCTTTTATATTACTCTTTATTTCTATTATAGAATTTTAAATTCGAGAACATCTGAGAAAACTTACAATTCGAAGACCATATAGAGCATCCCATCTGAACTATAGGTTTCCAGTAGCTCAACAATATGTGGATGCTTAAGCATATGACAAATGCTTGCTTCTCTCTTCAAATCTGGAATAATGTAAGACAAATTAATACAAATTAACTACCACATATCAAAGATAAAGTTGTATTGGATAATGTGGGATCAGAAAATGGACTGATGGATAGTTAAAAATCAGTAAACCTTTGAATTCCTATGACATAACAGTACTAAATATTAGGTAGTGAATTATTTAATATGATATTTTCCTGTTTATTAAACATATGCCATATGTATGGCAAACACCTAATACAGCGGGGAAAATAAGTAATGAACTCATCAATGTTTTTCTCACTAAATATATTCCTAATGGGGCTACTGACATGAAATTTTTAACAACCCAAGTAATCCACACATACAAAAATATCAAAACAAATAAGTCCATAAATTATGTGTAATAAAGTGGAATGACACTGGGGAAAAACATTGAACATATGAGGAAAAGGAGATGCAAAAAGGCATGGAAAGTCAAGAAATCAGCTGACATCTGTCAGTATTTAGAAAGCCATCGTCCATACCATAACAACCCACCACCCCCCCATCCCCCAGTGCAAATTAATATCAGCTGGTTTAGTCCTAATTGATGGCCTGTAAAAGGGTTTCTCATTAGATCACACAAGAAGCATTTCATGATGGGTTATCACAACCTTATTGTTGCAAAACATACTGATGGCACTGGTTACAGACATATTTCTAAACTTCTGAATGTTCCAGTGAGCATCGTTGAGGCCATAATCCGGAAGTGGAAAGAACATCATTTCACTATAAACTGGCCACGGCCAGGGGCTCCTCGCAAGATTTCTGATAGAGGAGTCAAAAGAATAATTAGAAGAATTGTCCAAGAGCCAAGTACTACCCGAGAAAAGCTTCAGAAAGACCTGAAATTAGCAGGTACTGTTGTTTCAAAGAAAACAATAAGTAATGCACTTAACCGCCATGGTCCGTATGCATGCTCACTACACAGAGAGCTTCAGAAAGACCTGGAACTACTAGGATGAAAGATGAAATGAGGGTGGACATTTCAGCAAGACAATGATCCCAAACACAAAGCCAAGGAAACTATCAATTGGTTTCAGAGAAAGAAAATAAAGCTACTAGAATGGCCCAGTCAATCACTCAACTTTAATCCAATTGAAAATCTATGGAAAAACTGAAGATCAGAGTTCATAGAAGAGGCCAATGGAACATTCAAGATTTGAAGACAGTTTGTGTGGAAGAATGGGCCTAAATCACACCTGGGCAATGTGTGTGACTAGTTTCTCCATACTGGAGGCATCTTGAAGCTGTCATTACCAACAAAGGCTTTTCTACCAAGTATAAAATAAATTTCAGTAAACGTGTTCAATACTTTTTCCTTGTGTCATTCCACTTTATTACACATAATTTATGGACTTATGTGTTTTGATTTCTTTGTATGTGTGGGTTACTTGGGATGTTACTGACATCTGGTGCAAATTTCATCTCAATAGCCCCATTAGAAATATATTTACTGAGAAAAACATTGACGCATTCAATACTTATTTTCCCCACTGTATGTATCCAATATCGGACATTATATTATCTCCAGCATTTTAGGCAGGTGACCTGGTCCACCAACTTTTTAATTTGTGTTGTCAATCTGTGATTTTGGAGTTTCTCAAACTCCGTTGAAATTTTCTTTTGCTCATCTTTAAGGTTCTTAAGATCAAGCTGGATAGAGCCATGTTCAGCTTGATAGCTCTGCTGTATTTAGTCAATTAGATGTTCAGTTACAATGGACTTCATTTTATCAAGTAATATTTCCATGTTAAAACCACTGTCTCCTTTAGCCGTGTCATCTTCAAAGTGATGGAATTTCTTCATCAAGTTGAACACCTTCTCGTGAAACCTTCTTGACCCAGAAGGTATTGTTATGAAGCAAAAGGCATGACTAATTTAAACATGCATATCACCAATTATGTGCTCCTTTTTATCTGTCTGTGGTTCTACTTTGCATATTTTCTTCCCATTTGAGGCTATGACCTATGAGAACATGATTGTTTCATGGCTAGATGCAATGCAGCCTTGTGTTTCTATATTAAAAATCATAATTCTTTGTTCCTTTAGAAATGTCAAGTAATTCAGGCCATATTACTCAAAATGTGGTTAGTTAATGAATCAGTCTGAGTCTGTTTAAATTTAGTAAAGAAAAAGAACATAAGTACATGTAATTCACATCCTTCAAAAGATACAAACTATACGCCATCAAGCTGAAGGGTAATAAGTTAAGATACAAAGGCAACCCTAGATAAACTATGCAGACAATGTAAATGAGTAGACTCAAACAACAGTGAATAAAAGTACAGTAATTTAAAAATGAAGACCTAAATATTGATGGAGAAATAAACACCTCATAAAAATATTTTAAAGAAATCAATTACTCAATCAGTGATTAACACAATATTTCATATCTCAATTAATTTGATCTGGGCTTTAAAGTATTGAAGCACAATGACTGGTAAACACTGCTTTACAGATACCAATATAAAGTAAATAAATTCTGCCATCTAGTGGGCAACTATAACATTATTAGTTGTTATTATTATTATTATTATTATTAGTGAATGAAAGGCCAAATGATTTAGATTTCTAACTGTAGTGAAAGGATGCAAATTATACATACTGTCTATGCAAAGCTTATATATTCTGTCAGTTCAGCATATAATTCATTAAACGTAACAAAAGCAAATTCAAACATATGATGGTTTAGAAAATTATTGACTATGACTTTTAAATAATACTGCTATTGGTGGTTAATTGTGTTATATATTTTTGCAATTTGAAAACTGCTGTATAAAATCATACAGTGCTCAGAAAGAAGGTAATTATCTTTGAATACAACAAGGGATCATTTGCTTGATTGGTTATACAGTATTTACAAAACAAACCACAGTACTGATGTATACCCTGAAAACTCATTGTTCTTGGGAACTCTATTACAAATGAATAGAAGAAAAAAAATAATTTCTAGTTCTATAGATTTGCTCCTTATAACAGAAACCGTGGTCTTTCATATTTTATTTTCATATATAGTGATTTAAAGTAATATCTTTAACAGAAAAAGAAAATAAAAAAAAAGAATGGCACATAAAGCCACTCAATCTTTTTTTAACCAAAACTAAAACAGTGCAAAAACAAAACAGAAGTTACAGAAATAGCATGATTTCAAAAATACAGCTTTTGCTTATACAAAAGCAATAACCAAATTATTCAATACATGCTGGGGAATTTGCGGTGGGCTGGCGCCCTGCCCAGGGTTTGTTTCTTGCCTTGCGCCCTGTGTTGGCTGGGATTGGCTCCAGCAGACCCTAGTGACCCTGTAGTTAGGATATAGAGGGTTGGATGATGGAAGGATGGATGCTGGGGAATTCGGGTTGCTTTCCAATAATTTATTTTGGCTTTTGATTAAATACTGAACCACAAACACTTAATTTATGAGGAAAAGAAAAAAAAAACACCAACTTGTTTATTTTATTATTTATACATTCAGTCGGGATCAACTTTCGTACACTCTAATGGCAAGTTGTCTCCATTCATTCTGGACCCAGACAGTTTCCTTCAGTTGCTTCATACACAAATCTGTGTCATACTTGACAATGTCAAGCCATCATGTTCTTTTCCATCCTCTGCTATTGATCCAAGTGACCATTCCCAGCATCAGAAACTTTTCTAGTAAGTTAGCTCTCATAAATTAACTAAAGTATGCCAACCTTTGCCTGGCTATCTTGCATTCCAGGGACAGGTCACTTTTAATTCTGTCTTGGATTTCCTTATTTGTGATTTTCACTGCTCATGGTATTCAGCAGCTTCCTTCAACAAAAAAGTGATTGTCTTTAAATTTTGAAGATTCCAAGAAACCCTTTTGTGAACTCTGATGTTTAGTTCCTTTAGTATTGGAACAGTTTACCCTGTTCCCTCCTTTTTCATCCATAACAAAGCATGCATTAATTATTACCTTATTTATATCTTAGTAAATGATGAGAGGACATTCTTACTCTCACTGCCCCCAGCTGCTATAAGCTAATGCCATTGTTTCTTTTGCTTGCTTTACAGACTTCCTGTACATTTTCACTATATTGCTCACTAGTGGGTATGTGCATGTTAGATGGTTGTTACAGCAGTCTGACACATAATAAGCAGGGGTCTTTAAATCGACTCCCAAGTTAAGATCATACATGAAGAATTGGGTCTTCTCTTTTGTCAAATTGCTTTTGATTAGGAAAACATTGCATGGATCAAAGACCCAAAACACCTGGTAGTCCTCCAGGCTTTGAGAGTCTATAGTGATTGAAGAATTTGGAAATCTGGACAGCTGATTTGTACACTCCTGCTTAGGGACTTGGGTTCATATTAGTTTGATTGTTTCTGAAAATTTTCCAACGATAGATATATTCATGCTTTAAAACTCCTATTTCACCTTACCTCAAAAGGTGCTCTACTGGACTGAGTTCTGAAAACTGTGAAGGCTAGGGGAATCCACTTTAGATTATCTGTACTTTGTGACACTGCTTATTTTACAACTGAAAATATTAATTTCTGAAAGGGTAGACTGTGGCCAAAAAATGCACATGGAGAGCAATAATGCTTTGGAACACCATGGCATTCAAATAAGGTTAAATTGGTATTAAATATGTTTAATGTTTGCCAAGAAAATATTGCCCTTATCATTATGGTACCATCTGTTGACATGATGTATGAATCCAAGAATTCATGCCCTTCATTTTTAAGACCAGATGACTTTTTTCCCCATCTTCAATAACTAGTTTTGGTGACTTTGTACCCACTAAAGTCACACCTTTGCTTTGTTGACTACCACATCTTGCACCAACAAAGCTGCTTAGTTCTTATATCCAGCTCATTCTATTCTTTTGGCTATGTTTGCATGCTATAAAAAGTAGAACTCATAAAAACATTAGGCTTTTCTGTGTCAATTTAACTGCTACTTACAGTGTCTTGCCTCACTGCTGCCAAGAGCCTCAAGTCTTATATTTTGGAGTATTCTTTTTGCTGTTTCAAAAACAACCTCCAAATGGCAAATTGCTTCCTGTCAAAGTCAGTGGGATAAATGTACAGGCTTACTGTGAGAATTCTTACTGCTGTTCTTTTTAATATGTTTATCTTTTCCTCTATACTATGGAAGATTATTTCAGTCACTCAAATTGTTTTTGTGTTACTTCACAATTATTATTGTACTATTTCACAAATGTATTACTTCCTTGCAGCTGGTAGCACTGCTCATGAGTGGCCCTTTTCATATCTAGAAACATGCAGAATGAGATCCAGAAAGACTGTTGCCATTACAGAAGCAGAAATTCACATATAAAGTATATGTTTACCTTTACAGTTAATGTTCTGCTAAAGGGACTGATTTCTTTCCTAGCTTTGTCCTAGTGTTTATGTTTTAGTGAGTGTGTGTGTGTGTAACTGAATTAACTTCATCCAGGTGTTGCTCATGTCATACTGTGCCCCAACCTGGGTTCCCTGTATGCAAACTAAGTTTCACAGTCTATGCACTATGAGCCGAACACAACTGTCTTAGGCACACAATATGTGACACTGTCTATTGATTGACTGATAGACCTTTCACGTTTGATTCCAGCCCTCTGTCACATGTTACTAGGGATGCTGCAATTAATCAATCAAATTGACTTTCTTAATTGACTAGTTGTGCCTGCCCCTCCCACACAATGCTCACAGTTATGCTATAACACTCTGTACTGTTTTTGAGCAGGTAAATCATGGAGGCAACTGCTAGAGGGAGAAGTTTCCTCCAAATATCAGTAGGTGGGGAAAAAAAAAAAAAAAAATCAGAGAAAATGGCTGTTTGAACATTGTGTGTTATTCCACAACATCACTAGCTCAATGTATGAATATAGGTGCAATTTTCATTACGCTATAACTTATTAAGTTTATTACATAGAAAATCACCCAAAAAAATCCAAGACCATCGAGAAGTGTGCGAACTGATGACATGAAGAGTTATCTTTGCACCGAACTGGAATCGTCTCTGCATAAATCAAAGTCATCCAGACAATCTGGATCTGCATAATTAGATCTGGACCACTCTGTACATGAACAGGAGGTATGATGAACTAATGAAACGGGCAAGCCAGAAATACCGCAAGTAACCCAATTACTCTTATTTAGCTGTTCAACGATAGTTCTTTTGAGGGTTGTGAAGCTGGTAAACTTGAGAAATTCATATTGGTGACTACTGTTAGGAAGAATGGCATTTCTTAGGATAGAACAGACAAATTGTCTGCTAAATGCACTTGTACGTTACTGATATTATTACTCTGAAGTATGCTTAAGTACATACAGTCATGGCCTAAATTATCGGCACCCCTGGAACTTTCCCAGAAAATGCACCATTTCTTCCAGAAAATTGCTGCAATTACAAATGTTTTGGTATACACATGTTTATTTCCTTTATGTGCATTGGAACAACACAAAAAAACAGAGAAAAAAAGCCAAATCTGACATCATGTCACAAAGAACTCCAAAAATGGGCTGGACAAAATTATTGGCACCTTTTCAAAATTGTGGGTAAATTGTTTTATTTCAAGCATATGATGCTCGTTTGAACTCACCTGTGGCAAGAAACAGGTGCTGGCAATATAGCAATCACACCTGAAGCCAGTTAAAACGGAGAAAAGTTGACTCAACCTTTCTGTTTTGTGTCTGAGTATGCCACACTAAATATGGAGAACAGAAAGAAGAGCAGAGATTTGTCCGAGGACTTAGGAACAAAAATTGTGGAAAAATATCAACAATCTCAAGGCTACAAGTCCATCTCCAGAGACCTTCATGTTCCTTTGTCCACTGTGCACAACATAATCAAGAAGTTCACAACACATGGCACAGTAGCTAATCTCCCTGGACGAGGACGAAAGAGAAAAATTGATAAAAGACTGCAACGAAGGATAGTCCGAATGGTGGATAAACAGCCCCAATCAACTTCAAAACATATTCAAGCTGTTCTGCAGACTTAGGGTGCAACAGTGTCAGCTCGAACTATATGAAACGCTATGACAGGAGAACCAGGAGGACCCCACTGCTGACACAGAAAATAAAAAAGGCAGACTGGAGTTTGCCAAAATGTACTTGAGGAAGCCAAAATCCTTCTGGGTGAACGTCTTGTGGACAGATGAGACCAAGGTAGAGCTTCTTGGTAAAGCTCATCATTCTACTGTTTACAGAAAATGGAATGAGGCCTACGAAGAAAAGAACACAGTACCTACAGTCAAACATGGTGGAGGTTCTAAGATGTTTTGGGGATGTTTTGCTACCTCTGGCACTGGATGCCTTGACTGTGTGCAAGGCATCATGAAATCTGAAGAATACCAAAAGATATTGGGGCGCAATGTAGGGCCCAGTGTCAGAAAGCTGGGTCTGCGTCAGAGGTCATGGGTGTTCCAGCAGGACGATGACCCCAAACATACCTCTAAAAGCACCCAGAAATGGTTGAAGACAAAGCACTGGAGAGTTCTGAAGTGGCCAGCAATGAGTCCGGATCTAAATCTGATTAAACACTTATGGAGAGATCTCAAAATTGCTGTTGGGAGAAGGCACCCTTCCAGTCTTTGAGACCTTGAGCAGTATGCAAAAGAAGACTGGTCGGAAATTCCAGTTGAGAGGTGTAACAAGCTTGTTGATGGTTATAGAAAGTGCTTCATTTCAGTTATTTTTTCCAAAGGACATGCAACCAAATATTAAGTTAAGGGTGCCAATAATTTTGTCCAGCCCGGTTTTTGAGTTTTGTGTGAAATGATGTCAGATTTGGCTTTTTTTCTCTGTTTTCTTGTGTTGTTCCAATGCATATAAAGTAAATAAACATGTGTATACCAAAACATTTGTAATTGCAACAATTTTCTGGGAGAAATGGTGCATTTTCTGGGAAAATTCCAGGGGTGCCGATAATTTCGGCCATGACTGTAGTCTACCTAAATACAATAGACTAGTCTGCTAAATGCACATGGTAGCTTTATTTCAGGCAGAGTTGCATTTTCACTTTTTGCTAGGTATTTATGCCAGGACCGACAACTTGTAACTCTTTAACTGTCATCTAGTCTGATGGAGGTGAAGCTGTCTATGAAAAACATCTATTTCATTTTAAAAAAATGTTTTTCCAAATACAGGTAAAATTTCGTTACAACGAATATCTTTACAACGAAATTTTCATTACAACAAAGTATTTTTATGGTCCCGACAGCTTGCCCATATGAAATGAGTCTATAGAAATCTCGTTACTGCGAAGTTCATTACAACAAAGTGCACAAAAGACCTTGAAATGCCTGAATAAATCATCCACTGAGTAGTTAGTTCCGTGGCCGCAGCTCATTTGTGCACAACGATCTCCAAACAGAAACACTGTCATTTTTTTTTCTTTCTTCGAACTTTTCTTGTACTGTTGTTTTTTTTTTTTTGTTTTTTTTTTTTTGCATTTTTTGTTTCCTGCGGTTTTCAGTGATACCTTTTGCTTATTTCTCATCAACATTTAAAAAACATCCATTGTAATTTAACTCATTTTCACCCTCCTATAGAAACAGCGGACACAAAAAAACAAAAACAGTTCATATTACAAAAAAAAAACTAATTTTTTGCAGCTCTCAATTGCGGCAAAAAGAAAAAAGACGTTGCCAGTGAATTCAGAATTTCGCCATTGACACTGTCAACTTTCTTGAAAGACCGATCAAAAAAAGAAGAAAAATCTCGGGTTGCAAATGTATGTGAACTGCTGCATTTTAAGACGTCAAAAAAGCAGTTTTTATGTGGTTCAGTGATGCTCATTCAAGAAATATTCCCATTAATGCGGCACTCATTCAAGAAAATGTGAGGTTTGTGAACTCTCTCAGGACCTCCCCCAACTAGACAGCACACGGAAGAGCATCCCGAAATGCAATCTCCGCGTCTGTACAGGGCAACAGCAGACTCACAGCTATGCTGCGTCTCTCCGCCAAAGTAAACAGAAAAGATCTCGATGGGTGATGCAAGGTTAGGAGCATGTACATTGTAAATGCAGATAACAAGATTACTTGGTCACTGACCTGGCCACGACCCTGCCTGACTGTTGTGTCTGTGTATAGCAGAGTGGCAAATCACGCTACAATAAATAACTGTGCTGTTCCTGTTTCAAGCTGAATAAAGCTGGTTTTGCTAAAGTACTGAGACTAAGCCTTGTGTTTTGGGGTGCAAGATAGGACTTATAGCATGACCCGGATCTTTTATGATTAGCTTCTGTGGTGCTTCACTGCACCGCTGTGAGCCTGCTATTGCCCTGACCTAGCAATGGACAAACAATCTTCCACAGATGCTGCAATCACGCTTTGGGACACACTTCAGCGTGTCGTTCCCATTGGGTGGGGAGTGGGGGGGATCCCAAAACTGTTCAGAAACCTCACAATATGAAGAAAAAGAAAAGGATGATTCGGCTTCTGATTGATAACTGTGCTGCACACAACATGCTTCCACATTTAGATAATATTCGCGTTGAATTCCTCCCACCCAATTGCACAGCAGTGCTTCAGCCATTGGATTTAGGCATCATTCGCACCCTGAAAGTGTATTATGGCAAGGAAATACTGAGAAAAATTTGCGTCAGCATAACTTGAAGGCAGGTGGAGATTAAAATTAACCCGAAAGAATCTGTTGAAATGATTGCAAATGCCTGGACACAAGTTAAAGAAAGCACTATAGTAGCAAATACAGAATCTCATTACAACGAAATATTTTTTAGGTCCCTGGGAGTTTGTTGTTAAGGAATTTTACCTGTATATCCAATATATCCAATTAATCCAATGTAATAATGAGGTCTAAGCTAATCCAAAAGTCAAATTATTTGGTTTCAAGTTATGTTAATAAGTTCATTATTAATTAAAACATTTTTTTTTTACTTTTATGCTTTTTTGATATAAATATTTTGTTGATAATAGTTGGGTCTTGTTTGTGTTCTTGTTGGAATTATTTTACTTTTGTTTTTTATAATCTTGTTTTCAGATACTGTATATGAAATTACTCAATGAATATCCAAATACAGCACACATTCACATGCCTGTTTGAAACATTTGGAAAAAGTTAGTCAATACGTTATACGGTCAATCAAAAAAATAGATGACAGATTAATCATTTGCTAAATAATCATTTGCGGCAGCCCTACATACTACAGACGTGGTCTTGCAAATGTTTACTGCTGCAATATGGGAATATGTACACAGACAGGTGTCAACACGCATTTAACAGTAATGCATACGTAATCAGTTTAATCCACAGCCATAAAACTGGTAAAATCTAAATTACATCATAATTACATGTTTAAATAAATTCATAACACTTTGTAGAATATACATGGGCATTGTCAGCATTAATTATATATCATGTATACACTAATAAAATGCAGGTATAATTTGAGTCCTTCAAACTTAAAATATGTACCTGCCTTGTCCAATTTAGACAAAAACAGTCAATATAGATGGAGTGAAAAAAACTGGGGACCCCTGAAACATGCACAAAGTATAAAGAATTATTTTTTTTTTCCATAAATAGGCTGCACTGCGCACAAAGTAGAAACAACCCTGCATGGGTTGCCTGATTATCATAAAGTATATGAAGGTACACAATATCATACCTGTTCATCAATAATTGTTAGTGTTATGTGTTTGCATTGCTTTTGCAGATAATATCACAAGAATGCTAACCTAAAATTGGAGAGGTCACAGCTAAATACAACAAGTTTAGAATGAAAATCCTAAACATATCCTAATTTAATGTTTCTGTTGATCAGTATAAAAAAGCCAAATTAAAACCACTGTGATGGACAGTTGTATAACAATAAAATATGAAAACTTCAAAAGGGTGCATACAGTACTTTTTATTGAACATTAGAAAGATTTAGACAAGAACGGGCCATTCAGCCCAACAAAGCTCACCAGTCCTTATCCATCTAATTCCTTAATAATTGCTCTAAGTGCAGGAAAGTCCACAGACAAAGCTCTCAATATGTTGTTTTATCTGTATTTCTATCATCACTGATTGTCACAGGCTCTGTTTAGTAACTGAAAAAATCTGGTCACAGAGACTGAAAAGTTTTTTGCCCATGGGTTGTGGGCTCTATCTCCATTGTAGGACAATGTGGGAAGTGTCCATTTTACTAGTAAGGCAGCAGATTAAACAGCAGTGCAGAAACTCAGCTGCCTAGCCGACAATTTGTTCTGATTGTGAACAAACCACTCTCTTTAAGGTAAAAAAAAGTCACCCACTTTCTGATAAGCAAAATACTCATAAACTTTCTTTTGCCTGGAAGCTGCTCTCCACAGAGCCTTATACCAGAAAGATTAATGGTTTTCCATATGAAGTTCTAGATGGCCTAGCATGTAGCGTAATAGCAAGCTGAGGAAGTATCGTATCACACCACAGACAAAGGACAATGTAACAAAGACAAACTGTTTTTTAGTGCCAAGATAAATTAGAACACTAAATAGTCAGTAACCAATCAGCCACTTCTGTGTTATTATTTATTTGTCTGCCTTCTCTGTCTTGCAGCCTGTCTTCTTTATCAAAATATATGCAGATATCGTATTTCTATAGTAGTGTTTATCAATAAATTGTATTATTCTGTTTTTTAAAACAAGTGGGCTTCAGTTTACTTGATACAATCTAATGGTCAGAAACCACCTCCTACTGAGAAAGGTATTGAAAATAAACTGGGAGACTTATTAAATTAATTATTTACCAGCATTGCAAAGGCAAATCTGATTATTGATAGATCAAAATCAATTCTTTTTATTATAGCCTTACACCATTTCCTACAGTTATTTGGTTTCCCTTGGTGAGTACAAAACAGACCCTCTCTCATTTTACTATATCATGAAAAGCCCTACACAGAATCACTCTTCTGTGGATCAAGAGGTGTTAAATGAAGCAGTCTTCACATGTACTCAGAATGGTTTTTGAGTGCCTCCTTTAAGAGAGGTATCAGACATGGCCAGTGAGAGGAGACCAGGACATACTGTAGACTTTAAATGCCTCAGGTAGCCTAGAAGCATATGAGAGTTCCCCAGAAAAAGCTAAAATTGCTAAGGTTAAAAACAGTTCTTTTGAATTATGCAGTGTATTACCACCATGACATACAACAGGAAAAAGAACAAAACATGAGCTGAGACTATGCTCTTTCTATTAATGATTATGGCATGTTCTAAAAATGTACAAATGATGACCTTAAAATAAAACACAAAAATACTTTTTAAAACACATAATACTTAATTGTGTTTAAAGGTTTACTGAATACTATTTTAAGAGTATACTGTATAATGGATAAAAACGATTTCTAATGTTATGATACTTTCCAAAATTTACAAAACTTTGAGAATATAGTTTCAGATTTACATAATGAGTAACTATTAATCTTTAGTCTAAGACTTTAAACACAAATAATGATAACTTGAGACTGTTGATCCACCTCAGTAGGTGAGAAACCCTTTAAATAGGCAAATTAGTCAGTTTTAAGTAGTATGGATTTTAATATCAATAAATGTTTTTTTTTTTTTAAACTAACAGTAACAATAACAAATCACTTTAAAAGCAAAAGTTATTAGTAATCATACAGCACTTTTAGGAAAGTTTTCTTTTTTTTTTTTTTTGGTGTGTGAGTGTCTGTGTGTGTGCTTTTTATGGTTGATATTTAACAAGAAGAAACACTGCATATGATAGAATAATTAATTAGGTCCTGAAACATTTACATAAGGAATTAAATCTGAAGATACAATAATACCCCATAATTCAGGACAGTATCTGTTTGAAAAACCACTTCCATAAGTCACTTACCTTCTGTGCTTAAACCAGGACTTGAAGTAAATTTAGCAACATCCACTATTTTTACAGCAAACTGCTGTCCGGTTTCTCTGTTGATACATCGTCGTACAACACTAAATGGTCCCCTGGAAAAATTAAGATACAGTAAAAAGAAAAATTAGTTCAGCTTTACAAACTTGCAATAAAATGACAAAACATATTTATTTAAGGAATAAACATAATCCACAAGAAAATTAAAGGTTACACAAAATTATCAGTCTTTTATCAAAGCCAAATTCACCTTCTACTAATGTGAAGATTAAAACATGACAACACATCCTTCAAACACCTGTACACATCAAATTATGAGGCTAGAATATGTCAAATTTTAAAGGAATACACATATGGCAATAATTCAGCCAATAAGTAAAAATAAATAATGAAATAAATGTAATGAGATGCCAGATAAGAATAACCAGATGAAGGTTTTAATTCAAATGAAATGACCTCTGTTCAGTCTCACTTCCATAGAAAACTGTCAATCAAAAATAAAAATTAAGAAATATACTTTTAAAATAACATTTAAGGAAAGTTAAGTATCCAACATTTTCTACATTATCTCATTTTCCATGTTGCAATCTACAATCACACAATCTGATAAATGACTAGCAATTGAGCAGCCGGAGGTCATAACTTGCTTAGGCTCTTTTTTTTCAATAATCAATTAAAAAAACATTACTTTTAAACTTTGCTTTTAATTAAGTTTAAAAACATTGTGTTACATAGAAAAAGAAATATCTAATATTTTTTCAAATGGAGCCAATTATTCTTTTTGATATGATGACCTTAAAGATCACAATCAGATGGCATCTGTGAATTCAAATGACATGAACACATTTGAACAAAATAATATAGTTTTAAGGCAAACTCATATGCTAACTCAGATAGTGTACCTCATGTTAGAAAAGAAAATCTTTACAATCCTTTCACCATTTCAAAAATGCTGAAAAAATTATTTAAAAAAGTAATGCAACTAATGTTAAAATAAAACCTAAATCAGTAATAATGGGACTTTAGTCTTACTTCAATAAGGTTAATAAATATATTCAATGCAAAGGTACATTTTAGAAAACAGTGAAAAAGTGGCGAGTTTGCAAAAATGGACACTGGGACAACTTGTGCAACTAAAGAAACATTAGGCATCTGGAATCAGCAAATTACACTGATGTGTCTCTAGGCAAGAAAGGGGAGCAATAAGGTTGGTTCAGAGAGCTACAACCTATATTGAAGCATAATTGAGGACTGGTTTCTGAAGGTATGCGACAGGCAACGGGTTCATAAAGTTTTCTTACTTTTTTATAATTTGGCTTTATATCATTTGCAAAAAGTTTGGATGGATGACATTAGCACTTTTTCGGTTATCAATTAACAATTTTCACTATTGACTTGTAACCTTAAAAGATCGTACAAGCAATACCAATAGCAGAGTTGCATTAAGATTTCCTTAAGACTTTAGCCTTAATGCATTGCTAGTCTACTCTCACATGACAGTTACAGGGTATTACTATCAGAATTACAATGCGGTGAGAAAAGATTGCACAGGAAGAATGTGGAAATGTTAAATATTCATCAGAAGGGCTGTAACAGTATGTGCACTTAGTAATGGCATTTTGGTTCGGTATATGCAGCCGTACTGAGAATATGCAGTGAAAGTGTGAAGATTGATTAATACAATGAGGAACCAAATTTACAAGCGTGAGTTCCACATGGAAACCTTAAACTGTAAGACTTTAGAAAGTTTAGCTAGTGATGGGTGGAGTGAAGCCTCACAAAGCATCGAAATATTTGAAGCAATTGTGTCGGAAATCATGTCGAAACTTTGAAGCACTTCACACTCACCACACTCATGATTATGTTCAATGACGTCTGATAAACTTTATTAATCTTATTTTTTGCTGCTACAGAGAAGGATTCATCAATGGTTTCTAGTTTCTGATGTCTTAAAAAAACATACACAACTAACACTGACAGGCAGATTATACTATACGATAAACAATTGTTTTATTAAAACAAAATAAGGCACCTCACTCATCGAGCCCTGGCACTTTTAATAAATACTCCCCTTTTACATTGTATCATTATGATTGCTCCTGTTATTAGTGTTATTATTACCCTCATCTTTTCTTGAGATCACATTTAATCAATCGTTGTTTGGGGTTCCACAGCCCTAATGTTGCAGGTTAAAAAAATAATAATAAATTGAAAATGTGCCTTATCATTTGTCCTGAAATGCTCTCTTTGTTCTGACTTATTCTAATCTGTCACAAACGCTGTTCGTGCCATCCTGCAGCTTGACTGACTAAGGAAGTTTCTTTTCATAATCTGTGCATATTGCAAACATGAGTTCAAGTTGGATTAAAGAACAACTAAAATAAAAAAAATTTTAAAAAATAAATAAAAAAGGGATATATTTATAACCAAAAATCAACAAAATTATTTTTAGAGATACTGTGGAAGCATCACATAAGAAATCTGTTCTGGAATCATTCCCACTTAAAATTGCCATCAAAATGTGATGACTAATTTGCGGAAGGCAGCTCACGTAGTTACAATATTCCATCTTCTATTCATTGCCATTTGATGTGTTTGAATTCCACCATTGAAAAGGATGATAACAAACCCAATGTGACAGATCAGGCTGAATTTGCTTTGTTGGATCCAGAATTCAAAGGTGAAAATCCAGAACACATCATACAGGCTGAGAGACATGGCATAGATCAGTCACTGGCACACTGTCTCACAAACGCACACAACATTCTCCCAAGGTGATCAATGTAAGTATCACGTGATCCACACTCTATAGTTGTTATCTACTGTATATGTGACTAGGGTAATGTGAATAAAATATGTGGTGCACAAATAATTACAACTGTCATTTAAACAGAAGCAGCGCCTTGAACATCACTGTAGAAACTTTTGTGGTGAAAAGAGAACTCAGCAATTCCCACAGAGTTCGGCATTAAAGATCCACTCAAGTGCTGTGGCAACAAAGAGAAGTTCCTTAAGGTCCGAATAGGCGATCAGTATAAAGTAGTTTTATTATTATACTGTGCTGTAACTATGACATTTCCTTAAATAAAAATGACAGTTCTTCTTTCTGTACCATTCCTAACAAATCTTCCCATTACAGAGGCACAATCCCAGTCATTAACACATTTACCACGTAACCCCCTCACTACCAATCAAAATAAGAACACATTCCAACTGATTAATTTAATATTTAGTAGCTTAAACCCCCAATCATTACCCATAACAATAACATACAATCGTCAGTCAAATGTTATGATTTGTTCTATAAATGATACACATTAAACAAGATGCACAATTACTTTTGATATATCTTTACAAGGGGTGTGTGCCCCACTCCGTCAATAGTTTTCTTCGTTTGCTATCACTCCATGGTGGAATTTTTTTATTAAATGAAAAAATTGTAACTCTTTTTACAGTATTTTGCTACTTTAAGAGCCATTTTCCTAGTTCTATGAGATTCATGAATATTTTACTGCAAATGCATAATCTATGGGAGGTTCCTAAAACCCCCGTAAATAGAATTGTATTGGTATATTCTTGCCATTTCTAACGGCTTTAAGTGAACAATGTTCTCCAGTTAGTGACTAGCCTTGCCTTGTGTAAGGTATGGAGGCATATGGTTTTTAACATATTCGTGATCGTGCTTGTGTACGTGACCGTGTTTGATAGTCTACAGGCTCTTAGAATGTGAGAAGTAGCACATAAAGAAAACTTGCTTATTTAAGCACTATACTGTATGCTTAAGGTGTACAGAAGAAATTAAGAACCTTTCAGTATAGAAAGAAGAAGTAAGAACTTTTAAGTACAGAAATAACTAAAGTTTCTTAAGGAAAGCTAAGATTATAGAAGATAAACTTTTTCCCTTTTTTTGCCTTTTATTCTATTTGTGTAACCATTTTTCCTTTATTCTTGTGTGGATTATTTGCTTTTAACTTTCACTAAATATTTTAAAACGAACTTTTGGACTGTGAGATTTTTTTGACACGCATTTAGCCGTGCTGGACCTTGCCTTGCGTCAGCGGCTACAGCTACCATTGCACCACCCAAGTTACTTGTTGCTTGCTAATGCACAACTAAACCACTAATGTTTTCAGCAAAGATGTACAGTATATAATTTATTTTTTGATGCACATTAAATTGGTTGTATTAACAAGTGAGTATCATTGTTACATTCTCCTAATGAAGATGAAAAAATTATATATAGATGTGTACTATATGACAGAATAAAAATGAGTGTTGCATGAAAATGTTGCACAACTTAGCTAATCTTTTCATATATACAGAGTAGATAAATTATAAGAGGCAAAGAAGGGATAATTATCAGAAGAGAGTATTATGGTGAGAAAAGTGACCTGACTCTACTAAAGCTGTTCTTTGCAGCATTATGCATTCCATCAGTCTGCAATTGTTACATGTATAATTTATAGTTTTGTTTCTGGACACTAAGTATTATTGAGCACAGTAATTTAAAATGTATTGATCACCCACAAACATTCATTTCACCTGATAATTCTGTTGAATTTTTGAAATCTGGTGATGCCATACGTAGTTTAGCTCAGTGAACAAGGATTTGAAACACCAAGCTGACATGCCAGTGGAAATGCCCCTCCCAACCTACACCCCAAGCACAGGTCGAAGTAATAAGCCAGCATTTGGTGAGTAAATTGAAATGAAACGTGGCATATGGTTTGAAGCACTGAGCAGACATGCCCACTGAGATTGAAACTTGGAGCACAGTTCAAAGCACTGAGCCAATATGCACAGTTCAAAGCACACTTTGCGAAGCATTGACATATTTAAAGTCACTGCGCTATACATTGTTGCAAGTGTACCAACTATTTGACAGTTAACCCTTTAGTGATATTTTGTAATTTGTATTGCCTTTACACACTTCAGTTCATATAGTTCAGTTACGGACTGAAATGACAATTCAGGTAGTTACTGACAATTCATTATTGTTATTGTGGCTTGCTGTGATTTTCTTTCAAAAATATTATTATATTTTATTTAAGAGTTCTACTGTAAAATGTATTAAACATAATATTTGAGTGTTTGGAGACACTGGTGTCATACTGAATTTATATTGTAGAAAACAATACATAAGCTACTGTCCAGCATGTTTAAATGTGTGTTTTTATTACTGATCGCTGTATGGCACTTCACTTTTAGGACATATCGCTATAAATAGTTTCAGTCACTCAGTGCTTTCCAAACATCCAACATGACAATGTGAACCTTCATTGTTATAGTCAAGCGCTTCATTTAAGTATTGTTTGAGTTACTGTTTAGTATAACAGATGGCCAACTTAGTTCTTAAATTAATATGGAAATGCACACACGCCTCTTAAATTTCATACTGAATTGCCTACATTTACAGTATCCATTTTAGAAAGTCGTTATTTTTACTTGTTCACATTATTATGAAGAAAAATTCCTCAGTGTCATATTATCTGTCACTATTCACGAGTCCTGCTTCATTGAGATTATGTCTTATATGCTGTATATGCAAAAATTTTAAAGGAGGTGTTTATTTAACAGACTATAGCAGAATTGTCATCTTTCTAAATGATCTTAATTTATGTGATATTGACAATTAATGATAAGATCAAATATCAGAATCAAGGATTGTGCAGACTGTGCTGTGTTTTGTTTTTTTTGTTGCTTGTGACATCGTCTCAATAATGTGTGCAGTTAACACTGCATTCTGTCATAAATGACAGCTCATAAGCTTTTTGATATTTCCCAAAGGCAAATGCTTTTAGGTTTGCTTATTAATATATTTTGACAGTGTCTTAATTAGTCTGATTTATTATAAACAGATATGTAACATTTGGTGAGTAACAACATATACTGTATAGTAGTAATGGTGGGTTTTTTATAATTAACAAAACTCATTGTTTGCCTGAAATGTTGTACTTTGTATTTTTATGATTGGCAATGGAATGCTTTAGTATACAGTTGATTTATTACACTTCTGAAGATGTACATTGTCAGTATTCCCAGTTGTATTTGGTCCTAGTGTAATGCGTGCAAGTGTGGTTGATAGTTTGGGAGGTGGTAGACGAGCTCGAGTAATGGCAGATGAGACATTTCCTCACCCTGATGCCTAGGCCCTTTTCATAAATATTCCTGTCTTGTGCTTTGTCTCATTATTGCCATATTAGTACTATTATTATTGAACATGTATGTAGAGAAAATGTGTTTTATTTTATGTGTATGACAGGAAGGATAGCAAAACCTTGAATGAACCTCAGTGTTGATGATCTGTGACAAGTGACAGCAGGTGCCTGCTTTGGGTAACATGACAGGAAAGCAGCAGGAAAACATTAAATGTGTTAGTGACTGGGACTGTGTAACTGGAAGATGGTTTAAGAATATAGAAATGAGAAAAGCTCAGTATTTATATAAAAGATTTATTTTTGCTGTGCTGCAGTTCGGATTGATTCTTATTTACTGATCCCTCACCAGCTGTGACAAGATACATTCATAAGGGATGAATGATGCTGACAAAGTCAGGTGCTTTTTTGAAAGTTTGGGTCCATACTGTATGTGCTTATCTAAGCTGTTCTTTCTTGCTAGTACTTGGGTGATCTTTATGTCCAACTCTTGAATTTGCAAAGTTCCTTTACAACTGTTTTGTCTAATTAACACAGATGTCTTAAGGCTCCCACAAACTGCAGAAGATGGTCAATGGCTCTGATTTGAAAGAAAATTGTAATTAGTTATGTCACACATGTTTTTATTCACATGACATTTGTAAATCAATGATACATATCAGCTACAGATCTGAAAATCTCTGAATACTAAAAACGTTTACTGAGGAGTGTCTTGCGCACACTGTTGTGTAGGTCCTGGGTATGACGTTAAACTGTTAAATCTGGCACTGCAAGTGGTCCTCCAACTTGGAAAGGAAAACAAGGGGGCTGGTGGCAGGATTGGCACTCCAGCCTCCATAACAAACTTCACACAGCTCTGAAACGGCAGACAGGACTCCTTCCTTTCTGCTTGTTGTGGGAGTAGCTCTGCTGTAGCCACCCTAAAGATGGCTGCTCGCATTCTGAAGAAGATGGGTGAAAGCCCTTGGGAGCCTCGTTTCCAGAAGAGTTGAAACCACCAGAAAGCCAATGAGGTCAGGCTCGTTGGGGATTGGAACTGGTGTGATGCTGAGGCGTCACCCATTGCACAGCACTCGGGTCACCAATTTGAGGCAGCCTACCCAAGTAGGTGTGTGGAACATCTCATCTCTCTGGCATGATGATAATCTTCCTCTGGTGTTGGAGAAGCTTTCTAAACTCTGCATTTCAGTGGTGGCACTCTCTGAAGTGCACAGACCTGGGACTGGCCAGATCTCTGTAGGTGGGTATACCTTTTGTTGGTCTGCTCGCTCTGATGGCTGTCATACTCATGGAGTAGCTATTGCTGTGGCGAATGAACTCCTTCTGATGGTGTCCGATGTCATTCCTTTCAATGAGTGTATTATGAGACTCAGATTAAGGCACTCTCTGGGTGCCTTATTTGTTGTCTCTGTGTATGCTCTGACTGCAATGAGTGATGTCTTAGTGAGGGAGACATTCTATTCGCAGCTTCACTCAGTGGTTGATGGATGCTCATGAGGTGATACTCCTCTGGTCATGAGGGACTTCAATGCAACCACTGGCACTAACAGAGCTGGCTATGAGGATTGTGTCAGTCCCCCATGGATCCGGCAGACTTGGTGAAAGTGGCTCCATGATCTTTGACTTTGCAAAAGGTCAGGGGCTGCGGATAGCTGAATCCTGGTTCCAGCGCCCTGAGCCGCATCACTGGACTTGGTACTCCAATATTGGGGGTGTGGTGAAGGAGATCAATCACATCCTTGTTGGCAGATGTTGGAGATTCCTACAGGACGGCAGGGTCTACAGAAGTGCCTAGTTTGTGAATTCTGACCAGAGACTTCTCGCTGCTACTCTGAAGATCCTGCCTATGTCCAGTAGGCTTCAACATACTAAGAGAATGAGGCTGAACCTAGCCAAACTCCAAGATCAGGCTGTTTCTAATAAGTTTGCATGCAGTTTGTGTGAGGAACGTGTAGACTTGGATGTGACTGCCATGATGTTGGAGACCTTCCAGGACAAGTCCCTGAAGGCTGGTGTTCCTGGTGTTCCAAGAAGGAGATGTTGTATTTCTTAGGGCACCCTGGATATCATCGAGAGGAGTTGCAATGCACAGCTTGATGGCAACTCCGGTCTATACCTAGAATTGAAAGAACGGCTGCAAGAGCTATGAGGGCAAATAAGGAGGCATCTGTTACAGGAATCTGTGAGCAAGTGACACACCATCTAGAATCTAGTGACCCACATCCTGCTTACAGTGGAATCCAAGGATTACGCATATTCGTATCTGATTCTTGGAGAGTTGCAGTCAGGGCAGGTGAAGGAATGGTCCTTAGGGATGATGCTGCAGTTGTGACCCACTGGGCTGGCTACTTTGAGTGCGGTTTAAAGCTGATCCTCCTGCTTGGACGTTGGACATCTCTGGGTCCATGGTTGTTGAAGCTGATCCTCCAATTAGCTGTGAACCACCCTGTTTCACTCAGATGGTAAACCAGCTGAGGGTAGGGAAGGCTGCAAGATCTGTGGTATCCAGGGTGAACTTCTCCAGGCTGATGGAAAGGCTGTCCTCCTGGCATTGCAAGCAATCTTCACTTCCATTTAGGAGACGGGCATCATCCCAACTGACTGGAAAACAGGACTGGTCGTTCCTATCTGGGAAGGGAATGGCACCTGGAGCCTCATGTATAAACGGTGCCTACGCACAAAAATGTTGCCCATTTTCACGCTCAAATCGCAATATATAAAACCTAACCTTGACATAAAGCCACGCACATTTTCATGCTAGCTCAAACCCAGGCGTACGCAAGTTCTCCACTTGGTTTTGAAAACTGGCGGCACCCACTGTCAAAGCAGTGCTTTTCTTCCGGTTGTTTCCCTTTCTTTTTTGAATCCACATTCCTGATGCAGCTTTATCATATACACTGAAATTAACTGCATATTGTTTATTAGTTTAAGGCATCAGATTGTAATTAACCCGTAACAATATAATGGTCCACGGAATGGCCAAACTATTCCAAATACCATAGCTGCTTTCGCGTTGTTACTCTCACTGCACCTTCTTATTCTTCTTTCAGCTGCTCCAATTAGGGGTTGCCACAGCAGATCATCTTCTTCCATATTACTCTCACTGCACCACTCAGAGTATTTATTTCACTGTATCCAAGTGTGCAATCACAGCACTACAGCAGCTGATCACAAACAGAATTATCGGTATACAGCATCTAGCACATGCTGCCTCAGCCATGCTGCCTATTTGAACTGCTCCCATACGGCAAACACTTCAGAGCCTTTCCTGTACTAACCATAAGGTTCAGAAACGGTTTCATCCCAAGAACTATAAACGCAATCAATCAGTCCATCAAGTGCACCTTGTAGAACTGTTTGTACTTATAAGTACAATTACCTCACTGTAAACTTGCGATAGTTATAATATTGTACAACCTAAGCCACTTTAGCGCGTATTTACATATGATGATGATATCATTTTTAAGACAAAATGCAGCAAAATATGTTTATTACATTATACAGATAAAATGTTAACATCATTTAAATAACCTATATTGTTAACAATTAAACACAGTGTCGCAGTGCTAGCAAGGAACTGGCGCCCCATTCAGGGATTGTTCCTGCCTCACTCTGTATTTTTGCTGGGGCTGGCGTGACACTGGAAGGACAAATGGATAGAATGATTAAACATGTACTACGAAGATATTTCGATGTTCCTTAAAAGTTTTGAAGAATCAGAGTTCTAAACTTATAGATGGCTTAACGTCTATTACTGAGCTGATTGTGTGGAGTTTGGGTACTTGGAGAAAGAAAAGGAAGGACAGGAATTGGGGGTTAGTATATTTGAAAGAGACAGTACTGCTGCAATAAATTATTTCATCAAAGGTCGCGCACAGCGAGCTTTTTTCCCCACTGTGTCCCGATTTTTTTTTTCTTTTATCTGTACCCTGATAAGCTTTCATATGACATTCAGACAGTGGGCTACAAATTGTCTTTTCACAGTGACTTTGAAATCTGACAACTTCTTTTTTATTTCGAGCACTGTGCGACTTTGTGAACTTCAGCTTTCAAGTTTCTCCAACACTCTATGTAACTCGATCAACTTCCTTTTGTTGTTTATACTACATTTAAACCAACAAATAGTATGTTTTTCCTTGCCTCCACTTGGTATTCGCTGAAATCCTTCTATTTTCCCCTGTGCTTTTTGCAATTGCCTTTTCACAGGATGCTGAGCTTAAGGGCTATTTATATTGATTTGCATATTCAAAGAGGCGTAACTCTGGGAGAAGTTGGGGAGTGGTGTGCGTTACTTTTCACGTTGACCGGGATTTATGTAGCGGAATAACGATAAAGTTGGTGAACACACAGATTATTGAATCTGGATTTTTTTTGTGCATACGCACATTTCCACTTTTGTCTGTACGCCATGTTTTAGTGTGAATTCTGCGCACAACACTATGCATTAGGCCCCTGGACTGCAGCAACTACTGGGGGGATAACACTGGTCTCAATGCCAGGTAAGGTCCTTGCTAGGGTCGTCCTCAATAGAATCCGTGATCACTTGCTCACCTACCTGCAAATGGAGAAGTCTGGTTTTACGCCTAAAAAGTCTACTATCAACTGCATCCTGGCACTGAGGGTTCTCATTGAGCACAAACTCGAATATGTTGACTTTGCCGACGATGCTGTGATCTTTATGGAGTCAATGGAGGCTCTGATTGGGGCTCTTAAGAGACTGATTGAGGTGTCTGAGTGTCTGGGCTTACGGGTGTCCTGGATAAAAATCAAGATTTAGGCCCTTAATGACCTCTTGTCTTTCTGCGATCTGTGGATCACTTATTTTGGCAGCAACATTCACATCTCTACTGACTCCTCCTACGAAATCAGTAATCGGATTGGGAGAGCATGGGGGATATCCATGAAGTAGCTGGAAAGGGATGCGACACTCCCAATATCTGTGCAAAAGGAAGAAGGTCTAAGTCTTTAGAGTCCTGGTGCTTCCCGTTTTGTTATATGGCTGCGAGACATGGATGCGGTGTAGTGACCTGAGTCGAAGACTGGACTCCTTCAGTACTGTATCTCTTCAGAGAATCCTTGGGTACCACTTGTTTGCCTTTGTGTTGAATGAGCGGTTGCTCACAGAGTCCTGAATAAGGCACATTATCTACATTGTGAGAGAGCATCAGTTACAGCATTATGACCATGTGTCATGATTCCCCGAGGGTGATCCAGCTCGCACTGAGGACCTCAGAGGGTGGACCAGGCCAAGGAGAAGCCCACATAACACCTGGCTGTGGCAGATAGATGGTCCTTTCTGAAGGGTGGGACTGGGCTGCATGTCTGCCTTGGGAGTTGCCAACTGGGATCCCAAGCTGTTTCAAAGTGTGGTGGGTGTGGCAATGTGCTGTACCAGTGCATGCTCTCCAACTTGACCTGACCTATGATGACCAAGTCGGCTTTGTAAATTCTAACGTGAAGCGTCTCTCAATACACGTGCTGCCTTATGGAAAATATGCTCAACAAGTTACACAAACAAGACTCCACATCAAGAAATGTGCTATCCCGCTTGATTCTTTCATAATGTCTCTTAAAGTGTTTAATAACTTATAGATAAGTAGTAAGTAACTGTTTTAAAAACCTATGGAAAACGCAAGATTCAAACTCATGTCAGAACACTGTGCAGACAGAGTCAAAGAAAACTACAGAAGCAATTAGCATTTACATTGCATCGGCTATGCGACCATATGCAGTGGTAGAAGACCTCGGCTTCAAGTATTTATTAGTGGTCCCAGCACTTTACTGGCATACATGAGATGTATAATAGATTGTATTTGATACAGTAATAATAATAATACATTTTATTTATTTGTAGGCGCCTTTCTGAGCACTCAAAGACACCGAACAATAGACAAAACACAGATTATAAACAAAAGTAAAATACAAAAGTTAAAATCAATTGTAATCAAAGAGAAAAAGCAGTCTTAAACAAATGAGTTTTAAGTTTAGATTTGAAAAATGAAAATGATTAAATATTTCTAAGCTCAGGTGGTAGTGAGTTCCAAAGCTGGTAAGATGGACGAAGGGGACAGTCAGGTGGATGGAGGAAGAGGATCTAAGGGTATGGGAGGGAATGGCAACATGGAGGAGGTCAGAATTATATGGAGGGGCAAGGTTGTGGGTAGCCTTAAAAGTTAGTAGGAGAATTTTGAATTGAATTCGGAACTGAACTGGAAGCCAATTAAGCTGCTACAAAACGGGAGTCATATGGTGAATAGAGGGGGTTCTAGTAATGATGCAGGCAGCTGAATTCTGGACCAGTCGAAGCTTATAAAGAGATTTGCGAGAAAGACCAAAGAAAATGGAATTGCAATAATCCAGACGAGAAGTGACAAGGCTATGAACAAGGATAGCAGTGGTGTGGGGAGAAAGGGAGGGGTGAATACAATTAATGTTACGCAAGTGGAAATATGTAGACCGGGAGATGTTATTGATGTGGGACTGAAAGGATAAAGTACTATCAAGGATGACACCCAGGCTCTTACCCTGTGGGGAAGGGGAGACAGAGGAATTATCAATAACAAATGAAAAATGATCAGTTTTGGATAATGTTGATTTTGTATCAATGAGGAGAACTTCAGTTTTGTCACTATTTAATTTAAGAAAATATAAAGAAAATCAGGATTTGATTTCTGCTATGCAATCAATAAGTGAGGAGGGTGGAAAGGAAGCAATAGGTTTGCTAGTGAGATAGAACTGGGTGTCATCAGCATAACAGTGGAAGCTAATGTTATATATACAAACGATATTACCAAGGGGAAGGAGGTAAATAATGAAAAGGAGGGGCCCCAGAACAGAGCCCTGGGGCACACCTGAAGTAACAGCAGTGGGTTGGGATGTGAAAGTTTTAAGCTGAGCAAACTGAGTGTGGCCTGAGAGGTAGGATCTAAACCAATCTAGTGGAGTGTGGGTAATGCCAATTGAAGATAATCTATTGAGAAGAGTAGTGTGACAAATAGTGTCAAAGGCTGCACTCAGATCAAGGAGGATGAGAATAGTAATTAAACCAGGAATCAGCTTCCATAAGGAGGTCATTAGTAACTTTTATAAGTGCTGTTTCTATACTGTGGAGGGGACGAAAACCAGACTGGAACTGTTCATACAGACTATTTTCAGATAAATGAGAATGAAGTTGAATAGCCACTATTTTTTCAAGAATTTTGGAAATGAAGGGTAATTTAGAAATAGGACAAAAATTACTGAAATTAATCGGATCGGCACCAGGGTTTTTTAGTATTGGGGTTATTGCAGCAGTTTTAAAAGATGAAGGAACAGTACCAGTAGTGAATGAAGAGTGGATTATAGCAAAGATAAGAGGGACCAGAGAGGGAAGGCAGGCTTTGACCAGAACTGTAGGGAGGGGGCCCAGTTGATGGCTTAAACTTACAGACAAGATCTAAGATTTTTGAGAAAGCAGGAAGCTGAAAAGAGGAAAATGAGTGAGTTGGTGGGTGAAATTCAAATGAAGTACTGGAGGAATCCATACAGAGAGACTGATGAATCTTCTGGATTTTTTCATTAAAAAAGGACATAAGGGAATTGCAAAATTCAGTTGAGTAAAGGTGGGAAGGTAAAGAATCCGGGGGTTGTGTGATATTGTTAAGTAGTGAAAACAATGACTTGGTGTTGCCTTCATTGGAAGAAATAACGTGAGTATAATAGATTTAGTTTGGGCAATATAGTCCTTGAAATAAAGTATATGGTTTTTGTACATCTCTTTGTGAACAAACAGTCCAGTTTTTTTTATATAACCATTTAAGCTGCCAGCCTTTGGCTTTCAAAAGCTGAAGTTCAGGCGTGAACCAGGGACCAGAAAAGGAGAAAGAAACATATCTAGTTTTTAATGGAGCGACAAAGTTAAGAATACCATTAAGTCTAGTGTTATAGTGAGACCAGTTCTTCAGTAGTGGATAAATTATGAATGTCCATAAGGGAATCAATACTGACTCATCACTAATTCTCCAAGTTCCCGTGTGGGTAGAAGGCTGAAATTTGGCAGGCTCATTCCTTACAGCTTACTTACAAAAGTTGGGCAGGTTTCATTTCGAAATTCTACGCGTAATGGTCATAACTGGAAGCTATTTTTCTCCATATACTGTAATGGAGTGAGCTGGACGGCCGTGGGGGGCGGAGTTTCGTGTGACATCATCACGTCTCCCACGTAATCACGTGAACTGACTATCAACGCAGTACGTACAAAACCAGAAAGAGCTCAAAAAAGCGCTGAAGAAAACATGCATTATATAATTGAGAAGGCAGCGAAACAATAAGAAGCGAGCGACTGACATGTACAACCATATTCATGAGTGCTGCTACTTCGTAAACAAAGCACGGTGTAAACCTAAAGTTTAAATTAAGTTCATAGACAGGCTGCCGCTGGCGTTTGTAATTTAGTGCCTGCCCATATAAGGCCGTCCGTCAGCGGCAATCCAATAGAAACACTGCCGCTAAATATTCACGGGTGAAGGACTGTGCTTATGCAGAGGAAGATGAGATGGTCAAGGTGGTGTTTGGCACAAACTCAGCGAAACTGCGAGAGAAACTTTTAAGTGCCGGGTCTTGCATACAGCCATGGACATCGCACGAGATGGCACCAGCACAGCTGGGAACCTTCGATGCATGAAGACCAAGCGGCTCACGTGAACTGACGCAGTGCACAGACAAAAAGCAACAGTTCCAAAGAGTGCTGAACAAAAACCAAATTACACAATTGAGAAGGCAGCAAAAAAATATGAAGCGTCTGATACATACAAGCATATTCATAAGTGTAGCTACTGTGGAAACAAAGCACACGGTGGAAAAAGTCAATGTCCCGCTAAAGGAAGACAGTGTAAAAAAAAAAACCCGTGCATGCAGTGTGTCACATCTCAGATAAAGAGGAAGACGAGCTGTTTATTGATGCAGTAAGAAACCTGTTATCTTTACAACGATTGACAAACATGGAATGTAACTTGAACACAACACATCGTACAAATACGAACCTGATTGAAAGAAATAATGATAATCAAATCCTTGATGACAGCCACACTCAATAACACTCACAAAACAATTACTGTATATTGACAATCATGTTACATTATTTTTAAAATGTTCCCTTTTCTTTTTCATAACTTCTTTAACACACTACTTCTCCGCTGCGAGATGCGGGTATATATGTGTGTATATATATATATATATATATATATATATATATATATATAT
>JANRMT010062831.1:33052289-33068484 GCA_026402145.1 Polypterus bichir lapradei
TGGCGTTTGTCATGCCTAAGATGAATACGATATTCGTGAGATACAAGTTTAATGAGAAGACGCAGGGTATAAACGAGACTTTTGATCACTTTGTAACGGAGTTAAAATTGCTGCTGAAGGACTGTGCTTATGCAAACGAAGATGAGATGGTCAGGGATAGAATAGTGTTTGGCACAAACTCAGCAAAAGTGCGAGACAAACTTTTAAGTGCCGGGTCTGACCTAATATTAAATAAAGCCGTGGACATCGCAAGATCTCACGAGATAGCACAACCACAGCCGAGAACCTTCGATGCATGTACTCCGAGCGGCTCACGTGAACTGACTGTGAACGCAGTACACACGCAAAAAACAAGAGCTCCAAAGAGCGCTGAACAAAAAACGCATTACACAATTGAGAAGGCAGCAAAAGAATATGAAGCGTGTGACGCATACAAGCATATTCATAAGTGCAGGCACTGCGGAAACAAAGCACACGGTGGAAAAAGTCAATGTCCAGCTAAAGACAGCATAAAAAAATGTGGTAAATTGAACCACTTCGCTAAACTTTGCAGGACTGGGAAAAGTAATCCTGTGCATGCAGTGTGTGATGTCTCAGATAAAGAGGAAGACGAGCTGTTTATTGATGCAGTAAGAAAGGAACAGCCCTCTGAATCTCAACAAGCCTTTGTAGACATATCAATAGGAAAGCAAGGTGTAAAGCTTAAGTTTAAATTAAGTTCATAGACACGCTGCCGCTAAATATTCGCAGGCAAATCCACAACTTGATACCGGGAATGCCTGTTAAACATCTTAGATTCACGAATACCGATTTGGGTAGTGAACACTTCGATAAATGAAACCTGTTATCTTTACAACGGTTGACAAACACGGAATATAACTTGAACACAACACATCCTCCAAATACGAACCTGATTGAAAGAAATAATGATAATTAAATCCTTGATGACAGCAACACTCATAACAGTCACAAAACAATTACATTGACAATCATGTTACGTTATTTTTAAAATGTTTCCTTTTCTTTTTCATAACTTCTTTAACACACTACTACTCCGCTGCAAAGCGCGGGTATTTTGCTAGTCAAGTATAACTCTAAGGATTCTAAATGTGCAGAGAGCTGGAATATCATAAATTTAATAATGTTCTGCGTGGCAATTGCTGCTGTCAGTTCAGGAGGAAGCCCCAGAAGCACGTAGCAATTAACAGCTGTGTCAGTTTTAAGATGATGTTTATGACTATCTACTTTAATGATAAAATAAACTACAAGGTTAAAGTGGACATTTCAAGGTTAACACTAGAATTACCAAAGCTTACGAAAAAACCTGTAGATCCGGCCCACCTTAAATCCACTCGCACCTCTCTGTCAGCATCTTTTGTCTTGTACAGTGGAACCTCGGTTCACGAACATCTCGTTACACATACAAATTGGTTTACGACCAAAAAGTTCGCCAAACTTTTGCCTCGGTTCACGACCACACACTCGGTATACGAACAAGCCAGTTTCCCTTTCGGTTTGTACATGTTCAGTCTCTCCCTGTGCATTTCGAGAGAGACACACACACACAGGCACGCGAGAGAGACACACACACAGGCGCGAGAGAGAGGCGCGCACACACACAGGTGCTCCAGGCTCACAAAAACAGACACACACACACACGAAAGAGAAAGCTAGCAAAAGAGGGAGGGCTGGACGCATAAGGTAGAAAAGGCTTGTTTTTGTTTTCAGTTCTGTTTACAGCGATCGGTTCATAGCATGCATTTTGGCAATGTTACTTTTCCTGGGGGTTTATTAAATTACGGATTTTTCAAATGTTCATTTTTTTTCCCTTAAAACTCATTAAAAAAAAAGTGTTTTTAGCGAGCGGTTCCTAGCACTATAGCGTGAACTATTGCAGTGTTAGTTTTCTCTATTGTTCAAGGTTTTCTCAGTGTTATTCAATGTTTTTACATTTAGTTTACTATTACGCTATGCATTCTATGGTACAATTAACTATATTTGTGCTTAAAAACTAAAAAAAAATATATTTACATTGTCACAAGAACGAGACATGGACAGATAAAGGTTTGGGGCAGCCACCCGTATAATGTGGTATCCTGGCTGCAAAAGTCGTTTTTAACAAATAACCAGCACTGAAGTGCATTCAACTGAGTCCAAAACAAGACTGAGGAAACAAAGGAAAAGGGGCAGGTTTTAAAGGGGAAGACAGGAAGTGAGGTCATATGGATCCGGCACGTGGTCTTCCACCATTGGTTCATAGCCAGACGTGACATCAGAGGGACTGGAGCTGGTGTGGCCGACTTCCATTGGCTCGGTCCCGGAAGTGATGTCAGGAGAGCCAGGTGGAATCCCCCGGGAATGGTCTACAGGCAAGGGAGAAAAAGAGTCAGTGCACTCTGCCACACCCCGGCATGCCTCCGAACTGCCTTCACTCAAGCCCTTTAGCTGCCTCCCATGCGCACGTGTGTGACAACATACAATACATAGTCTTGAATAAAAAAATACTTGTTCTGTTATATTTATACCTTTTGTGAAAGTGCTTATTTGATATTTGGACTTCAGACTTCACACATTATACACTTTGTATCTACATTTTCTCGTTAGTACTAAAACATGGAAAAAGTTTGTCTTTTAGGTATATGTTCAACATTTCTTGCATTTAATGTCATCCTACACTTACATAGATCTTTGTACACACGGAACACACACAGAATGCATGTTTCCCAAATAATGATATATTTTTTAGCCTATACAGCTCAAGGTACTACTTCACTCCCTGATAAACCAGACTTGAGCTGGGAGAGGTTTTTGCGCTTTCTGCAGTGGTGGGAGAATGGGATAGTAGGCTGCTTGCTTCTTGGGCTTATCAACACATTTACAAGACAAAAGACGCTGACGGAGTGGTGCTAGCGGATTTAAGGTGGGCGGGGACGCATCAAATGAATGCTGGGAACACGTGGCAGCCATGATGAGCGTGTGTACATGTTCTGAGCGTGAAGTATAAACTGGCTCTAAAACAAAACATCAATGCCTCACAATAAACACTTAAGCCATCATTAATTAAGTAGAGAAAATAAATTCACACTGGAAAGTATTCTTTACCTGCAAGACAACAAGAATAAACTCAACCGTTCAGAAATCATTTGAAGTTAAACTGCCATGAAAAAAGGATATTAAATTAACCATAGTAATTAAATCAAGTATTAGAGTCTGATTTTTTTCTTGTGCTCTGTTATTAAAAAGAACAATTTTAAAAGAGAAGCCACACTCCTGAAGTGGCCTCCCAAACCTCCAAACCGCATGCTGCATTTTCTACCTAGCATAAAAATTTTATGAATCTTGCAAAAACCTATATCAAAATAAATTCAACTTTTATTAATGATTTCTGAAGGTCCACTTATTTCCTGTACATACATTACTGCATCTCCTTGAGTTATAGAAGATCTTCTTCTTCTTTCGGCTGCTCCTGTTAGGGGTTGCCACAGCAGATCACCTTCTTCCATATCTTTCTGTCCTCTGCATCTAGTTCTGTTACACCCATCACCTGCATGTCCTCTCTCACCACATCCATAAACCTTCACTTAGGCCTTCCTCTTTTCCTCGTCCCTGGCAGCTCTATCCTTAGCATCCTTCTCCCAACATACCCATCTCTCCTCTGCACATGTCCAAACCAATGCTATCTCGTCTCTCTGATTTGAGTTATAGAAGATAATCAAATTAATTAGCTGCACTGCACATTTGGGGTAAGAGCAGACTAGTAGAAGAAAAACAGCTTGAGGATCTGTAGTCTATGGCTTTCTAATTTTACAAAATATTATGTCTAAAGAATACACAGTGCTTTAAATTAAATAGTGGACACAACTGACATAAAAAAGTAGTACTGCTAGCTTACAGTGCTTTGACCCATAATTTAAGTCTAAGTAAGTTTGGGAGTGACACATATACCAAGGTAATGCTGATTCAAAGTGCCTCACAGAATGGTGTCTGACTGCAGCAACTACTGCTCGTAGGAAAAGGCATACTCAAGATTCTCATTCCAAAGATATAATGTCATCTCCTATGTTCAAATGTGCACAATGTTTTAAAAATGTCACTAATTAATTTTAAGAAAGAGAGAAAAAGAGACACAAAACATCATTCAACACCATGTGGTTCAACTGGTAAATTAGAATCTAAAAAGCATTTAAAAAAAATATCAACAATGAACAAGTATTAAAAGTATAATCTATCTTTTCATTCTACACTAATTACAATTACAAATATATAAAGACTTTAATATTAAATAAAATTATTTAAAACTCTTCACTAAATGATCAGCAAGCTATTTTACAACAAATCATTTTGTGACAAAACAGGATTTTGCTCTAAAGAACATTGATCAATTTAAATTGAATGGGCAACACCATATATTCGGGTTGATTACCAACAGGAAGCAAAAAGAGACAATTCTTCATCAGTGGAAGAATATATAAAATATAGTCAACAATTTGCATATTATTCATTCCTTATTAAACTTACTTAGACAATTTGGGAGATAAGAGGGACTCTGAGTCTTTCATTGCAGCATCAGAGTCAAGGCAGGAAACCCTGACTGGGCTGGCATTTCATCACATGGCTCATTTTACACACACACTCACATTAAATCTGGACATTCTTCTTGTAAAAACCTGACATAATCACAGGCAACACTCAACACTTGGTAATAGTTGCTAAAGCAGGATCACGTCTTTTAAGAAGCCATCCATTAAATTAGATCAAGTCTAGGAGATACAGAATTAAAAAGAGGTGGTCACCAGCAATGAGATGAAGGCTTCTAAGTGTACTATTGGGCAGCCTTAATTTCTAGATGCTGCTCATAACACCTTATCAAGAAGCATTACTTCAGCTTTTAGGTGATAACAATTAAATAAATAATCACTTCTAATGAAAGAAGACTTTCGATCTAAATTAACAGTACCCAAAATGTTACTCATGTGCAACATATCGTAATATAGAAAAAGAAGGTGTGTATCAAATAGTTCCTTGCTAAACTGTTGAGATATCCAATACATTTTAATACATGACACTTATTCTATGGCTTGAATGAACAAGTATACTAAATATACTAAGAAAACTTACTTAAAGAATAATTACTGAAATGATTATTGTTGTTGAATTACCATTTAAAAGACAAAATAAAACTCCATAAAGACCTGATTTGCACAATGTCTGCTCGGCCTGCCAGGCAATCATATGTACTCCCACTCAAGTCTGCTACCATTCTACAAAGGCACTGAAACATGCTACCCAAGCAGACGTACTCCCACTTTCCAAAGCATTGACTGCTTAAGTAAATGAAATTTCAATGATGCCTAATCTTGCAAAGCCTACCACTATATTGAATGTTTTAGAATACAAGGTGATTGAGCAGCACTTGGGTTCCAAAGCAGATTTCCTCATTTCTTACTTAAGTGTGTCACATCTAGGCAAATTAAAAAAAAAAACAAAACACCATCTCTGAGAATTTTTTTCTCCTTTTTTTAATATTTAAAGGAATACTCCACTAAAAAAATAATTATTTTTTTTGTCTGTTGTTTGTAGTAATAGTTGTTCCTAAAATTAAACTGAATTGTAAAAATGTTAAGGAGAAAATAAATGCTTACTACTTTATTCAGAAACACTGCCTCAAGCCCTGACAATTTATGCAAATGTTCTAAAAATGATGATACACTAAAAATTTTACCAAAACTAAAAATATTGTAATTTTGGTGGATTGGAACTGAGAGAGAAAGAGAGAGAGAGACACGCACACGTTTTGCAAACTATTCACTGGGGAATATAGGGGATGAAAAAACAGCACTCACTTGTTAAAATAATCTTTTTCATAAAAATCCCTCAGCTTTGATGCATAATTTCTTGACAGGCTTATATCTGGGGTAGTTGAAAAGAGATGGGAAGCAAGAGAGTGGGGACTTCGAACCCCAAGTAAGCAGAGGGAAATTCAAATTGGCACTGGCTCTGGACGATGAAGAGAACATAGTAGATGAGAATTAGTACAGGCAGGAATAAATCGATTCCCAATTTGTGAAGTATAAGTAAAATAAATCAACATATATTAAAGGAATACTCCACACAACAGAACAATGTTGCTTGTCAAAGTTGCGTTCATTGTGCTCACCTACAGTAAATATGATGTTGCTTTACTGCAAAGAACTGTGTGTCTCCTATCTGATCCTATTGCAATTTAAATTAAAAATGATCATGAATCAAACTGCATTTCGCCTTCATGACACTTGGAGACAGGATGACTAAATAAACCATTAGTCATTTAAGGCCTGTTGCATGGGAAATGAGCACCATGGTCTGTTTAAAGTTCAACAATTCAAGAGCACTGCACATTTGCAGAATCACCCAGCTTTTCCCCACAAGTTTTTTTTTTTACCTTTACAGATATTTTAATTTCTGTCTGTAAACATTTTCATCTTTGTCCAGTATCTGGACAATTTCTTGCCATAGATTTGTGTATATATGGCTATCACTGTGTGCTTTTAATGTTCGATTGTATAGGTGTGAATGACTTCATGCAACAGTGCCTCGAATAACACAATTTTTTCTTGTGAAGCGAATGCCCAATTAATGCACACAGGCCTGGATGGTCAAAAAAATTCTGGGTCCGCACAGTTGCCAGTGTAAGGTTACACGCATCAGAACAGCTAACAAAATTTACATCATGCACACCCCTCGGGGGACCCTTGCAGTGAAGTCAAGTATGTATCTTTCCAGGCAGGATGTTGAGTAGGATAGGCAATGTTAAGAGGGAGGGTACATCCTTGATGGATGATAGGATGAAGTTTTCAAAATATACAATTTAAATAAGCAGTTTAAACAGAATTGACAGGATACAATGCAAGAAGAGTTATTTTCCCAAAACACAGACATAGACCAAGAACAGACAGCCTATGATCCACAACAAGATACAATATATTGTGGTATTGCTTTAGTATAGAACAGTTTTGTTTTACTTGTCCTGCACTTATCCTGTTTTAATGTTATACTGTATGTGTTCTATTTGATTGTGTATATGTATTATGTATTTTCTTTTGGTGGGAAAATCATTCAACATACTTCATCAGCTAGGAGATATGTCAGCTAATTTAGATTCATGAAAAACAATTCAAAAAAATTATTAACGTCGAAGATCAATAAAAATCACTATTGATTTAGCTTCCAGGATGAATTCAGGTGCTAATAAATGACAAAGTCTTAAAACAGAAATTTTTAAAACTTTGGGATGAAATGGCAATTAAAGTGATCTTGCCTTTCATTTTAACATATCATTTTCAGCAAAATGAAAAAAAATTAACTTGGAGTAATTGATAAACTACACAAAATCGCATGAATGGCATGTGCTCTGCAACCTCACATTTCTTATAGATAATTCTATTTTCAGGATTTTCATTTTCCCTCATTTGTGCATCTGTTCAGATTTTTGTTTCTGTAACACACAAAGCTGATCAATATAAGAAGAGGTGAATGCATGTATTCAAGGACATTGATCTTGGCTGAGGTGATGTAGCAGTAAAAGTAGTTTGTTTATAAATAACATCTACCCGCTTGATAAATAACATAAAACACTACTTTTTATAAGAATACCAAAAACACCTCCTGACATAAATGATTATGCTATGTCAGTTCCTCAAAGGAAAAGTGTCAGTTTAACAACAAACATTATGCTAACCAGATACGTAGGTGGGAAATTGAATTATTTTTGGAAATTCAGATAACATTAAAAACTTAATGAAGATCTATGCAATACTTCTTCAAAGTCTTTTTTTTGTCTCTGGCTTCTATAAATATTGCTAATAAGAGGGAAGCTAACTTAACTGAAATATTTTTATAAAATTCAGCAGGGTATCCATCAGGACCTGGTGCTTTCCTATTCTGAAGTGAGTTTATAGAATCTAGTAATTCTAATAGTGTCAGAGGTTTATCAAATTTCTCTGCAATTAAAGTAACTAGCTGTGGTATCTGTAATGCATCAAAAACATATCAGATTGTGTCTTGTGTTCTTTAAACTGAGTAGAATATAAGGACTTATAGTAATCTCTAAATGTGTGCATTATGTTTTCATGGCCAGTGATTCTATCTCCATCTGTGTTGGTGATTACTGATATTGCATTGGGTACTTCCTGCTTATGCGCTAAGATCTTGTTAGCCTTCTCTCCGTGTTCATAGTAATGATGTTGTGATTTAAAAATGTGTTGCTCCGTTTCTTTTGTTGTCAAGAGGTTGAGTTCTGGTTGGAAACCCTGTGTTTTCCTAAAAAGCATCACATTTGGAAATTTTAATTAATTTCATACAAATATAAATCTTACTACATGTTACAATCCTAACAGAGCGATTTTCTGACAAACCAGTTTTTATAAGCATAGTAACCAATACCCTTTTTTGTCACCTCTTTAAGCATTGTACCGTGTGCTCTTGCAATGATCTTTGCAGGATACCAAATTCAGAAGGTAGCAATCGTACTTAATGTATTACATTTGTACAGTGTTTTTCTAACTGTGCACTGATACAGGTATAGAGTTCTTTAAAAATTCATTTTATAGCTCCTTTAAACTTCATAGCCGTCAACATCTTTTCTCCTGGGGTTCTTATAGATTTGAAGTTCAGGGCTCAAATCTCAGCCTCATCACTGTTGTCTTTGCAAGCTTTCCCTTTATTAATATGGGTTTTACCTTGGGTTCTCCGATTTTGCTCTCACATCCCAAATTCATGAAAATTAGTAGTTGACTTTAAATTGTGTATCAGAGGCTATATTTACACTGGAGCTTAGCTCAATTCTCATTTTTCTACTAAAATGTGACAAAGATTGGATGTGACCTGTGTTTGAACATTTACTGTACTTTAACTTGGCTGATTTTAGGACCTTCATCCTAATTCTGCATTGAAAATCAATTTGCATTACACTACAGTGCTGAGGCAGCATGTAATTGAAAAGAAAAAGATGTGGCGGACTAAGAAATGTACACCTTAAACACAAGTTTTGCAGACAGAAACTGTCTAGGGCAACCAACGGCCCTGTAGAAATTCTAAAACTGTCAAACCACTATTTTTCATATAAACTATTTTTGTTTATTGTTCCCACCAGGCCTGATTTTTCTCACATGTCCAATGGTTACTACATACAGATACAAAAGTGGTAACTGCAATTCAGCTAAGCAATCGTTATGATTCATCATTTTTATTTGTTTTTTATGCCACCATGAGCTGACAAATTCGCAGACATCCTACACTGCAAACTTTGTGAAAGCATAGCAGCGGCCGTCATGCTGATCAGATTCAGGGTGCTCTTCTATCAGTCTCGCCTTTTTCTGATTAATTTGTTTTTACTAAACTTGCACAAAAAGAGAACATTCAGATTGGACATATATTTTTTCACACTTATATTAGATTCTTAAACTTAATTTGAATAGTGAAACAAAAAATTAGATGTGAGCCAAACACTGGAATTAAGTCACTTGCAGCTGCAGCATGAGACAGGTGTTCTATCAATCTGAACTACATGTGCTGCCTTGTGCCTGGCACTGCTGTGGTAATAGCAGTAATCAGTAATATAGGAAATGGATTGGGAAAGTGAAGATAAAATAATATGAAAGCAAAACAATAAAGGTGAAAAATTATTTTAATTTGCTGTTAAGGTTTATTCTGTATGAAACATATTCTGCAAGAAAAATAAAAAAAAGCAAAAAAATACTGTAGATAAAATCCTATTCTTGGATACACTTATAAGCAATGTGATTAAAAGCTGTGGACCTCAAACTCTAGGGTTGTGCGGTATCTTGCTACTAACACTACACCCATATATTTTGTTAAACCAGCTAAATAAAAAGCAATCCATAATGAACGGATCACTTAGTGGGGACTATTCAAAATAGTTCCATTAGTACTGCTAACTACAGCTAAGTAAAGACAAAATGCTGTGATTACTTTATGTTAATTCATTTAGTTCATTCTACTAAACATTAATTGGTCCAGCAAAGTAAAACGATGTTGAGATTGTGTTAGTTAATTTAATTTGTTGAACATAAAAATATCACTTCATCTCACTTGACCACATTATGTTGACTGATTGTAAGTCGTTTAAGGAGATAATACTACAAAATATTATTCTCAGTTTACACAACTCAGTTGTGTGGAAATTGTTGACATAACTCAGTTGAGTAAATTCAACAAGAAATTTTTTTGAGTGTATGTACTGTAATCCAATTGGAAAAAAAATACAATACACTAAAATAAGTATTGTGAACTAGTCATGCCCTAATAAATGACTTTGAAGACTGTTACCGTTCTTGTGTTAACCATTTACCATATGCTCTTTCTTTGGATATACTTGTTTAGCTTAATCTTTGCAGTGTTCTACTCTCAGTATTCCAGAAAACCACATTAAAGAAGTTTGAAATAAAATTTTTATTAGATCCTAAGTTATTACAGTTATGAATGCGGGCAGTGTGTTCTTTTTTCGTAGCATTTAGTAATATTATACTTTGTTATTGTTTTCTTTGTGTTGTTTTTTCTCCTTGTAATTTTCCTTGTGATTACTTCGATATTAAACAACAAAGATTAGTTGATTTGCAGTAACCTATGCAGTGAATATGCGTACAGTGCACGCACACTCCCCACTAAGCAAGTTTAACTTTAAGGGCTGTTAAACAAATATGACTCTGAATTTTACATACACCTGTTTATTAGTATTATTACTAGCTGATTACCCAGTGGATTCGCTCACTGAGTGCAAGGGAAAAAAATAAAATGTAGTATATAGATTATTAAACAGTAAAACATTAACATGTAAGAAGAAAAGATACATTAAGCAGTACTGGAGTGCTTTCGGGTAAAGTACATTTTAAAGGCGCTATAACACAACAGGTAAGTAGCACTAACAGCAGCTTAAATGTATTTGGATCATCTCTCGGTAGCAGATCCCTTGTGAAAGGCGCTACACAATCGTTGTGGTATAAAAATTACATTTTTTATGCAATCCTGCAAATTTCTGCCTGACAACCTTGCACTACATGCCTGTGATTTAAGAGAAAAATTATTCTGAGAAATGTGGACGCTGCCCTTCCGTGCTTAATGGGCAGAAGGTCCACACAATTCCCAAGTCCAAAACTTAACATGAAGAGGTCAGTACATCTTCTTAGATGTAAACACTCCATCATCTTAAAAGAATTCATCACAAAAGCAACCTTGAATGTTGCGGGGTCTTAGTGACCAGAACTTACCTTAAGGGACAGTAAGTAGTCGTGCAGCACAATTTACAAAGAGAGTTTTGCTTCGATTGCACCGATCACACTCATTTGCAAAGATTTACAGTCTCCCAGGAGCCGAGGGGGACTCGAAGTGTCACAAACAGTGTGAGAAGAGAGGACGGTGGCCGAAACTGCAAAGCTCTCGACCCGATGGAGCAGCCCGACATTCCGCGCCTCCCAGCGTCCACTTTGTTCTCACGTCCCCTCACCACGGAAGGCGGACAGTCACGTGGGCGAATAAATAAAACTTCTCTGTCAGAACGCGCCTGGCGGTGGACGGCTCAGCGCTGGAGTCCAGAGAGAAGGGCTGGGAGAGGGCGACGCGGGGCGCACTTCTATGGGATAGATCGGCATGTTTGTGTTTACTTCTTTTCAATTTTAGTAAAATAACTCACACAAATAATAACAATTCGTAAAGACGATATAAAAATGGCATCCACAAACTAAGTAATTAGTTCCTGTATTATAGTATGTTCTGTGGTCATACGTAATTTCTGTTTCGCGTGGTCATATGTAATTTCCGTTTCAAACGCGAAAAGAATTTTATATATATATATAGATTGTTAGATAAACAGCTTTAGGGTTGTGTTTAACTAAAAATAACCTGAATTATCTTGGAATTCACTACTTTAACAGTACTGATATAAAAATATTTAAATTTTTAATTTTAGTATTGTTTTAAAGAGTTTTTTTTGGTTATGGTAGAGGAAATATGTCAGTGGAAAATGTCAATTTACAATGTGGAAATCATGTGATTTATGATGATATAATTTTTTTTAAAAGCCCTGTGATGAAACCCCCAAGATTATAATAAGTTGTCAGGGATGCCAGGGGCCATGACCCGGCCGGGACGTCATGAGGGACCGGATGTGGGTCTGTGCCCACCCTGGATCACGTGTGGGTTGCCTTCCGGGTTGCTTTGGGGGCCACGGGTACAGGGCATGGAAGCTCCACCCTGTAGGGGCCCGTGGTCACCGCCAGGAGGCACCCCAATGCCTTGGGGACCTGTTACCCCAGCACTTCCGCCACACCAGGAAGTGCTGGGGGGAAGATTTATGACGGCGCCCGGAGAGCAGCCGGGAGGACAGCCGGCACTTCCGCCACGCTGGGGCGTGGCCAGAGGAGGAATGCCGGGAACACCTGGTGCTCATCCGGGAACCCTATAAAAGGGGCCGTCTCCATTCATTCGAGGCTGGAGTCGGGAGGCGGAAGGACGAGGCACGAGGAGAGTGTGGAGGCGGCCCGAAGAGAAGGCATTTGTGGCCAGGACTGTGAATTGGGGTTTGTGCACGTGACTGGGTCTGTGTGACCATAATTATTCTTGTAAATATTGTAAAATAAACGTGTGGTGGTGATTTACAACATGTCCGTCTGTCTGTGTCCGGGTCGCGTCCACAAAGTCTACCACACATGCTCTGCACTGTATTTTGATATTTAGATTACTTAAAGGATAAGCATGAAGCATATTTAATAAATGTATTTCTCTTGTGTTTTGTAATGGAGCTTATGGGTACTGGAGTCTCATTGTTTTTATAAAAAAAAAAAAAAGAAGCCCTTTTTGCAATTGACCAATTTACTGATCACTGATCTTTTTTTTAGTAAAAATCATCCGATTTAGATCAGCGGCCAACCAATCAATTGCAGAATCCCTAAGTCAATCAATAAGTTTTAATATAACTAAGCTTTATTGGTATAGCAAAATTAGTAGGAGAAGATAGTAGAATGTGGATGGTGGAGAGGGGCTCATGGGAATCATTTTTAAGCAGTAGAATGAGAGTCAGATGTTAAGAGATTTTAAGTCTGGTATTTAATAACAGAATTGGAGGATTCTTTTCTTAAAATCTATTCCCTTTCATTTGGAGGGTTGTGACAAATTTTCTAGGGAAGTGGATACCGGTTTAGTCTCAGAATTGGATTCTGCTTGTACTCTTGCTGTTTGTGTTCATACATTTCTTTGCAGGGTACCAAAGCACAAGTGATTGCATTTGCAAATGTTAAGCACCTTATCTTCTCCGTGTCATATTCTCTACTAATGTTTGTCAATTTATCTCCAAGGTCCATTTTTTTTAAGTTACAGTTGTCCTGTGTTTTCGTTTCTTCTTTTTCTCCTTGTTCTTCTTCCTCTTCCTTCTCAGATAGCTGAGGTTTGTAAAGCTGTAAAAGTTCTTCCATTGTGAAATCTTTGTTATGCAAGGTCAACAAGTCATCCACATCTTCTGCATTCACCTCATTAAATCCAGCCTTCTTTACAAGAGCCAATATCTGATCTTTGCATCAATTACTTTTTTCCATCCATTAAAGTCAGATGCAACTTGATGACAAAGCTTCTAAATGGCACTTTTTACTAAGCACAGTTAATGAATTACAAAGCTTTTCTGATGTCAGTCTTTCCAAAGTAAGTGAAGCTTGTTCATCAGCATCAAGTTTTGCATCAGCAACTCAGAGTAATACGCCTAAATGAGGCAATAACACCATTCCATGGGTTGCAACAGAGATGTTATGTTTGAGGTAAGAAGAAATACTTGAATGTTATTTCCATTATTGACAATGCTAGATGAATGACCAGGAGCATTGTCAATCAATCTAAATAAAAGGACAAGTATCTGTTTATCCATCTTAGCATGTGTGTTATGGGATTCATAAAATGCTAATATTTTTCATTTGCCATCTGTTGGAATGAAAAATGCAATATATTTTATTGCAAGTACTAGAAAATGCATTCTAAAAGATGATGCACTGCAAACATTAATGCTGAATACACCAGAGAGTAACTGGCAGATAGAAAGAAATCAGCTTATCCACCTTAACAAAAGTACAGATAGATGCAATTGATGATGCGCTGCAAACTTTGACTTCAACCTACCTTAGCTGGATATCACAGCTAGTTATCAATAAAGTCTTGTCTGACAAATTCTTTTCAGTCCTACACTTTTTTAATAAAGGATGAAAAATAAGTGGGAATATAGTCAGAAAAAACAAATCTTTTGACCCAGGCTTTATGATTTGACCTCCATACCACTAGTATTAAACTCTTTATTATTCCTTTCAGGGAACAGACATTTTTAAAACAATAAACCAGAAGTTCTTTAAATTTCACATCACCTGCATAGTTGGCCACTAGTAGCAAGGTAAACCTGTCCTTTCATTCATTGTGTCCTGAGAATTACTTTACATCCTGAAAGATGAAGGGATGAGACAGCATCCGCTTCCAAAAATGTACTGTTTCATCAACAAAGAAAATCAGTTTTGCTGTGTAGCCTACTTCATCTTTCATTTTTAGCAGGTATGCTGGTGAAAACTTTAACAGCAACACTGTCAAAAGAAACTGCTTCTCCTGGGATTTTTTGATTTATACAACATTGCATGGGTCCTAAACTTTTCAAACCACCCAGGCTTGCTTTGAAAGACAAATCCTTTGCTAACTCTTTCCCCCACTGTCATGTTCTTCATGTCCTCAGATAAAGAGAAAGCCTTCTTCTGAATTACCAGTAGACAATGGAACAACTAGATCGGTATTTTCCATCTGCTGGACTACATATTTTTCCCCAATTTTCAAACATTACATGATGAGTTTTTGTGAAACAATGCATTCTTCCACATAGTACATTTGACTTATAGGTTTTTCTTTTTTTCCCCCCACAGCTAACAAAAACTGTCCGAACAGTAGGATTAGTCAAATTCCAAATAATTCATATATCTTTTATTCTATCCCCCCTCTCAAAATGTCTAATTACTTACTTAATCACCTCAATTGTGAGAGCTTTTCTCAATCTCTTCGCCACAGTTGTGCTGCTCACTGGCTGTTCAACTTGCTTCAGGCTCACAGTTTAACTTTAACTCAAACTGCACTCAAAAAAGATGTTGGGATGCAGTCAGGCAGTGTAATTAATAAAAAAGCACAATACTGAATTATAGAATGGCACGGTGTGGGTCACAATTTTACTGTACACTCTACACTGTTTGTTTATTTTTTGCTACTATAACAAGTAAATCAGCCTGCAAATCGAAAACATTTTCTTTGAGACTTTATAAATAGAAGGAAACTTGTACATTTTTCTTTGTTAACTTGAATATTTTTTCCTTTGTTAACTTTTATTTGGTTATTATGCCTTGTAAATCAAACACTGGTCTGTTCACATAAATACCTTAAGTAAAAATATATAGGTAGTTTATATACCTGTATATTTACACTTTTGACATGTCACGGACTTTTGTTTTCCAGATTTTTTTTGTACATTATGTAGTCTGATGACCCACGATTATATTACATCTGTTGCTGACATTCATGTGACAACTTGCTTCTTGTTAAAGGATTGTCCATCCACTCAAACAAGTAATGCAATTACTGCAGTAAACATTCATGTATATTTTCCACGAAATATATAAAAGCAGAGCAAGGAAGCCTTTCAATATATGTTTCCAAATAACTAATGCTTTCTAATTAAGCATTTCCTTTTTATAACATTGTTGTTTCAAAATGATTTCATATTTTACACTCATTCATAAGTAGCACATTTTCTCTGAGAGGCATTATTTCTTTCCAAATGTTTGCTGTCTGATATTAGGTCGTCAGCTCACACAAATCAAATAAAAAAGGCAATAACTACAACAAAATGAGATAAAAAAAATTAGGAAGGAATTCAATTTATTTCTCAAAAGCAGTACAATTTTTCTGCTAGAATATTTGATGCTGTAATACAGTAACAATACAATAAAGTACAATTTATAGAATACTAGCAGAATACCCTCGCTTCGCAGCGGAGAAGTAGTGTGTTAAAGAAGGTATGAAAAAGAAAAGGAAAAATTTAAAAAATAACGTAACATGATTGTTAATGTAATTGTTTTGTCATTGATATGAGTGTTGTTCCCATATATATATATATATATATATATATATATATATA
>JANRMT010062831.1:33108484-33134382 GCA_026402145.1 Polypterus bichir lapradei
AGTGAGTGAGTGAGTGAGTGAGGGCTTTGCCGTTTATTAGTATAGATAACACCAAGATAATAATAATATTAATAATAATACATTTTGTCTTTTATATAGAACCTTTCACATGCTCAAGACACTTAATAAATAAAGGCTGTTCTTGCCAAACATCCCAGCTCAGGATAAGCAGGTTAGGAAAACAGATCCGAAATAAAAAATATTGTAAAGCTGCAGACAAGTTGCATTAGCCTGGGGAACAGTCACCCACTGTATGAGCTGACATCGTATCATGCAAATGAGTGACATTAGGAGATCCTTTAAAATAGACAAACCAGCCAAAGTCTCAAAAGAACGCCAACTTGTTCAGCCACTCAGATTATGTGAGCACTGCAACTGTACATACCTGTGCTTTTCTCATTCAGACTGTGTGACGCACTATACAGGCTGCCTTCTCTGAGCTACAGAGCACTACTACTAAATGCCTCCTGCTGCAAATATAAGTGCCTGACCACTTTTATGTGAGGCAAGCATCATTTAAAAAAAAAAAAAAAAGTCACTGCTACAGTTTGGCACTTTCGAGGAAAGTTCTGCAATGTTTGGAGCCAATCAGTAATATTTATTTACATCTATTATGTACCAAGCCAACAAATGATGGGCAATGTCACTGCTCATCAGGTGCAGCCCCAGTTGTCTGGGTGAGTGTAGTTTTTATTTATATTTCTGGCTCATTTCCTGACCAATGATGTATAGAAGACCTCAGCAGACTCCAGTTTCAGTCCTATAAGTTTTTTCTGCTGTCCAAATAACAAGCTGCAGTTTATGTTTGGGGTGAGCAGAGGTATTGCTATGTCTGCCAGTTATGGAGAAAATTAGGATGCTCTCAATGACTGCTCTATAAAGCAGTATCAGCACTGCTTGGAACAGGGTAAACGTTTTAAGTTGATGCATTCACTGCTGAGCTTTTTGATAAGACCTTATGTGTTTTCATCCTAGTTCAGATTATGAGTGATACCGTGTTTCCCCGAAAATAAGACCAGGTCTTATATTAATTTTTGCTATAAAAAATGTACTAGGGCTTCTCAACTGAGACCCTCTACCTGCGTCCTTAACCCAATACCAACAAGATTTTTCAAAGAAGTATTGGGCATGCCAATTGATAGTATTCTTGACATAATAAAATTGTCATTAGTTACAGGGGTCTTCCCAGGCTGTCTTAAGACTGCTGTAGTTAAACCCATGCTCAAAAAAAATAATCTTGACTCCTCTGCTTTTGAAAATTTTAGACCTATTTCTAACCTGCCCTTCTTAAGTAAAATTCTAGAGAAGGCAGTCATTATGCAGCTTAATGATCACCTCAATAAGCATGCCATTCTTGATAAGTTTCAGTTGGGTTTCAGAAAAAAATCACAGTACAGAAACTGCACTTCGTTAAAGTAGTAAATGACTTGCGGGTAAATGTAGACAGAGGCTGTTTATCTGTTCTCATCCTCTTAGAGTGCTGCATTTGATACCATTGATCACAATATTCTAAGAAATCGCCTTAGTCAATGGGTGGGCCTCTCTGGCAGTGTGTTAAATTGGTTTGAATCCTATCTGGCAAGGAGAAAATTCTTTGTTAGTTGTGGTAATTATACTTCAAAAGGCACATGATATTCTATATGGTGTTCCACAAGGCTCTATCCGGGGTCCGCTGCTCTTTTCGATTTACATGCTTCCGTTAGGTCAGATTATCTCAGGGCATAACGTGAGCTACCACAGCTATGCTGATGACACACAGTTGTATTTATCAATAGCACCTGACCACCCCGACACTCTTGCTTCACTGACACGATGTCTCACTTGTGTTTCCGAATGGATGAGTAGTAATTTTCTCAAACAAAATACAAAGAAAACAGAAATTTTTGTAATTGGCAATAATGGATATAATGAAGTTATTAGAAATAAACTTGATGCATTCAGATTAAAAATCAAGACGGAGGTAAAGAATTTAGGGGTAACTATTGACTCTGACCTGAATTTTAAAACATATTAATCAGATTACTAGGACAGCATTTTTTCACTTAAGAAATATAGAAAAAGTTAGACCTCTTATAACATTGCAAGATGCTGAAAAATTAGTTCACGCTTTTTTTTTCAGTTAGCTAGATTACTGTAATACACTCCTCTCAGGACTACCAAAAAAAGACACCAATAAATTGCAACTAGTGCAGAATGCAGCTGCTAGGATCTTAACTAGGAAAAGAAAATCCAAATACATTATGCAAGTTTTGATGTCACTACACTGGTAACCTGTGTTATTTAGAATTGACTTTAAAATACTGTTTACAAAGCCTTAAATAATCTCGCTCCATCTTATATTTCAGAATGTCTTCTACATTACACTCCAAATTGTAACCTTAGATCTTCAAATGAGTGTCTACTTAGAATTCCAAGAACTAAACTTAAAAGAAGTAGTGAGGCGGCCTTCTGTTGTTATGCACCTAAAATCTGGAATAGCCTGCCAATAGGAATTCACCAGGCTAATACAGTGGAGCACTTTAAAAAACACTGCTGAAAACACATTACTTTAACATGGCTTTCTCATAGCTTCATCTTGGTTTAATCCTGATGCTCTGCATATTCAATTAATTATCATTATTATTCATGGTGGCTCCAAAATTCTAACCCCTACTTTCTCTTCTGTTCTTTTTTTTGTTTTTTCTGTCCTCCCTGGCCATCAGACCTTACTTTTATTCTATGTTAATTAGTGTTCCCTAATTTTAATTATATATTTTGTCTTTTTTCTCTTTCTTCATCATGTAAAGCACTTTGAGCTACATTGTTTGTATGAAAATGTGCTATATAAATAAATGTTGTTGTTGTTATTTTCGGGGGATATCTTATATTTATTCATGTACAACAATATCCATTTATCCAAATACAATCATGTCATCTTCTTTTGGAATATTGTCATAACTCTCCACATTCAAACCCTGAATTTCTTGCTACTCCAGCCACTTTTAGGATCCTCCAGGATAGATGTGCATGCTTCGATGTTTGATGAATGGTTTGATGTGGTGAAACAAAATGCCGACACACAAATGCATTTCTGGTGCTTTTATATTCAAGCGTCGCATATTCCCCAACACATGCCATCTTCTGTGCTGTTTTTTTTTTTTTTTGTACCTTTACAATACCATCAGAATGTACGGCGGCGTATTTCAGTCACAGAGAAAAAAAAATAACATAATGAAAATGCCTATTTTGTGTTTAAAGTGGAAATTTCAGCTTTATGCTCGAAATGTCCACTTTAACCTTGTAGTTTACTTTATCATTAAAGTAGACTGTCGTAAACGTCATCCCAGTTGTTAAATCGCTACATGCTTCTGGGGCGTCCTTCTGAGCTGACAGCAGCAGCAAATAGCAATAGATCGCGACACATAACACATTACATTTATGATATTCCAGCTCTCTGCACATTTAGAATTCTTAGATTTATACTTAATATCACTTTCATGATGAAATGCATTACAATATTTATGTTACATTTACAGATAAATCGTTAGCTTTGTTTAAATAATGAATACTGTTAACAGTTACACATACTGTATGGGGTTGCTTGGTGGCAGAGAGGTAACACTGCTGTCTCACAGTAGAGAGTCACGTCCCTTGTGAACCCTGCCTGGAGTTTACATGTTTTTTCTGGAGGATTTCCACCGTGGGCTCAATTTTCCATCCAAAGACATGAAGGTTTGGGGACTTGGCAACGCTAAAATGATGCCAGTGTGTGTGAGTGCTTGCATTCACCTTGCGATGAGCTAATGCCTCGTTCAGGGATTTTGTTTGTTTTGCGCAGATGCTGCTGGAATGGCCGCATCCCCGAATTGATGGATGTAATCATTAAACATCCTTTTCAGAGATATTGTGGCAAGGTGTCTTCGGAATTTAATGGATGTTTCGGGCACACGCGTCACATCGCGTGAAGTATAAACCTGGCCTTAAGCGCCTTACTTTTCAGCTGACAATCTTGACTAGGGCTTATTTTTGGGGTAGGGCTTATATTACTGAGCAGCCTGAAAATCATGCTAGGGCTTATTTTCGGAGTAGGTCTTATTTTTGGGGAAACACGATAGTTGTGCCAAGAAATGTAAATGATTCTACCCTACTGACAGTGACATCATTTATAACTAGGGGTGTAGGAAGGGAAAATGTCCCTTAAAATCCCCAATCATTTTTAATGTTTTCAAGAAATTCAAATTAAGATTTTTAAGGGTGCACCACCTGGCTAGCCAATCCATTTCCCTCAGATACAGCACCTAGCCCTCAACTGTGATGAGGCCAATTAGAGTGTTGTCATCAGAAAAGTTCAGTAGTATGATAGATGGATCACCGGAGATGCAGCCCATTACTGTACAGAAAGAAAAAGAGAGGAGATAGAGGGAACAGAACACAACCCTTGGTCTACTATTACATAGTAAATTATGCTGTGTGACCACTGTTAGCAGTAACTAAGTTACACAATCATGCCCACTTTGCAGCATTGGCTTTATATTAGAGGGGGCCCTGACCAGATGGTAGAACATTTTGGGAGTCCTGAATTACAACTTGGAAACCCCAATCTAAGTTATTCTATTAATGATGGTAGAGAAAGATTACATTTTTTAGGCTTGCTTTGATTTAAAACTATCCCAGATGGTTCAAGAAAAAAGTATTGATAATTGTTAACTTAGTGTGAGCAAATTTATAAATCACAGAAGTACAAATGCCCTTGGCTTATTACCCAAAAGCAAAGCATGTGTGATACAGCTAGTAAAAGCTCCAAAGCTAGATAGCAAAACCTGCAGCAGATAACAATCAATAAATGCACAACTCAACTTATGTCCATGATTAAAATAAATTTTCGATCATTAAATACTGCTGGGTGGCACAGTGGCGCAGTGGTAGCGCTGCTGCCTCGCAGTTAGGAGACCTGGGTTCGCTTCCCAGGTCCTCCCTGCGTAGAGTTTGCATGTTCTCCCCGTGTCTGTGTGGGTTTCCTCCCACAGTCCAAAGACATGCAGGTTAGGTGGACTGGCAATTCTAAATTGGCTCTAGTGTGTGCTTGGTGTGTGGGTGTGTTTGTGTGTGCCCTGCGGTGGGTTGGCAACCTGCCCGGGATTGGTTCCTGCCTTGTGCCCTGTGTTGGCTGGGATTGGCTCCAGCAGACCTCCGTGACCCTGTGTTCGGATTCAGCGGGTTGGATAATGGATGGATGGATAACTACTGCTGTTTATTACAAAATGGATCACATCAGATTTCTGATCTCTAAATACACTTGAAGATATAGGGCTAAGGGACATCATTAAGTAAGGCCTGAAAATTCATGTATATTATATTCACATAGGAAAAATATGTCACATATGAAGGAAAATACAAAAGACACTAGTCTTAGTGACTACTTAGTGACACAAGTAAGTGACTACTGGACAATACTGAACTATCTTGGTTAAACATTCAATTAACCGTGACATTTTGAGAATGACTGTGACTAAACATTTTAATCATTTAAAAGTTTTATTTAATTCTAGTACTATCATGCAGGAGAGAAATTAAAACGTATAAGCTATAAAAACAGCATTATCTACTAGCGCAGTGGTAGTGCTGCTGCTTTGCAGTAAGGAGACTGTGGAAGATTGTGGGTTTGCTTCCCGGTTCCTCCCTGTGTGGACAGCGCTTTGAGTACTGAGAAAAGCGCTATATAAATGTAATGAATTATTATTATTATTATTATTAGTGAAGAACTGATCAAATTACAAGTTTTCCTCTCATTTTAGAGCAACAAAATTGGGTATGCATACAAGTCAAATGTTATAAAGAGAGAGTTAATGAATTATTATGCCAGCAAGCTAAAAACAGCCCTAATTCACTTTTACACAATGTTTTTTAAGAATATTAGTGATTTAAGATTGTAATTGTTTGTTCTTTTAATGAAAAGATTTTTCTTTAGTAATGAAAAATGTCAGTAACTTACATTTGAAGAAATGATTAGTGAACAGTGAATATGGATAGATTTTGCAAAGGATACTACAATATATTACCCCACAGTGCTGTTTTTATTGCAATGTTGTTATATTTTACATTTTTTTCAATCTATTACACCTACAGTGCCAGTTACTTGATTACTCAATGCACTTGCGTCCCTTACACCAGCAGATGGCACTGGGAGCACAAGTAACATAATTGCGGTTAAGCACAATTATACAATTATGTATCTCTACAGTCAGGAGCCAAATGTCAAGCAGAAGGTGCAGTGTCAACTAGAAAGAGCAATGTTGAGTAGGAGGGGACATACTTGATGAGCTAGGATGAAGTTTTCAAAATAAACTTTGTCAAATATGAAGTTGTCAAAATAAAAGTTTGTCATGAATACTCTGAAATTTTCACAGCTTATGCTACATACAATAGGGGAAATATACAATTTAAACATAATTGACAGGATACACTGCAAGAAGAGTTAAGCCATCATCTCAAAACACAGACCTAGACCAAGAAGAGTAAGCCTAAGGGCATGCTGATTTCATGCTGTCATTTTTTAAACTTGACTTCATGCTGAGAGTTTTTTCAAACTCCATTGCATGCTGCAGTCAAATTTTAATGTTGATTTCAAGTAAACGCTTTAGTGTCAAGTTCACACGCTCAGATTTATTTCTTAAATTCATGCCATCAAAACCCCCATCAGCGGCTACCTGGTGCACAGTGATCATAGTCGTCTGCTGTACAAAAACACTGAGTTTGCTTCATGGTCCATCACTTTTCAGTTTAAATATCACATTCTGGATTTTTAATGTGAATTCTTAACTTCATTCATCTATCCATCCATTATCCAACCCGCTATATCCTAACTACAGGGTCACAGGGGTCTGCTGGAGCCAATCCCAGCCACATTCTGCATTTTTAATGTCACTTTCATGCCATCACATCTTCTTCATTTCACACGCTCAACTTTTAGTGTAGGGCTGCAATGATTATTCAACGTAATCAACGACGTTGACTACAAAAATCATTGACGCAAATTTTTTATTGTTGACACGTCATAAACAGAACCTTCTATAGAGGCTCCAGTCACAAAGAACCACATTGGTTTTTGTAACTACAATGCACTACATGAACGTCTGGGGGCAGTATCGTTTATTATTGTTTGTCAAGACTGCACAAATTCCTACAAACAAAGAAGAACGTCTGAGGAGAAAAATGTAGAGGAAAATAAACATGGTTGCAATGGCGAGTTGGATAGAGGAGGGGGAAGGAGATGGAAAAAAATTTAGACAAAAACTTTCTAAAGTGTGGGAGCAGTGCACTGGGAAAAAAAAACGAAGTTGAATGCAGAATATGCAAGGCGGAGCTTTCTTTTCACTGCAGGACCATCACGATGCATGAGCATCTGAAACGCAAGCATCCTGGAGCTGTGATGCCACCGTCTCTTGAGAGGTAAGTTTTAGCGAGTAAAGTTAGTGTCACGTGTTAACGTTGATGTTTGTACTATAATGTGTATATCAAGATTTTGACAATGATAGTTAACCCTTAAATTAAATTTAATTTAATTAAACCGACACATACTTGGGGGTTAATGCACCCCTGGACACCAAATACTTTTTTAGCTGCAGTTTTTAAGTAAATGTCACAATTCACAAAGAAAATGTGAAATTTTAATGGAACACATTTTTTCTCATGCAAAGAGCAAAGCAATTACTGCATCACTGATCATTTTACACACTGCAAATGAACTACTAAAAACTATAAAAAAAACTACCGCAACAATCTATTATTATACTAGCAAAATACCCGCGCTTCGCAGCAGCGAAGTACTGCCTTAAAATTTTTATTAAGAAGAAAATTAAACCTTTTTAAACTGAGGGAAAATATACCAATAATTATTTGTTAAGGATCTCTTTGTATACCACATTGTGAGTTCGGCCCTCCGGTTGTAATATGACCAAGCTGTGCGCTGAGCTTACTCTTGAGCATGCAACGTACAGTTGGCCATGTGAACAGTAAACTTGTTTCAGATCTCACAGCTTGGATTGCTGCTGTCATAATCGGTTTGAGTTTCATGGTTTGTTTCAATTACGACAGTATTTGTAGGACTTGTGTTGAAGAGACATTCGGCATCTATCAAGCGTTGTAAGTATACAACCGGTTTCACCGATAACTTCACATCCAGCTTTTGAGAGTTTAAACATTCATAAACATCAAAGTGTCCACTACTGAAATCGTCACCTGTCAATCTAAGATGTTTAAGAGGCATTGGCGGTTGTCGAAAGGTGTAAAATATTTGGCCATTTCGGTACACTTGAAAGCGACAACCGAACAATTCAGCGGCAGCCATCAACTCACATGCAGATGCTTCGGTGAAGGGCTTAAGCATTTCACTCTTATAGTGCTCCTGTGTAGTATAATTATCTCCTGTACCGTCATAAGTCCACACCTTGAACCTGTCCCAGTCATTTAATACATAAGACACAATGTTCCTCCGGATATCAGAGTGAGCCTGATATGGCCGTGCAATATGTAACAAAGAGAATGGAAAAGGCAGGTGCCATCTCTGGGCATGGAAACCACGCGGTAAGTGACCGTTCTTTGATCGATGGTGATCACCTCGATAGACATGTTAATGGGGGTACTGTTGGAATGATAAAGGAAATGGGTACCTGAACAATGTAAAGTAAGTCTAAAATACCTAAACAATAACTATAATTGTAATAAATGAACAATAAAACAGCGGAGAAGCCGTGGATTAAATAAAAAGGCTGTAGTTATCAGCAGGAAGACGTGAATCCCGTGGCGAAGCAAGGAAGGGAATGTAGAGACTGGAGCGATGTACGGCCTTATATAGGCAGGCAGCCAACAACGTGGGAGGCGTTGGGATGGGGGACCCAACGCCGCCTCACACGTTGACCGAGCTGCAAGCGATGGACATATATATGTATGTAAGTAGGATTCAGTTAGCGTTGGGAACCCACGTACCAAATTTCTTGAAGATGGGCCCATAAGTAACAAAGACCGTTGAAAAGTTCAATATGGCGGCCGACAGTGGCATCATGCCACTGAAATAAGTACCAAATTTCAGCCTTCTACGGGAAGTTGGAGAATTAGTGACGTTGGAAAGTTCAATATGGCGGCTGACAGTGGCGTCATACCACCGAAATAAGTACGTACATTGGTTTTGGTTAGCGCAGGGAAGCCGCCTACCAAATTTCGTGAAGATGGGGCCATGAATAAGAAAGTTCAATATGGCGGACGTTGTTGACCGTTATGACCGTTACGCATAGAATTTCGAAATGAAACCTGGCTTAATTTTTGTAAGTAAGCTGTAAGGAATGAACCTGCCAAATTTCAGACTTTTACCTACACGGGAAGTTGGAGAATTAGTGACATTGGAAACTTCTAAATGGCGGCCGACAGTGGCAGCATACCACTGAAATAAGTACGTACATCGGTTTTGGTTAGCGCCGGGAAGCCGCCCACCAAATTTCGTGGAGATGGGGCCATGAATAAGAAAGTTCAACAAGGCAGACGTCGTCGACCGTTATGACCGTTACGCATAGAATTTCGAAATGAAACCTGCTTAACTCTTGTAAGTAAGCTGTATGGAATGAGCCTGCCAAATTTCAGCCTTCCACCTACACGGGAAGTTGGAGAATTACAGACGTTGGAAAGTTCAGTATGGCGGCCGACAGTGGCGTCATACCACCGAAATAAGTATGTACATTGGTTTTGGTTAGCGCAGGGAAGCCACCTACCAAATTTCGTGAAGATGAATTTAGCCTTCTACCTACACGGGAAGTTGGAAAATTAGTGACGTTGGAAAGTTCAATATGGCGGCCGACAGTGGCGTCATACCATCAAAATAAGTACGTACATCGGTTTCGGTTAGCGCAGGGAAGCTGCCTACCAAATTTCGTGAAGATGGGGCGATAAATAAGAAAGTTCAACATGGCGGATGTTGTCGACCGTTATGTGAAGAATTTCGAAATGAAACCTGCTTAACTTTTGTAAGTAAGCTGTAAGGAATAAGCCTGCCAAATTTCAGCCTTCTACCTACACGGGAAGTTGGAGAATTATGAATGAATGAATGAGTGAATGAATGAGTGAATGAGTGAGTGAGTGAGTGAGGACTTTGCCTTTTATTAGTATAGATACTCAAGGTGCAACTGAAGCCAATTGATGAAATTCAGTAAATCACCAAGCCAACTGCGCTTGAACTGTCTGCAAGCAAACACACAGAGGTAAACGATGATGATTGCAGGCTTGTCTAGTGCAGCGGCTGAATCCTAGAGACAGTGAGGCTGCAGTTCTGCCGGGGCCGGCAGTGCTCATGAGCTGGCAGCTCAACGAATGTACAGCACTGACTGATCAGCTCCGGTGTGCTGCCAAATTACTCTATGAAGCAAATATAGCCGGTTGCGGGGTTTAATGAATGTATGTCGCCGAATATACTCGCCCCCTGCGTGCTGGCAAATTGCACTGAGACATGACTACAGCCGGTTGCAGCATTCAATGAATATATATCGCCGAATATACTCGGCTCTGGCGTGCTGGGAAATTGCACTGAGAAACAACTTTAGCCAGTTGCGGAGTTCAATGAATGTACGTCGCCAAATTTATGTTGCCGCATATACTCGGTTTTGGCGTGCTTCCAAATTGCACTGGAAACTAACTCTAGGCAGTTGTGGCGGTTTAAGAGTTAAGTGAATATAATTTCAGTTATGTTTCCTAACGTGATTGGAGCTATAGTAAACGAGTGAATAGGAGTTGCTGAGCCGTCCTCGTTTTGTTTTTCTTCTTTTTTCATATATTTGAGTTCATATGAGTAGTAAACCATCTGTAACTAACATTTGGTAACTTGTGTTTTGGAGTATATCAGTAATTAGCTTGTTACATATTTTAGTCCGTTATTTTTTTATTTTGGCATAATATAGTATATAATGTGATAAACTACAACACTTTTCCTTCAGAGTGTGATGATTAAAATCTTTCTCTGTCTGCAAAATCATCCTTATGTATTCCTGCTAGCTCTGAGCGTCTCTTCTCAGCAGCTGGAAACATTATCTCAAAGAAGAGAGGCAGCCTCACACCAGAGCATGTCGAAATGCTCACATTCCTGCACTGCAATCAGAAATATATGAACTACATCTTTTATAAACTGTACATTATTGTTTTATTTTATTTGTATTGATCTTTATTTAAACTTTTGGACTTTAGGACACACGAGTGGCCATTTTTGGTTAAGTTAAATGCACTTTTTGTGTTTAAAGACTATGTGCACTTTAGTTTGTATTGTTTAATGTATTTCTTTTTTATTGTGATGGTCACACTAATATAAAACATCTGATTATTTTCAAATCATATGTTTCACTGGTTGTTATTTTAATTTGATTATTATTAATTTTAATTGTGTTAATGCAGAGACATCAGGGTGACATTCACAGGTGGACAGACGTGAGCAGATGAGGTAAGACATGCACTGGAGCCCAGAACAGGATGTGCAGCCACAGGTCACAGGCATCAAAATAGTCAGGCATTAAATAATCATGACTAATCGGAAAACAAATTGAACGATTAGTCGACTACCAAAAAAAATCATTATTTGCAGCCCTATTTTAGTGTTCCTTTCACTTTCTCTTTATTCTACCTTCTCACTTTCTATTTTCTATTTCACTTAATCTTCATTTCAGGCTGCCACCAATCTTGCCTAAAAAGAATGCAAGGACATTTCCCTTCCTATTCTTATTGCTTGCTGTTTGGCTTGCCTCACCTACCCATTAATATTAGCATTTATGTCTCCAATCATGTTATTGGAATATCGAGCAGTCCTGATACAGTTCTGTGGATTCAAAAACTGACAGTTGAAATGCAGGCCATCCTTCACGTTAAAGAGGAACAGTATTTGAATTACTTGATTCACACTGTGAGCCTGAGCTGCCAGGGGGCCAAAAAATATGGTATGTGATTCTGCTTTTTACATGTGAATCAACAGATCATACAAGAATAAAGACAAAAAAAACATGATAAATGTGTTATAAATGTAAATGTGTTTATTTGAGCATGCTCTTTAAATCCTGGACTGGGATTTCAAGCTAACAGTTCAGTCCTGTGATTAAGCAGCCTATGCAATGACAAGAGATTTCCTATTCACTTTTCATCATGACCAATGAGATGTTAACAGAAATGCTGAGAATAAAGTGACATTTGAACTTCAGTCTTGACACAATTTTCTCCATAGCCCTAATATGCTTCCATACATTGCAGCATGTAGTGACAGGCAAGAAAAAGTCTTCAACTCATATTTTCATGCAGAATGGAGAGGAAAAAAAGTTTTTTTATATAATAGAAGCCAATAATGAACACCGGCAAGCTACATAAAAATGCCCATGGAGGAAAAAAAATTGTTACTTGTGTCGCATAATACAGGTAAAATTCCGTTATAACGGACTCCCAGGGACCTAAAAAATATTTCGTTGTAACGAAAATTTCGTTGTAATGAGATTCTGTATTTGTTACTATAGTGCTTTCTTTAACTTGTGTCCAGGCGTTTTCAATCATTTCAATAGCTTCTTTTGCGTTACTTTTAATCTCCTCCGGCCTACAAGTTATGCTGACGAGAATTTTTCTCAGCATTTCTTTGCGATAATACACTTTCAGGGTGTGAATGATGCCCAAATCCAATGACTGAAGCGCTGCCGTGAAATTGGGTGGAAGAATTCAAAGCAAACATTATCTGAATGTGGAAGCATGTTGTTTGCACTACAGTTATCAGTCAGGAGCCAAATCATTATTTCTTCTTCATATTGTGAAGTTTCTGAACTCTTTTGAGACCCCCCACTCCCCACCCAACAGGAACGACACGCTGAAGTGCGTCCTGAAGCGCGATTGCAGTGTCTGTGGAAGATTGTTGGTCCGTTGCGGGGGCAGGGCAATAGGAGGCTCACATTGCTGCAGTGAAGCGCCACAGAAGAAAATCATAAAAGATTGGGATTGCTCTGTAAGTCCGTGTCTTGCACCCCAAAACACAAGGCTTACTCTCAGTACTTTAGCAAAACTAGCTTTATTCAACTTGAAACAGGAATGGCACAGTTATTTATTGTAACGTGATCTGCCACTCTGATATACACAGACATAGCAGTCAGGCAGGATCGTGGCCAAGTCAGTGATCAAGTAATCCTGTTACAGTATCTGCATTTACAATGTCCATGCTCCTAACCTTGCATCACCCATCAAGATCTTTTCTGTTTACTTTGGCAGAGAGATCCAGCATATCTGTGAGCCCGCTACTGCCCCGTACATACGCGGAGATCGCACTTCGGGACGCTCTTCGGCTTGCTAGTTGGGGGAGGTCCCAAGAGAGTTTACAAACCTCACATTTTCTTGAATGAGTGCACCTTTAATAGGAATGTTTCTTGAACAAGCTTCACTGAACCACATAAAAACGGCTTTTTCAATGTATTCAAATGCAGCAGTTCACATATGTTTGCAACCCGAGATTTTTCTACTTTTTTTGCTCTGTCTTTCAAGAAAGTTGACAGTGTCGAAGGCGAAATTCTGAATTCACTGGCAACGTCTTTTTTCTTTTTGCAGCAATCGAGAGCTGCAAAAAATTAAAGTTTTTTTTTCTAATATGAACTGTTATCATTTTTCCGTGCCTGCCGTTTCTATAGGAGGGTGACAATAAGTTAAATTACAATGGATGTTTTTCAAATGTTGACGAGCAATAAGTAAAAGGTATCACTGAAAACCACAGGAAAGAAAAAAGGCAAAAAAAAAAAAACAGTACGAGGAAAGTTCGAAGAAAGAAAAATTACAGTGTTTCTGTTTGGGGATCGTTCTGCACAACTGAGCTGTGGCCACAGAACTAACTGCTCTGTGAATGACTCCTTCAGGCATTTCAAGGTCTTTTGTGCACTTTGTTGTAATGAAAGTATCTGCTGAATATACTTCATAGTAATGAGATTTCTATAGACTCGTGTCATATGGGGAAGCTGTTGGGACCATAAAAATACTTTGTTGTAATGAAAATTTTGTTGTAAAGATATTCGTTATAATGGAATTTTACCTGTATACATGTATAAGTTAATTATCCAGTAGCGAGTACAAAACATGCAAAAATTGCCAAAACAGTGCTAAATAAATACTTCCAGAATAATCAATGCTCATCATAAACAGAAATCTAAAGCCTCATGGGACGGACTTTTGGAACTGAAGACCTGCCTCTTTTCCTAATTCACTGGTAATGAATTCAGTCATCAGTTTAAAAAGTTTAACAATAATAATTACGTTTCACTTTCACCGAATTTCATGATTATATTTGGCTAATTAATTTAGTTCATGGTTCTAAATATAATTTCAATATTTTTAATTTATGGGGTTGTATAATAAAATTAGAGTATGCTATTGCCATCAACATAAGCTATAGTAAGCTGGTCGTTGAAATACAGAGCTACCCTCACAAATTTTTGTTGATATTGCTATTCAAATATAGCCTCTTTTCATGTATTTGACACACATATTCAATCAAACACAAAAAAATAGAAAGCCTACCAGTACATGACAACTGCTATCTGTTTTCTGCAATGTCACACATCAGAGTGCATATTTTTTCCAAGACAGGCTTGCGGAAAGATCCCAAAGCACCTCTAAGTATTTGCCATAATGTGCTAAAGAATTAGCATACACCCTGCACCATAAACAATTTAAACTCAGCAAACCAGCAAGTAGCTGGTATTCATGGGTCTCTATTTGGTCATAGCTGTCTCACTAATTAATTGTTACAAATTTTGCAGATTCAGGTTAGATATCAATCAGCAATAATCCATAAAAACTTTGACTCCGTTTACCACACTTGAATATTTTTACCATGATAATGGATTTTACATTTCTCAATAGTCACCACAATAAGGCTGGGAACTAGGGATGCTCCAATCCGGTATTTTTTAGCGCCGATCACCCATTTTATTGTACTAGAATTGACCGATTCCAATACCAATTCTGATTCATTTCCTTTATCCTTTTAAATTTTTATGTATGTATGTATGTATGTATGTATTTTTTTATTTATTTATTTTTTTTTACACTAAGCTCCTGTATATCCAGCCATGTAGAAGAATTATGTTCTAAATTAAAGCTGTATTTTCTTGCAATTAAACTGCAGACCACAGGTGTTATCTCTTCATTTTTATTAATAAAATGAAATTCTATAAGCTTTATATTCAGTTACCATAAAAATATTAAGTAAATAAAACCCACTGGAAACATATTAAACTAATAAAATATTTACACAAAATGTTAATCTGTAATGCACACGCCATAAAAGAAAAGAAAATAAAAATAATCATAAGCCACAATTCTACCAAAACATACATGTTTATCAAAAAGATACAAGGCTAACATGCTAAAAAAGTTTACATGTAAAATGACACATTTGGCTCTAAAGCTAACAAGTCTACCGTTTACTGAAATTCTTCATAATTTATTTGTCTGATTAAAAATGTGAGCTGCCATACTACATACAAATTCATTCAACATCAACACTCAAACAAGAAGTGTCTGTATAAATGACAGGACAAAATGAAAAATTTTAAATTCATTCCCTTTTAATCTCTGCCTAAGATGCACCTCACAATTTTTCAACTTTAGCAAGACAACAGGTAAGCCTGCTCTTCTTCTCCATGCACAGGATGATTACTCAGATTCCTTTATCTCAGTTTATTACTCTACTTTAATATTCCTGTCTGTCACTACCTCCAAACGTTTGAGTATCAGGTCTTTGTTTACAGAAATGTGTGATTCCTCAAGTACTATAGCATTGTGCGTAAAGGAGTACTACAACTAAATTACTGGAAAGCTTAGAAAAAAACATTCTGAAAGAATCATTTATTGAGATCAGCTAATTAACTGATCAACAATTGAGTCATTAGGGGTGAAAATTGGCTTATCTAGGTCAGAGGCCAGTCGATCAGAGCATCAATACTGGAAACATTCAGTAGTGGTACATAACACATACAGACCAGTACATTTCTTATACTTATCTCAAGGTGAATCCTTATGTTTACAGCTGTCTATGAATCAATTATTGGGATTTGAGCTTTCATTTTTAGAACATTTCTTGAATATATCCTATTATAAATCTGCGTTCAAATTCTAATTTACATTAGGGCTGTCAGATTACCATCACCATTTGAATATAACTCAATATTATTTAAAGTTCTCACTCTTTAAGCTGACTTTTGATTGGCAAAAAAGGTTGTTTGTTTAACCTGCAGTAATTTTGGCAGTGAGTTACGCCTGACAAGCTGCGCAAGGTTTCAGATCTGTTTTTGCACTTCACTTCCATGGTCAGCATTTTTGAATTTTTGAATGGTTAGCTTGTTATCTTCCTGAATAAAGCTTAAACCAAAACCTTTTCACAATTTAGTGTTTTTTTCTTTCAATCCCACTACTCTGCACTCTCATCTACAAATGTACTTGAAGCAGTTTTTCTAAACACTTCTGTGGTTGCTTAAAAGTATAATTTTGCATCGGATCTTGTCTTATTTATTCTTACACCCGAGATCACTAAACAGCCTCATTAGTAATCAGTCAACACTCCACATTCCACAATTAGTCTCTCTCATGTGGATACTGGTTTGAGACATGGTGGTTAATAAATTAGATGCAATTAAACATCTCATCCGTTCATTCATGCCACTTTTATTAAAATATTGCTGCATCTATAAAGAAAAAAAAAGTAGATAGATTGTGCAGTCCCTGAATTGAAACTCTAACAATCCCACTTCTCTAGATGATGCTACAGGTGCTGAATGGCTTTTAATTTTGTATGTCACAATGTAAACAGAACCCTAACGTTGCCCATCAGACATCTCCAAAATACAAAACAAGTCCGCCTGAGACCTGCCTGCCTTCAGCAGATACCTACTGTATACCCATTATGGTTAATAATGCAGTTTAGACTTGGAGTTTTGTTATGGAATAAGGCAACAATAGGACTTCTGCATTGTATTGTAGTTCATTTGGTTACGTATGTTACCATTACTGGGCAATACAGGGTTCAGTGCAGGCACAATAATATTCAATGTCTTTCTCGGTAATAACAAGAAACAACTTAATATATGCTGAACACTTATTATGGGTCTCAGACTTTTTTTGCAATCAAAGATATTGCAAAAATGGAATGCAATGCCTACTTCATAGCAAATAACTAGGGTAATCCATTCCCGGGAATTCAGGAATCCCGCATGTCATTCCTGGGAATCCTGGGCTCCCGGGGATGACACAGTGTACGGACATCTCACATGTGAATGGTTTTAGAACGACCGACACTTATTTTTAATAAAACTACTGCAATATGTTGACACCAATAAAAGACTAACCTTATCTACAAGCAGTTCATGCTGTCATATAAGTACATGTATCTAGTTCAGGGGTGCCCACACTTTTTCGGCTTGCAAGCTACTTTTAAAATGACCAGGTCAAAATGATCTACCTAAATTAAAAATGTTATATATATATTGCATAGTTTTACTGTCAAATAATGCAAAGAGTACGCGACTCGTGTTTCGCCCTTTACGTTGAGCCACGGCGTGTGGTTCATTTATTTAACAGCATGTAGATCGGTGTAATTACATTCATGGCATTCATAGTCTGAATCACATTCTAATTGTATGGGTACTAGTGGGATGACCAATGGGTTAGAAGGAAAGAGATCTCAGACTGGCCACCCTGTATGTCAATCAAGTGGCAAATGCCATAGGGAGGATATACACACGTGGACAAAATTGTTGGTACCCTTCAGTCAATGAAAGAAAAACTCAAAATGGTCACAGAAATAACTTTAATCTGACAAAAGTAATAATAAATAAAAATTCTATGAAATTTAACTAATAAAAGTCAGACATTGCTTTTCAACCATGCTTCAACAGAATTAATAAAAAAAAAAAAACTCATGAAACAGGCCTGGACAAAAATGATGGTACCCCTAGAAAAGGACTGAAAATAATGTGACCAAAGGGGCATGTTAATCCAAGGTGTGTCCACTAATTAGCATCACAGGTGTCTACAGTCTTGTAATCAGTCAGTGGACCTATATATTGGGCTCCATGTAGTCACTGTGTTGTTTGGTGACATGGTGTGTACCACACTCAACATGGACCAGAGGAAGCGAAGGAAAGAGTTGTCTCAGGAGATTAGAAAGAAAATTATAGACAAGCATGTCAAAGGTAAAGGCTATAAGACCATCTCGAAGCAGCTTGATGTTCCTGTGACTACAGTTGCACATATTATTCAGAAATTTAAGATCCATGGGACTGTAGCCAACCTCCCTGGACGTGGCCGCAGGAGGAAAATTGATGACAAATCAAAGAGACGGATAATACGAATGGTAACAAATGAGTCCAGAAAAACTTCTAAAGAGATCCAAGGTGAACTTCAAACTCAAGGAACATCAGTGTCAGATCGCACCATCCGTCGTCGTTTGAGCCAAAGTGGACTTCATGGGAGACGACCAAGGAGGACACCATTGTTGAAAACAAATCATAAAAAAGCCAGACTGGAATTTGCCAAACTACATGTGGACAAGCCACAAAGATTCTGGGAGAATGTCCTATGGACAGATGAGACAAAAATTGAACTTTTTGCCAAGGCACATCAGCTCTATGTTCACAGACGGAAAAATGAAGCATATCAAGAAAAGAACACTGTCCCTTCTGTGAAACATGGAGGAGGCTCTGTTATGTTCTGGGGCTGCTTTGCTGCATCTGGCACAGGGTGTCTTGAATCTGTGCAGGGTACAATGAAATCTCAAGACTATCAAGGGATTCTAGAGAGAAATGTGCTGGCCAGTGTCAGAAAGCTTGGTCTCAGTCGCAGGTCATGGGTCTTGCAACAGGACAATGACCCAAAACACACAGCTAAAAACACCTAAGAATGGCTAAGAGGAAAACATTGGACTATTCTAAAGTGGCCTTCTATGAGCCCTGACCTCAATCCTATTGAGCATCTTTGGAAAGAGCTGAAACATGCCGTCTGGAAAAGGCACCCTTCAAACCTGAGACAACTGGAGCAGTTTGCTCATGAGGAGTGGACCAAAATACCTGCTGAGAAGTGCAGAAGTCTCATTGACAGTTACAGGAATCGTTTGATTGCAGTGATTGCCTCAAAAGGTTGTGCAACAAAATATTAAGTTAGGGGTACCATCATTTTTGTCCAGGCCTGTTTCATGAGTTTATTTTTTTAAATAATTCTGTTGAAGCATGGTTGAAAATCAATGTCTGACTTTCATTGGTTAAATTTCATAGAATTTTTATTTATTATTACTTTTGTCAGATTAAAGTTATTTCTGTGACCATTGTGAGTTTTTCTTTCATTGACTGAAGGGTATGATAGACTAATGTTTAAAAAAAAAAATTTTTTTGAATACAACGCGATCTACCTGATCAGATACTGATACACTTGTTCTAAACAACACCCGCGCTTGCCGTTGCTCTGAAACACCGCCATTTCATCTTTTACTGATGCATCCTGTTTCTTGTCATCATTCTGTGATAGCAAGTTTCTTGGCACAGATAATGTGGATGCAACAGACTGACGCATTGCAATTGCAATTTCAAGTTGCAGTTCAAAGCTGTTGTCTGACAGACGTCAATGAAGTCTGCCCAGTCCCAGCATTCGTGAGCTGCCAAGTGCAGACTCCTCCCAGTCCACTGTACTCAGTCTTAGTCAGAGCCGGGAGACTGACGATTACTGCTGGTTGACTAAATTAATCTGCAAAACACTACACCATGGGGCAAAAAACCGTGCCATTTAATTATTTTCAACTATAAATCTGTTATTTCTTGATCGATTTTTACACTTTTACACGCTATATATGCGAGCTTGGCCGTTCCCGGTTTCCTGGGAATTACAGCAGTTTCATTCCTGGGAATGTGGGAATGAAAAATGTCCGGGAATGGATTCCCTACATATAACATTTCAAGCTAGGTAACATTGGCAGAGGTACATTTTGCACAATGCAATAATTTACCACACGAAGTTTACACAGATTTCACTGATTAACTGATTTATGCATTCACTCTGTCAATGACACTCCTCCATACCATCACTCTACTCCCAATAGCTACAACTGTGTTGCTACTCTTTTGGATGATAGGCTAACAATCTTCATACTGTTTCGTTGATTGGCTGTTTAGTACTCAACTCAGAAGGACTTATAAATTTTGCTGTGAGCACATTTTAATTTGAATCAAACTATCCAGGATTCTGTGAACCAAAACAAATCCAGCGTTCTGTTACCAGTAGGCCTGGATAAAAATATTGATTTTCCAGTTGTTATTTTTTGTTTAAACAATTCGATATTGATTCACGAATCTCTATTCTTCTCAATGACAAAATGAAGATTTTTCCTTATCTCCATTTTTGGCATCCAATCCAATAGATGGCCCTAATGTGCCTGTTAAGGATTTCTATGGAAAAAGCACTTTACTACTTTGCATAAAATGGTGTGTCCTCTTTAAATGAATTCAGCATCTTAGACTTAAATCTGATGTGTGGACTTGCTATGGATTCAAATGGTGCATTGGAAAAGAACAACTAGATAAAAATCAAAGCCATATGTAAGCTGTACAACTCAGACATTAATTATTCCTTAACACAACAAATTTGAGAAAGTATTTATCCCAACATCACCCAGAAACGTAATTTCTGTCAACATCCAAACAAGTAGAGCCTAAACAATCTGCACTGGAGACAGCTTTTAGGTCTAAGCTTCCATTTAATTCACCTTGTGCCCTAAAATAACAGAATCTATAGCCATTTTTATCTGTAAGAGAATGGAGATAAGAGAATGGATAAGAGACCCTACAATGCTACTCGCCTGCCAAACAAATTGGGCAATTGTTGGAATTTTCAGCACAGCCTGTGATACAAAAGTGAGCATGTGCTCAAAGCAGCTGACTTGAAGTAGCACCATAATAGTGGAATTATTAGTAATGATAGCCGGTTCTTTTTTCTTTTATTTTAAATTCATTCAATGCTGGTGTCAACAAGCATCAGCTCTAGATCCTTGCTTTAAAACACTTTCTTTTGTCTAAGGACTGTTTGGACACATTCTCAAGACTGATTAACATGACTGCTACAAGTGAGCAACTGAAGATATGTGTAAAAATTCTAGAAAAAAAACAAGTCATCCCGCTGTACCTTTAATTTCAAATATATTTCAAGATTATTTTAAATGTCCAAAAGGGGAATAAATTTGGGTAACAGTTTAGTTGAAATGTGTCTACACGGTGATTCATAACACATGAATAGGTTAATGAATAACATTTATTATTTAAGAAGCAATATTTGACAGTTTAATAATATTATAATATATCTATAAAATCTTGTGAATAAAGTACATGCCATTGAATCTTATGAAAACAAAGAGCCCCCAATATGTACGGACTCTGATGTGGCGATACATACGTTAGTTAAATTATGGTGAATTTTGAATGAATGCAGTGCTGTGAAAAAGTGCTGATACCCAGCCCTAGTCACCGGCTAATATGTTGCGATCCAGTTTTATGTAATCTTTTCTTCTGGAACAGATCCTAGAAGGAACTTCAAAGAAGATTAATCTCAAGGTGGTGTCTGATGATCAGTGCTTTTCTACTTTTAAGATATTTTTTAGTTTGGATTAACTTTTAAAAATTTCCTTTTAGTTTTTTATTATTTTTATTTTACACACCAACATCATCTACATGGACAATGTTTTGCAATTCTAAAAACACATTTTCATTATAGTTGTCAAACTGTATATTGTTCATGTTTTAATTGTTGACTTAATACCTACAATTTGCTACCTGTGACAGAAGTACATTTTCTCATGAAAATGTAACAGTTGAAGGATTCCAGCATAATCAAAAAATGCAAGAATAGGTCATATGCTGTAATGTCATTTGGTACTTTAATCTGCAACATTTCAGTAAATGATTATTTAATTTTAAAAACATTTCCATTTTTATTTTTGAGACTTCCTTTGTGAGCAGTAAGATCACTACACATATATACTTTTATTTTAAATCTATTTTTTATAATTCCCGATCCTGACAATGTCATCTACCCATTTCCAAACTTTGGAAGTGTTTTCTTTTCTGGGAATTCCTACTTTGGTTATTTTTATAAATACTGCTAAAGCACATGAGCTGTGATAATAACAGCAACAACAGAAACATAAGTAAGTTTTTCCATAGTGCATTTATTTAAGCATATTATTTACACCTGTAAAAAAAAAAAAAAGATCTTCAACTGCCTGCTTGTTAAATTAGGACACCCTGACTTTATTTTTGCTATTACATTTTAGACTAAAAAATGAGATTATATGTAACATTTAACTTTATTTGTTTTCTGATAACAGTTTACATATGAGAAGTATTATTTCTTATACTTTGAACTTTTAATATGTTTAACTGGTTAGGAACTTTACTTAATACAGAGGTGTGTTTCAGGAATATACCATTTATCTAAAGCTGATTGATGAAAATTAAAATACATTGAAAATGCATTATGTAAATGAACCCAACTGATAAAAGAATTCTTTTGTTAGATTTCTCCAGTCTACCATGATTCTTTGAAGACGTCACATGTAGGGTCCACCTATAAGTGCAAATAAAAATACAGCCATGTTTGAACTTTGCATTTTTGATACCAAAACCTGGCGTATTTACTCATCTTGCCGCAATCCCTGTGTTGTCCCTGGTTTGTGGATTTTCCTCATTGGTAAACAGGACTGCCATGGAGAACTTCCTAGTTGACACTGACTGACAAGGACATTTCTGCTGGGAGACTGGTTGGTGACAAATTGTGCTAGATGAGTGAATAAGATGGGAACGGCTGGTGAATATTATTTAAGAATTTATTTTATGCTTTTGTGGATTTCACATCTGTTATATATTATAATAGATAGAGTTTGGATGTTTTTATAAGAAAGGTACAGAAAACAAATAAGATATAACACATAACTCTGCCTAAAACAGAGCTTATGCAGTCTCTGAGATTCACTGGAATGCACTGGAGAGTGTTAGTGTGTACAAACAGTGCCAAGTAGATCCTCGCAATCTGGGTCATGGAATTGACCTTAAATGTGGCCAGATTTTGAGTTGTCATCCAGGGAAGTTACCCCTCATTATCTGTTGCTGTACCTACAGTTCACGACCACAGTCTTTCTAGGCCAGTGTAGTCCAAGGTTTAAAGTGTGCCACTGCGATCTATAAGGTTTTTTCTATAGTACACTATTTTACTCAAAACAGGTAACTAAGACCATAAATAGATATGGCTGAAGCCAAGCAAACCAACTGACTGGGGAAAAAACATTACTGCCATATAAGCAGCCTAACAAGGAAATGGGAAGAGATAACGCAGGCTATTAAAAAAAGAGTTGGTTTACCCTACTATACATATATATATATATATCTATACTAATAAAAGGCAAAGCCCTCACTCACTCACTCACTCACTCACTCACTCACTCACTCATCACTAATTCTCCAACTTCCCGTGTAGGTAGAAGGCTGAAATTTGGCAGGCTTATTCCTTACAGCTCACTTACAAAAGTTAAGCAGGTTTCATTTCGAAATTCTACACGTAACGGTCATAACGGTCGATAACGGTCGACAACGTCCGCCATGTTGAACTTTCTTATTTATGGCACCATCTTCACGAAATTTGGTAGGCGGCTTCCCTGCGCTAACCAAAACCGATGTATGTACTTATTTCGATGGTATGACGCCATTGTCGGCCGCCATTTTGAACTTTCCAACGTCACTAATTTTCCAACTTCCCGTGTAGGTAGAAGGCTGACCCCATCTTCACGAAATTTGGTAGGTGGCTTCCCTGCGCTAACCAAAATCGATGTACATACTTATTTCGGTGGTATGACGCCACTGTCGGCCGCCATATTGAATTTTCCAAACATCACTAATTCTCCAACTTCCCGTGTAGGTAGAAGGCTGAAATTTGGCAGGCTCATTCCTTACACCTTACTTACAAAAGTTAAGCAGGTTTCATTTCGAAATTCTACGCGTAACGGTCATAACGGTCAACAATGTCCGCCATGTTGAACTTTCTTATTCATGGCCCCAACTTCACGAAATTTGGTAGGCGGCTTCCCTGCGCTAACCGAAACCAATGTACATACTTATTTCGGTGGTATGACACCACTGTCAGCCGCCATATTGAACTTTCCAACGTCACTAATTCTCCAACTTCCCGTGTAGGTAGAAGGCTGAAATTTGGCAGGCTCATTCCTTACAGCTTACTTACAAAAGTTAAACAGGTTTCATTTCGAAATTCTACACGTAACGGTCATAACGGTCGATAACGGTCGACAACGTCCGCCATGTTGAATTTTCTTATTTATGGCCCCATCTTCACGAAATTTGGTAGGCGGATTCCCTGCGCTAACCGAAACCGATGTATGTACTTATTTCGATGGTATGACGCCACTGTCGGCCGCCATATTGAACTTTCCAATGTCACTAATTTTCACAATGTCCGCCATGTTGAACTTTCTTATTTATGGCCCCATCTTCACGAAATTTGGTAGGTGGCTTCCCTGCGCTAACCAAAACCAATGTACGTACTTATTTCAGTGGTATGATGCCACTGTCGGCCGCCATATTGAAGTTTCCAACGTCACTAATTCTCCAACTTCCCGTGTAGGTAGAAGGCTGAAATTTGGCAGGCTCATTCCTTACAGCTTACTTACAAAAGTTAAGCAGGTTTCATTTCAAAATTCTACGCGTAACGGTCAACAACGTCCACCATCTTGAACTTTCTTATTCATAGGTAGAAGGCTGAAATTTGGTACTTATTTCGGTGATATGATGCCACTGTCGGCTGCCACATTGAACTTTTCAACGGTCTTTGTTACTTATGGGCCCATCTTCAAGAAATTTGGTATGCGGGTTCCCAACGCTAACTGAATCCTACTTACGTACATATATACATCCATAGCCTGCAGCTCGGTTACCGTGTGAGGTGGCGTTGGGTCCCCCATCCCAACGCCTCCCACGTTGTTGGCTGCCTGCCTATATAAGGCCGTCTGTCGCTCCAGTCTCTACATTCCCTTCCTTGCTTCGCCACGGTATTCACATCTCCCTGCTGATAACTACAGCCTTTTTATTTAATCCACGGCTTCTCCGCTGTTTTATTGTTCATTTATTACGATTATAGTTATTGTATAGGTATTTTAGACTTACTTTACATTGTTCAGGTACCCATTTCCTTTATCATTCCAACCGTACCCCCATTAACATGTCTATCGAGGTAATCACCATCGATCAAAGAACTGTCACTTACCAAGTGGTTTCCATGCCCGGAGTTGGCACCTGCCTTTCCATTCTCTTTGTTACATATTGCACAGCCATATCAGGCTCACTATTGATATCCGGAGGAACATTGTGTCTTATGTATTGAATGACTGGGACAGGTTCAAGGTGCGGACTGATGACGGTACAGGAGATAATTATACTACACAGGAGCACTAGAAGAGTGAAATGCTTAAGTGTACCGAAATGGCCAAATATTTTACACCTTTGGACAACCGCCAATGCCTCTTAAACATCTTAGCTTCACAGGTGACGATTTCAGTAGTGGACACTTTGATGTTTAGAAATGTTTAAACTCTCAAAAGCTGGATGTGAAGTTATCAATGAAACTGGTTGTATACTTACAATGCTTGACAGATGCCGAATGTCTCTTCAACACAAGTCCTACAAATACTGTCGTAACTGAAACAAACCATGAAACTCAAACCGATTATGACAGCAGCAATCCAAGCTGTGAGATTTGAAACAAGATTACTGTTCACATGGCCAACTGTACGTTGCATGCTCAAGAGTAAGCTCAGCGCACAGCTACAGCTTGGTCATATT
>JANRMT010062831.1:33145927-33164423 GCA_026402145.1 Polypterus bichir lapradei
ATATATATATATATATATATATATATATATATATATATATATACACAGTAATCCCTCCTCGATCGCGGGGGTTCCGTTCCAGAACCACCCGCAATAGGTGAAAATCCGCGAAGTAGAAACCATATGTTTGTATGGTTATTTTTATATATTTTAAGCCCTTATAAACTCTCCCGCACTGTTTATAAATATTCCCCACACAGTTATACAGCATAAACCCTTTATATTATCTTAGTTATTAGGTAAGATTCATTGAAATTATGTATGTAAACACACTGTTTATATACAGTACTACAGTACTCACAAACGTACGTATCGTATATCACTGAGGAGTTTTATTTAATACGTAATACGGTTTTAAATATATTGTAATTGATTAGGTAATAAAAATACAAAGTGAAAAATATATAACATGTAAAAGCTGTACATAAAACCAAAATGTTATTTTAAAGATACTGTGGAGCATCTCCGATATCACAGATGTTACAACCATTACAATAGACAGGCCACCGGCAAAAAATACCTACAATGCAAGAAAAATCGTATAAAAATGTGTTTACAGTTACAATAAACGTACATACATGTACTAAGTATGTAGAAAATTAGTTATGGGTACTCACCAACAATGACACGACGACTTGTCCTATAACGATGACATCTACTGCACTGTCACAGCTGTTCTAAAGGAGCCCCTTCAGGCGACTGTGTAGCACCGTCATCTGGACTTTCTTCTTCCACTGAAGGCATACTAGGCAGTGTTTTGCGGGTGAGGAACATCGTGATGGGCAGTTGCTGGCGCTGCTTTTTCATTTGTGTAAAGAGGTTCCTGTACACTTCCGTGGCGCCGTCAATAGCATTTTTAAATTGCAAAGAACGAATCATTTGCGGGTCCCATTCTTCGACTGATGTCTGTAGATCTTTTGCCATACGTAGAATGGTCGCGAGACGCTCAAGAGTTAGGCCGGGGTCGTCTTCTTCCTGTGCTGGGTCTTCTTCTTCCTCGCTCGCTGACTTGGTCATCTCGGCCAAATCTTCTTCGCTCAGCGGCTCGGAGTGGGCATCAAGCAGCTCGTTGACGTCATCACAGGTCATGTCGTTGAAACCTTCTCCTCCTAGTAGTTTTGCCAGCCTGTCTTGTCAACCGCCGAGTGCTGAATTTCTTCTGCAGAAGAGCCCTTGTCGTGCACAACTTCTGGCCACAATTTCTTCCAGCAGGCATTAACCGTCCCTTTCTTCATATCGTTAAGGGCCTTCTGCACATTCACCATACACGATGTGATCATGTACTTACGCCAGTACTCCTTCAGGGAAAAGTCATCGTCCGTGTCCATTGCCTCGACCATGTTTTGCAGGCTGTTCTTGGTGTACAATGCCTTGAAAGCCCGGATAACTCCTTGATCCATTGGCTGAATCAGTGACGTTGTATTCACCGGCAAGAACTCTACTTTTACACCTTCGTAAGAAAGATCCAAGGGATGACCTCCAGCATTGTCCAGAAGTAAAAGGACTTTGAACTCCAGCCCTTTCTCTGCCAGGTAGATTTTTACCTCCGGGATGAAACATTGGTGAAACCAATCCGACGTTAGGCGTTTCGTAATCCAAGCCTTCGGGTTGTGCATCCAGTACACAGGCAGCAGGTTTTTATTCTTATTTTTCAGGGCCCGTGGGTTTTTGGACTTATAAACGAGCCCAGGCTTTATCATAAAGCCCGCAGCATTGGCGCACATGTCCAGCGTGATGCGATCTTTGTGAGCCTTAAACCCCGGGGCTTTTGCCTCCTCCTTCATGATAAAAGTACGAGACGGCATCCGCTTCCAAAATAGGGCTGTCTCATCCATATTAAACACAGTTTCAGGCCGATATCTGCCTTCCTCAATGATCGCCTTGAACGTGTCCGCGACATATTTCTCGGCTGCGGCTTTGTCTGCGGAGGCAGCCTCTCCTTGCAGGTTCACACTGGCCAAGTTGAACCTTTTTTTGAATTTTTCAAACTAGCCCTTGCTGGCAGTAAATTCAGAGCTCTCGCTGGCGTCCTACAGCAGCGTAGCTTTTCCCTTGCTTCAACATGTCCAACAATTGTACCTTTTCAGCAATTGTTAACATCTTCCGTTGGCGCTTGGGCACGGCCCCAGAAGCAGTAGCAGCAGCAGATCGTTTTGTAGACATAACGAAGGCTTGACTACGGTACGCACAAAGAAACACGTTGATTAGCTGAATCAGCGAGACGAGATGCCGACTTCACAAAGAAACACGTTGATTAGCTGAATGTGCGAGACGAGATGCCGCCTTTAAGCGAAATCGAATTCTGCGCTCCCCGTCGCAGAGCCAATCAGCACCCAGGAGCTTAACTACTCTGATTGGGTAGCTTCTCAGCCATCCGCCAATAGTGTCCCTTGTTTGTATTCAAATGGACAAACCAACAGAGGAAGCATATACAGTACACGTACCAGAAATAAAAAGACCGCAGACATCCGCGAAGCAGCGAAAAATCCGCGATATACATTTACATATGCTTACATATAAAATCCGCAATAGAGCGAAGCCGCGAAAGTCGAAGCGCGATATAGCGAGGGATTACTGTATATATATATATGTTATTTATTGCAGCAGGAGCTACCACTCTACTACATACAGACACAACAAACGGCAGGGCTTGGGCCAGGTCAATGGCCAAGTTATATGTTCCCCGCATCACCCATCGAGTGACAGTGACATTGCGCTAGGAGGCATTGAGCTTGCCACTGCCTCTTTGGCACTGTGAACCCGTGAGGTGCTACAAACCTGCGGTTGCCTTGATGACAGACAAGCAGCCATCGACAGACATGTCAATCGCACTTTGGCAAGCCGCCCCGTTGGGGAGGGTCTCAAAAGAGTTAAAAAATCTCACAGTCAAGAAGAGTAATATTTAATTCTCTCTTTACTAACTACAACAGAATAAATCAAGTGACTTTTTTCATGATGTTAAAAACTTATTTAAAACCTTAGATTAGTTAGTTGTTCTGAGAAAACAAAAAGCGGGAACTGTAATTTTAAAAAACGTGCTTTAAATTGCTTGCCTGCTAACCTAGGACATCATGATTTCAATTGTACCAGCACATTTTAATTATAATAAATTAGATCATATTTAATATTTAACTTTGTGATTTGTTTTCTGATAACAGTTTACATATAAGAGGTCTTATTTCTGATATGCTTTATTTCTTTTAGTATGCTTAACTATTTTGGGACATTACATAATACTTAATTCAGAGGTGTGTTTCTGGAGTATACCATTTATCTAAAGCTAATTGTTTAAAATAAAAACATATTAAAATATTTATGTAAATGAACCTAGCTCATAAAAGCAAGCTATCTGATAGATTTCTTTAGTCTGCCATGACACTTTGAAGAAGTCACATGGGAGCTGCATCTATAGGTGCAAATTAAGGATGGCAATCTTTGAATTTCACATAGCAATGGCTCAAGACTCTTCTTTATTTAGCATTTTCTGCAACACATCAGATACTGAATCAGGTACAAACATTCACCTCATGGTGCTGTCTGACAGTAACTCACAGTAGGATACCGTACTGCCCATATTAAATCATCAGTACCAATAACCTTCTCAAATCTAAATGAACATTTAACATTGGCTTGGTTGAGATTTATCAAATGCATGGTACGCATCTGTTTAATCTTTTACTGCAATGATTATGCCTGCAAGTAATCAATATCTAATTCAATTAATTCAATTGCTGAAACAAAAACACAGTTTTAGGACATGTAGGCTAAACACTTCTTAATTGCAAGCAAACATTCTAATTTAGCAAAAAAAGTATAAACCTGTGTGCACTGACCATGTATGTATTTTTTTTCTAACCAGCTGCTTATTTTGTTGGTCATGTGGATGTGAGGGTAGCCACAGTTGCTACATCTTCACCTTTTTTTATATCCACAGTTGTGGAGCCATATGCCGTGTTGTGTTAGAAAGACAGGCAAATAAGGCGACTCCGTGATGTAAAAATGATATATATATATATATTTACACTGTTTGACAAATTTCTACCAGTGTCTTCTTTCTACCTTTGTACCATGCACCACTATTACAGTCATGTTTTTATGAACTGGAGGTGTAGGTTTAGGATGCCAGTTGCGAAATGCCTAACAACTCTGGCATATAAGGTATCACTAATTTTTTTTTTTTTTTTCTTTTTGTCCTCTCAGTCCAAGTACTAACTGAATTTAGCCAGGGTGGCTATTCCATTTTGGCAAATAATAAATGGTTCTAATTTATAAATCACTTAGCAGTATTTTTAAAAGGAAAATGTGTTGCCTGGTTCAAAAGCCTTTTCCTTGAGGTTTGATGAAAGCTGCCACTCACTGACAACTAGCAGGACATTTGTTACCTATGGTCAATTATAACCAACCAAATCCATAGAATAAATTACTAGCAACGATTGAGATCATTAATGTTAGGTAGAATGCCTAGAAAGGGCTGGACAGTCTCGTGGCCTGGTACCCCTACAGATTTTGTTTTTTTATCCAACCGTCTGGAGTTTTGTTTGTTTTTTCTGTCCTCCATGGCCAATGGATCTTACTTTCATTCTATGCTAATTAGTATTGCCTAATTTTATTTTTATATTGTGTCTTTCTTCATCCTGTAAAGCACTTTGAGCTACATCATTTGTATGAAAATGTGCTATATAAATAAATATTGTTGTTTTTTTTGTATTCATTCTCATTTCTAGAAGGAAAAAGCTGACTAAATGTTGGTCTTTAGGAAAGACCATAGGCAATATTTCGTTACAAAATTTTCCCCAAGGACAATTTTATGCACCTGCATGTTCTATTGAAGTGCCCCTAGGAGACATTTCAGGCACTTTGTAATGGTATGCAAAGTTGCTCCCAGGGTGGGATTAGTCCATAAAATTCTGGTTTAGGACCATAACATTTGCTCCAAGTAAATAACTGTGTTCAGTTCTGCAATTTATTTTAACTTGTGCAACACCACACCCAGTTAGATAGGAGGAGGAGGTTGGGAGCATGTGCTGATCACAGCACGTTGCCGCACTCACCACACGATGAACCACCTGGATTCAGACCCACGTGCAGCACTAACACCTCAGCACCACACTGGAACAGTGTGAGGTTTTTTCATGGTGGTTGGAGTGATAAAGTGAAGGTGATATAATACAACAATACAAGGAAAAAATAAAGTTTCAAGTTAATGTTAACTTTAAAGTTATAGCTGTAATCCCTAAAATATAATTCTAAAATTTATTGCAAATGTGACTAAGGTTAACAACTAATTTTCATTCATATGAAAAAAAATTTTAAAAAATGAAGAAAACTAATTTTCATCAGAAGTTGCAGGTAACTTATATGTAACCCAAACTATACTTTCATAGTAAAGCTGACTGACTCATAAAGAAAATGTAAAGCGTGATTCGGGTATCAATACAATTTTCTATCAAACCTTTTCACATTATATGTTATAGTAAAACATATGGCAAAAAAGCAAAGGCAGTACATGACTTCTGCACAAAAAAACATGCATTACATATATACTCCCTTCTGAACTTCCTGTACAGATTGACCAGACAGTTCTCATGCATTAAAATTAATTTAACTGTGTCACTCTGCCCAATTCTTTGTAATTTCTTTAAAGTGGGCATCAAAAAACTGAAAACCTTTGGAATGGTTACTTATCTAAAAATATACAACTAGATATCTGTTGTGTTTAGTGCAAATTACACTTATGCATAAAAACTTTTTTCGTACTTGTGGACCACTATACAAGTTGGTTTGATATGAAATTCAAATAACATATCGATATTTAAATGCTGACAAATAAACAAACCAAATTAAAATGGTACAAAAGGGGTGTTTTTTTTTTTAATCATGCTTAACTTTGATTTTCTAAACATCAATCAGTTTAGGTACGGTAGTTATTTATTAGAAACATAAACCTTTACTTTTTATTTCATTCTCAAATCTATCAGGTGTTTAGATCTTTACTTCTGCCACATTCATCCATTTTTAAATAATATATATTACATGAAATATGAAAACTTTAGACAAAATATAATTTACATTTTGGAAACTATTACTGTTATTCGCTGGGATCTATTTTGTAAAATTATAGCATAGCATCTCTTAAATATATGCACCTTTCAACTATAATTTTTGTCCAGTAATGTATAACAGTTTATCCAATATAGGGTTGCATGAGATACAGGTACTGGAAGAGTACCGAAAAAAACCAAACTTTAAAATGGTATGGTATCTGCATTTTGGGATATTTGATACAGGAAGAAAACATCAGCTTTCTTCTCAATCGCATCTTTATTGCAGCTGTGGAAAAATTTGCATTTCGTTGACTTCACAAAATGAAAGTACATGATTTGATTCAATCAGGGCTTCATGGTTTCAATAGGAAAGTGGTGTGTACTGCAGTGTACCATTGAGGTAAACAGTTCTGCAGCACATCAAGAAGGCTGGAGTTTGGACTTATTCATTATTTGTTTTGGAATTGTTTTGGTATAGGCACTGAGGTTTGAAGGCTGGCATCGATGCCCAAGTCAAAAGGTTAGTACTGAACAAACAAAAATCCAATACAAACATGTTTTAGTTTATACATGTTGCCTAATCTGTCTACCTATGTAAAGTAGATGTTCAGAGGGACCACAGCAATAACTTCCAAAGTACAGGACATTCTGCACTAAGAAACATTGTATATCTTACTTGAGCAATATATACAAAATATCCTCTGTACTCTTTTTATAATTAAATTTTAAAATAATTAATAGCTTTATGAAAACTGTTCAAAAAGGTAGCCATTCAAATCACAAAGTCAATTGGAACTGTGATGCAACATTGTCACTGAATGATAATTCATTTCATTTATTAAAAAAAATTACTTTTATAGCTTTTTAACTAATAAAACCTAATCTCCAACTTGGCTCCACCCACTATGATAAACAGTACCCAAAGACTGTAGGTAATTTAACTTACTTTGCATTGCTAAGCCAAATAATTAGATAAAGTAGCACATTATCATTAAAATTTCCTAATTGTAAAATCGGCTGCAGCAAAATCCTGAAGCCTACGTACAGGTTTGGCAATACACTCACTCAGATATTTCTAATATTGTTTATTTTTGATTTGTTTATTTTTCTGACATTATCTAAATATTTTTGAACTATAGCTAATAAAGCTAGAAAATGATGTATGAACAGTCCCCTGTAGCCACAAATGCACACTTAGGGGAGACCTTCAGGGCTTCTGCAAAGTAAGCAACCCCATTAAAGGAGAGTGGGCACTGATGGTACCTTTCTTTCCTTCCTCATTTGCAGCTCTGAAGGACAGCAAAAGGATGACACCTGACCATGCCTCTCGAGCATGCCAGGAAACCATACCCCTTTCTGGGGACAGAACTATATATTTGGCCCAATCACCAAAAGTGACCATTCAATTTATTACCACACGTAAAAGAGACAGAGCTCATGGACTCCATATGCAAGCCTTTCCTTTGTATACTGTAATTCATGGCAGTGGCTGTTTATTTTCTTAGCTTTGAATTCAGCTTTAAACAGAGTTTGCCGAGGAGGTACCCCAAGCTTTGTGGTCCATTCAGTTTGTGACATACATTTATACATATACACACATATACATAGACACAGACACACACACACATATTTTGTATATGTGTGCATATATAAACACACATACACATACTTTATACAAGAGGCTGCTGCTGATTAATCACTATTAATGCATGCAATCAAGGCATAACAATTTCTGTGATTCATTTCTTATTTTTTTGTCTCACTGATGGGTAAGAGAGTTAGACTTATTTATAATTTCCCTAATCCCTAAACCCCTAATTTAATATGGTTATTTTTACCATGCTTCACATGTAATGGAGAAGTGCCAAATAAATCAATCTATTAACGGCAGTAGCATATCACTGGTGCTTGATATTTTCCTATGTTGTTTCTTGATAATGAACTTCATCCACCCACACACACACACACACACACACAAGTAGGTTTGCCATCTGTCCCTTATATTACAGGACTGGCCCATATTGGAACATAAGATTCTGTGTACCGTATTGAATCAATAAGAGAGGTGATTTGTCCCATATTTTCAAACACATCATTTCATATATATATATACACTAGCTCTTAAAAGTAGAGATAATAACATGAGAACAATTACAATCAAACCAGTTACAAAAGTGGAGTGAATGAATTTCATTTTCCACAAAAGTTGCAGAACAACAAGTACTGTGTAAAGAATTAAATTGCGTTCAGCAAAAAAAAGGATGCTACACACCACCCATGAAATGTAAGAGGTTGTTGAGGTATACATCTGGGTGTGGGTCAGCCCTGTCCCTGGCGACAAATACTCATCAGTCACCCATGGAGGCATAACTGATCTGAAACAGCATGATGCTGTTACCCATGGTGTTACCCATGTCCAAGCATCTAAGAAGTAGGAGACAAAGAGTAAAAATCAATCTATTTCTAATACCTCATTCACACTTCCCCCAAAGTAGACACAGTATGTTGTTGTTTAATCAATTGTATATTACCTACTGTAGCCTACATTTCTCAATTATATTAAAAAAATCCTGGAACAAGATAAGACTTTTTCAGAGAGATAATTTCGTGTTCCATGTGACAAGACTTTAAGCCAAGAGATTTAACCACACCCAGGGCCGGAAATAAAAGACACAGAGTAGATGACAAAGTAGAACATCGTAAAGAGGTCCAAAAACACTGGTATGATACACATGCAGAGCAGGTTAGAGACAATGAAAGTACTATAATTTGAAAGTCTCAAAAAAATGATAGTAAAGTTTGCATTAGCACAAACAAAAGTAAATTATTACTCTGTGAAATAACGTAACAGCAAAAAGAGATTGAATATATGAACATAGGTGATATGACAGAAGTATTTAGATATTGTTCGGATTTAAACTTTAAGTCAGAGACTTGTAGATCATCTAATTCGTGTTGCCATCAGGGAAAAGTAGTGTTTCTTCCCAATGAAGAGGCGTATCCATGAGAATTAAAAGTTTTGTTTTTTGGTGAAAGTGAAATCCACATACGCAAGCAGCAGAGACGCGAAGTGGCAGGCGATCAGAAGATCAAAAGATGTTGACATGTTAGTCATTCTTGCAGAAAATCTAGAAGTCGCAAAAGCATTGTAGTTTTGGGTGTTACTGTTCTGAACCATTGTTTACAAAGCACCAAATTAGATTTTTTTTTTGAGTTTATATTTATTGTTTTGTTTTAATACTTTTATGTATACTCTTTACAAAAAATTGTAATACTTACTGAGGTAACATTTAATGACATCTGTAACATTTCATTGTACTACTTCAGTAACAGTATTTGTTTTTTCATCAATGTAAAAAAATGTTGCCCAGATAAAAATGTCTTTACTTTTATTGTTTGCAGAACTTTACCTGCTTTTAACACTAGAATTACCAGAGCCTACGAAAAAACTCGTAAAACCGTCCCACCTTAAATCGCTTCTTAAAACCGTTCTCACCTCTCCGCTAGCGTCTTTTGCGTATGTTCCGAACAACGATCTATTATTTCCACTCTAAAACTCCACTTCACTCCCAGAAAATCAATCAAGACATGAGCTGGGAGAAGTTTATGCACATTCTAAGTCGTTGGGGGGATGGAATAGCCGGCTACTTGCAGCTTTTCTTTTATCAGCACATTTAGATTAACAAAAGACGCTGGCGGAAAGGTGAGAACGGTTTTAAGAAGCGATTTAAGGTGGGACGGTTTTACGAGTTTTTTCGTAGGCTCTGGTAATTCTAGTGTTAACAAAACACTGTAGTACTTTCATTTAATGACTAAAATTTCTATTATTCATTTCCATCAATGTTAGGATTTTAATGTACAGTATTGCAATGTATTTAAATACATTTTTTATTGAATTACATTGAATACTGCATAGGGTATTGAAAAAGGCATCAAATTTCAATATTTTACTTATTCTCAAATGGAACTTCAAAATATTGGTATTGTGACAACCCTAGTGAAAATGTTCAACTACCTTCTCTAGATATTCTACTAAAACCATTATTTATATTAAACAGGGATAAACAGGACTCTTTTATGTTAACTCGAGAGTTGGCCCAATATTTACTTTATTCTTGGATCACTAAGATTGAGGCTTTTTAGACTGTCCTCCACCACACCAAATCTTAAATTTAATATCAGTGTGCAGGGGCTTTTTAGTTTTACCTACCCTAATCCTAATTTTAATATCCTAACCCTAATCTTAAGATTGTATATTGGGCCATGAAGTTCATTAGTATTCATCGGGGTCACAGTATTAACTATTGGATTCATTTTTTTATGTTTTTTTTTCTTTTTAAGCACCTCAATTTAAATAATTAAGTGTTTTTAGATACTCTATTAGGTTTCACTTTAGTTGAAATTGAAATCTTTTATTTCAACATTTTTGAAATATTCTAGGATCTGTTGATTAACTGCAAGTTAAACTATAACTTATTTTCATGCAGTTTTAATACAGAACTATTATGTATTTCAAAACATTTATAATAAGGATAGTTTGAACTGCATTTAGCAACAAATTCGACAGTATCTTATTACACATTAAGAGTTTTTGTGATGGAACACGGGAGGGGTGCAGAAATGCTTTAAATAAGATTTTATTTATAGAGCCAGTGTGCCTCTGCCCTCTACAATGTCTTCAAACCTAACCTAGCACATTGTTAAGTGAGACAATACTGTACTTCTTATTCTTTGTTTGTTTTCAGGTTTTGCTTGATCAGGCTTTGATATTGCTAATGCCTGCACACTAAAGCTGAAATAGCCATTGAACTGGACTCTTAAGTACAGTAATTACTCATATTTGTAAATGACATCTCATTCACCCCTGTACCTTTTTAAATTTGTGTCATTTGTGGGAGTCTGTAGGTTAGAGACATTTTACTTCTTGTATGGACCATAATCACAAAAGGAATTTGTCACTGGGCTTTAATAGGCCCTGTGTTTTGAGGGAAGACTCCCAAAGAGGACAAAAAAAAAAACTTATGGGGTCTAAAAATGGAAAATATTTTGGGAAAGGCAATTTAGAGAGAGACCATCTTCCAAGTTGGTTGGGAATGTAAAGGGTGTCAAAAAAATAGGGTAGATAGAATACACCAAACAGAACACACGTAATCCTCTTCATAAAGCTAGATGGTCAATCTATTATTGCCACCACAGAAATATAATAGTACTTTGTTCTTGCACAGCGCTCCATTACAGGTTAAAAGGTGCATTTACTGGTTAAAAAGTTAACGCATAATTCTTTCCCGCACAGAATGATGTAGTCATTTGTAAGTGCAAATAAATAATCTGTGTTTTCTTAATTTAGTAATGATTACTTGAATAAATAATTAGTATTTCTTTCATAGTGTTTTTCAACATTTATCTTAGTAATGGATAAATGGTTGACAAAGAATCTACAGAAAACACCGGTCACTGAAATGGAAGAAAAGGAAGGATCTGTTGCAAATGAAACAGACAATTAAAAGAAGTTAATAAAAAAAAGCTTTCAACAAGTTCCCAATTAACAAAACAATGAAAAATAATAAGAAAGTATGATTCTGATTACTGATTACTTACAATTCGGATTTCAGAATGGTGATAAAGAAGACCCATGTTCACAGTGTGTTGTTTGCTGCAAAATTCTCAAGAACTAGATATTGCAACTGAACAAATTACATCGGCATATTGAGACAAAGCAATCAGATTTGAAAAACAAGCTGCTTCTTTTTTTTTAGAGAAACTATAAGAAATAAATACATTGAAAGATACATTTTCTTATCACAAGCATGAATGAAAACACTATGCATGTTTCATACCTCATTAGCGTGTGAACTGCATAATTTGGTGTTTCATGCTCCTAGTGATAAAAGATGCTGTTGGAGTTACGTTTGGTGACAAGAGCTTAAAAGAGGTTAAATCCAATAATACAGCTGCATGCAAAATCGATGAAACGTCCCCACGGGCATCAGCTTACCAGGGTTAAAGCAAGTATATTTTTTTCACTGCAACTAGAAAAGTCCACCAATGTACAAGTGTTGTCTCAATCAATTGGTTTTATACATATTATATAGAACGATGATTGGCTTGGAGATAAGCCCTTTAGTAAAACAATTATTGAAGGTATGAGAAAGAAAATTTGCCACTCATGACACTTGTGTAAAAACAAAGGGTCTGTACTGGATAAATTGTGGAGGTATATTTATGGACAGTGCACAAGCTATGTGCTTTAAAAATACCAGTATTGTAACTCAAGCTCTTTGAGAGGCAACAGTTCAAAAACTATGTTAGACTATTTGAAAATCATTTTAAACATTGTCATGAAAATTGTAAATTTCATCAAAACTAAGCCATTACAGTGACGATTATTTGAAAAACTGTGCGAGGAGATGGGAAGTTTTCATAAATCACTTCTTCATTGAGGTATATTGGCTGTCAAGGGACAAAGTGCTGACAAGCCCTGTTGAACTTTGCAATGAAGTCACAATGTTTATGGATTGAAAAACTTTTAAGCAAAAAGCGATGCATGATAAGAAGCTTGTACTGAAGCTCACATATTTGGCAGATAAATTTTCAAAATTAAATGAACTGAATTTATACTTAAAAAGAATGGAAATATATTTATTTATGCTATATTTACAGCACAATAAAATCTGACGTTTCAAAAAAAAAAAAAAATTTTTTTTGGGAGAAAAAATTTAAATGACCAAAAGTATGATGGCTTTGAAACATTTAAAATCTTTTATTATTGAAAATGAAGTGGAGCCAGCTGATGACTTACTCTTTCTGATAGTTGCAAAGTTAGACTTGTTGAAAGAAAATTTATTACTTCCTCGAAGAGATGAAAAATTGTGAGAAAAAAAATCTGAAGTGCAAATCCTCTTCTGATCAATAACGTGGCTATTGAAATATTAACGAAGGCAAATGAAGAACAACCGTAGATCCCAGAATAGAAATGAAGAATTTCGTCCTAGATTTTTGGCTTAGAGTTTGGGGGTCGATTTATACAACGAGCATCGTTTCAGATTAAAGATTTCCAGCACAATGGCGGTTTTGCCGATCAATACGGAAGTAAATAATGACGAAACCACAGAGCCATCTTTCAGATGAAGAAGTAACTTTGCATGCCAGTACTTTAAATTAAATAAAGAATTTATTCAAAAAAAAGTGTTTTAGTTGTTGATTTTATTAATAAAATTAATAATAAATTATCGGGAAGTTTAAACTAAAACTTTTTCTTTTGATTTACGACCAACATCTTGCGTTACGACCCGAATGCGGTCACGTGTATCCGCTTGCGCGATTGTAAACAAACAACCGAGAGCGTTAGTAGCGTCAGTTGGAGCCCAGATACATGTGTTTGTGGATGTAATTTCGGTCATTGCAGTGATTTACCTATATATATAATTCACTAAGACCATGCAAGCAAGACACATAATTGCTAAGGAAGGAAGAGAAGGTAAAGAAAGCGATCACAATCGAAACGAAGATGGAAATTGTGTGGAAATATGAGAGTGCTGTTCGTGTGACCGATCTCGCTAATATGTACAGCATGTTGAAATCCACCATCTCGACAATTTTACAAAGAAAAGATTTGCATAAGGAGGCTCCTTCTAAACAATAACCACCTTCCGTTTCATTCTCCTCCTCCTCCCTTCCTGCAGCCCAAAAATGTCAAATTAAATGGTGAGTACAGTATGAAATTGTTGTTTCTAGAATAGAATAGAATGCCTTTTATTGTCACTATACACATCTACAATGAGATTAAAAGCAGCTCCTTCAGTGCAGAAAAAAAGTTCTGTATAGGGCTTGTATGGTTGTTTTTTTAGCCTTAGCATAACGCCGGATCTGTGGCCCCGCTTCTACTTTCTTTCCCTCCTCCGTCTGCATCGTCTCCTAGACCTGACAACAATCCACGAAGAGCCCGCTGGTCTCGCTATGTTGTCTGGGATGTTGTGCGTGTGATGAAAAACACTTGAAACAGATGTCTGGCTCTGGACACCGATGTCTATAAGGTTCTGACAAGTATAGCGGATGTTCGCCAAACCGATCGTGCACAAACAAGGAAAAAAAAAAAAAGTACAAAAACAACAAAAAAGTGCACTAAAAAGGAGAGCCCTGAGCCACTGCGTGCCACCATGCTCCTAGCTTAATCTAGCCTACTTCTGGTAGGCTAGGCACTTTTTATAACTTTTTGGTTAGTACATTAGAAAAATTATTGGTGTTTTGGTAAATTATGCACATTATACAACCCTTTTTTATTATGAAAAGGTTAAGTAACAGTTGCAGTGGGAGGTTCGGAACGCATTATGGGTTAGCCTTCGCGAACGAATTAAGTTCTTAAGTCAAGGGTCCACTGTATTGCGTATTTAAGTTAGTCAAATTTATAACGAGTCTCCGGAAATCCACCCGCCGATGTACCGTATTTGCGTATATAGTTTCAACAGAAAGGCTTCATTTTACCAAACTTCTCCGCAATCACTTCCTGGTTTCCATCAAAAATGCCGGCAGTCTCAAATTCTCACCGATAAACATGATAAATATACCTGAAGAGACACTTTTAAGGAAATTTAGAAAATTTTGCTTGGAGAAGGGGGTCGGCTTAAATACCGGTCATCGGCAAATACATGTAATTTAGTAGGTAGAGAAGGGGGTCGGCTAATATACCGAGTCGGCTTGTATTCTGGGATCTACGGTAATTGATCTGTCTGAAAACAATTAATTGAAAATTAATTTTGATCGCAAAAAATGATAATAGTTTTGATGGTCAGTTCAACACACCTATCCAACTCTAAGGCAAAAGATGGCTCAAAAGAGATTCTTTTAGTATTTTACAAGTAAAAGAACAGTCAAGGAGGAGGTGAAATGTATCAGAAATAGTAAAGAGGAATTAAAAAATACAGACATTGAACTCCTCTAAACTTGCATTTTTCTAAGATCTTCACATAAGTGATTTGGAAATTGTAGAGGAAGAAATGCTACTTAGATTAAATTGGCTGAAATCAACCAAATCACCAGGATCAGATAATGTTTATCCTCAAGTTAGGGAGTACATATAAACATGTGACGTATATTTTTAGGACATCGTATTGATCCACAGAATGGATTCTATCCCACTGTTCTCACATGGTTTGTTTTATATGTTTCAAATTATTTTTAATATTACTTAGTTCTGCAGACGGAACTCACTGAGCCCAACTACATTTAGACATGATGTCACCACAGGGTTTTGTTCTGTGACAACTCTGCCAGCAAGAGATGTAATTCTGAAACATTATAAATAAAGACATAGTACAACTCTATATCTCCAGTTCTTACATCACTACACTAACTTCTTGTAAAATATGAAGGGAATTTTAAATCCTCCCTTTGGCATAAAAAGCCCAGAAATTCTGTAGTATCAGCTTATTTTACTGGACTTTTAATACATAGACCCAAGATCTTAAGATGCAGGTGTATGTTTAAAATTCTAGGAATCACAGGCCTAGCCTTTACCTAAATTGATCCCAAACTCTTAAAGGGTCCACCCATCAATATTAGAGAATATTTAAAGTGTTTAAATCAAATCTGAAGACATAATTTTTAACAGCAGAAAGCTAGTAAAAATGTCTACTGGTTCTGTTCAGTTTTCTACTTTATACTTGTTACAACAGCTGTGTTTAGAATTGTCTGTGTCAAAGATGGACCTATTGCTAGACATTTACTGAATTCTGGTGTAACAATTATCAAGATTAAATGCTAGTACAAGGTTTCACCATTCCAATACTGCAGCTTCATCAAAAGCTAGACAACCTCCCCTGACTTTGCCATTAGGCATACGCAATCAAACATCCAACCCTGCAGGTAAGCCCTACTACCTCTTCCTTGACTGGATGATCCCTGGTTTTTGCAATCTGTTCTGCATATTAGGTAAAATCCACACATCTGTCTGAACACTGTTCTTTCAAATTGAGAATATTAACAGGTTTTGCCTTTGCAACTGACCCTCCCATAGTCAAAACATCACCCGAAACTCATTATAAGGGATGTTTTAAATGGAAAACAGCTGGCTACCTCACAGGTTATTGCAAAGTTTAAGGAAGGAAAAAATACAAAAAAAAGGAGAGTGCTGTACCAAAACTGAAATAAGCCTATCTAAGGAGCCATAACGATCTTTCTCTTCTGAATCGGCAATGAAGAGTTTGAAAAAACACACAAAATGCCCAGAAGAACAGTTGCATGAATTTTACTGCTCATCTCTCCAAACACATACCATGAAGTAATAATTAGTTTTGATCAGTCCACTGCCAGAAATTTTTTTGTTTTATTGATCTATGCAAAGACAAAAAGCCACACTTGAAATTTCACCTTCGGGGTGCCAGTGCCAACCAAATCCACTGCTGATAGTTAGCCACGTGCATGCTTATATTCTTTAAACACAAACACATGCTGGGCAAAGTTAAGCAAGGAGCTAAAAATATACACATTCACTGTTCTATGTGGGAACATTACAGATTATAAGTATTCATGTTTTAAAAGCAAGGGTTTATTTAAATTTTTTTTTGGATGTCACAGCAGGGTAATTTACCATGCTTACCCCAGACAACTGCAGGATCATCCCAATAAGAAAAGATCAAAAGTGCCAGAATGTTATATATTTCTTTGAGTAGCCAGTGGGCCAATCGCACCCACGTCATGCCTTTTGTAAACCATCCTGGTTATGTCTAGTTACGTTAGAAACGACAGGATGTTCCCTGTACGCAAAGCGCACCAAGATCTCCCCTATAAGTGTAAGAAGTGGGCTAGTGGTGCCACAGGCACGTCTGTGCCTAAAAAAAAAATGAATGAAAGAGTGTAGTGTTAGGGATGATACAGTGAGAAAACAATGGAGGCAATAGATTATTACAGCAATAAACTTGATGATCAAAGCAAGCAAAAATAAGGTGAAATGTGAAAATTCAAGAATTAACTTTTAGGATATTCAAGGAGGAAAGAAAGAATAGTTTAGAGCAGACATGGGCATTGTACAGCCTGAGAAGGTGTGGACGGCAAGTACTTCCCTGAGCGTGTCAATCTGCATCACAGCTAGATTTGACTGTTGTGATGCAGATCACAATTGATATGTACGGGAAATTACGGAAGATTTCATCAGAAAAGACAGATCATAAAAGAGGGAAACTGTGAGAAACTGAATCAGAGAAAAGGGTGATACAGAGATTTTTCATGTTATACTTAATATAGGAAGAAAACACCTGTTGTTAATTTGTGTCCTGTCTGCATTTTCTACAAAGACAAAAATGAGCAGTAAAAAACAAAAAGTTGATGCGAAAAACAGATTATTCAACAAATCCTAAGTACTTTTTTCATGGAGGTTAGCAGTAAAGCAATCTGTTTGGTATGTAAAACAGCACATCTCTGCATTTAAAGACTATAACTTGAGCAGTCATTCTCGAGACCAAGTATGCCAAAAAATACAGAAATTTATATGAAGGTAAGGTGAGGATTGCAGAAGAATTGTTAGCTAAACTGCAAAAACAGAAGTCTTTTTACAAAGCTTTATACAGCAAAGGAAGGAACATTAAAACCAGCTATATATTTGCTCACAAAATTGCCAAAAGAAGCAAACCAAAGATGCAAACCAACGCCTCCCACGTTGTTGGCTGCCTGCCTATATAAGGCCGTCTGTCGCTCCAGTCTCTACATTCCCTTCCTTGCTTCGCCACGGTATTCACGTCTCCCTGCTGATAACTACAGCCTTTTTATTTAATCCACGGCTTCTCCTCTGTTTTATTGTTCATTTATTACGATTATAGTTATTGTGTAGGTATTTTAGACTAACTTTACATTGTTCAGGTACCCATTTCCTTTATAATTCCAACCGTACCCCCATTAACATGTCTATCGAGGTGATCACCATCGATCAAAGAACTGTCACTTACCAAGTGGTTTCCATGCCCGGAGATGGCACCTGCCTTTTCCATTCTCTTTGTAATATATTGCACGGCCATATCAGGCTCACTCTTGATATCCGGAGGAACATTGTGTCTTACATATTGAATGACTGGGACAGGTTCAAGGTGCGGACTGATGATGGTACAGGAGATAATTATACTACACAGGAGCACTAGATGAGTAAAATGCTTAAGTGTACCGAAATGGCCAAATATTTTACACCTTTGGACAACCGCCAATGCCGCTTAAACATCTTAGATTCACAGGTGACGATTTCAGTAGTGGACACTTTGATGTTTAGAAATGTTTAAACTCTCAAAAGCTGGATGTGAAGTTATCAATGAAACTGGTTGTATACTTACAACGCTTGACAGATGCCGAATGTCTCTTCAACACAAGTCCTACAAATACTGTCGTAATTGAAACAAACCATGAAACTCAAACCAATTATGACAGCAGCAATCCAATCTGTGAGATTTGAAACAAGATTACTGTTCACATGG
>JANRMT010062831.1:33204423-33221496 GCA_026402145.1 Polypterus bichir lapradei
AGTGAGTGAGTGAGTGAGTGAGGGCTTTGCCGTTTATTAGTATAGATGCACGAGCGCATAGGAAGCAGCTTAAGGACCCGACGTGCAATGCAACAAGTCGTGCCAGGGGACAACAGTAGGGTACTAACCTCTCTCTCTCTCTATTTCCTCAGAAAAGACGAAGCACTGCCGCCATAATCTCGCCCAGACGACTCAAAGAAATGCAACACTTCCGAGTCCCTTTCTACCCTCTGGTTCCCGTTTGATGACATCAACTACCCATCCATCACCACGGTTTTCCCAGCATCCCACTGTCTGATTTCCGATCTGGCTCCTTAAATTGTCCGTATACCCATCTTTCTGGGTCTAATGATTTTCTTGAATTATTTTGACCTTGATTTACAGTATATGGGGCTAACAACCCCAAACCTTTCACGTTGTTGTCTGTATTTATTACAATATACAGTATCTCACAAAAGTGAGCAAACCCCACACATTTTTGTAAATATTTTATTATATCTTTTCATGTGACAACACTGAAGATATGTCATTTTAATACAATGTAGTCAGTGTACAGCTTGTATAACAGTGTAAATTTGCTGTTCCCTCAAAATAACTCAACACACAGCCATTAATGTCTAAACCACCATTAACAAAAGTGAGTACATACACACACACACACACACATATATATATATACATATATATATATATATATAATTTTGTGACACATGTGCACATGGGAGGCAGCTAAAGGGCTTGAGTAAGGACAGTTCTGAGATATACCGGGATGTGGCAGAGTGCACCGACTCTTTTTCTCCCTTGCCTTCAGACCATTCACAGGAGCTTCCACCTGGTCCTCTTGACGTCACTTCCGGGACCGAGCCAATGGAAGGAGATCTTGCCGGCTCCGGCCCCTGTGATGTCACATACAGACTTGCAACAATGCCTGAAGACCTACATGAGCCCTACCCCTTTGACTTCACTTACTGTCTTCCCCTTTAAAAGCCTCCACCTTTTCCCTATTCCCTCAGTTCTGTTTTGCACTTGGTTTTGTGCACATCAGTGCTGTATCAATACAAGCAACTTCGCAGCCAGGAAACCAATTATATGGGTGGCTGCCCCAAACCTTTGCATGACTCTGTGTCGAGTTTGTGACAATATTATTTATATATATATATATATATATATATATATAATATATAAATATATGAGTACATAGTATATATACATCTCTTAACAACTACTTGAAAATAATAAAGCACACTGCATATTGCAGCTAAACCACTGATACAAAAATAAAATATATTTCTTCTCAAACACACATCATTAAGACAAGACATTAATTAAAACAAACAAAATTGTGTCTTTTTGTAGAGGCATTAATCAATTTCAATCTACATTTTAACATTTCTTTTTCACTCTGTAAATGGCACAATACAAAAGATAAAGCTAGGATATTCCTAGCTTCTGGTTCAAATCACCAACAGCCAGTCACAGTGCTACAGTACTTCTGCTAGACTGAGAATGCATATCTCTCATGCCATATTTAATCCAGCATCACAATATCACAATGGCTGATAAAATGCTGTATCAGCAGAGAGAAGAACTATGTCTACAAAAAAAAAACAAAAAAAAAAAAAAAACACACATATAACTGAGATTCAGTTTCCCACTCTTGCAATGCTCTGTTACATTTCCATGAGAAAGCCTGCAATTCAGTATTACAAAAAAGAAGCTTCCTTTAACTACATTAAAAACAGCATCATTCTGAACAGAAACAAGCTGTGTGGAGGAACATTTCATACCTTTACTAGGTCTCTCATACATTAAACCAAGAAAGCAATTTTAAATATATAACCACAATAATTTTGCAAGATGAGGGGATTTTATTATACTTATTATAACTGAATGTAACACACAGCTCTTCAAAGTTTTAAGTAATTAATACAACTTCATTCACTCATCAGGAGGCCAAAGATGCAGCTGATGCATCCATGAGAATGGAAACATGAAGCTATAAAGAAAACCATTCAGGCTGACAAGAATCAAATGCTATTCATAAACACAAACATTTAAATAGCAAGAGGAGACTATACATTTTTTAAAACATGCAGTTACGTACTTCAACTGTACAATAAATTTAAAATTAAAGACCCTAACTTCTTTCAAGTTTGTCAGCATGGTGTCCATCCAATTAAGAATAAATAAAATTCTACCATCTATTAAAACAGTTTGCTTCAACAGATGTGAAAGACACCATTACTGCAAACAAAAATATTTCCTTTGAACAAATCAAAAAACAGAATAAAAATTAATTAAGCTTTCTAAAATTGCATTAAAATAAAACAATGCAAATATCATATTTACACTTTTACTCAGGAAACCAATGTGTAAGTTTAAACTTTTATGAAAGAAGTCTGGAAATCAAAAAGGGTAAATTCAAAAAATGAAAAACAACACACTGACAGGAACCATACAAGTTGGTCTTAATGGCATATCTAGAAGACAACATTATTTAATTTGTACACGCATATAAAAATAATTTACAAAGGATATAAAAGGTAGTGCTTTTAATTTATCACCGAGTTAATGTATAAGATTTAAAAGTACTGTATGCAGTAATTTAAAAAGCAGTCAAGTGGAACTTCAAGTGATGACATGAGTTTTAACAAGGGTGGTTGGGCCTTTTTTACAACTATCTTTTTGTTTCATTCAAGGTTACAATTCTACACAGCATGTGCTGCAAGAATCGAAATTTCTATTAAACTCTTTACAAGATGACCCCAAACTGAAGAGATGCAGTGATTAAAAGGACTGCCAGTCTTACAAGTCTTATGAAAAAATGTAATATTCAAAAAACATTGCTAGTTTTTAAAAATGCCATCGTGTAATTAAAGAAGAAGTGTATGGAAATGCACAACAATATACATCTAAAACAAGTGCATATATTTCATTAATACACCTATTTAGTTATGTTACTTGCATACCTTTAAAGATATCTGTACACTGTATGCAGTTGACAGGATAGCCAGAGCAACCCAACCTTAACTTTAATCTTTGTTGCAGTTTATAATACAGGTCTTGGTTATTACATTCCGTTTTCTATTAGGTTCTCATAAAAAAGTATAAAAACATACATCAATCATGTTTAACACTAAAACGTTTTTTAAAAGCAAGTAAAAGGGTAACCAAGAACAAAGTGAATAGTTTACTGTAGTGCATACACCCACTTTATTTGTGGGCAAGGAACAAAAGGCATATTTGAGAACAGTATATGAATATCTATTTGAAATATGAATTTAAGGAAAAAGGCAAAAATAAAATTAAACCATACTTGCAAAACAATAAATACGATTTTTAAAATGAGATGAATTAAATCATTATTCTGAAATGAATGTAAGAAGTGAAAGGTCTTAAACATGGGTGCGTGTCACATATATACACACACATATACATATACACACACGCACATTTTTTTTTCTGTAAGAAAAACCCTAACCCTTTACTGTTGTATAAGAATCATACTATGTAAATTCAAACGATTGTAACACAAGACTGCCTTTCGTAGTACCTGCACAAGAGCAATGGTGCATTCAGCACTTATCCAGAGTAAAACCCAATTATAGCCAGATGTTCCCAGTGAAACCCATAAACGCCTATTCGTGACATGCACGCCTTATTCCACACCACTTTCCAACAACACCCTCAGTGTACAAGTATATATAGTATATATTCTGCGGCAATTGCATCAGAAGGCACCGATGGGTCAGATGGTTTCTAGCAAGGCTGCAGAACTGCTCCCGTTGTTTTTTTTTTTTGTTTTTTTTTTAAACCGGGCCAACGTAGCACCGGTCAACGGACGCCGTTCAGATCTTACAATGCCACCCAACATCCGGGCAGAAGACACAGTCAATGCAACCTTGTACAGAACGGGCCATCACCAAAACAGAAACGTGCATGAAAGGTTGTAACGTAAAGAAAAAGGCACCACTTACTTTCCAATCACTTCACAGAGCTCGTATACATCTTCAAACAGCACGTCGTCGTCGGCCATGGTCCAAAAAGAACGGGAGAATAATCCCTAGAATTGATCACCCACCCAAAACGACAGATCGCTGTCAAATTAGAAAAATGCAATCGGCAGTTGCACACTTGTGTGGCTGTATGTTTCTTCTTGAGCAAAATGTATGCATATATACATGTATAACAAATTTCTTCAAAAAAAATAAAAAATAAAAAAACCTCACAACGCCCTCTCCGGTACGCTCCAAATTCCAGTAGTTATTGATAAAACTGTAGTGATAAATCCTGACGGCTTCTGCTGCTCCTTTTGGATCTCTCCCTGATGTCGATCACAGCCGGCCAGCGCCGGGTGATGAATTTGTATTTAGTCAGTTTCTCGTTCCACGGCCCCACCTTCTCCCCTCTCGCTCGCCGTATACCTCCAGGTCAAAATCCCAAATCCTCAGCTTCCAGGCGACAAATAGGGCGATTTCCAAACGTTTTCAAATACACACCCCGCCTCTCTCACGCCTGCGTCTACGTCGCTTTCACAGGGCAGCTGACTCTCTCTCTCTCTCTCTCTCTCTCTCTTCTCCTGTAGCTATGTATCTATGTATTAAATTATTTAATTATCATTACTGAAAATAAATGCAGTTTTTTACATGTCCGCTTCAGGAAGTTTCTGTAGCTTGTTAATTTATGTTATTTTAGCATTTTTCTCCAACACACGTTATTTCCTCATGTTCAGGTGTGCAAAATGGATCTCTCTTTTCCTTTTCACTTTGTCGTTGCTCTAAGGGTTTTTTTTGTCTTAAACCCCCTCTCTCGTTCTGTCTTCCAATCCTGTCAATTCAGTCACTGCTGCTGTGGTTCGCCACATAGGTCAGAGGCTCCTCCCTCAGTTTTATTTCATGACTCTCTTTTAAGCAGGGTCATTCCGGCTCCAGACTGCAGCGTATATTCCCGTGCAAACTTAGGCAACACTCAGAGCCAAAATGGCGAAAAACTGTGCCTTTACGACTGTAGCGATGTGTCGTGTTGAAGTCAAGCAAAAGCTTCCACCAATCCAGTTGCGGCGACGCTTTTTGGCGCATGCGTATCTTCCCATCTTTGGATTTCTAAAACCGGCCTTACGTCAGCTTTGACTGCAAGGAGGGAAAGTGTACTGACGTCAGAGGGCGATGCCGCCAGCGCTTCCAGACCTCACCTGAGCCGGAAAGGAGGGAGCGTTGGGTCAATGCTATTGGCTACTTGCAATCCGCGCCCCCGGCCTATTCAGTACGTAACGTAGTGAAAAGAATGAATTAAATAACTGATGGATCGTTGATGATGTAGTCCTCCTCCTTCTTCTTCTTCTTCTTCTTAATCCGAATAAAATGTTGAGAACAAGATCTTATGTAATGGAAGTGCTCCTGTTTGTCAGCTGCAGGTGAATAATGATGAAGGCTTGGATTGTAAACGCAGTTCATTGAATGTCCGTTAGTTAATAGAAAGGGAAGAACCTTTGTGATTTATGTTGACCAACAGAAAGAACCCAGTGTCCAAATTACATATATTGTTATAGAGTACACCTTTTCATCTGGGTTCTTTTATTATTCTTGAAGTAGAAACTTTGAATTTATTTTCTAATCTATGTCTTTTGTTGTTTTTATTTCCTTCTCAAGTATCTTTATATTTAGAGTAACTGTATCATCGTATTGTAAATTGTTTAACCCTGAGTGAGACAGAAACCTGTCTCAAAAAGGAATTTTTTTTAGAGTTGTCGAGACTGACATAATGTTTAAGTTAATCTGTTACAAGTCACTATGAAAAAGAATAGCCTATCTGTCCTTGCTAAAAGAATGTTCTTTAGCTCAGCAACTTAGTTTGCTTCTTTTTTCCATTCCACAACAGGACAGACTAACACAGGGTAAAAACATCAAACCAAAAAAGTTTACTTGAAAGAGCTTTTAGACTGATTCTGTTGCAAAGCATGGGTGTACAATTTTTATGTCTCTTCCCAGTCCACCTTTGGTCTCAGTACTCAAGTTCAGTTCTTTTCACTGTTTCTTTAAGTTTCTTAAATTGCATTACTTTATAATTTTTTGTTATCTGTCCATGCCAGTTCAATGCACTATGATGGTGAGGCGGTTAGCAATACTATTTCATAGATCTTTCAGCCTGGGTTTGTGTCATGTACCTAGTCTTTGTCCACATGGAGTCAGCATATTCTCTGTGTGCGTCTGTATGGGGTTTCCATTTCACATTAATAAAAATGTGCATGTTATTCCAATTTGCAGTTCCAAATTGGCCCATTGCAAGAGTGTGCAGAAGTGATTTTGTGGTGGAACAGTGTTGCATCCAGAAGTAATTTTTCTCTTGCTCGCATTATTTTCAGAATATGCTCTAACCCTTGTAACCTTGAATTGAATTAAATGGGTTTCATTACATCATTCTATCATGTTGCCACTTAATATATGCCAACAATGCTTACTTTAGATGTATTTAAAACTGCTGCTTGAATCACATTGAAATATAATATTGTCTTGATCTTGGAATCACCATGAGATGGTTAAGAAAAAATCTGTCAGATCCTTGTGTGTGTTTTTTCTTTTTTTTAATCATAGCACTTTCAAAAAGATAAGACATCTTAAGGATATGATAAATTTACCTACCAGCTAAGATGCAGAACCGCATATTATGTCTCTTTCAAGAAACTCTATTTTCTTTCAGTTATGTTTAAGACCAAATTCAAAAACCTTCTTCTAAGATATAATTTCTAATGCATTTTGTCTCCTTGACATAAGGGAAATTATATGTAACCAGTAACGTAACGTGCAGTGAATACACTTGACTTATAGTTTTCATCCACTTTCTCTGTACATTTAGCATTTGTTTGCTCAGAGGTTGATGTGCTTGCTGCTTCTTTTCTCCACCCTAGCGGCCCGCTTCTTCTCTTCTTCTCTCGGCATCTTTTCACGTTAAAACTGATTAAGTCAGTGTTTGTGTTGCAATTACTTAGTACGTTTTTCTTAATTTTTCACTTAAGCTGGCACTTAAGTTTTCAATCTGCCTCAAGAATGATTTAAGATATGTAGAGGTAGGGGAAGTGACTGTGAAGGTAGTAGGGATGAGAACGGCACCCATACACATGCGCCACACAGCCTCTCTGCTGGCAGCTACCGAGAGCTTATTCTACAATAAAATAAAATAAAAATAAAAAGAGTAATAAAAATCATCACCCCAAAAGTGGATAGTAGACGCTACGTAGTATATTTGTACTAAATTTCAGCTCAATAGGTCAAATGGTTTGTGATCTACAGGTAATTTAAAATCCTAGACAGACAAACGGAAAGCCACGGTAGCATAAGAAGATGTGTACGTTGCTATCAGAAGTTGAGGGTCTTCTCAAAATCTCAAGTATAAATAACGGAGTTGTGAGAGAGAGGCTCAGCCTTTAACCACAAGATACTAAATCTTTGGAAAAGTCTGTTAGTGTAACAAATCACTCATCAGTCTTGTCATTTAAATATAAGCACATGACCCAGTTCTTTATTCTAGTGTGCCCTGAGTAGAGCAGTTGATTAGGTTGTTCATAATGTAATATTTATTGGTTATTTTTCTTATTATAGCAATTGTTATTAGGTGTTACATATACATTCCTACTCTGGTTTTTGTGTCTATGTCAATTTATACCACTGTAATATTGTCAAAGTTACTGCTCCTGGCCATGGAATACTCACATGGAATGTTATTGTATTTACAGTGTAGGTTCCTTTGACATCAGCAATTGCTAACAAAGTATTATTCTGTCATATTAAACTAATTGTTTGGTTTAAACACATGACTAATACTGAAGGATGTCTGAGATTTAAAGGGTAGCACGTTGACCAAGTGTCAGACTCTAGAGAGGTTTAGTTTTTGTCGGAACCTCTCTACCAATGTCAGCTGGTCATATATATATATATATATATATATATATATATATATAGTGGCACGCGGCTGGGGGTGGTACCTATTCAGGATGCCCAGGAGGACCAGAGGAGGGCTTGCATCTCCTCCAGACCATGAGGGGTGACCACCCTGGTGCCTTTGGGGACCACAGGTACAGAGCTTTGAAGCTCAACCCTGTAGGGGCCCGTGGTCACCGCCAGGGGGTGCCCCTATGCCTACGGAGCCCTGGACCTCAGCAGTTCCACCACACCCAGAAGTGCTGGGTGGAAGAGGATCAGGGACACCAGGAGTGCTTCCAGATGCAGAGCCGGTACTTCTGCCACACTGGGGAGTGCTGGTGGAAGATTGCCAGGAGGCACCAGGAGCACATCCGGGTGTGTAAAATAGGGGCCACCTCCCTCCATTCGATGACTGGAGTTGTGTGGAAGAGGACAGAGCTCGGAGGAGAGGAGTGGAGGTGGACCAGAAGAGAGAAGAGGCATTGTGTAAGGGCCTGGACTTTGGGGGTGATTGGTGCTGCGGCACTGGGTTGTGCGTGTTCACCATTGTAAAAACTGATTGTAAATAAGCGTGTGTGGTGCTATAAGATCATGTCTACCTGTCTGTGTCCGGGCTGTTCCCCACAATATATATATATTCTGTGCTTGGGGCACAGAATTGCACAGAAACACACAGGAGATTATAGAGACAGGAACTTTATTCAAACACTTCAAACAAACATATGTCTCTTTCAGAAGTAAAACGAGCTCCATGTGTAGACAGAGGGGAAAGTTGCGTCTCTCAATTAAAAGAGTAGAAAATCATCTTCCTCTTCATATGGGCACGCCTCGGGAGCGGGACCCTCAACAGGAGCAGAGGATGTCTAGGGGAGAAGAGAGACAAGGTAATGAGACAACAGAACAGGTGCTGTACAGGCTTTTAAATGTACGAAGCATTGCGCGAGAAGTATATCACATGACATAGCAGCAGCAACAAGCCAGCAGCTAATGGAGCAAAGAGGAGGTAAAAAAAATCTGTATTTGTTCCCATTGTATCAGCTTTTAAGAGGGGGTTTCAGAGGAGCGACCACATCTTCTAGGGGTGTGTTCAGCCCCCATCTTCAAAATATATACACTAACCGCCAACTTCATTAGGCAAACTTTCTTAGTGTGAGGTTGGACCCCCTTTTGCCCCCAGAGCTGCAGCGATGGAAACATTTCACAGGAATTTTGATCCATATTGACATTATAGCATCACTCAGCTGCTTCAGATTTCTCGACTGCACATCCATGTGAGTCTCCCATTCCACCACATCCCAAAGGTGCTCTACTGGATTGAGATCTGGTGACTGTAGAGTACATCTGTGTACAGTGAACTCATTGTCAAGTTCAAGAAAGTAGTTTGAGATGATTGGAGCTATGTGACATGGCAATTTATCCCACTGCAGGTAGTCATCAGAAGATGGGTTCGCTGTGACCATAAAGGGATAGGCATGGTCAGCAACAATACTCATGTAGTCTATGGCATTTAAACAATACTCAGTTGGTACTAAGGGGACCAAAGTGTTCCAAGAAAATATACCCCACAATATTATACCACCATCTCCACCAGCCTGAACCCTTAATTAAAAGCAGGATGGATTCATGTTTTCATGTTGTTGATGCCAAATTCTGCCCATGCCATCAAAATGTCACATTAGAAATCAAGATTCATCTGACCAGGCAATGTTTTTCTACTCTTTAGTTGTCCAATTTTGGTGAGGCCACGTGAATTGCATTCACAGTTGCCTGTTGTTAGCTGACAGGAGTGGCACCTAGTGTTGTTTCCTGCTGCTGTAACTCATCTGCTTCAAGGTTCTATGTGTTTGTGCATTTAGAGATGCTCTTCTGCATACCTTGATTATAACGAGTTGAGCTGAGTTGAGTTACTGTTGAAATTGTATCAGCTTCAACCTGTCTGGGCATTCTCCTCTGACTGCTGGCATCAACAAGGCATTTTTGCCCAGACAACTGTTGCTCACTGGATATTTTCCCTTTTTTGAATCATTCTCTGTAAACCCTAGAGATGCTTGTGCATAAAAATCCTAGTAGATCAGCTTTTCTGGCATCAACAACCCATCCCATGTTCAAAGTCTCTTAAATCACCTTTCTTCTCCATTCCATATCTCGGCTTGATCTTCAGCAGGTCATCTTGACAACGTCTACATGCCTAAATGCATTAAGTTGTTGCCTTGTGATTGGCTGATTATATATTTGCCTTAACAAGCAGTTAATAATAAAGCAGCCGGTGAGTGCATCTGTTCAGTGAGAAAATGTATAGTGGAATCAGAACATTTTCAGACCTCTTCACTTTCTGCACACTTTATTGTGCTTTAGATTTAATTTTAAATGGAAAAAATTGCCATTTCTTCCTATCAATCTACACTCAATAATTTGAGATGACAAACTAAAAACATGTTTTCAGAAAGGTTTGAAACCTTTCAAACATTAAAAATCACAAACTGAAATATCTGATTTATATAAGTATTTAGGCCCTTTTCTGTTGCACTCTCAGCTGTGGTCAGATGAATCCTATTTCCTTTAATTATCATTGAAATTTGTCCAGAACTTGATTGGAGTCCACCTGTAGCAAATTGAATTGATTGGATATTGTTTAGAAAGGCACTCACCTGTGTATATAAGGTCCCACAATTCACACCGCATGTCAGGATGGAAAAAGAGTCATGGAACTCTAGGTAATTAAAATAATGATGAGGCATAGATTATGACAAGGACAAAACACCTTCTAAAGCTTTGAGTATTCCAAGGAGCACACGTTCCTTAATAACTGTGAAATGGAAGAAGTTTGTAATCACTATGGGCCTAGTGTTTAATGCCTTGCATAGTGTGGCAGATGACCAGGGACCTTGTCACACCAGGACGCCTCAAGAAGGGAAGGACTGGGAGAGGGGCCATATCTTCCCTGGCACACAAGAGGGCAGCACCCCTGGATAACATCCAGGCTACGGATACATAGCTGGGAAGCTCAGCCCTGTGGGGGTCCGTGGCCACCGCCAGGGGGCACCTGGATGGTTCCCGAGCCATGGACTACAGCACTTCCGGCACACCAGGGGCCTCATGCATAACGCCGTGCGTAGAATTCGCACTATAACATGAAATAATCACAAAAGCTGAAATGTGGTTACGCACAAAAAATTCCAGATGCAGGAATCTGTGCGTTCGCCAACTTTCACGTTCTTCCGCTACATAAATCCCGGTCAGCGTGAAAGTAGCGCTCATGCACGCGCCTGCTGTTCCGCCCCAACTCCTCACAGAATTACGTGTCTTTGAATATGCAAATCAATATAAATAGCCATTAAGATCAGCCTTCTTTGAAAAGACAATGGGAAAAGCATGGGGGAAAATATAAGAATTTCAAGTGAATACCAAGTGGAGGCAAGGAAAAACCAACTGTTTGTTGGTTTAAACAGTGGTATAAACAACAAAAGGAAGTCGATCGAGTGACATAGCGTGTCAGAGAAACTCGAAAGTTCACAAAGTCGCACAGTGCCCGAAATAAAAAAGAAGTTGTCACATATCAAAGTCGCCGTGAAAAGGCAAGTCGTAGCCCACCGGCTGAGTGTCATATGAAAGCTTATTAGGGTACAGAGAAAAAAAAAATAGGCACATGGTGGGGAAAAAAGCACGAAATATCAACTTTAATTTCAAAATTTCCACTTTAATCACGTAGTTTATTTTGTCATTAAAGTAGAACATCATAAACTTCATATTAAAATTATTTAATTTATTAGTTTCTCAAATTCCATCATAACTAAAGTAGCAAGTTAAATGCTTTGTTTTGTATTTGATCTTCTATGTGCTCTATGTGTGTGAATCACTACATGCTTTTTAAACCGCCTTTCTCTTCCTCTAACAGGACACAGAATCCATTACATTCGTGATATTACAGCTCTCTAAATAATTAAAATACTGAGATGTATACGTGATATCATTTTCATGATGATAGGAGTTAAATCATGTTATTAAACATGGGAACACGGTGGCACAGTGATTGTTCATGTCTCAGATGCTTGCTGCGCCATGCGCGACCTTTGATGAAATGCTTTAGTACAGAAGTACTGTCTCTTTCAAACGTACTAACCTCCAATTCCTGTCCTTACTCCAAATACCCAATTGCCACACAATCAGCTCTGTAATAGACGTTAAACCATCTGTAAGCTTAGAACACCGATTCTTCAAAACTTTTAAGGAACATTGAAATATCTTCGTGGTACGTGTTTAATTATTTTATCCATCTATCCTTCCAGTGTCACGCCAGTCCCAGTAAGAATACAGCGTAAGGCAGGAACAATCCGTGAATGGAGCGCAAGCTAATAGCTAGCGCTGCGGCACCGTGTCTTGGCATGTTTAATTATTGACAATATAGATTATTTAAATGAAGTTAAAGTTTTATCTGTATAATATAATAAGCATATTTTGCTGCATTTCATCTTAAAAATGATATCATCATCATATGTAAATACGTGCTTTATGAAGTGCTTCAGGTTGTGCAATATTGTAACTGTAGTGCAAGTTTACAGTGAGGCAGTTCTATTTATAAGTACAGACAGTTCTACAAGGATCACTTGATTGAGTGCGTTTATAGTTCTTGGGATGAAACTCTTTCTGAACCGTGATGTCCATACAGAAAAGGCTTTGAAATGTTTCCCGTGTGAAAGCAGTTCAATAGACAGCATGGCTGAGGCAGCATGTGCTTGATGCTGTATACCAGTAATTCTCTTTCTCAGCTTCTGCAGATCTTTGATTCCCCACTCAGATACAGTGATATAAATACTCTGAGTGGTGCAGTGAGAGTAATATGGAAAAAGATGATCCGCTGTGGCAACCCCTAATGGGAGCAGCTGAAAGAAGAAGAAGGTGCAGTGAGAGTAACAACACTAAAACAGCTATCGTATTTAGAATAGTATGACCATTCCATGGACCATTATATTGTTACTGGTTAATTACAATCAGATGCATTAAACTAATAAACAATATGTGGTTAATTTCATTGTATTTATATAAAGCCGCATCAGGGATGTTGATCTAAAAAAGAAAGGATAACCACACAGGAACAGTAGCACTGCTTTGACGCTGGCTGCCGTTAGTCTGCAAAACCAAGTTCAGAACTTGCGTACGACAGGGTATGAGATAACGTGGAAATGTGCGTGGCTTTACGGCAAGTTTAGGTTTTATACGTCGCGATTTGAACGTGGAATCGTTCTTACGCAACATTTCTATGTGTATGCTCCATTTATACATGAAGCCCCAGGAAATTCTGCTGGTACAGGAACCAGAGTGCTTCCGGGTGCAAGAGGCAACACTTCCACCACACCAGAAAGTGCTGCCAGAAGATCATCAGGGAGCACTTGGGGCACATCCGGGTGTGCCATAAAAGGGGCCACCTCCCTCCATTCAAGGAGCCAGAGTTGGATGGAAGAGGACAGAGCTTGCGAGAGAGAAGTGGATTAGGCAGGAAAAGAGAATTAAAGAAAGGATTGGTACACTGTACTGTGTGTACAGAGTGGAAAATAATAAAAGTGTGTGTTTTGGACATTGGCTGTCTCAGTGTTTGTGTCAAGGCTGATCAAAAACTAGAAATGTGTGTACGCACCAAAAAATTCAGATGCATAAAACTCTGCATAAGCAAAGTTCTATGTGCTTTCCCTTTATAAATCCCAACGAACATGAATTTTAATGCACATACATGAGCCTAGAGCCCCACCCCGACTCCTCACAGAATTTCACCTATTTGAATATGCACATCAATATAATTAGCCCCTTCCGTTCAGTGTTTTGTTAAAAGACAATGGCAAAAGAAGAATTTCAGCAAATGCTAAATGGATGTCCTGCTCTACTATTTGGTGGCTTAAAGCAGTGGTATAAGCAAAAAAAGGAAACTGATGTAGTGGCACAGTGTGGTGAAGGCACTCAAAAGTTCAAATTCAGAAAGTCACACAGTGCCCATAATATAAAAGAAGTGGTCAGATATCAAAGTCAATTGAAAAGGTGAGTCGCATAACACCATCTGAGTTTGGCACTACTGGAGGAGGTAGTAGAATTCCAGGGCTCACATCATTTACGCAGCAAGCTGCTGCAATTATTGGCGAGACACTTATAACCAGCATTTTACCATCGCCCGAGCTTGGAAGTGGAGGCCATTATAATGTTGCTCTTGTTCAGTCAGTGGGTTGGCAAGTAGGGTGAGAAACCACATCTTCAGAGGGAACCCACTGTCACCTAAGTAATTGTGTTATATGGTTACATCATACAGTACATCTAATTTACATATTATTAAGCTGGAAACGTGCAAGTTGGATGTGTGATGGATGAGTTAGAATATTTCTGGAGTGAGTTGGAGGAAGTGGTGGAGAGTGTACCCAAGGCAGAGAGAGTAGTAATTGAGGCGGGTTTCAATGGATATGTTGGTGAAGGGAACAGATGGGATAAGGAGGTAGTAGGTAGGTATAGTGTCAAAGAGAGAAATGCAGAAAGTCAGATGGTAGTAGATTTTGCAAAACCGATGGACATGGCTTAAGTGAATAAGTATTTTAAGAAGAGGGAGGAACACAGGGTGATGTACAAGAGTGGAGGAAGATGCATACAGGTGGAATATACTGTATTCTATGCAGGAGATGCAGTCTGAAGGAGATTGGAGACTGAAAAGTCATGGCAGGGGAAAGCGTAGTTAGGCAGCATAGGATGGTGGTCTGTAGGATGACGTTGGAGATCAAGTAGATGAGTTTGAGGTGAGGGCAGAGCCAAGGATCAAATGGTGGAAGTTGAAAAAGGAAGACTATAACGTGCAATTCAGGGAGGAGGTAAGACAGGCACTAGATGACAGTGAAGAGTTACCAGATAGCTGGGCAACTACAGCAGAAGTGATAAGGGAGACAGCTAGAAGGGTGCTTGGTGTGACATCTGGACAGAGGAAGGAGGACAAAGTAACCTGGGGGTGAAAAGGGAAAGTACAGGAGAGTACACAGAGGAAGGGGTTGGTGAAGAAGAAGTTGCATAGTCAGAGAGATGAAGAAAGTAGACGGGAGTACAAGAAGATAAGGCTTAAGGGGAAGAGAGAGGTGGTGAAGGCTAAAGATAAGGCATAGGATGAGTTGTATGAAAGGTTGGACACTAAGGAGGAAGAAAAGGGCCTATAACAATTGGCTAGTCAGAGGGATGAAGCTGGGAAAGATGAACAGCATGTTAGGGTCATAAAGAATAATGATGGAAATGTACTCACAAGTGAGGAGTGTGTGTTGAGAAGATGTAAAGAGTGCTTTGAGAGATTGATGAATGAAGAGTATGAAAGAGGAAGAAGGTTTGATGATATGGAGATAATGAACTAGAAAGTGCAACAGATTAGCAAGGAGGGAGTAAGGACAGTTATGAACAGGATCATGAATGGAAAGGTGAATGAGTTTAAAAACTTGGGATCAGCAGTACACAGTAACTGGGATTGTGGAAGAGAGGTGAAGAAGAGAGTGTAGGCAGGGTGGAGTGGGTGGAGAAGAGTGTCAGGAGTGATTTGTGACAGCCAGGTTCCAGCAAGAATGAAGGGGAGGGTCTATAAGACAGTAGTGAGACCATCTCTGGTTCAAGACAGTTTCACTGACAAAAAGACAGGAGACAGAGCTGGAGTTGGCAGAGTTAATGAAGTTAAGATGTGCATTGGGTGTGATGTGAATGGACAGGATTAGGAACTAATACATTAGCGCCTCAGCTCAGGTTGTATGGTTAAGCGACAAAGCCATAGAGGCAAGATTGCGCTGGTTTGAACATGTGCAGAAGAGAGATCTTAGGTATATTAGGAGAAGGATGCTAAGGATGGAGCTGCCAGGCAAGAGGAAAACAGGAAGACCTAAAGAGGAGGATATAGTGAGGGAGAACATGCAAGTGGTGGTTGTGACAGAGTAAGATGCAGAGAATAGGAAGATATGGAAAAAGATGATCTTCTGTGACGAGCCCTGACAAGGTGCAATTCAGTAATGACTGAAAAATATTTGATTGGTCACACTGAAAAGCTCCTGTGGCTAAAATCCCAAGAATGGACAGAACTTGCAAAGGAATAGGTTGAACACAATTCCTCAAAGTCTGTGTTTGTAAAGCCAGCCCCAGTTCAGCACACAGCTCCAAAAGGATAGCTCTTGGAAATATACATCATCATAGTACAAGAAACCAGTATGATCTGTAAATACATGCTTTCTTCAAATTCTGCCATTTGTAATGTCTTCTACAAATGCTAAAGCAGCCATGGTAGTTGAAATAGTTTGGTCATTCTTCTTCTTCTTTCACCTGCTCCCATTAGGGGTTGCCACAACGGATCATATTGTTCCATATATTCCTGTCCTCTACATCTTACTCTGTCACACCCATCACCTGCATGTCTTCTCTCACCACATCTATAAACCTTCTCTTAGGCCTTCCTCTTTTCCTCTTACCTGGCAGCTCTATATTTAACATCCTTTTCCCAAGATACCCAGCATCTCTCCTCTGCACATGTCCAAACCAACGCAATCTCGCCTCTCTGAATTTGTGTCCCATCTGTCCAATCTGAGCTGACCCTCTAATATAATCATTTCTAATCCTGTCCATTTTCGTCACCAAATGCAAATATTAGTATCTTTAACTCTGCCACCTCCAGCTCTGTCTTCTGCTTTCTGGTCAGTGCCACCATCTCTAACCCATATAATAAAGCTGGTCTCACTACCTCCCTCTCTTCCACACACATGTATTCTGTCTTATTCCTAATGACCTTCATTCGTCTCCTCTCTAGAGCATATATCCACCTCTCCAGGGTCTCCTCAGCCTGCTCCCTACTCTCGCTACAGATCACAATGTCATCAGCAAACATCCTAGTCCAAGGATACTTCTGTCTAATCACATCTGTCAACCTGTTCTTTACCATTGCAAATAAGAAAGGGTCAGAGCCAATCCCTGATGTAATGCATCCATCACTCCTACTGCAGACCTCACCACTGTCACAATTCCCTCATACATATCTGTTATACCTGCATTTTTATCACTCTTTAATATTGTTTTTTATCAGTATGCTGCTGCTGGAATATGTGAATTTCCCCTTGGGATTAATAAAGTATCTATCTATCTATCTATCTATCTATCTATCTATCTATCTATCTAT
>JANRMT010062831.1:33225934-33240095 GCA_026402145.1 Polypterus bichir lapradei
CTTGTTGCCAAAAAAAGATGCCAGGCGTCCAGCTCTAAAATGACATAAGAGCAAAGACAACTGAATGATTTGATTTGTTATTGCTGAAAGGAACACATTTTATTTATATTTCCAGGTTTTGTTATGCAGCATGTTCATATTTGAATTTGTATAATTTTGACAGGATATATTTTTATGGAGAGCAAAATCTTTTGGGATATTTAAAATCTAAGTTTATTTTTTATATAAAATTACATAAGAGTAAAGAAATTCGAATGTTTCTTCTTTTAACGTTTACTTTATTTCTAACTTGTATAATTTAGACAGGATATATTTTTATGGAGAGCAAAATATTATAAGTTATTTAAGGTTTGAGTTGATTTATTCAGGAATAATATTCCTGTCTGTTTTTACCATTCCTACCAAAGATATTTCTGTCGACTAAATAAAAATTCCTTCTATTTAAAATTTAAATAGAACTTGAACAGATACGATAGTTCATAATATCCACGCAGACTTGCACGTAAGAGCGGGAGTCATCCGTTTTAACAAAGTGCATATTTGGGAACACCGTAGTGACGACTTGGTTCAACATTACTTGGCAACAGGGAAAGTGGGGCAAGTTGCACTGGTGCATTTGTGTCTCCCATAAAAGCAGCTTCAATTGAAATCACTTTGTGATTGTGCACGGGTAAAAACGTCTGCTGAAGTGTCAGATTCTTATTTAATTGTTCTGCTTTCTGTATCTTCTGCATTGCATTCAGGTCTTTCAGGTTATCTTGATGTTTTGTCTCATTGTGCCGTCTTAGATTAAATTCTGTAATTACACCCACATTAGCTCCACAAATGAGACACACGGGTTTACCGGCAATGTCAGTAAACATATACTCAGCCTCCCATCGGTTTTTAAAGGCTCTATGTCCAGAATCACCTTTTCTCTTCGGCATCGTGTGGGCTAGCTTCACAATAACTTGCACCTTCATAAGCTAGACTTGATTAACGCGGTAAGTGTTCGGCAAGGCAGCTGAAGCGCTGCATTATGGGATCTGTAGTTTATTGTGTTACCAGCGCTTCATATACCCGGGCCATTAATAACAATAATACAGTATATAAAATGATCTCGCGGGCCGGATATAATTACACGCTGGGCCGGATGTGGCCCGTGGCCCTTGAGTTTGACACATATGGACTAAATAGAACTTGAAAAGATATATTTTTTCGTACATCGAGCCCGCGTGCTATTGTGGTTTTGCCTGCATGCCTCAATAAGTCACCCTCCCCTCGCTCTTACTTTTTTACCGTTCATCTAATGAATACACCGAGTATGGCTTTACCAAAACAATCATTGATTGCGAATAAAGTATTCATTATTCGAGTATGTAGATCGGGGTATATATATACATATATATATACCCGCGTATCGCAGCGGAGACGTAGTGTGTTAAAGAAGCTATGAAAAAGATTCGTTTCTTACTGCATCAATAAACAGCTCGTCTTCTTCTTTATCTGAGACCTGACACACTGCATGTACGGGTTTTTTTTTAACACTGTCTTCCTTTAGCGGGACATTCACTTTTTCCACCGTGTGCTTTGTTTCTGCAGTAGCTGCAGTTATGAATAATATGCTTGTATGTATCAGACGCTTCATATTTTTTTGCTGCCTTTTCAATTGTGTAATTCGGTTTTTGTTCAGCGCTCTTTGGAACTGTTGCTTTTTGTCTGTGCACTGCGTCAGTTCACGTGAGCCGCTCGGTGTACATGCATCGAAGTTTTCCAGCTGTGCTGGTGCCATGTCGTGCTATGTCCATGGCTGTATCTAATGTTACCTAAGTCCCGGCAGTTAAAACTTTCTCTCGCAGTTTCGCTGAGTTTGTGCCAAACACCACCCTGACCATCTCATCTTCCTCTGCATAAGCACAGTCCTTCACCCGTGAATATTTACCCGTGGCAGTGTTTCTATTGGATTGCCGCTGACGGACGGCCTTATATGGGCAGGCACTAAATTACAAACGCTAGCGGCAGCCTGTCTATGAACTTAATTTAATGTTTAGGTTTACATCGTGCTTTGTTTCCGAAGTAGCAGAACTCATGAATATGGTTGTATATGTCACTCGCTCGCTTCTTATTGTTTCGCTGCCTTCTCAATTATATAATGCATATTTTCTTCAGCGCTTTTTGGGCCTCTTCCTGGTTTTCTACCTACTGCGTGATTACGTGGGAGGCGTGATGATGTCACACGAAACTCCGTCCCCACGGGTTTCACGCTCATTACAGTAAATGGAGAAAAACAGCTTCCAGTTATGACCATTACGCGTAGAATTTCGAAATGAAACCTGCCCAACTTTTGTAAGGAAGCTGTAAGGAATAAGCCTGCCAAATTTCAGCCTTCTACCTACACGGGAAGTTGGAGAATTAGTGATGAGTCAGTCAGTCAGTGAGTCAGTGAGTGAGTGAGGGCTTTGCCGTTTATTAGTATAGATTTTCACTGTTATGCTGATGACACCCAGCTCTACCTGGCTGGTAAACCCACCTCCTCTTTTCCACCACCCTCACTTATTGACTGCATTTCTGAAATTAAATCCTGGTTCTCTTCAAATTTTCTTAAATTAAACAGTGACAAAACTGAGGTTCTCCTCATTGGTTCAAAATCATCATTATCCAAAACCAATAATCTTTCTTTTATTATTGATAACTCTGTTGTTTCCCCATCATCTCAGGTCAAGAGTCTGGGTGTCATCCTTGACAGTACTCTATCCTTCCAATGTCAGATTAATAACATCACCCGGTCTGCTTACTTCCACTTACGTAATATTAATCGCATTCGCCCCTCCCTCACTCCTCATACCACTGCCATTCTTGTTCATAGTCTTGTCACTTCTCGGCTGGACTACTGCAATTCACTCCTCTTTGGTCTCCCTAATAAATCTCTTCATAAGCTTCAGTTAGTCCAGAATTCTGCAGCACGTATCATCACTGGAATCCCATCTTTTCACCATATTACTCCGGTCTTGCAGCAGCTTCATTGGCTCCCGATCAAGTTTCGTATTGATTTTAAGATTCTGCTACTAACATTTAAGGCCATCCATAACCTCACACCTCCATATCTGTCTGACCTTCTACATGTTTCCATTCCATCCCATAACCTTAGATCCTCTTCCTCCACCCATCTGACCGTTCCTCCCGCCCGTCTAACCACCATGGGGAGCAGAGCTTTCAGCCGTTCTGCTCCCAAGCACTGGAACTCATTACCTGCGGATCTCCGAAATATTAAATCATACTCATCCTTTAAATGTAAACTTAAAACACATTTGTTTAAAATGGCTTTTTCTTCTTCCTCCTGATTATAGTGGTTTTGTGTGGTTTTAATTTTAGATTTTCTGATGTTTTAAGTTGTTTATAATTGTGTCTTTTATTTATTTATTTATTGTTTGTTCGGTGTCCTTGAGTTCTCTGAAAGGTGCCTTGTATAAATAAAATGTATTATTATAAAATGTATAATATATATATATGTGTGTGTGTGTGTATATATGTAGATATGTATGTATATGTTTATATATGTGTGTGTGTATGTATATATATATGTATTTGTGTGTATATATGTGTGTGTGTGTATGTATGTGTGTATGTATATGTATGTGTATATATTTAGATATATATGTATGTATATATGTGTGTGTGTATATATATATGTGTATATGTGTATATGTATAGATATGTATATATATATATGTTTATATGTGTGTGTATATATACATATATATTTATATATATTGTAAAAGAAGAGAACACACAGCATAAAGAGTTGGGGTTTCCGGCCCCGTATACTGTACAAAAAAAGCAAAGGTCTTTTACAAACAGGTCAAAATATATAAACATAAATGTTCATATGCGCGACGCCCTTCAAAGGTGTCGGCGGCCATTTTATAGAGGAGGAGCCGGAAGTGGAGGAATGCTGGGAAGGGCGCGTGAGGGATGACGGGATTGCTGACGTCAGGGAAGATGGCGGACGTAGTGGACGTACTGCGGGCAGGTTATGATGGCGGAGCGTCTTTTTTCCTGAAAGAGAGAGCAGAAAGGTTAGTACCCCGCCATTCCCTGCCGGCGAACGTCTTTCGAAGCGGTTTCAGGTCCGTCCGCGGCCTCCTACTCACGCATGCGTGACACGACCCCCCCCCTCAGCCCAAGACTGTCCAGTCGGGCGGACCTAACCGAGAGGTCGTGGACACGAGAGAGGGCATCAGCGTTGGCCTGAAGGCCGCCGCGGCGATAAGTGACCGTGAACTTATAGGGCTGCAAGTCCAGGAACCACCTGGTGACCCACGGATTCGACTCTTTGTGGAGGGACATCCACTGAAGCGCAGCGTGATCAGTCACCAGAGTGAATTCACGACCCAACAGGTAGTACCGGAGATAAGTCACGGCCCACTTAATGGCCAGGGCTTTCCTCTCCACCGCCGCGTACCTGGCCTCTCGGTCCAGCAGTTTCCGGCTTAGGTACATCACGGGGTGTTCAACACCATCGACGCTTTGGCTCAGCACGGCGCCCAGGCCTGTGTCCAAAGCGTCGGTCTGGAGGACAAAAGGTAACCCAAAATCAGGGGTCCGTAATACAGGTGCCGATGTTAGGGCCTCTTTCAGGTCACTGAATGCGTGTTCCGCCTTGTCGTTCCATACCACATGCAGGGGAGCCCCCTTCTTTGTTAAGCAAGTCAAGGGTGCTGCCCTCTCGGAGAAACTGGGTACGAACCGGCGGTAGTACCCCGCCAGCCCCAAGAAAGTCTGCACCTGTCTCTTGGTATTCGGACGGGGCCATTCTAGGATGTCTTTGACTTTGGAACATTGGGGTCTCACCTGTCCTCGTCCCACAAGGTAGCCTAAATACTTGGCCTCCTTCAAGCCAAAAAAACACTTACGGGGGTTAATGCGGAGGCCGGCCTTAGCCAGTGACGCGAGGACAGCAGAGAGCTGCAATAAATGTTCCTCCCAGGTGCCGGAATAGATGACGACGTCATCCAGGTAGGCGGCACTATAGGACTGGTGGGGCTTCAGCACTCTATCCACCAGACGTTGAAAGGTCGCAGGGGCCCCGTGCAGCCCAAATGGGAGGACCTTGTATTGCCAATGTCCACTAGGGGTGCTAAAGGCGTTTTTTTCTTTTGCAGATGCCATTAAGGGAATTTGCCAATACCCTTTCGTCATATCAAGAGTAGTCAAGTATCGAGCCGCACCCAGCCACTCGAGCAGGTCATCAATGCGGGGCATTGGGTAGGCATCGAATTTGGAGACCTGGTTTAGACGTCTAAAGTCATTGCAGAATCTCCAGGAGCCGTCCGGCTTGGGAACGAGGACAATTGGGCTGGACCAAGGACTGTGACTTTCCTCGATAATGTCCAAGTCCAACATTCGTTGTACCTCCAGTTCCACTTCGGTGCGTTTTGCCTCCGGGAGTCTATAGGGCCTCTCCCGGACGACTACTCCGGGATCCGTGACTATGTCGTGTGCAATCAGCGAGGTCTGGCCCGGTGACTCGCTCACCACTTCGGGGATGGCGTAGATAGCTTGGGTTATCTCTCGCCGCTGTACGGGCGTCAGCTCGTCGCCGAGGTTAAGGGCAGCCGTGCTAGCGAACAGGAAGAGGGATCTACGAGTATTGGGAGACTCCTCCCTGTCCTTCCAAGGTTTCAATAAATTAATATGGTAGATCCCCTCGCTCAGTCGACGATTAGGTTGCTTAACTAAATAGTCGACGAGTCCCTTTCTTTCCTTAACCTCGTATGGCCCCTGCCAGTGAGCTAGCAACTTGGAGTGGGAGGTGGGAACGAGCACCATCACTCGATCCCCCGGGCGGAACTCCCGGAGGACAGAGTTGCAGTTGTAACACCGGGCCTGCGCTGCCTGCGCACGAGTCACGTGGTCTTTTAGGAGCGGCCTGATTTTAGCGAGCCTGTCGCGCAGTTGCGCTACATACTCCAATATATTGGAGGAGGGAAGGGCCTCAGCCTCCCAGCCTTCTTTTATAATGTCTAAAAGTCCCCGGGGCTGTCGCCCGTATAACAATTCAAAAGGGGAGAAGCCCGTAGAGGCCTGGGGCACCTCCCGGTAGGCAAAAAGCACAAGCGGCAGGAGCTGGTCCCAATTCCTGCCATCAGCGCTGACTACCTTGCGGAGCATCTGTTTAAGCGTCTGATTAAAGCGCTCTACCAGACCGTCCGTTTGGGGGTGGTGGACAGACGTCTTCAGGTGCTTTATTCTCAGTAATTTGGCAACCTCCCTGAACGTATCTGAAGTGAAGGGAGTACCCTGGTCCGTGAGGACTTCTTTAGGGATACCCACTCTCGAAAAGAGGTTGACCAGTTCCCGTGCGATGTTTTTGGTGTTAGCGGAGCGCAGGGGAACCGCCTCTGGGTACCGGGTTGCAAAAATTTTATTTTTTTTTTCTCCAGCCGTCTGGAGTTTTTATTTTGTTTTTTCTGTCCCCCCTGGCCATTGGACCTTACTCTTATTCGATGTTAATTAATGCTGATTTATTTTGTTTTCATATTGTGTTTATTTTTCTATTCTTTATTATGTAAAGCACTTTGAGCTACTGTTTGTATGAATATGTGCTATATAAATAAATGTTGTTGTTGTTGTTGTTGATGACCAATATATACTTGTGGCCACGGTTCGAGGGTTCCAGGGGCCCTACTAAGTCAACCCCTATTCGGTCAAAGGGAATGTCTATCAAGGGTATTGGGATGAGAGGAGCACGGTCCCTCCTAGGAATCTGGCGAATCTGACAGTCCGGACAGGATTGACAGAAGCGCCGGACCTCCTCGTTGATCCCGGGCCAGTAAAAACGGAGCTTGATTCTCTCCAATGTTTTCTCGGCCCCGAGGTGGGCGCCTAGGAGGTGAGCGTGAGCTAGTTCGCATACCTCCCGCCGGAATGTACGCGGCACCAGCAACAACTTCCGCACCTCGCCCTCGTGAGTTGCCACCCGATACAACAGATTATTCTCCAGTACAAAGAAGGGCTCGCGTGGCATGGAACCATCAGCTTGTGAGCTGCCTGGAAGAACAATCGCATTCCGGGCAAACCGCAGGGAATCGTCATTCCACTGCTCTCTTTTAAACGAGGCAGGCGTGGAGCGAAATTGGTGGTCCAGATTGCTCAGGGGATCTTGTGAGAGGTTGGGCGGAAGTGTTCCCTGGCTCGTCCCTTGGCCGGTGGGAGGTTCCAGGTCAGAGTCCGTCGCCTGAGAAACTTCCCCCATTGTGCCTGCGCCATTGTGGCCTGCCTCAGAGCATGGCGTGGAGACCGCGGGAAGGCTGCCTTGCCCCTCCATAACCAGACCCAGTGAGGCCCCGGGAGTGGTGTGTGTCTTACCGCATTTTCTATGTGACCAGTCTTGTCCCAAGATTACTGGATAGGGGGGTTCCGGCAACACCGCGACCAACAATTTGGACAATTCCCCCTTCCAGGAAAGGTAACACTCTGCGGAACGGTAAGACCTGGTCTCTCCATGTACACAAGTGACTCGTAAATGTTTGTTTAGCCACTGTCGCGGTAACACATAACGGCGAGCGACAATAGTTATGTTGCTGCCGGAGTCAAAGAGACCCACCACTGAGTGCCCGTTTACCAACACCACTCCCGTGTTTGGACTCGCCAAGGGATGTGGGGGAGTACAGTACCTTTCCGCAGAGGCCCAGGTGCAGTCCATCGGCTCCATGGGGGTGTTCAGAGGGCAGGTCGGTAGTAGGTGGCCGGTCTCTCCGCACTTGTAACAGCGCGGGGAGGCCGGCTTTTCTCTGGGTTTAGGAGGCGCTTCTGCAGCGCGTCGAGAGGGCTCGGGGGTGGCCGCCCGTCCTTGTCAGTTCCCACGAGCTTGCCTTTCTGTCCCCCCGGCTCGGAAAACCGCGAGTTGACGCTCTAGGACTTCCAGGAGTCCTGGCATGTCCGTATATGGGTGGCGTCGAACCTGCTGGGTGAGGGAGCTGTAGCCACCGCCCCATCTTTCCCCAGAAGTCAAAGGCCTGTGCTCGGGCCGGCTTTTCAGGGTCAAACTGCCAGCTCCGCCACTCACTCGCCTGCTGGCTCGCCGTAATGCCGTAGCGTGCCAGGATCTCCTGTTTTAGGAGCTTATAGTCCACGGCCTCCTCCTCGGGGAGGTCATAATAGGCTCGCTGCACGGGCCCCTTCAGGTAGGGCGCCAGAATGGACACCCACTTGGACCGCTGCCACTCGTTCCGGGTGGCCGTCCTTTCAAAGATCCCGAGATAAGACTCAACGTCGTCCGCCTCCGTCATCGGGACAAGTGGCGGAGGTTTTGGACGAGGTGGGTCAGCCCTTACCCTCTCGGCTTCCGCGAGCTTCGCCTTCGCGGCCTCCAGTTCCCGGTTTGTAGCGGCCTGTGCTTGCTGCAGGGACTGGATCTGCGCGTTCATCCCCTGTAGCACGGTGTTGAGGTCCTGTCTTTCAGTCATTGTTTTTATTTCTTCGGAGCTGTATCCTGCCGACTACGCCACTGTAAAAGAAGAGAACACACAGCATAAAGGGTTGGGGTTTCCGGCCCCGTATACTGTACAAAAAAAGCAAAGTTCTTTTACAAACAGGTCAAAATCTATAAACATAAATGTTCATATGCGCGACGCCCTTCAAAGGCGTCGGCGGCCATTTTATAGAGGAGGAGCCGGAAGTGGAGGAATGCTGGGAAGGACGCGTGAGGGATGACGGGATTGCTGACATCAGGGAAGATGGCGGAGGAAGGGTGGAAGTGGACGTACTGCGGGCAGGTTATGATGGCGGAGCGTCTTTTTTCCTGAAAGAGAGAGCAGAAAGGTTAGTACCCCGCCATTCCCTGCCGGCGAACGTCTTTCGAAGCGGTTTCAGGTCCGTCCGCGGCCTCCTACTTGCACATGCGTGACAATATATATATATATATGTGACAGCAACACTCATCACTCACAACAGTGACAAAACAATTACATTGACAATCATGTTACATTATTTTCAAAATGTTTCATTTTCTTTTTCATTACTTCTTTAACACACTACTTCTCCGCTGCGAAGCGCGGGTATTTTGCTATATATAATATATAATATATAATATATAATATATAATTATGTCCAACACTGGGGTTTCTGGCGGTGATTGGGCTTTTGTGATTCCGGCGGAATGAGAAGCAAAACTGGATCAAGACGCAATGTAAATAGTGGCAGAAAATGATGAGCGGTTCTTGGTAAATGAAATCTCCATCTTTCTACTTCCTCCTCTTCTTTCCCTCCTGATGGTTTAAATAATGATGACCTGGATGTAACTGGTAAAATCACGGTCCTGACGTATCTAGGGGGTCGCTGCCTCCCCGCAACACCCTTCTCCATTTCTTATTACGAGGATGACATTTAAACAGACACACATTAGTTTAAACGGGGTGCTGAGACGAGACGTGACTGGGTGCAACACAATAAACAACAATAACTATGTGGCCCCGCTACAATTTAAGGATAGATGGAATTCTGACCAGTCTATCTCTTCCTGCCATTGAAAAGCACCCCCATAGCATGATGCAGCCATCACCATTCTTCAATGTTGAGGTGGTATTGGGCAGGTGATGAGCAGTGCCTGGTCATCATCAGACATAATGCTTGGAGTCAGCCTAAATGTTACTTTTTTGTCTAATGAGACCAGAGTGCTTTAAATGCTGTTAGGCAAACTCCAGACAGACAAACCTATTCCATTTGCTCAAGAGTGGCTTCCTTCTAGTCATTTTACCATAAACACCTGATTGATGGAGGGCTGCTGAAATAGTTATCCTTCTGACAGGTTCTCCCATCTCAGTAAATGACTTCAGAAGCTCTGCTGTAGTGATCATTAGGTTCTTGTTCACTTCCCTGACCACAGCCCATCTTGCCTGGTTACTCCGTTTGGCCAGATGAGGTCTCATGTATAAACAGTTTGTATGCACAAAAATGTTGCATACTGTTATACACATGCACATAGAAGACAGCTAAAAGGACCAAAAGAAGGTAATCCCATGCCAGGCCAGGGGGTGACAAGGTGCAGTAAACCTTTCTCTTTTATTGCTGCAGACCAGATACAGCAAACTCTGCCTTTTTCCAATGACGTCATTTTCTGGTCCCGCCTTGATGACACCACTTCCGGTTCTGGGCCCAAAGAACGTCACTTCCAGTTCCAGGTCCAAGAACGTCACATCTGGTTCCGGCCCAAAAACTTCTGGTTCCTGCTCCAAATGACATTACTTCCACTGACCAGCCATAAAAGAAACCAACCGCCTCTTTGCAGTCACTTCTATTTGTGTACTCAACCTGTACACTTCTGTGCAATAAAAACCTCAAATTTGCAACCTAAATCAAGTATAAGGATGGCTGCCCGAAACCTCTTTTTGGTGTCAAGGTCTATTTATTTCACATTGGTGTAGTCAGCTGGATGTTTGCCTCCTTGTGGGATCAGGAGCAGAACATGAAGAAGATCTTGACACCTGACCAGGGGACCTTCAAGCCGTAGAGGATCAGGTAGAGGAGTACCGTTCCTGAGTTGCCGGGTTGAAGACAGTCAATGTGGGTAAGAAGAACCCGGCGCAAGCTTCGATCCAGGGGTCCAGAATATGGACTCCGGGGAAAAGGGACCGCCTCACAAAGCACCACAAATGAAAATCCCTTTTAGAAAGGTGGGGGTACTCCAGGCCAGCAGGTGAGAAAGATATTCTAGTGGCAAAACAATCCCTCTATGCTATCTGCTTCCCAGGGTTTCAGCCTATGGGCTAAAATTGGGTACTGGATAAGGCCAGATCTCAATAATGCCCAACAGGTGGTTGAGCAGATAGCCTGCTCTTTACTATTAAGAGCCCTCCCCAACAATTTCACCCAGCTGCTCTGGGGACAACAAATTAAGAACATGCTCTCTCTGAAAGAGAGAACAGAGAATATAAAAGTGGAGACCTACTCGGGGGAACCAGAAAGGGACCTGTGTGAAACCTGACATACCTGTGTCTCTATATCTGACCCCCGTCTTTACACTGCGGAAGAAACTCCAGGATCTCCCGATACGCGGAGGGCAGTTTTCTCGCTGTGGAAAAGGGCTTTGCAGACAGACAGAGAGGAAGTGGTGTGCCCTTGCTAATCCTCTGGCCTTTTCCTATGCAAGATTGATAATACTAAACTGAGTTAAAGTACCAGCCTTATTTGATTCTGGCAGTAACATTTCAATTGTTGCTCGGCACTTGGTTTTACCATGACAATGGCTTAAATCGAAGACCAGTCTAACCAGTATACATAAAGACGTCCGCCAGTATAAGTCCACCTCCTGCTACATCAGCTATGAGGGAACTGTGAAAAGACTGGCGGTAGTGGTTATAAAAAAATCCTCCGTTCCCAGTGATAATAGGTAGAGACTGGTCAAACAGTAAAAGCAGTTTAACACTCACCACCCCTGAACAAACATTGGGCCTAGTAATGGATGCTGAAACTGCATCTGTAGCTGCCTCCACGCCGTGTTCACAGCCAGAGGAGAGACAGAGTTTGGCTTCTAACAGTGATGTGGTAACTCCCAGGACATTGCATGCGGATACGCCATCTTCAAACGCCATGGCAACCCAGGAGGAAACCACTCCCCTTGAGGTCACTTCTGATCCTCTCACACAACTACACTTTCAATTTAGGCAGACTCTGGCTTCTTTTAAAAGAGAACAATGGAACAATGACTCTCTTAAATTTGCAAGAAATGCAGTTGTTCTAGTAAATGGCCATCACACTCAACATCCTATGCCGCAAGGTCCTCACTTTATGTTAAATAATGACCTTCTCTATCGGGTAGATGAACACAGTTGGTAGTACCACAGACATACCAGGAACAAGTCTGTGAACTGGTGCACACACATCTTCTGGGAGCCCACCTGGGCTCTAAAAAATCAATCAATGAGGAGGTGCCGCTTTTGTATGTCCTGTCTGGAATGTCAACTGCTGCAGATTCCTAGGAGGGACTACGCTTCTCTAGTTCCCTTACCCCTTATTGATATCCCTTTCGATCTAGCGAGACCCTTAGAACCCTCTGCCTGGGGACATAAATATATAATGGTCCTGGTAGATTATGCTACCAGATATCCTGAGGTTGTTCTGTTGCATTCAGCGACATTTATAGCTATCGCATGGGAATTGATAGGGGTCCTTTCACGAGGGGGTATCCCTAAAGAAATCCTATTCTAAAATCTCACTTGGAAAAGGCGCAAGCAGCCCAGGTTCATTGTTATGACCGTGGCACGTCTCTACGGGAGTTCCAAATGGGAGATTCAGTCATAGTACTTGTTTCTACCACCCATTCTAAATTACTGACTCATTGGCAAGGCCCTTACGAAGTTAAAGAGAGGAAGGGGCTCATCGATTATTTGGTAAAACAACCAAAAATTATCAACCGAGCAAGCGGGTATACCAAATGAATCTGCTGAAACCGTTGAAGGATAGAGATCCTGATCCCTCCTCCAGACAGCCCTGTTCACTCTTCACTTATAAATTAGACACTAACTTCGGTCTTGGACCACCCATCAATGACAAGAGCTGGAAACAATTATCTCGTGTATCCCTGAGGTAATGGATGAAAAACCCAGATGAACCTCCTTGATTGCACATGACATAGTGACTGAACCTGGAGTGCCCATTCAGACTTCCTGAAGCAAAAAGAGCAGAAGTGGAGCTGGAGATCAAAACAAGTGCTGGAAATAGGTGTGATAGGGGAGAGTCATAGTCCCTGGTCCATTTCCGTCATATTGGTTGCAAAGCCTGATGGGAGTTTGAGGTTTCATAATTGCTTCTGTTGGCTTAACCAGATCTCCCAACTCGATTCTAGGCTAGGACAAACCAAATTCTTGACCACACTTGATATGACAAAGGGGTACTGGCAGGTTCCCTAAACAGATTTCACAAAGGAAAAGACTGAGATTAGCACCCCTAATGGACATTGGCAGTATCGTGTCCTTCCATTTGGGTTACATGGGGCTCCCGCGACTTTCCAGCGTCTGGTGGATAAAGTACTCCGTCCTCATAGTTCATATAGTGCTGCCTACATGGATGACGTAATTATCTATTCCAGCACTTAGAAGGAACACCTTCATCAGGTACAAGCTGTATTGCGGTCATTAGGAGAAGCTGGTCTTCAAATTAACCCAAAGAAATGCTTCTTTGGATTAATTGAAGCCACATATTTAGGCTACTTAAAACAGGCCTTTACATCAGCACCAGTTTTGAAAGTTCCTAACTTTTCTTTACCTTTGATTCTCCAGACGGACGCTTCGGACACAAGTCTTGGTGCCGTGCTGAGCCAAAGCGTTGATGGTATTGAATACCCCGTCATGTTCCTGAGTCGGAAACTGCTGGGCCGGACAACCAGGTATGCGGCCATGGAGCAGGAGGCCCTAGCAATTAAGTGGGTAATAACTCAGCTGAGGTACTACCTCTTGGGCCGCGACTTCACCCTGGTGACAGACCATGCATCTTTATAGTGGATGGCCTGTGACGATGTGGGTCCTGCTCCATGGCTCCCACTTCCAGCTTTGGGAGCCCTCAAACCCAACATCATCAGTAATGTAACCAGATGAGATGGTCTAATGGGGGCAAATCAAACTGAGCGAGGGAATGGTGCAAAAGGTGAAACTGCTTTTATTAAAAACTAGCAAAATACCCGCGCTTCGCAGCGGAGAAGTAGTGTGTTAAAGAAGCAATGAAAAAGAAAAGGAAACATTTTGAAAATAACGTATTTGTCACGCCTGGACAAACTTGTTAAGAAGGCAGGCTCTATTGTAGGAGTTAAGTTGGATAGTTTAACATCTGTGGCAGAGCGACGGGCATTAAGCAAACTCCTGTCAATCATGAATAATCCACTGCATCCACTGAACAGTGTCATCTCCAGGCAGAGGAGTAGCTTCAGTGACAGACTTTTGTCACTGTCCTGCTCCACTGACAGACTGAGGCGATCGTTCCTCCCCCACACTATGCGACTCTTCAATTCCACCCGGGGGAGTAAATGCTAACATTTTATTTTTATTTATTTATTTATTTTATTACTATTTAATTTAATATTGTTTCTTTGTATCAGTATACTGCTGCTGGATTATGTGAATTTCCCCTTGGGATTAATAAAGTATCTATCTATCTATCTATCTATCTATCTATCTATCTATCTATCTAT
>JANRMT010062831.1:33245095-33267870 GCA_026402145.1 Polypterus bichir lapradei
GTCAGTTCACGTGAGCCGCTCGGTGTACATGCATCGAAGTTTCCCAGCTGTGCTGGTGCCATGTCGTGCTATGTCCATGGCTGTATTTAATGTTACCGAAGTCCCGGCACTTAAAACTTTCTCTTACAGTTTCGCTGAGTTTGTGCCAAACACCACCCTGACCATCTCATCTTCCTCTGCATAAGCACAGTCCTTCACCTGTGAATATTTAGTGGCAGTGTTTCTATTGGATTACCGCTGACGGACGGCCTTATATGGGCAGCCTGTCTATGAACTTAATTTAAAGTTTAGGTTTACACTGTGCTTTGTTTCCGTAGTAGCATCACTCATAAATATAGCTGTATGTGACTCGCTCGCTTCTTATTGTTTCGCTGCCTTCTCAATTATATAATGCATGTTTTCTTCAGCGCTTTTTGGAGGTCTTCCTGGTTTTCTACGTACTGCGTGATTACGTGGGAGGCGTGATGATGTCACACGAAACTCCGCCCCCACGGCTTTCGCGCTCATCTCCATTACAGTAAATGGAGAAAAACAGCTTCCAGTTATGACCATTACGCGTAGAATTTTGAAATGAAACCTGCTTAACTTTTGTAAGTGAGCTGTAAGGAATGAGCCTGCCAAATTTCAGCCTTCTACCTACACGGGAAGTTGGAGAATTAGTGATGAGTGAGTGAGTGAGTGAGTGAGTCAGTCAGTCAGTCAGTGAGGGCTTTGCCTTTTATTAGTATAGATATATTTTACGTTGGGCATTTGTATTATTGTTTTTGTCAATGTGCTTCATTTAATATATTTCTACATTTTTTTTATATATCTGCCTTTGTTTACTAGTCTTTAAACTGTTGATTGGGGAAGAGGGAAAATACTAATTGTCAGAGGTACGGCTTGGTATAGCTAAGTTTCTCAGTAATTCATCCAGGCCACAGGTCTTGGCAGTGTGGATTCCGGCTGGGTAAGGGGTCGGCCATTACAAAATGTTTTATCAATTGTATCTTTGAATGTTCAGGGTCCTGCTTTAGTTGTGAAAATGACTGGTGTTATGGACGTTCTACAGTGTAAACAGGGGAATGTCACTTTACTACTAGATGCCAGATATTTAGAATGTTATGTGTCTTCTACATCTGCTGTCTCTAAGAAACATGGCTTTTCAGGAATTGTGCATCTCAGCCTCCAGTATGAAATTATAGACCCATACACTGATGGGTTTGGGAGGTTTTGCTATGCTCTAACTGAATTTGGAGGAAAGAAATGTGCATTTTTTCTCTGTATATAGTCATACCTTTTATTAGGCTAACCTCTTTTCTTAGGTAACTAACCATATTCTTTAGCTAAAATCATTTTAGATTATTTTGGGTGCAGAAGCTAGTGCGTATTTGAACACTCTTACTGAGAAATATCCTACTCCACTTCATCAACATATATCCCATTTAACATGCTCTCTTTGTAAATGTATTTCAAATCTGAAAATGATTGATTCATTTTACTTGCTTAATCTCTCAGCCAAGGTTTTCACCTATGTTTACCCTTGTCCTCTCAGTCAGACTAGGCTGGATGATGTATTTTTCTCTAAATAATTGGCATCATTCTTCACTGATTCTTGGTTGCATACAGCTTCCTTATCAGACTATTGTGATGTTCATTCTATCCTACACCTCTCTTGTCTTCATTAGCATACTTAAATGTGATACTTTAGTCATTAGATAGGAACATAGATTTTTTAGATATTAATTATAATTCTGTTAATACCCACACTTATGTTTGAATGGCTGTTAAAAGTCCTATTAGATATTTTACTATGAGTAACTCATCTGGTTTAGTCTGGACACATTGTGAAAGGATTCACGACTTAGAAGTCACTTTTATCTGCCCTTAAAGACAGATGATCCCAAATAATGGACCTTGAACATGAAGCTTTGATTTCAAATATCAGATCTTAATTAAATTCTCTTCTCTGGCACAAGGCCAAATTTGAGATCGAATCCAGGAGAAATATTGTTTCACGGGCCAAATCTAGTCAATTTCTGGTGCTTAAACTGCATCATTGTCAGGCACTTGCATCCATTTAATCTATTAAAAGTAAATTAGGTTTCACTACACAAGACCATTTAGAAATTAACAAAACATTTTATGATTATTATTCAAATATATTTCTTGAGGACCCCAATCCCTCCCCACTCCTACCTCCTTCCTTGGGAAACTCCTCCTATCCAGGTTAGACGAGTCAGAGACTGATGAATTTGCCTGCCTTATTATGAAAGCTGAGCTGAAAGAAGCTCTGGAGTCTGAGATCTGGTAGGACTACTGGCAAAGGTAGGTTGCCGCCTGACATTTTATGTTTTCTGGATTTCTGCAGATGTTAAACACTGCTTCCACAATACATACATTGAGACCCTCTTTAAGTTTAGACTTAATTATTCTTTTCTAAAAGAGGACAAAGACCCTGAACAATGTTCCTTGATGAACTTGGATGTGAAATTGATAGTTACACTATTAATGAGATGGATGCATTCTGTTATTAATAAATTAATCCATTCTGAACAGACTAGTTTTATTAGAGTACAGCAGGTTACAATGCCCAGCACCTTTTACATGGGTTAGACATCAATCCATCTCTATGCCAACAAGCCACACTTTTAGCTCTAGAAGCAGAGAATGTCTTAGAATTGATGAATTGGGATTTTGGTGATGTGTCATGTATCCAATAGCCACGGTGGTAGTTCTTACTAATCTGAATATCTCTCCCCAGTTATGTTTCATCTGGGGTTTGTTCAATGACTTGTGTTTATTTTCCTTCTTATTGTTTCTGTTGTTTATGTATCCATCCATCCATCCATCCTTTATCCAACCCACTACTGTATATCCTAACTACAGGGTCACGGGGGTCTGCCAGTGCCAATCCCAACCAAAACAGGGCACAAGGCAGGAAACAAACCCCGGGCAGGGCACCAGCCCACCGCAGTTTGTTTATGAATTATTATTTTTAATTAATTTTTGTTATTAGTTATTTTTAATGCAGTTTTGTTTAAATATTACTTAGAATTTATGTATTGTGTATTTGTGTTCTTTCCATATGTTCCTTGTTTTCTGTAGGTGGAATCTAAGGAAGCGGGGCAACTATGAAGTCACTGCTGAAGGACTGTCCTGAACCTTTATATTTAGGATGAGTCCCTTAGAGGTGCATTGATAGTTATGGTTTGTGACGTCAACATTATTATTGTAAATGTTGTTTTGAATTTATCTGATTTCATGGATTATTTCTTCAGTACTTGTGGATACTGATTTCTACATCTTAGATTGGATTTATAAGCCTTGGATTGACATGTAGGCAAATTCTTTTTGTTTTGTTTTTACCTTTTTTCATGTGTTTTGACAATTTAGTTTTTTTTCTTGTTAATTTAAACAATGGGTTGAAATTTTAGGATAATTTTTTTCTTTGTCCTTTTAAGTATTTAAACCTTTTTATCCTCACCTTTTATGGGTATTTCTGAGCATTAAGAATATTTTTTGAACATTTTTAGCCTGAAACCCATTTTGGGCCTCTGCAGGCCTTGACGCCTGACTTTTGAGTTTGGGACTAGACTTCCTGGGGTGCGGCCTGTTTCTAGGTAGACCAGTGAAGTCCTGGGATAAGGTTTATAAATCTCAAGCATACACAAAAAGAGGCCAAAAATGTGTGTACGCAACTTTCCATGCCAAAGTACATTAACTATCCCATCCATATGCAGTATTTCAGGGAAAGTGGGAAATGCTGCCAAACCAGCTAAATAATGACTCTTCGGTGCAATAATTCATATCACTGATCCATTATTAAAATATGTGTTCAAGTGGCAAACATATTAAATCTCAAAGGTGATAAATATGGTGTACATACTGTATAGTAGTTGCCTTTTAAGAGGGCCAATGCTACATTGTACTTAAGAATTTGCAGTACTTGGTTTTCCTTCAGTTTACGTAGGCCTTATGTTGTCACTTTTCAGGATTAAAAACAAATGTAAACCAATACAATATTTCCATTAAGTATAATCATATGTGTGATATACTCCCTATGTACAAAATCTATAAATCTCTTGCCCTGTAGCCTATTCATAGCCTAATGTTTTGATAGAACATGGTCTGTATGGCACTACTTGAATGGTCAAATACAAAGGGAACAAGCCAGTAGGGCAGGATTTTTTTGTCCATGATGAAGACTGGCTTATGAACTGATTTAGGCTTTCAAGAGCCATTCTCTGGGAACTATGTGTCAAAATTCCTGCTTGAAATTGTATACATTTTTTGGTATACATCTTTTAACAACAGTCAGCTTTCTGGCGATAGTCATCTATTAGAGAGAACTGGCCAAAAGGTCAGGAATATCTCAGTCAAGCGTTTGCTCTATCATGCCTGCTGTGCTGGAAGTCATAAATGACTAATGAAGCACTACATTCAGTTTTCGTATGGTATGGGTGTATAGGCCAAATAAAAAGGCAATTTGCAGCAACGCCCATTTTCCTCATGTAATCAGGGCAATTGACTGCACTCATATTGCAATAAAGGGAATCTAGACAGAATGAAGCTGCTTTTGCAATAATTTGCAGTTATATTCAGCATCTGTGATGACACTGTGCCAAGATGACATTGAAAAATGTTGTGGCTCAGTTGCCTGGGTCAAACCATGATTCGTTTATTTTGAGTCAAAATAGCATTGGCAGTCAACTTGCTGATGCTGCTGTACATAATGGCTAGCTTGTTGGTAAGATATCTGGCTGCACCTTCAGTTTTTAATATGGGATATACTATTCATTGTAACAGCTATCATGTCATTACATTTATAAGGTGATAGTGGCTGCCAGCTCAGTTACTGGCTCCCCAATCCCACAGAACATAGAAGAAAGGTACTACAATGGTTCGTATGGTCTTGCCGCACTCAGTTGTAGAGCATATCATGGGACTCCTTAAATGCAGGTGGTGGTGGTTTCTGAAAACAAAGTTTTGGGGACCGTCACCGTATAATGCCCATAGGACAAGGAAAAAAAACACAAAAAAAGACATTTAGGTGATCAAAAGCAATTGTATCTAGCAGTTGATAAATGGTACATGACAAGATGGCGTTTATATACAGAAAACAAATAGTTGGCGGTATATGACGTCGATGCTATGTCGTCAACATAGGACCGGAAGTGATGTCATCAGGGAGTGCCAGAGGTATTATCATGACGTGTGCTGGAAGTGAAGTATTGGCAGCCATTTTGGAACCTGGAAGTACGTTCTTTATTTTTCTTTGGATTTCCTGCTGAGAAGAATGAGAGAATCATGTTAGCACCATATGATAACCCCTTGTCTTGCGATGTTTGACTCACCTTTAGGCTTTTTGACTGCCTCCTAAGAGCACGTGTGTGACACCATACAAAGTTTTATAAATGAGATCCCTGGTCTGCATTTCTGCTTATTCTGAGGCCTGTGGGCCATGTTTTTCACATCCCCATTTCCTAATTTTTGAAGGTGCCAGGTAGGTATTCCCCTATGTCCACGATTTTCAATCTTTTACTAATCACCCCAGTTTCTTTGCATTGTTCCAGTTACAAAATTTCTCTATACACAGATTCTATTTTTTTATTCCAGGATAATGCCTTCTACTATCTTTCTCATATTTTAAAATTACATGATTCCTAATAGCACCTATTTAGGTACAAGATAAACTGTCCTAAATCTGTTCTTATACCTCTGAATTCTTTCAGTAAGCAATATTCCTTTCCTTCGTCCATCCCTATTTCTACTTGCTGCATCAATCAAGTATTTAAGTGCAGACCTCTCTCCCTTGTTGCAAGATAGCATTACTTAATCGCCCCAGAGATTCAACAGTTAGAGGCTCAGTGACTTCCTGGTTGTCCATGCCTCTGTCTTTCTCTGTCTCTGACTGCCAGTCATAATTTTATTAGTGCCATATTTCCCCTCCCTTCACTAGTTGGTTCAAAAGTTAGGTCTTCCAATATTCAAAAACCCTGTATTAGATACTAGGTAAGGGTACTCATACTCCTGGTGATATATTTGACAGCTCATGCCTTTGAACATTCCAGCCTCTAAAATCTTCTTTCTTTATTCCTCCTTCTTTCTTTTTCATCAATGTGAATGTGTTTTTACAGTATGCAGGATTCTAAATTCATCTGCTCTTACATCTCTCTCTGTATAAAATCTCACTCACACTGCTAGTTGGAAACCTGTGTCAACTTTATATTTAATTCTGTGTAAGACATCTTATTTTCCATTACCAACTAAATTAGGTGTAGCAATGGGACCTCCCCTCTATTCCTGCTATTGCAAGGACTTCAGTTTTTAAAAATATCTCATATTTTATTGAAAAACCGAAATGATCTAATTCAAATTTTTTCACTGTTTACTTTAGATCCCTAGGAAGTGATCTCTTAACCATCATTTTTGTCTTTTGAATACACGGTACATTTATAAACATGTTTTGGGATTGCCCTTCAGTGTTTAAGTTTTGGCTTTAATTGCCAAATTCTTTGCATCCATTATCTCCATTCCTTGTTTAACCTCATTTCTTTTTACTACTACACCTTTCTTTGCTTCAGCATTTTGCTATCAAGCAGCATTTTTTTTTGCTTTAGGGACAATTAATGCTAAGTTGCCATTGCCTCTTGCTGGAAATCTACCTTTTTCTAATTTGACTGTACTGGAACTTTCAGTGGTGAGGATCAATGAGACTACATTGATAAATGGTTTGATTTAAAAAGTTGGTGCTTGAGGGTGTACTCTGTGAGCTTCACCCTAGCCCTTTCCCCTAGGTTCCTCTTTAATTGCAGTAACAGGATGCCACTTCTCACATATTTGACCACTCGGGCTACTCTAGTTTTGTTTTTAGATTTCTGATGTTTTGTATGCTGGTTTGCATTTAGGTGCTGTGTATATTATTGTTATTTTATTGCTTATAAAATTTTGCCTCAATACATCTTTAAATAAAGAAAAAAAGTCCCATTTATGTAGATATATAACATGCCTTAACATAATCATATTCATCATAATACATATTTTTTACCAAAAACATCACTGGAGCAGTATGTTTAATCCTGAATGCCCACACATTTTACTCTGATGCCCCTAATGTAATAATGTACCCTGCAATTTAAAAGGGACATAAATGAAGCTTATTCTGTAACTGATTGTAGTCAAGGTTATCTTCAGAATTAATTCAGTTGGATTTATCAACAAGGTTGTGGCTTGGAATCACTTAGGACAGCGTTTCTCAACCTTTAAGTATTTGCGACCCGAGTTTTCATAACAGTTTTAATCACGCCCCCCCTAACATTTTTTTTGAAATGTAGATGCATATTTTATTATACCTACTTAACTTTTATCGACATTTATCTAACTCTATAGTTATTGTTCTAGTATCAAACGTTAGTTTAAGTTAATTTGTTTTGGTTTCAACAGATGTTTTTTTCATATTTTTGATTCTTGTTTTCTTTTTTTCACATCTTCGCGCCCCCCTTTTTGTTACTTCGCGCCCGGGCCCGCCCCACAGGTTGAGAACCACTGACTTAGGAGTAGCAAAATGAAACTTGGCTGTTTGATTTCTCATATAGTTTTGTAAAACAGACACTATAATTAAGTTTGCATGTGACTTTACAATTGCAAAAGGCAAAACTAAAAAGAGTTTTTTGGAGTTCTAAATGATTTTTGGGGGGACAGAAAACAAGGAATACTGCTCCTTAAAGACTCATTCACACTTATGTTTACTTCTGTTTTTTATTTCCACATCTGTTTAACGCAGGTAATCAACTGTACACCACCAAAATCAATTCTTTGTATTCCTCTCATTTTCATCAATTCAGAGAAGCAGTGTTTTTTTGTGACATTTTGCAAATTTACAACATGACATAAGAAAATGCACATTACTGCGTTTTCTCCACAAGAAATCTCACTACATGGCAAGACGATTGCAACTCTTTCCCCCACCCTGCCATTACCTACAATCTTCCCTTTCCTGTTGTCGAGAATTGCATGTCATTTCTATCTCTGATGTATCTCTGATATTGCAATTCGGCAAAACTGTCATCATTACAGACAAAGTGGCTATGTTTTTGCAAGTACAAACCTAACATACACCTGGAAGTATGTTTTCCACTAGAAATCTTTATTTAGATATTAAATGACATGTGTAGAAGTAATGATTGAGGTTATTCCAGAAAGGAAACAAACACCTTTCATCTGATATCAGTGGTGCAAATTTTGCAGGAAGCAAAATACTATTTGATTAATAATTTTTTCTGCAGAGCAAAACACCGAGTTTTGTTGCAAATTCATTTTATAATCATTTTTACTCATCACTACTCAGGAGGCTATGTTTTCTTCCAGAACGTGAAGAACATGATAAGGCATCAGCCTTTCCGTTTTTGTTGCCTGGCCTATTGAAAAAATATACTCATCTGTATATAGTACTCATACTTCTTGAGTTCAACAAGCAAATTATTTCGTAAAAATCCTTCCAGTGCTCCTCTAACATGGTCTACATGATAGTCAATATCATTAGAGAATATTAATAGGTCATCAATATACAGTAATACTAAAGTACCTAATAAGTTTCTAAATACATTATTGACAATTTCTTTTTAATATTGGAGTGTTGGCAAAACCATAGGGGATCACTTTGTACTCATAATGACTTATAAATATATTGAAAGCTGTCTTCTATTTGATTCTCTACTTAAACTTAATGATATTGTACTTACTGTAGAGGTCCTGCTTAGTATATACTGTACATCCTGTAACTTCATTTAAATAACTCATTTGATAGATATTCTATTTTATACTCAACCATAGCCTGGCCAAGATAAAGCATAAATTTTACTATTGGATAAAGGAGCCCCAAGTAGTAACCTGATCGTGAAATCATATGACTTGTGACATTTAAACGGATGCTCTGTAAAGCAATGAGGATGGGAGAAACTGGGATCAGCTCCTCCCCCTCATACTTTTTGCTTACCGGGGGGACCCACAGGCCTCAATGGGCTTTTCCCCTTTGAATTATTATACGGGCAACAACCCGGGCATTCTGGACATCTTAAAGGATGGCTGGGAAGGTGAGGCCCTTCCCTCCATTAACATTGTAGACTATATCGCACAATTATGCAATAGATTTGCAAGAATGTGGCCTTTATTAAAAGAGCACACAGAGAAGGCTCAAGTGGCGCAGGTATGGAACTATAATAAGAATAGCACCTTGTGGGAGTTCCTTCCGGGGGACTGTGTCATGGTACTTGTGCCCACTTCCCACTCTAAATTGTTGGCAGATTGGCAAAACCCCTACGAGGTTAAAGAGAGAAAATCTCTTGTCTATTACTTTGCCAAACAACCCAATCATTGCCCGAGCAAGCAGGTTTATTATAGCAATTTGTTGAAACTGTGGAAGGACCGGGAGGCTGAAACCCCCTCCGGCCAACCCACTCTCTTTTCTTGCTAAATTTCAACCTTAACCTCAGCACTAATTTGACTCACCGACAGAACGGGAGCTGAGATCTGCCATTCCATTAGTCCCAGAAGTGGTTAGTGAGTTACCTGGCCGTACTGCACTGATTGAGCATGATATTGTGACTGACCTGGGAGTAGTTGTCAGGGAACGGCCCTATCACCTCCTGGAGAGTAAACATGCTGAAGTGGAGTTGGAGATTAGATGAATGCTGGATCTGGGTATAATTGAAGAAAGCTACAGTCCCTGGTCCATTCCAGTCGTCCTAGTCTCCAAACCTGAAAGCTCATGGAGGTTCTGTAATGACTTTCAATGCCTCAGTCAGGTCTCCAAGCTTGACACATACCCGATGCCCCGAGTAGATTAACTCTTTGAAAGGATAAGAGATGCGCAATAATTTGGCTAATTTAGACATGACAAAGGGATACTTCCTCTCCTTTTCTAATGCTGAGAAACTTGTCCATGCTTTTATCACATCCAGCATAGATTATTGTAACTCGCTGCTGGCAGGTGCCCCTTCTAATCTTATATCACAGCTCCAGCTTATTCAAAACTCGGCTGCAAGAGTCCTTACTCGAACCAGCAGCAGCGAGCACATCACACCCATCCTGCTCCACCTTCACTGGCTCCCTGTGTCTTACAGAATCGAATATAAAATCCTACTAATAACCTACAAAGCCTTAAATAACCTCGCGCCAAACTACATCAGTGACCTTTTCCATCACTATGTGCCTGCCCACTCACTAAGGTGCTCTGATTCTGGCAATCTTGTTGTACCCCACACTAATCTACACTCCGTGGGTGACAGGGCCTTCAGCTGTATAGTGCCCAGACTCTGGAATGACTTACCGAAATTAATTAGATCAGCTGACTCCATGAATTCTTTTAAAAAACAACTCAAAACTCATCTGTTCAGGAAGGCTTTTAGCTCTACTTGACTTCATTCCCCTTCTCTCAGTTTACCTCTTTGTCAAGATGCTCATGTAACCTGTATGTGTGTGCTAGACCATCAATTATGTTGTCTGTTAGGCTTTCTCTGAATTTATTGTCTTAATCTTCTTTATTTATTTATTTGGTTTGTACTATGCTATATACTGTATACCCTGCCGTTCTTTCTTATATTCTGTAAGTGCCTTGAGCATGGGAAAGGTGCTATATAAATAAAATGTATTATTTTTATTTATTATTATACTGGAAAATTCCCTTAAGGGAGTCTGCAAAAGAGAAAACTGCTCCCCTAGCAGACACTGGCAGTACAAAGTCTTCCCATTTAGATTGCACGGGGCACTGGTGACCATCCAGCATCTGGTAGACTGACTGCTAAAGCCTCACAATGCCTACTATGTCGCCTATCTAGACAATGTCGTCATTTATTCCAGCACCTGGGAGGAAAACGTGCTACAGGTTTAAACCATTTTGCTGATGCTGGCTAATGCCAAACAACATATTAACCCAAAAAAAATTTTATTTGGGTTAAATGAACCTAGATACTTGGGCTACCTAGTGGGCAGGGGATTGGTTAAACAACAGTGCTCCAAAATTGAAGCCATTCTGAATTGGACCCGTCTGATAACTAAGCAGCAGGTACAAGCTTTTCTCAGATTAGCCAGTTACTACCGCCGGTTTATACCTCGTTTTTTGGAAAGAGCTGTGCCCTTGTTTGACCTCACAAAGAAAAGGGACCCTTTCAATGTGGTATGGTACGAGATCATAGAACATGCATTTTGTGACTTTAAAAGGGCCCTTACTTCGGCACGTAGTCTGTAAACGCCTGATTTCTCTTCTCGGTTTATTCTCCAGACCGATGCTTTGGACACAAGTTTAGGAGCTGTGCTGAGCCAAAGCATTGATGGTGCTGAACACCTGTGATGTACCTGAGCCGGAAACTGCTTGACCAGGAGACCAGGTATGTGGTGGTAGAACGAGAGGCCCTGGTGATTAAATGGGCAGTGATCCAACTGCAATACTACGTGTTGGGTCAAGAGTTTACCATGGTTACAGACCAAGTGACACTACAGTGGATAGCTGTGCATAAAGAGTCGAATCCTTGGATCACCAGGTGGTTTTTGGATCTGCAGCCATACATGTTCACTGTTGTTTATCGTAGGGGTACTCTTCAGGCTAATGCCAATGCTCTCTCTTGGGCAATTCAGCCTCTCGGTTTGGGTTGCCTGACCTGACGGGTCTGGGCTGGGAGGGAACTTATGTCACACACACATGATTAGGTACAGCCAGAAGGACCGACGGATCGCAAAAATTCACCAGACGGGGATCTAAGAAGGAGTACTAATGCTTCTCTCCTTTTTTCATCAGAAAAACTGAAGACCAGATGAATCCTGGTATGTGAATTCTACGCCAAAACTCGATCCTGTCATAGGAAGAACTTCCTCTTTCCAACCATACCTCCTTGATGACTTCACCTTCGGTTGCCCTTTGATGACATCATCTCTGTCACAGCTCTGTTCACGTCATCTCCTCCCTTGCACCAATTTCCGGTTCATTCAACATAAATTCAGTCATCTTTCCGGCATGGTTGTCGAATGTATATTGCTAATTTGACAGTGCTGTACAAAACAGTAATTAACTTTGGTTCACCGACAGTATATGAGGACGGTTCCCCAACCCTTAATCTGTCTCTCTGGTCTCTTTTCTTCACAAGATCTATCAAATAACAGCAGCCTAAGTAACCCCAACACCCAAGAGTCCCAGTTGCCAATTTCTTTCATTTAATTTCTACAAACAAAAGACATGAGACTGGTACAAAATTAGAAACACAAGAAAATGGAATGTAGGAAATAAAACACAAAGAAAAGAGAAGAGAAAAGAAATCTTAACACTAGACAGTAACCAAGCATTTGCTGCCTTTCAACATATGAGGGGGAGTCAAGCTAAAGTTAAAAATGGGATTTATTACAAAATAGAACAAATCTTAACAAAACTGATAATGTAATTTCTCAATGTAGTCTCCACCCTTCTCAAAGGACTTGCGCCACCTTCCTAGAAGTGCCTGGATTCTAGCAGAATAAAAGGTTTTGTCTTGTCCTCGCAACCACTCATGCACCCGAGTTATTGTCGAACACTGCATGCCAAGGTGTACTACAGTCACTTGTGCAAGTTACTGTGAGTTGCTGGAGACCAATGTGAAGCCTGCTGTTCAATCCAGGCAGCTGAGACTACTGTCTCAAGGAGTCCTTTTGCTGTAAAGCAATGCCCACCCACATACTGGGGCCCAACATCAAAGCTTGTCTGGAGAAACTGAAGTTTGGGGTATTGCCACATCCTCCTTATTCACCTGATTTGCCACCATGCGATTTCCATATTTTTGGACCGCTAAAAAACATTTGGGTGGTTGTCGATTCAAGACAGATGACGACGTGAAAAAAGGGGTGCGGGAGTGGTTACGAGGATAAGACAAAACCTTTATTTTGCTGGAATCCAGGCACTTCCAAGCAGGTGGAGCAAATGCATTGAGAAGGGTGGAGATTACATTAAGAAATGACATAATCAGTTTTGTCAATGTTCATTCCATTTTCTAACAAATCCCATTTTCTAACAAACTTGACTCCCCCTTGTATATTATCATAGACTCCCCCTTCTATATCTCCAGCCTGTCTGCAATGTGCTAGTGCATCTTTATGTAATTTTTATTGTCTTGCACTGCACCAAGCAAAACACATTTTTTCAGACTTGGCAGTGCTGTTATAGCTATAAAAAAGACAGACCAAACATAATGATTATTACTTTATACTATATATATATTTGTATACTGTGAACATTTTATTTACTAATAAAAGATAAACAGATTAAAAATATTCAGACATATGATTTCATTGCATTTCATTGCACTATGAACTATACATATTTTAACACCTAAAAGCCTCATATGCTTGTGTTACAGACATTTTCCCTGAATTCTTCACAAATAAATAAGGTTGATTTGACAAGAATATTCACAATAAATGCATGCCATTGTCTAAATGATACCCATGTCAGTTATTCATGTCATAAATGAAAGGGCAGCTCAACTAGATATGAGCGATTTTATAGTGTGCCACAACAAAACAGTTCTACAGTGTTGGAAGGTAGCATTTGTTCTTGTTATCACCTGTTGCATATTCTTCTTAACAAAAACTGATTATAAGAAATTGAGGAAATGTCTTTATTTGAAGACTAAGCAGAAGGTTATTTAAACAACTAAAATAAAAATATCATACCTCCCATACATAATCAGTTTAGCTGAAAGTTTCAAAAGTACATTGTCAGAGTACAATTGGTGCATAATAGCAAAATGCCACCTCACCACTTCTTTCAATCTTGGCACTTGGAAACATAAGCATTCCATATTTAGAAGATCTAAGGTTAAGACTTAGAATATAGGGGTTCAGGCACTCCAAAATATAGGTGGGAGTAAGATTATTTAAGGCTATATACACCATTAGTAGAATTGTAAAATCAGTTCTAAAGGATACAGGTAACCACTGTAACAATGCTAAAACTAGTTAAATGTGCTCAGATGTTCTTTTTCCTGGTTGAAATTCTTGCTGCTACATTCTAAAATAACTGCAACCTATTAATGTCTTTCTTAGGTAGACCAGTTAGAAGTATATTGCAGTAATCTAACTCACTAAAAATAAAAGTGTGAATTAATTTCTCAGCATTTTGCAATGTTATAAGAGGTCTAACTTTTGCCATGTTTTTTTAAATGGAAGAATGCAGTCCTAGTAATATGTTTAACTCTTTCAGGGCTAATTATTTTTTTGATTTTCTCCCAGTTCTGAATATTTTTCCCAAAAACTCAGTTTTTTAAAAAGTATACAAAACAAACACTAAATGCATTTAAAAATTAAACATTAGCTTTCTAAGATCGGCTGTAACGCTGCTTACATACTTACTACATACCTGTTTGTCTAACCATTTATATTCTGAAAGGCACTTTGCGGAAAAGAAACAGCTCCCTGCCTTTCATTTTTGATTTCGAGATCACTTGCATCAAAATCGGAGTTTGGTAAGTCACTGTTTGATTCAGCAATAACATGCAAAAAGCAAAAAAAAAAATAATGCCCACAGAGTATTTTGCTTTGCACATTCGCTTTGCTCTTTTGTCCGACTTCAATGCCATTCTAGACGTTGTTTACTCTACGCTTCTCACACACACACAAAGGGATTCGATGTAAAGTCAATGAGTCTAACAGTCCTCCTAGCAAAGAGGGTCTACCTGTAACATGATGGTGAGTTTTGTCAACATCTACAGCTGCTTATTAATACCCTCTGCCCCTGGATGTCAACTAAAGTCAACATCTAACCTCAACCCCTGCTGTCAACAAAAGTTGACATCAGCCCTAAAACAGTTAATATGCATTTTAAAATTTAGTAATTTTTTAAATCCACCTTGCATTTTTAATGCTAAGGAGTCAAGTTTATTTTTAATACAATCATAATTTTTATTAACGACTAAGATTTCAGTTTACTACTTATCCATTCCGAAATGCAAGACAGATAATGAATCAGACAAACCAGAGCGTCAGGGTCATCAGGTGCTATAGATAAATAAAGATGCCTTTCCTCTGCATAACTGTGTTTTGAGATAATCTGGCCAAAGGGAACATGTACATTGAAAATAACAGCGGGCCAAAAGTAAATCTTATTCGTATGCCACATACAGTATTTTGGATCCATAAGCTACAATCACCACAGCTAATAAAGAATTTTCTACCTATTATGTAAGATTGAAACCAATTTAAGAGAGGCCTACCCATGGGCTAAGACAGTTTATAAGAATATTGTAGTCTTTAATGTCAAATACTGCACTCAGGTCTAATAGAACAAGAGCAGATATGTTGCCTCTGTCAGCATTAACTTATAAGTCATTTTCTACTTTAACCAGTGCAGTTTCTGTACAATGATTTCTTCTAAAATCTGACTGAAACTTATCAAGATTAGAATATTTCATTTAACTATTGAAAAACTGCTTTTTCTGGAATTTTACTAAATAAAGACAGGCTAGAAATAGGTCTAATGTTGCCAAGTACAGCATTGTCTTGATTATTTTTCTTGAGGAGTGATTTAATTACTGCAGTCTTTAGACAATGTGGAAAGACTCCAGTATCTAATGACGAGTTAGGTATGTCAAGTACACTATCAATGAGCATGTCTGAGACTTCTTCAAAGATCCCTGTTGGGACTGGGTCAAGGACACAAGTGGAAGGCTTAAATTGAGAAATTATTTTATAGGTTTCAGGTAATTCTGTCTCAGTGAATGAATTTAATTCTCTAAAAAGAAAGAGGGATTTATTGTGCTACTTCTAATATCCATTGTTTTGTGTTTAGATGTGAGAAAAGCCTCAAAAGTTTTGCTAGACATATTCAGGAAGAATTTCATTGGCTGAACTGGGTTTAAAAGGTAGTCAATAGTTGAAAATAAAACTATTTGGTTTCCTGCATGATTATTTATAATTTTAGAAAAATATGACTACCCACAAGGCACACTACTCTATTGTACTCAGCTATATGCATCTTTAATATTTCATAGTCTATTGTTAATTCAGTTTTCCTCCATTTACACTGAGCCCTACGGCATTTTCTCTCAGGATCCAACACGCTATAATTTTTCCAGGGTATTTTAGTGCTGGAGGATTTCTTAATTTTTTCAGGGGCCACTACGTCAACTGTAGCTCTCACCTTTGAAAGGAAATATTGTACCTCACAAGTTGCAATGCTGCCTGTGCTAGGACAAGCACTAAACTCAGACTGAATATTGAGAATATTAGCAAATCCAGACGCTGTGAATGCATCACTGCTTTTTAATTCTAGTCACTATTTCTGTTTTAAACTGAATGAAGAAATGGTCAGAAAAACTGATATTAATTGCCTGCCTCATGCTAACTTTTAATCCTTTTGAAATAACAGCAAATAGCATGCGTCCAGCATGTGTAGGCTGTCTGTCATGCTGGCTAAGATCAAAGTAATACAGCATGTTAATGAATTCTCTTGCTTTAGGGTCACACTGAATAGCCAGGTGAAGAATCAAATTCCCTACAAGTAGTAGATACTGAGTCTGAGAATTCCTCTATAAAATTTTGCTTATATATTATATTTTGGTCTCTAAATGGTCAATACAAGAGACTGAGTCACTCCTTGAATAACTATTGCAAGATAATCAATAGACACGATAGTACCAAAACTGGTATCTGTGCAGTTTAACCAGCTAGAGAAAATACTTGAAAAACTTCTGCCTTTTTTTACCCTGTTGAAATGAATGAACATAATTGTAATTCGGAGGTGCTGCTTCATTTAAAACTGAGGCACTATCACTGCTGAGCCATGTTTCACTCAATGTAAGAAAGTCTATTTTCCAATCACTACTAATATTGTTAATATAAAAATAATTACTAGTTAATGATTTAGTACAGTATTTTGCAAAGCCTTATTTAAGTTCTTGGAAGGTATACAGTCCAGGTTTCAATGGAGTCCCCCCAAATGACAATAGCACTTTGGTAGGCAGCTGGCTCAGAGTGCAACTGCAACATTTATGCTTATCTGGGCACTTCAGGTAGAGGCCCTCTTGGGCACTGCCGGGATGTGGACAGAGCTGCCAGGCAATTGCTGGAAGAGGAAGCCAGCTCAGAATGCCCTACTACATTGCACTGTAGCTTTAGGTCTTTTAGGTGCCTGTAGCAAGTGACAGGTTTTAGTATCTGTTCCATCAATACCTTCAGTTCTTCATTGACATTTAGAAGCTCACAACCAATGTTGTCCATCATTTCTGTGCGATCTTGTGCACCACAAAATGTTAGCACAAGACTATTCAATATGACACAACACAACATAGGAAGACCAGAGTTACAACTGCAGTGTTTGTGTATTTGTGTTGACTTCCAAGAGTTGAATTTTTGTACTTGACTGAAGACCATGTTATTTTAACTCCAAATCAAGTATTATTTTATGATGTGAATAAATTCTGCTTTCTTCATTTTAATTTACAATTTTTATATTTCCATATTTTATTTGTCTCTGGTGCAAACACAGAGTACTGTGGTATGGTAGCTCCAGGAATTAACAAATCCACCTCTGACCCCAGAAATGAATGTGGAATTGAATTTGGGGAAGAGTTAAAACACACCTCAAGCCAGAAACTCTTTGAGTCTGGTTTGATTTAGCAGGAGGGACAGATTACTGTCAGGAATGTGATCCGCTGGATTTACTGAAACAAATTGTAAAATGATGGTGTTATGGCTAAAACAAGAAAAGTGTCACATCAGTCTCTTTTCTCCAAAGTCTGAAAGTCACTAAAATGAAAGAATTTTGACTTTACAAGAACAAGAACATAAGAAATCTGACAAATGAGAGGATTCCATTCAGTCCATCAAGCTAATTTATTTAGCTAACAGCTAAATTATCCCAACAGCTTTAAGCACAGCTTAACAATGGTTCAAAAAAGGAAGTCTCAGTTTTTAGTGTGAAGAGGACACTTTTTACTGCTGGTTTGACAGGCAGTGAGAAAGCCATTACTTAAAGGACAAAATAAGAAAGTGAGGCTTGCCTAGGCCATTAAATACCAGCTGTGAACTACTGCACCCTGGAAGAAAGTCTTATGGACTAATAAATCAAAGTATGAAATCTTCGGTTCATTGCGCATGATGCTTGTATGCTGTCAAGTTGGTGAAAGTATGGTTCCTCAGTGTGTGACGCCAAACATGGAAGAGCAAGTGTGATGGTCTGGGGTTCTTTTGCTGGAGGCAATTCTGAATCAAAACAGTTACTGCAGCATTTTTCAGCCCCACACTATACTTTCTGGTCTGTGTCTAGTAGGGAAGAAGTTCATACTAAAGCAAGACAATGACCCAAAACATACCTCCAGGCTATGTCAGAACTACTTTAAAAGAAAAGAACAAGAAGGTATACTTCAAAACATGGACTGGCCAGTACTGTCTTTAGACTTAAGCCCCATTGAGTTAGTTTGTGATGAAATGGACAGAAGGGTGAAAGGAAAGCAACCTACAAGTGCAATATATTTGTGGTAACTTCTACAACAGGTGTTGGGAAGATCATTCTGATCAATATTTGATTTCCCTTATAGAAAGATTGCCACGTGCATGTTGGTTGTTATTTTAGCAAAAGGTGGCTACTTTGATGAATCAAAAATTTCAATAAAATTTTGTACACTTAATCATTCCTTGACTTATTTTTTATTGCCATTGTTTATCTGTTCTATGACTTGATTTCATTATACATAAGACATTAGACTGTGTGCATTTCCATAAAAACTAAAACTGAGATGTTCTAAAACTTTTGACCCTTAGTGTATCTCATCCAAATACTTCTTAAAGGTTGTCAAAGTTTCTGCTTCTACCATGGTAATTTGATCCAGATTCCCACAACTCATTGCATAAAGAAGTGCTTGCTCTCTTCAGTCCTGAATGCACTTCTATATAATTTTCACTGGAGTCCTTGAATATGTGATTCCCCATTTAGCTGAAAGAATTCTGCTGGATCTACTTTTATTAATGTCTTTGGATATTTTAGAAACCTGGATTAAGCTCCACAAAGTCTCCTCTGCTTGAGACTAAACAGGTTTAATTCTCTGAGTCTGTTAGAGTATGATATTTTTTTTTGTCATTGGATGCACTTGGTTGGTCTCCTTTGCAGAGCTTCGAGTGCTTCTATGTTTCCCTTGTAGTGTGGTGACCAGGACTGCTCACAGTACCCCAGATGCAGTCTCGCTGGTATATTATATAGTCAGAGTATAATATCCCTCAATTTATGTTCAACTATTTTTAAAATATAACCTAACATTTTATTTGCCTTTTTAATTGCTTTTGCACATTGTTCAGATGGTGACAATGTCCTATCAACATAAACCTCTAAATCATTTTCAGAGGTTGCTTCTTTAGGATAGTGTCTCCCATCTTGTATTTAAAACAGAATTTCCTTTTGCTCATGTGTAACATTTTCCATTTTTCTACATTGAACTGCATTTTCCAGTGTTCACCCTGTTCTAAAGATTGTCCGGTCTTGTCTTTACTGCCTCCTCAGTGTCTGCCACTTTTCCATCATAGCATTATTAGTGAATTTTAGAAGTTTACTAACTATGTTGAAATCAGAAAAAGTCACAGACCCAGTACATTCTCCTGAGGGACTCCACCAATGACCTCATTCCACATGGAGGGTTCATCTTCAGGTCAGGAGATATAAAAGGACTATGGGAGCTCCCAGACGGCGAGCTGAGCTGGGTGGAAGGGTGGCAACGCGTCTGGGAGGGGAGGATTGTTTATTGTAGTATTGTGATTGATTTGTATGAGTATAGTGGAGGAGAGGGTGCTTTGTGCACTGTGGCATTTGAATAAAGTCAACATTTGGACTTTTACCTGGTGTCTGGAGTCGTGGACAGGGGTTCAAGGGAGCGAGAGCGCCCCCTATCTACCACAACATGAACAACCAATGACCAATTATTGATAATTATATAAATTATTATGTAAAAATGACTATAATATGTTTGGATCAGTATTGTACATATGTTTGTGCTGTTTATGAATCTGTATAGTCAGCATTTCACTAACTACCACAGTACTTGGTTAATAATCCAGCATTTATCTACTGTATATACATTTGTTTTTCTTTGCACAGAGATGTCTTTTAGCCAACCCTCTTTTAGCGTAGGGATGATCCTTGGTAAACTATTTATTCTTGCATAGTTAAAGGAAAACACAACTACTTCGGTGAGTTCTTTAGCGGCTTCACTGTTTCAAACAGAAACAGTACAAATCATTAAAGTACTTCACAATTAGTATCCAGTCTCTGTGAAAGCTTGTCAAAGAATTCCAGGAAACATTTCTTTTTCAGTTTCAGGGACACAGAACAAATAATCGTGTAAAATGGTGCAGTTTTGGTAGTTCATCACTTGCCTCCACAAAATTAAAAAAATAGCAGGCTGAGAATCTACACCTTTATAGAAGCTATAGAATTTTTGTTTCCTTTTGTTTATCCTGGTGCTTTATCTTTTCTCTTTGTTTATCTCTCCACAATCTCTACTGTTTTAATAAAAGTATTCTTTTTGTATACTTTGTATCATTTTGAGTAGTAGAACGCCTCTGAATTAGCATCTCCCTTTTGCCATAGCCTAACTGTTATCGGTTAAAGCAGGAATGACTCTGTTGAGGTCTTCTTAAAATTATATGATAATAAATCTCTTATTTCTATCTTTTAAACTTTTAACTCATACAAACATACCATCTCCATATGATACATTGTCACTGGACACTGCAAATAAAAAGAAACAAATACAATTGCAGAGCTAACCAGATCCATGTTATCTTCAAGTTATCATTAAAAATATTGCCATATAGAGAACATTTATTGTTTTTATTTACTATTCTTAAAATGTAGGTGGTCATACCCAATGAATAATACTCTTTGCAACCATTGCTTGGATTCAGAACTTACTGAGAATTCTTTGAGCAAATTTTTATTTCAAGACACACATTGAAAGCCATCAGTTTAAAGAGACAAGAAGCAATGTGTAATAAAATAACAACCTAATGACCAGCGCCTATTCCTGACCTTCCTCCCCAAAGCAAAGTGGAAAACAAAGTCTAACATTCTAAATGACAACTAAAGAGGAGCCTCTGTGGACCGACAAAGAGCAGCACCACATTGATTTTGGATTAACTGAAAGCTGTGTAGAGAACAGTTTGAACAGCCTGTGAATAACATATTGCAGTATTCAATCTACTAGAAATAAATATATGAATTCATTTCTAAGTATCATCCATATTTAAAAGCCATCTTAATTTTCCAATTTTAAGCTTAAAAACATATTTTAGATAGTTTTGTGAAGTGTCTTGTACACAGAATATATACTGGTGTCAAAGATAACACCTACATGGTGTGCTGATTCAGTAAAACTAATAGTTATTTCAACTGAATGCAAAATTGACTGAATATTGTTGCTGTCTGCATCATTTGCCCTAAATAACATTTCTATTTTATCTGTATTCAGGGGCCAGTAGTTCTCATCTATCAACTCTTTTAATTCACTGATACATTTAATTAAGAACAATATTGGAGAAACATCATTTTGTCTAAAACAAAGTTATAGCTGCATACAAGTCAAAATGAAAGTTATATTCTCTAATGATTGTTGCCAATGATTGATCCCTCTCCCACTTGGACAGAGGCAGTGGTGCTGTAAGAATTATGTTTTTGGACTTCTCTAGCGCCTTCAACACCATCCAACCTCTGCTCCTTAGAGACAAGCTGACTGAGATGGGAGTAGACTCACACCTGGTGGCATGGATCGTGGACTATCTTACAGACAGACCTCAATATGTGCGTCTTGGGAACTGCAGGTCTGACATTGTGTTCAGCAACACAGGGGCGCCGCAGGGGACTCTACTTTCTCCGGTCCTGTTCAATCTATATACATCAGACTTCCAATATGACTCCGAGTCCTGTCACGTGCAAAAGTTTGCTGATGACACTGCTATTGTGGGCTGCATCAGGAGTGGGCAGGAGGAGGAGTACAGGAAGCTAATCAAAGACTTTGTTAAATGGTGCGACTCAAACCACTTACATCTTAACACCAGCAAAACCAAGGAGCTGGTGGTGGATTTTAGAAGGCCCAGGCCCCTCATGGACCCTGTGATCATCAGAGGTGACTGTGTGCAGAGGGTGCAGACCTATAAATATCTGGGAGTGCAGCTGGATGACAAATTGGACTGGACTGCCAATACTGATGCTCTTTGTAAGAAAGGTCAGAGCCGACTATACTTTCTGAGAAGGTTGGCATCCTTCAACATCTGCAATAAGATGCTGCAGATGTTCTACCAGACGGTTGTGGCGAGTGCCCTCTTCTATGCGGTGGTGTGCTGGGGAGGCAGCATAAAGATGAAAGACGCCTCACGCCTGGACAAACTTGTTAAGAAGGCAGGCTCTATTGTAGGAGTAAAGTTGGATAGTTTAACATCTGTGGCAGAGCGACGGGCATTAAGCAAACTCCTGTCAATCATGAATAATCCACTGCATCCACTGAACAGTGTCATCTCCAGGCAGAGGAGTAGCTTCAGTGACAGACTTTTGTCACTGTCCTGCTCCACTGACAGACTGAGGAGATCGTTCCTCCCCCACACTATGCGACTCTTCAATTCCACCCGGGGAAGTAAATGCTAACTTTTTTTTTTTTTTCATTTTTATTACTATTTAATTTAATATTGCTTCTTTGTATCAGTATACTGCTGCTGGATTATGTGAATTTCCCCTTGGGATTAATAAAGTATCTATCTATCTATCTATCTATCTATCTATCTATCTATCTATCTAT
>JANRMT010062831.1:33267880-33298660 GCA_026402145.1 Polypterus bichir lapradei
TATCTATCTATCTATCTATCTATCTATCTATCTATCTATCTATCTATCTATCTATCTAAACACATAAAATGAAAACAGTAAAGGTCTAAATTGTGAGCTCTGCAGGCCACCAGAAGGGTATTTGAGCATCAGAAGATCAGAGAGCTGCTCTTCTTCACATACATTTCTGAATTTAGACTTAACTAAATTGTGCTTGGATAAAGCAATTACTGTTGGTTTAGGTAATTTAGCAATGATTTTACAGACTGAAAAAGCATTTGCAACTTTCAATTCATATCAAACTTCTTATCATGTCCAGCATTGCTTGGGTGACATGCTTTGTGCAGGTATATGAAGAACTAACCACTCTAAGCTCTGTCAGTAGACCCCAACTGAATAAGCTTGAATAGTACTCCCAAATGTGGTCCATCTCTTTTCCTCTCACTGCAAGCAGACACACTTTCAAACATAGAGGAATGTATTCACTATTATGTAACAAACTGAATTCTTGTATATTTTGCATTTTAGTGTTGTTTTTGTTATTTTTGAATTTTAATTTTTTACATTTTTATGTCATTTCTGTTATATTTGTAATGTTACATTGTTTCTTGAAATGTTCAGTGTGCTTTGTGAGCCTAACATCACTGCTCCTGAGCCCTCCTTCTGGCCATTTAAAGCCTAGAAGAAACGAGCTCAGGCAGTGCTTATGTTGTCATTTGGAGTTTTTTTGTGTGTGTTTTGTATGTTATTACTTTGCTTTTGCTGATTTTTTTATCTTTGGTTAATGATCTTTGGATTAACGAATTTGAACTTGTTAACACTAATGCCTTTTAGACAATTCCTTTTGCCTGTTTGTTGGTCTTGAAACATTATTTTTGTTATTTGTTGCTTCATAAATACACATCTTTTCTTTGTAAGATTCTTTGTTGCCTTTTTGATTACAAGTTTTAGTTTTTGCTTGGCTTCTCACTTTTGTGAGGCATTTTGAGACATTAAGTGCTTTTTTTAACTTTGTTAATCAGCTTCAACATTTTATGTCCTAGTCAGGCTGAAGCCTACTGTCATAGCTGGGAGTAAGCTGAACTGAGTGAGCCTCTTCTGGGCTGGTCAGTGAAGTTCCTTACCTGCTCTTCTGGAGCTTTTTGGAGGCTACTAATCATTTTCATCATGTTTGAGACTGCATTTCATGACACTCACAGACACTTGTGGTTTTACAGTAGTTGCATTGTGCTTAAGGTTGATAGGCAGAAAAAGCTGTTCTCTGTGAGAAACAGTTATTTTATAAACCTCTAATACTTGTTGAAAGTGAGGAGCAGCTGATAGCTATAACAAGCCAACTAGAAAAGTTAGCATTATAAGCAAAGTGAATATGTGTAGCTTGGGTACAGGCATTACAGTGACCTTCCACATCACAAAGTAATACAAACCAACATGATGAGCACATAGCATTTATTATACATTTTAACAGAATTTATGGAAATAATTGTCTTAGACCATACTTTATTTCCTTATGGGATAGTAAATAGTAGCCTACCTAGTTTTAACAAGACAGTTTGTCACTGCTTTTTGTCTGTTTCTTACAATGAAAAAAAAGCTCATACTTGTGCCCAGAAGCTATCAGAACAGAACATGTAATTAAATTTTGATGAATTTAAAGAAGTGGAAGTAGGATAGTATCACTTTAGTACAGGAAATAAATTCATGAGGAACTCAACAGGAGGAGAAGCCATTACAAATAGAAGAAACTGTACTACCACAACACAACAGAAACTATCAACAGCCTCCATAGCCTGTTTTTTATTGTCATAGCGGCAACAATAACAACAACGATTATTTCTGAAGCACATTTTCATGCAAAAATATGTAGTTTAACCTGCTCCACTAACAGTTAAAAAAACAAAAATGACAATAGCAAAAATGAAATAAAGAATTAAAAAGAAAATAATTACAAATAAATACAAATTTACATAATGCAGATAAACAAATAAATAATAATAATATAAATGGTAGAATCCAATTCTAAGTCCAATTCTATGGTCAGATGCCAGGGAGGACAGGAAGAGAAAAAATCCAGCTGGCGAGATGCTGGAGGAAAAAACTTGCAAGAGTTCCAAGACCAAAAACCACAAAACCTCTAATGGGAATTCTGCCTAACATAAATGTGCTAAAGAAGTGCATTACTGTTTTCATGCATTGTCATAGAAGATTAGAGGCAGAGGATCTCATTTACAGCTACCCACAACCCAGCTTGCTCTGACTTTTAGAGCTGGACCGGAGAAAACAAGAGGACTTAGACAAGGACAAGTAACATTTTGTAACAGTGTTGATCTAAAACATTATTTTAAAGGGTTAAAATTAAAGAGGTTATGAGATATTAATGCAATGTATTATTTACAGAAAAGACCTGTATAGTGTTTTACAGTGCTGCTCGTACAATATTATGCTTTTGTAATAATTGCAGCGTAAAAAGCCAGCGGTTTAAATGAAAGCTTATATTAATGGGAGTGAAAGTCTAAGTAGAAAATTAAACACTGCTGATGAACTATTATTGTTTTGAGAAAGAAAGGGAAATATATTTAATAAAGAAATCAATAAAACCTTTAGCAGAAATGAGTAAAATCACATGAGAGGGTCTTTTGGATGAAATCATTTCAATCTGTAATAGTTTAACATGAACTGAGGTGAATTAGACTAATCTGTTTCTTTTCTGAAATGTACTGGATTTTACCGAATGATGAATAACTGCTTTTATTAGTTGAAATATGTGCAAATAATTTAAAATGAAAAAAGTAAAAGAAATAGTACATTTATTTACTGAACAACATATTAGGATAAATGGCAGAGAACCTTCTTTATTTAAACCTACTTGGGGATGTGGAGCCTATACACAAACCAATACTGAGCAGATTCTGGTAGATTCAGTGAAAATAGTAAATGCTTTTGCTTATTTGATTTGATCCCTTCTCCAAAACTGAATAGAAGTAGAAACAGTAATTCACTGGTCCAGTGGCTGTGGTTTTTCCTTAACACCTGCTTGATTGTCTGTTTCTGCTTTCTGTAAGCCTTTTATTAAAGTTACTACTGCTGAATGAGTAATATGGTTTTTGGTGTACATCATTACTACTTAACTGTGCACCTCCTCTCAAGCCCTATTGCTTTCTTCTCCAAGAAACATGATTCTGTAGCCTCTTGCCTGCATGAACTGACTTCCCCGCCTTTGATTCTCCATTGTGCAGCAAATCTTACTCCTCTCATTCTGATTTAAGAGGCACTCTGGTCCCTAATCCAAAAACATAGCAGTAGATAGATGGCCCCAGCTTTCATTTACCTGATGGCACATACACCTTAATTAAGCTATTCTATCTGTACACAGTTTGTTTCAAGTTAAAGTGTCTGTTTAATCGTTCCTGGCTCTGCTCCAGTTGCAGAACTGACTCATTCATTACTGCATCATATCTGAATAGTATTTATTTATATAGTACCTTTCACTCATACTCAAAGTACTTCTTATATATTCAAATTCACATATGTATTCAAATATGTTCCAACAATTTAACCAGTCTAAGAGTGGTTTAGAGGCCTTGGCATCTTCCTTTTATGTATAACATCTCTATCTTATGGACACTGTATTAATGGCCCTAAAGGCAGTGGCCAGTTTCACTGCTGAGTAAATGACTGAAAACAACGTAATTTAACGTTTTACTGTAATTACCAGTGTTTTTCTAGTTTTAAGATGTTTCTTAGTTTTAGTTGTTGTTCACTTTTTGATTTTATTTTTTTTTTAGTATTAGTTTTTTAGTAGTTAACTTTTAGTTTTTTGTTACATTTTATTAGTTTTGTACTACTCATGAAAAATGTCCCCACGAACACAGTTTTGCAAGTGTAAAAACTCAGGTTCTTTGTAGTTGTTGTCATAAATGCACGTCAGATTATCAAAAGGGTTCGTCCAAGGTATGTAATAATATTTTAGGACAAGAGGGGGCACTGGCGCTAATCATGTCTTCTCCCTTTCCCTCTACAGAGCTAAAAAGATGCCCAATGAGGGCAACTGACTCCTCCTGTTCCGGTCACCAGCCCATAAATTTCAAGACAAGCTTTTGTGTTTTGCTGGCTGAGGAACCTGTGAGATAGAACTCCCTTGTCAGACAAACAGCCAAGGAACCTAACTTATTGTGAGAGCCCCAGAGAGGTTACCTTTGTGTTATGTTTACTAACCACGCCTTTGAATGCCCTTTTTGTTTATATTTGTTAGTCAACGACTTTGAAGTAAACAGGGACAGCCAGGTTGGCTATGGGCATCCCAACATTTCTTCTGTGGAATTGTCATTCCTCATATAACCACATCATCAGGTTGTATATCATTCAAGTTGTACCTGTCAACTTATACCTACGATTTTACTATCTGTAACAGGATTCCATTTTGTCCTAATAATGGGACAGTTCAAGGCTTTCAGTATAATCAAAAAATGTAAGAATCAGGGAAAATTGGAAATTAAGGTCAAAGTTGTCTTATTTTCAGTTAAGACTTAAAAATGACAATAAAAGCTCAGAAGCAATGTCTCAAAGACTGGACAGTTAACTTTGTGAGCTGGAATGTTAAAGGCCTGAATCACAAATTAAAGAGAAAGAAAGTATTCTCTCACCTAACAGGTCTAAACGCTAAAATAGTATTTTTACAGGAGACCCACTTATTAAGCAAGGATCAGTTTCGACTGCACAGAGACTGGACTGGCCAAATATTCCATTCCAGCTTTACAAAGAAAACTAGAGGTGTGGGAATTCTTATACATAGAACAGTCTCATTTGTATTATCAGATGTAGTATCTGACCCTGAGGGGAGATATGTGATTGTCATAGGTAATTTATTTAACTGTAAAGTGATTTTAATAAATATTTATGCACCCAATGTCGATGATAAGGAATTCATGCAATATGTATTTGCATCCATTCCCAATGAGAACACTCATAAAATTATAATGGCTGGGAACTTTAACTGTGTTTTAAATCCAGACCTAGATAGGTCTCCTACCACAGGGGCGATGACATCTAACACTGCAAAGACAATTACACAGTTTTTAACTGACCACAACTTATCAGACCCCTGGAGATGCCTAAACAGAAAACTCAAGAGCATATTCCTTCTACTCACCAGTGCATCATTACTACTCAAGAACTGATTATTTCTTGTAGATAACAACTTCTTGCCTACGATTAAATCTTGTAAGTACAACACTATTGTTATTTCTGACCATGCCCCCTTGATTTTGGAGCTAAAATCACTATGCCCCACATACTCATCTCACAGATGGCATCTTAATCCACTTTAATTAGCAGAAGATAAAATGTACAGAATTTATAACCAAGCAAATCATTTTTTTAGAGACAAATACACCCTCAGAGGTTTCTGCAGAAACACTCTGGGACAGGGCCGGATTAAGACGAAATTGGGCCTGATGCTGCAGCGCAAAATAGGCCTATTTTTTCACAGCATTGGTGCATGTACATTCGACACTCACAGTACATGCGCACTCAGACCGACCAAGGAGCCTTAATTGCTTGCGATGCAACCAGCCAGCCTTTATTGAACATGAATAATAATAACGACGTAGTATCGTAGCAACTCCAGATTAACAAACTATGTAACATCAACATTCAATAGCAATTGTCTGAAAAGTACATTTAATGCAGAAAACCTAACAATGAAATACACAACATTTTGCAAATCTCTTATGAAACAGAGTAAGAAAAAATGAATTTGCAGAGACATTGGGTCAAAGTGACTCAGTTCTGGCTCTTGAGGGTAAAAATTTGTCCACAATTTTAATTTCATAATAGACCAGAATCTTGTTGAGGATTTTAAAAATTCTAAGCATCCATGCCAGGCCTGCGGGACGGCTTTTAGTTTTACCTTTTCAGATAACCATTTAAATAGCCATCTATTTTTACTGTACAACTAACTTTCAAGGTGAAAAATTTACTACATGGCACTTACTGAACAATAATAAAGTGGCAAGAATCCCCAAGATATTGCAAAAAACGCAGCTTACTAAGTAAACAGTTTAACGTAAAATTGATAGCATTAACTTGAAATCTTCGGTTAACAATAAACACAACAATGTTATAGTTACAGCGCAAAGAATAATAACTGTATAATAAGTAACGCTGTGTCTAGGCGTCCGAAAGTCGGACTCCAAATTTCATTCTAAGAATTATTTTGAGGTTAATAAAGCAAAGGAAAACTGTTCAGCTTACGGAAAATTCTCGTCTGTTTTCATCTGGGCCTATTTCAGGAAAGGGCCTAATGCTGCAGCATCAATAGCACCCAACTTAATCCAGCCCTGTTCTGGGAAACCCTGAAGGCCTTCTTAAGAGGACAGATTAACCAAGAAGGTATCAGAGCTAATCAACAAAATTGCTAGAATAGATCAAGAACATGCCAGGTGTCCAAGTGAGACACTTCATAGGAAAGGGCAGGCCCTACATTCAGAACTCAACCTCTTGACAACTAAAGAAACTGAACAACTCATACTTAAATCAAGACATCATTATTATGAACATGGAGAGAAATGTAATAAGATCTTAGCTCAACAAATCCACAAGCAAGAGGTTTGCAATGCAATCCCAGCAATCACCAACACAAACGGAGACAAAATCATTGACCATAAAAATATAATGCACAAATGCAGGCATTTCTGGATGCATTACATATACCACAAATTGATACTCTTAGCGCAGAGGAATTGGATAAACCTCTGGCACTTTTACCTCTGGTAAAAGAAGCATTAACATTTGGAGTCATTTTTCATCTCCAGTTTTCCCGTCTATATTAATTCAAACTAAAAAATAATTTGAGAAAATCACTGTAAAAAATGACAGAAAATCAAATGGGACACATTGTTTTATCATCTTACAAGCTCACTTAAATTATTCTCTTGAGAACTGCATTTGTGACACGTGTTTCATCACAGCCCAAAATAACGTAATCCTAGAAAAGAAACATTAACAAATTAAGTATGACTTTTGTAGAATGAAGTGGATAAATATATTTTACCAGTAACGATGCACTGCACAAAAACATGCAGTGAATACACCTGACTTTTGGTTTTCATCCTCTTTCTCTGTATATTTAGCGTTCATTTGCTCAGAAGTTGCAGTGCTTTCTGCTTCCTGAGCAGCTCTTCTTTTGCCCACCCTAGCGGCCTGTGTCTTCTCTTCTTTCATCGGCATCTTTTCGTGTTAAAACTGATTATGTCAGTGTTTGTGTTGCAGTTACTTAGTACGTTTTCTTTAATTTTTCACTTAAGCTGGCACTTAATGGTAGGGGAAGAAGAGGTAGGGGACGTGACGGCGAAGGATGAGAATGGTGCCTGTACGCATGCACCACACGGACGCCCTGCTGGCCACTGCCGAGAGTTGATTCTACAATAAAATGAAATAAAAATAAAAAGAGGAATAACCTTGGAGGTCAATCATTACCCCAAAAGCAGATAGTAGACATCAGTATATGTCAGTATATAGTATACTGTATGTGTACCAAATTTCAGGTCAATACGTCAAACAGTTTGCATGCTACAGGTGATTTAAAATACTGGACACACAAACAAACAGCCACGGTAGCGTATTATATATAAAGATATTTATTTCCATTACTCTTCAGATTGTGGTCAAAAACTTTAATAGTGATAAAGACAAATAAAAATGTTTTTGGTGGAAGCATTTGTGATGCCATGACACAAAATAAAAGGAAAATTTAAACTGTTGCATGAAAAGCAAAACAGAAAAGTGAGGTTTAGAAATGAAACCTTGATAGTTAAAATCTGATAACAAAATTTGCATGTATTCTATTGTTTTTTTTTCAGTTTTCTTTTCCTGAATTTGTCACTGATCTATAACCTCACCTACGAATCAGGTAATGAATATGGTTCAAAATATGCACCTAATCATAAGTAGGCAGAATTTTAATCCATGTCAGTGAAGCCAGAAGTAATACTACTGACCTCATGTGTTAGAGGTTCCTGTTGGGATGAGGGTAACATGGAATAAATTTTGATTATACACAGATAAATTCCAATTTGCAGTGAACAACCAAATACCCCACATAGGCTAGATGAGTTCGTGGCAACCCTGTGAACCACTTGTGACTCACAGATGACTGTTTTAATTTTTTTTAATGTATTTTAACCAATTGGTTTGCCAAACAGCATATGGGATAATTTACCTAGGGTACTACTGTAAGAGTTGTAGAAAATGAATTTTATAACCAAAACAGGAAAAGCACAAACGATCTGAACTTGTATATTCTTTATATACTCCAGCCATTGCATATTTGCACTCCAGGTAGATAACTAAGTTGACACACAATGACACATACAGTATTTTGTTTCAATTGATTTTTGTCTGTGTTTTAGATTAAGCATGACAGCTAGGGGAAAGGTTCGCTTTAGGTTTAAAAAAGAATGACTTTTTAAATTAACAAACAAACCTAAAGCTATATCCTGTATCATCTATTTTCCTCACTTTAGGGACCTATATTTTTGGCGACTGTATTACCTGGAGGTAATGTCCTTAGTTTGAGCAATAGCAATGGGACCAGCTATTAATCCCTCAAGTATGGAACATGAGTTACCTCACCTGGTAGTTGTGCAATCACCACATAGACACAGTAGGAGAAATTGAATCATTTCTATGAGATTTTAATGATTACCAAGCATGTCACTTTATCATCTGAAAATTACATTACCCACAAACCTTTTGGTCTCTTTTGCATTTTTAGAAAATACCTATCAGCAACAGAATTTCATAAAAATACTTCTACACATTAATTACAAGATATTTTAACTAATGACATTTCATACATTTTTGGCAAATGATTCTTATTTTGAAAGAGAATGCTTATAGAGCTAGAGTCTGGCCACTATTGTTGGAAACAATTCGCACAATGAAGTGAAAGTGGTTTCATTTCTACATTGTCTCAAATAGTCACAGGCTATTCATGTTTTCAAGTGGTTTAGATACAATTTTTCAGTTTTCTGATAATTCTCAAGAGAGACTGTAACCATTTCAAAGTGTCTAAAAAATAGTAGACTAACCGGTAAGAACAACACTATAAAGCTAAGTGTGTTCTAACATTACTTCCTTTGTCCATGGTTTCAAGGAAATATTGTATTTACCTGAAACTTGATCATACTGTTCTTCAAGATATCCACTGCTTAAATACCTTCCTTCTAATTTTTTTTCTTTAGCTGGCAAAGTATTTGCATTTCGCAAACAATCTCATTTTGAGGGAGGATCTGAACACTTGCCAAACGTTTCAAAGTAGTTTGTGTAAGTTTATGGCCTCTGTCAAACATAATACAACAACTGCCAAGTGTAATAAAACTAGGTATTCACTCTTTTGCTAACATCTAACTAACTAATCTAATCTGGGCTCTTTCTCACTAAAATAAATTTCCCAGGAGGTAATTAGTAACAGCCTATAGTATTTCATATTTAAGGGGATTAATGAATCATAGCTCCAAGCTAAAACTTCTTTGTGAGCTGTATTAGTAACAAGCAGTAAATGGTTGTGTTTTCTGAAGGAATCTCATTAGCTTGAAAATTGAGAAAGATCTGAACGTGATCCACTAACTTGGGAGTGGCCAGTATAACACCCCCCTTTTCAGGCCCATTAAACACTGAATTTGTGGTATCCATGATCTTGTCACTTGGTATGCTGGGTTCACAATCCTGCAACTAATGCTGCCTGTATAGTGGCTTTACACTTCTCCAAAGTACAATAAGACATAACATAACATTTTAAAATCTACTTAAATCAATCCAGGGACCATCTCGGCAAAGTCAGGGGCTAATTCCTTCATAGGACACCACTTTGCAGTGACATGATAACTAATAATTTAATTAAAATGGATAAAAAATAATGGCCATCAGGTATACATATACTTATGTCTCTTAGTCTTTTCAAGGTTTGAGACATATTTATGGCTAATGGATAAGTCTGATATTTTGTTAAAAGTTATCTAGTCACAATTGTGGCAAACAATCATTTGTCCCTCAGATATGCGTTATTAAGTTAAGCTGATTCATAAATTGAAGATAAGTAAGTCTGCATGCTATGAAGAAAAAAATCATTCATGGCTACACAGAATATCACAATAATCTGCAAGGAAAAGATATGTCTGTAGCTATTTAGCAGTGGATGTTTTAGAAATGTGTGTCCCTGAAAACAAAAAGAAAAATTCCGATGTAAATCATTGCAATAAAAGCATGTTTGAAACTTTAGCAGTCTTGAGGTGAAGGGCAGTCATGAAAGGAACCCAAGCGAAGGTGAAACGAACCTGTTTATTTAAAAATGGAATATCTTCAACAAGAATGTCATTAAAATGGTGGGATCTCATAATGATAAAATATATTTTTGAAAAACAGACTTTTTCAATATGTATGCAATTTAAAGAAGATAATCAGTCTTCACCCTGCCTGGGGTTTGTTTCCTGCCTTGTGCCCTGTGTTGGCTGGGATTGGCTCCAGCAGACCTCTGTGACCCTGCAGTTAGGATATAACGGGATGGATAATGGATGGATGGATGGATAATCAGTCTTTGGGAACATACTTGATTGCAAAATGGACAGAGCAGTAGGTTTCATGCATTATATACCTGAGTGAGTGAGGTAGTCATTCTACAGAAACTACATTGTGAATTGTATAACATTTGTTGCAAAAATCTCACAAGCAGAAGCCTGCCCTTGTTTCTAGACAGAAATATACAATCATAGAAAGTGGGTAATTGCATTTTTCAAACCACATTTTAAATGAATGATTAAATCGATGGAAAACTTCTTTTAATTGTATACTGTCCATGTTGTCAGTTTTACATAGTATTCCTCTCTCATTGGAAATATTGTGTGGGCCCAAATAACAAGTTAGTTTGTTTAAAGTCATAATTTGTTATGTGGTTGAAGCTGGCATCCCATCACCGCATATTTTTTACAGAAGTAAATGTCATTCTTGGAAAAACAGTGCTGCACAATTTTCTGAAAGTTAAAAAACAAAGAAACAAAAAAAAAGCTAATCCTGTTGCTCTAATCAGTATCCAGTGATTACCATGAACCCATTTTAGCATTAATCAGAATGGGAAAGAGAACAGATGGGGTTGCTGGGTCCTTCATGTTTTCCAAGCAATAAAGAAAACACCTACACTTTCTTGGTTTGAGAAGGGATTAGGATAAGATGTCTCAGTTATGTACAATACATTATAATATTTATTTACCTATCTAATTATTTATGCATTTGGGCATCTGGCTGCTGTTTCACAAAGACTGTTGTGACTTTTTTATGTATATAAAACATTAAAACCACAAACTTGTAAGCAATCATCCTAAAAATAAGACACATACAAATACAAGTTAGAAGAAAACAAATTACTACAATTTATTTTCAGTTATGCATATTTATTACATTGGCATATACTCTTAAAGTGCATTAGTTATATAAAATGCACCTTGTCAATGATTTACAATTTTTGGTTTGTAAATTTTTGCTTATTGTAAACTAACAAGTGAATTTAAGACCTCACATTATAATTATTTCCAGTTAAAGAATTAAATTACCGTAAAAGAGTAAAGCTTTTCACTTTCAACATCTTTCTTCAATTGTTTTAATTACCATGTCTTAGTGACAAAAAATGTAGAAACACTGAACGGGAATCATTGATGCCTGTAGTTTATGATTAACTATGTGGATCGAAAAGATATCCATTATTTTAATACATTAAGAATTTTTTAACAGTAGTATTTCAGTTCGAATTTAGGGATGTACAGATTGTTCTCATTTATCACACTGCATGAACACCATTTTATGAGAAATCTTGCTTTGGTCTGACCCTGGAAGTACACCAAACAGCAGCTGTGATGCCTGATGAGATGCCTTCATCATGGAAACTTAGTCAGGGGATTTTAAAAATGCAAAACAGACCAAAAAATACTGTTTTGGAACATACAGCAACAAACAGTATAACATATTTGTAAGATTAACACTCTAGTAATTGCATTATTGGAACCAAAAATACCAGAGATGATATATACAGGATACAATGCATATAATAAAAAGCAAATCATATGTTGTACCCAATACAGGGAATCAGAGGGAATTATATTGTAAGAAAATAATTTCACCCTTATGGTGAAAGAAAGAAAGAAAGAAAGAAAGAAAGAAAGAAAGAAAGAAACTAGATTCCAATAAATGCAAAATTTTGAGTGGAAATTAGTTTAAACCTGAACTGCTATATTTAATATTACTGGTATGTGTCATGAGGAAAATTAACAAAGTTCATTAATTAAGAATGGGTAGAGTTAGTCCTGTCAATAAATACAGTACATATTAGGTAACTGTTACTAGAATGAGTAACCGTACAGTTGTGCTTGAAAGTTTGTGAACCCTTTAGAATTTTCTATTTTTCTGCATAAATATGACCTAAAACATCAGATGAGACACAAATATGCAATATTCGATAATTTTCCTCAATAAATAAATGACCAAGTATAATATTTTTCTCTCATTTGTTTAACTGGTTTCTCTTTATCTACTTTTAGGACTTGAGTGAAAATCTGATGATGTTTTAGGTCATATTTATGCAGAAATATGGAAAATTCTAAAGGGTTCACAAACTTTCAAGCACAACAGTATGTGTGTAAGACCCACCCCACTGCAGAAACCAGGATCTGCTAATTTCTCACATAAATCATCACCAAGTGGAAATGATGAAGAGGAATTGAAGATGTAGTCAGACACATCCCTACTCTATAGTTTCATTTTCCCTACTAGGGGGTGCCTCAGAGTACAGCACTATATGAGGATAAAGTTAAACAATTTCCAAAACCATATACTTAAAGTCATACAAATGACATCTTACTTTATGAGACTGAATGTTTTGTGCTCTGTGTATGCTCTGTCTTATATACTGAAATATGTACCTTGACTTTATGAGATGCTTTACCAACATATATCAGTGGAAATGAGCACATACCCAAATTAAAAAACACCTGTGGAATTATACATTGATCATTAGCACAATATATACTTGCATTCGAGGTAATAACAACATACCCTTTAAGTACAAAACTGCCCTGTAGACTAGGCAAAGTGGTCTAGTTTAAATAATCTGTCACTTTGCAAGGATTTTAAAGTATTGTGTCAGCAAAAAAAAATAAAGATATTACTATTGCTTGAATATGAAAAAAGCACTAGTAAAATGAAAGTAAGTTAAAAGGTGAAAACATACCAATGCTTCAAAATCACCTTGCATATATCACTTGTACATTGGTGTGATACACTTTCCTATTATTGATTATTGAGTGAAGAGTGATAAGTGGGATATTCAGATCTTTCAGTATCTTTTGTGGTCTTAATATGTCCTTTGATGCTTTTAGCCCTAAAAACCTAAGGAAGTTATTTGTACTAAGATCTGAACATTATTATCAGCATGTGCACAAAAAAAAACAAATTCTACAAACAATTTGGTGAGTCATTACATTTTCAACAGTGACAGGGAGAAAAAAATGCAGAAAACAGTATTTGATGTACAAATAGTGGCAGGCCCTATTAGTACACTCAAAAAACAAAAGTTAAGAAGCAGAACTCTGTGCAGTGAATGTGAACACCCTGCTATTTTATATAACTTTTCACTTTTCAGAAGTTGGTCACATGTGCAAAGGTAGAATTAAAATTTAGACCTAGATACTTTTGTAGAAAACGCCATTTCATTAGGAAACTGTATTATACAGCAGTAATATAGACAGAGACCACTAACTGCTTTAATGTTTTCCACTCTGTCAGACAACAAGATACGCTTATGCAAATTCCTTAATAAATAAGGCAAAAGCTTCACAGGTGCTTCACTTCTGGGCTGTTTTTATTCTGGAAAAAGATTGCATTTGTTGCAATCGATGTCCTGCGCTTTGGAATAAGGTCAGTTTGTTAAAACAACACAGAGACACTTTTAACTAGTGGAGCTGTTTTGCCTCATTACTTTGAAAATCAATTGCTAGTAGCTTGAGCTTTTTTTGGATCAAAGGTTATTATGTGTGACTGTGTTTATTGACTCAGGTATGGCTAAAAATGCTTTCCATTTTTCTTTGAATTAAGGACTGTAAATTTCATTACTAAATGTGGGATATTGCAGGGAACATCATTTGATTCTGGTTTAAACAAAACTTTATGTAATAATAGATTAACACAAAAGGGAATACTTTTACATACAGTACATGTAATTATTTATAAAGTAGATTCTTAAAACATGTAAAATTAATAACATAATTAAATATTCAGGAATCAATATAAGTAACTTCCAGTCAGTAGAAAAGTACTCTAACTTCAAAGAAAATAAGATTTTTTTGCCTATGGTTACTAGGAAAAGGTAACTTGAAGTCAGTCCCCCCATTTATTCCCGGGGTACTACTGATCAATCTGGTAACCATTATTTCAGCGTGATACAATAAAATTCCTATTCTGAGATGAATTCCTCCACCTTGAATAATTTCATCATATTTCATCATAGTAACAACAATGGAACAGAAAATACATTATGACGCATGAGTCACTGTCTTGCACCCAAGAGAAGATGTTGAATCCAAAAGCTTCAAGAAAACCAACTTCATTCCAATCAAAACAGGAACAGTCAGGGTATTCATTCAAATGGGAGCTACCACTTTAACAAACACAGACACAGCAAACAAGCAGTAACGGGGCCAATTCAGTGGCCAGTTTAGAATGTTCTCTGCATCATAGGCGACAGATGCATTACATGGCAAACCTACGAGCTCTCAGTTGCCGCAGTGGTGCCGCAAACCCGTTGTTTTCTTTAGTGACAGACAAGCAGTCCCCCACAGACATGTCAACCATGTTTCAGCGTGCAGCACAGCTGGGAAGGATCTCAAAGGGTCTCAACAATCTCACAACATAGAGAATGAGAAAGAATTATCAAGAACTACAGTTATTAAAAAAATATGATCTGTCTCTGCAGAAGCTCTAATTATCTATACTAAAAGAGTGTGACTGATGGGACTGATTGGTACTTTGATCAAGTTACATCATCCTTGTTGACTCAGAAACAGGAATCATTCACTTTGCTGCCAATATCATAATGATGAATCATTCTGAATGCTGGGGAATTCAAGAAACCAATGTCTATCATTATACATTACTCTTTACATTTGTGGACACTACAAGCTGGGCCTGCTCTATTTAATTGTTTGTGACTTTAAACATAAACCTGTGGTAGGATCTGTGCAGGTCTGACATCATTTTAGTCACACCTACAAGCTGGTTATTGACAGCAGCAGCTCTTTATTATCTAAGACAGAAGTTCTTATGTGTGTATGGATGGGTTCCTCTTTCTTTCTATTAAAATATATACAGTATATATATATATATTTTGAGCATCTGTAAAATTTTCATTTCACCTTTTTGACAAATAATCTATCTATTTAGATTTTTGATGCCCTGTATTTAAAGGGTGAATTGTTCTGTTACCCAAAAGTAAAGACAGATATTTTTTGAATGAAAGATTGGAAGATTAAATGTAGTGAATAAGGCAGGCCAAGTTTGAAACCAAAAAAATCAAAAAACTGTTATGTCAGTCCCCAAATTTCTTCATCATGGAAACATACCGAAATAATTGTTAATCATAACGACAGCCAGGTAATGTACAACGCTGCCTTTTATACCTTTGACCTGATAATAACACCGCACATTTCCTGTTGACCTTTTCTAACAACGGCATAATGATTGTCAACAAAAGTTCCTTAAAATGATGGTGCCCAAGGAAAAAATAATATGGTATCTCAAGAGAATTCTAAAACATTTAAAATTGTAATAATTATATAAAATAACAAAAGCAAATATCAGAAATTGATTCCTTTGGCTACAAAACCCTATTCTAAGCATAGAGCTTTTAATAAAAGCCCAAGGAAAAATAATAATTAAAGAAGCTGATTATGATTTAGTGATTTTGAATTATGATCTATAATATATTCCACAAGAGAAAGGTGAAAAAACTCAAAGACATTCATTAGGAGATTTTTAAAATCTTCTTAAAATTTAATAGGAAGTTAATGTAGAAGCTTAAGAACTAGTTCTTTATGCTGTATATTTATTTCCTAGCTGTAGATAATGTTTTCACTAATTTGAATTAACTCAAGTGAAATAAAAAGGTTTTAGTGATGGCAACACTTTATGACATGTTTTCACTTAAACAGATGTTCAATGGCAAAATAGATTAAGCATCTTTCATTGAAAGCTATAGTTATTATAGATATAGATATTGATAGTTAGAGCTGCATGTCAACAGCATATATACATTTATAGTTGTACAGTATTTTCAAATAGCATGTCTGAATGCTAATGTTTACATATGAACTCTGATGAGGCTCATGTCTAATTTTAAACAGATAAAAAAAGAGTATGTACTGTTATCAAGAAAAAAATGAAAATATTATATCAATAAAAAAAAAACATGAGAACAGAATCTACAGTTCTCAAGCTTTTTAATAGAATTCTAAGCTGAATAATGACAAAACCTGCTCAAACTAAAAGTATAATAACTGTATCCCAATGTGGACTTTGTTTTATATTTTTGTTTTCATTGTCCTTTAAAAATAATAAAATACTGTTTTGGGATTTTAAGATATGATGGAATTTAATAGTCAGATTGTTTTTTTTTGGTTTGGGACATTTTAGAAGATTTAAAAAAAAAATATATCTTCCAAGGTGACATTTTTGTTATGGACTTTGACATGTTTTGGTGTATGTATTGAAGGGTTGCCAGGCTGTTACTGTGTAGGACAACCAGGAGTGTGTAGTACATGACGCCATTATAGTGACAGTATAAAACTCATTGTTGTACGCTTCCTGGTTCTCCAAGTTTATGGATAAATCATTACAAAAATTTTGGTTATTGACTCGCTACATTCCTCAATCAACAACTTTGTCTCATGTCCTTCTGGTTATGACATTGGCTTGTTATTGCTTTTACAATCCATCTTCTGATTCCATTTTAATTTTAAACTGTCTTGGAGGATTTTAACATACCATTATAACATGAATTAATTCTATTTCTTTTTGTTTTGTGATTGGGCAAAATTCAGACTTTTAAGATAAACTACAACTTCAAGACCAAAATTTTACTACTAATTTAGAATATAACCGTATGTTTAAAACCTGTCTCTGTGTAAATATAGATCTACATACAGTATGAATATTTAAATAAAGATCAAGCAGTGATCAATTTGAAGGAGTCTATGACAATGTTTTTCATTAAATTTTATTCTAAACCAGTAATGGTGGACTGCACGATAGCGTGCAGTGAATACACTTGACTTAAGCATTCACAGTTTTCATACTCTTTCTCTGTATGTTTAACATTCGTTTGCTCAGAGGTTGATACGCTTGCTGATTCCTGAGCAGCTCTTCTTTTTTCCACCCTAGAGGCCCGCTTCTTCTCTTCTTTCGTTGGCATCTTTTTGCGTTAAAACTGATTAAGTCAGTTTTTATGTTGCAATTACTTAGTACATTTTTCTTAACTTTTCACTTAAGCTGGCACTTAAGTCTTCAATCTGCCTCAGGAATGATTTAAGATATGAAGTGGTAGGGGAAGTGACGGCGAAGGTGGTAAGGATGAAAATGGCACCCGTATGCATGTGCAACATGGCTGCCCTGCTGGCCGCTGCCAAGAGCTGATTCTACAATAAAATAAAATAAAAATAAAAAGAGGAATAACCTTGGAGGTCAATCATCACCCCGAAAGTAGATAGTAGACGTCGCGTAGTATATGTGTACCAAATTTCAGGTCAATAGTTCAAATGGTTTGCGAGCTACAGGTGATTTAAAATCCTGGACAGACAAACAGACAACCATGGTAGCGAATTATATAAGAGGATAAAATTCAATTCTATTTTACAAATTCTATCAGTGCCATTGGAGTGATACTCATTGTGAGCACTGGTAAGGAAAGAGGAGCTATCCCAGCAGGGACGCCAGTTTAAGAGATGGGCAATGGGAGACTCCCTCCCTTGGGCCATGTGCTGCTCCTCTGGTGGCGCTCCCATTGATCAGCCGCAGGCCTGCATATGAATTGTAATTCCAATTAGCAGCCTTTCCTGATTCAACACTGAGTTACAATTGAACCATTTACTGTTTACAAAGCTCGCCATTGCAATCTGTTCAAGAGTATGATTACTACTAAAAAGAATGGTTTTTGGTGGATGTTATTATTTGTAATAGCTTAAAAATGATTCAGCTGATGTTAAAGATAAAGCATCAATAATGTTATCACTTAGACACTTGCCTGATTTACAAGTACTGTATCTGTCACTTCATAGAACATCTGAAAAATTTTGGATATAATGCGGCTGAATGTTTAAAAATGGGACTGTACACTGCAAGATCATGGATTCAGTTCCCATTTCAAGCTAACCCTGTGACCTTGGGAAAGAAACTTATTGTGTAAATGATCCAATTATAGGAAAATGAAAACAATTATAACACTGTAAATTTAAAGTCTGAATAAATGCATTAACCCAAAGAATGAATGTACTGTATTTCCAGATTTGCACATGGGTGGTCATTTATTAGTCTATATTTATGAGGAAATACAGAAATATGTTGAAAAACTTACGATAAAAACTGAGATGCATTAAAAGAGGAGCAAAGAGAGGTTTAACCTTTCAGCTAAACTTTGGGGTCCAACAATAATTAACTGAATACCTTTCTGAGGATCATTTTTCAATGAAGAAGAACACATTTTTAACATGCACTTTAAGAAGCAGCTTATAAAAATATAGCCGGGAGCATATCTTGGAGCACTGGTTATGTTTTAATGCTGTGTGCAGAGCAGATTCTGACTAATATGCATTTAACAATTAAAACAAAGATCTACATGTAGTCAGGCACAATCAATAAGGCAGCCTTCTTTTATGAATAAGTAATCCTTCCAGCATTAGTGTTTTCCTATTGTCAGCATCTGTGTTATCCCTAGAATTGATATACGAGAAGAAAGAGATAAGTAAAGCTATTTTTCCCTTTGGGCAATGTTCACAGCTAATTTCTGATGAAGCAGAGGCATAATATTTTTTTCTTTTGTTTTTATTATTAACTGGAGGTTATAATACTGTATATAACAGTCTGTTGGCTGTCTTAATCTGCACTGAAAATACCATCCTTCTTAATTCCGATTTGATTCTAGGAACTACAGGAAGTTCAGTTATATCCATTTACATTCCCTCCTTCTAAGTGCTCCGTTGTAATCCTTATAAATTGATTGTGGCTTTACTCCAGCAGAATGTCCCATATCGTCCGCAAAGTGAGTCATTATCCTTGGGTGACCCAGTGCTTTTTGTTCAGACTCCCAGCAGACACTCAAACAGTCTCTTAGTATCCCAGTTGTCAATTCCTATTAAAGAATATATATATATATATATGTGTGTGTGTGTGTGTGTATATATATATATATATATATATATATACGAAATGAAATATTTTTAAAAAAGAAACTCAATAAAATCTCACTTTGCCCAAATATGTCCTACAAATCCTATAAGGAACAGCAAAAACAATGCTTGTTTTTATGACATAACTATTACAAACTTTGCTTCTTTTCTCTTTGCATTTATTGCATATTTTCATTTCATCCGTATAATTCATTTATGAGTAGAAAAACAGCACCATGTCTGACCTTGAAACCATTTAAAATTATTATTGTCAACTGTCGTATTACTGACTACAAAGACAATTTATTTCTGTTTGACAGGAAGGGATCTAAAAGTCTCCACTTTACAGGCAATTATTACATACTTTAATAACTTTTTTATAAATTAATTCATTACATTTCAGATTTGGTGTAATGCAGCAGAGATAATGGGCTGCTTCACTGTAGCTGTGTTCCTAAACTCTTTACGTAATGAGCACAGAATCCTCCTGAATAGATGCCTTAATCAGTCTGACTGTCTTTGTGTAGGAGGGATGTGTGAAGCAAGGGGCCACCTCGCAAAGACAACACTTAGGCTTTCGTCTTTCAAGGAATTTTTTATTCAAATGGACCAAATAGCTATGTTTTTTCTAAGAAATTGGAAACTACTTTTTCTATATTCAAAACAATTAATACAGTATTTAAATTTATTTGGTTGATAAATCAGCCTTGTCTTTATTAGATTAAGTCTAGGAAATACAAATGTAAATCCATTTCAATTTAAAAAAACTTTCTAATATTTACATATTATGGGTTATGTGTTTTTGCCCCATTTCATTTTATGTAGTGTTTAACATTGTGGCCTTATTTCTTACCATTTCTGGACTTTAGAAGGTAATTATACATCTTCAGTTTAGTATTGTGGCACTACAATTTTTGTTATACACACAAGGGAGCATGGAGAGTCAGACGTTTGAATATAAATGCCTTCTAGTAAAAACAGAGACACTTTGCTGATAAGGCAGAAATAAAAAGCATGAGCATTACTCAAACACAGCACACACTCCTGCTGGTGAAGCAGCTTAATGAAAAAATTGAAAGACAGCAAACTTGTGGTATCTCAACCAGTGGTTTATAAAGAACCTCTGTCCTTCACTATTATACTTCTTTGTGTGTTATGTTTTATTATTATTTTTTTAAATTACTTGATCTATTTTAAATGAATGCTTAACTTAAACTTGAAACAATGCATGCTGTGAGCAGAACTATAAGTGGAAGGAGCTTGTGCAAAGAAACTACCTTTTAGCATACTTTTAATAAAATGTAAACTACACTGCATGTACATTTTATTTACTTTTAAAATGTTCTTTTTTTTATTAGTAAAAATTACTAGATGCTGAGGTGGTTACATTATTCCCCACAATATGATTTTTGTCATTTTCCATCCATCCTGCTATATCCTACCTTTCAAGATTACGGGGTTCTGCTGGAGCCAATCCCAGCCAGCACAGGGCACAAGACAGGAAACAAACCCTGGGCAGGGTGCCAGCCCACCACAGGACACACACACATACCCACACTAAGGACAATTTAGGATCGCCAATGCACCTAACCTGCATGTCTTTTGACTGTGGAAGGAAACCGGAGCACCCGGAGGAAACCCACACAGACACGGGGAGAAACTCCACACAGGGAGGACCCAGGAAGCGAACCCAGGTCTCCTAACTGCGAGGCAGCAGTGCTACCCACTGCACCACAGTGCTGCCCTTTTGTCATTTTCATTGCCATTTATTTATTCTTAAAGAATAGCTTGACAGTGTCTAAGAAGTTTAAAAACAGACTGATCACGAACAATTTTTTCATGTATCAGTGTAAATGGGGTTTAAACATGAAAATGATTACTGCCAAAAATTAAAATATACTTATCATTTTTGATCATACTTTTGGCCTAAACTGAATTGAAAGAAATGTAAAGCTTTCATATCTTATACATTATATATATAATATCTGCAATTCAACCCTGACAGGATGAAAAATAAATAGTTAGTCTTTTTCAAAGTTTAACTCTGAGACATTTAAAAAGTTGTTTGTAGTCTAAATACATTGTCCACAGAAAAACTAGGAAGTTCATGTTGCAAGAGTCTTTCAAATAGTGTTAAATGACATTCTGAAAGTAAAACAAAATGAAAGATGTTAACCCTAACCCTAAGATGTATTGTGATGACAGTTTTCCTTTTCTCTTACCTTAATTAAAATCTCCCTGAAATACACATAGTGTGTACTTCATTTTCATTGTACTGTAATCTGATTGTGACCCTGTTGACAATACATTTTCTTATATTTAATAACCCTGCATTTCCCATTTATTAATTTATGAAATTTTTTTTTTGCAGTTAGCAATGTTTCTTGTGGCAAACAGCAGGCATAACAAGACCTATGTGGGAGATATTAATAAAGATCTTAAATACAATTCTTACTGCGGTAGTCATTCTTTTATCAGAATCTCTGAATATCAATGAATACTTCAACATATTGTCAATGGGAATATCCAGATGTGTTTCCTTTAAATAAAGGGAACACATTAAGGGTGGGTAGCTGATGCCACAGTCCTGTACAGCCTGAAAGCCAGCGACCCGGAAGAAAAACTGTGACCCTCATCTGACTCTGTCCACTGACTTGTTTTTTTAAATTAAAACTCAGAATCTACATTGGACCATCTTCTTCTAAACTGATGTGACTGGCATGTCTGTTAATGTTAATAAGTACAGAATTAGCCCAATGGCCAGGTCTTACAGTGTATAAAATTAAGTATAAGTACACAGCATGTTATTGTATTTCTATCAAGAAATACATCTGCAAGTAGAATTGCTAAAAAGAATACTGCTTACACAGTGAAAGATTAATGAGATGTTTATTTTTAGGGAGGCACTTCCTGGCACTCAATCAGATGTTTACATATCATATCATTGATTAAAGGTTTGAAAATTAATATTTTAGTTTATGGGTTTTTAGGTGACTAGAACCTGGCAACCATGCCCATGCTGCACTGCAGTGAGTTTGGTTTTAGTCCCAACCAATCACTTATTGCTTGTTTTTCATAGTTTAATTAATTTTGAGATAAGGTAGTTGTTTAACTTCCCTAGAGTTTTCACACGGGCTGTGAAAACAGTGATAAAAGCACTAGTCCCGAATGTCACTCAGGCAAAGCTATAGACGTGTTTCGTGTTAGCAGTAGACCTGAGAATTATTCAGGCTGTAAAAGTGCTAACAGCATTAAGCCCTAGGATTACTTGTTCAACGGTATAGGTATGTCTTACATAAGCATCATGCCAGAGTTTTACTTGGGCAATGGTGTAGAAGCATCTTCATATTATAATAGAGTCTGGTAAGAAATGTTTTTCAGAAGCCCAAGAGTTGCATGCTCTTGACAGTGATACGAGCAGTGAGGCTAAGGATCAGCTTATCAGCAGGGATGATGAAGTGAATCTCTCTTTAGGAAACACTGGATATATACTAGTTGTGTGTGGTTTTTGTGAAAAAAAACAACTCAAAGACTCCCTAGCAGTTTTATTATAATGGTAGAATTGGAGAGGTGTCGCCTAACTCTTAAGAATTATGCAGGGCAGAGGATGTAGACACACCTGTGCTTGCTGCCCCACTGGCTTTCATAAGAAGACACAACTGCCACCATATCTTAGGCGTATCTCTGGCATATGAGTTCTGTTAATCTTTGTCTCAAGAAAATACCTATAGATAGACAATGCTTTTAGTGAAAACTTCAAGCTTTGCCCTCTGTTGCAGAGGTGTTTCACTTGCATGTTGTTGTGTGGCGACGTTTGCTCCACATAGGTCTTTTGTAGTGAGAAGTGAGGTGCATGCAAGTGCCAAAAAATATAAAAGTGTATGTATGTGCCATCTAGTGGCTGTGGTTGACTGTGAACAGAATGGACTGCTCCACACACACATACACACACACAGACAGGTCTTTTGTTTATATATATATATATATATATATAAATATATACTGTTGCATAGTTTACTGTCAAATAATGCAAAGAGTACGCGACAAGTGTTTCGCCCTTATTTGGGCTCATCAGGCGTACACACTTCACTGCTCCCCTTGCGCGGATCGAACCTCGGACATCAGTGTCAGAGACGAAAAACCTTCACGCTGCGCCACGGCGTGTAGTTCGTTTATTTGACAGCCTGTAGATCAGAGTAATTATATTCATTGCATTAGTAGTCCGAGTCTTGACCTGATTGTATGGGTGGTTACCTACTGTACCAGTAATGCATGTGGTTGGTCTGCCATTCAGCAAACATTCACCACGGGGCCCTCTTTCAGTTGCGAGAAGCAGATCATGGAATGTTGCTAAACATGTGTTTCGCCCATATTTGGGCTCATCAGGCGTACACACTCCACTGTTCCCCTTGCGGGGATCGAACCTCGGACATCAGTGTCAGAGACGAAGTCCCTTTACGCTGCACCACGGTTTGTGGTTCATTTATTTGGTAGCCTGTAGATCGGAGTAATTACATTCATAGCATCCGTAGTCTGAGTCTTGACCTGATATATACAGGAGGTCCTCGGGTTACAATGTCTCGACATAAAACGTTTTGAGTTTACAATGCTCACTCCCATAAAAACTTAAAAACAATTGAGACATGAGAAGGAATAAAGGTAAGGATTTTTTTTTTACACTCATTTTTTCTGTTACTACAGTACAGTGTACAGTACAGTATATTTATGTCCTTTTCCTTTTCTGTGGCTTAGTTGTGTTTTTATGTTCTAGATTATGATTTTGCAAATGTGTTAAGATAGGTAAGTGACTTAGGCTAGAGTGTGCTTCGACTTACACTAAAATTCAGGTTACATCACTGTTGTAGGAACGGAACTGTGTCGTAAGCCGAGGACCCCCTGTATATATATATATATATATATATATATATATAGATATATATATATATATATATAAATATATATATATATATATAATGTTTATATAGATATCTGTGTGTGTGTGTGTGTCATCTATTTGTATTTGGTAAAATGGTATTTGCTGGTTTTCATATTCACAGCTTACACTATCTAAATAGAACATTTCAAAACTAAACTTCAACACAAAAACAATTAAAATAGATTTAATCAGCCATCCTTCATTCATCCCAGGAGACAGTGTCTTAATCTGGCAGCCAGTGCTCACTCATAGGAAAAAAGAATCAATGTGTTCCCAGTCACAGCTGTTCCTATCATTAAATAGGTTCTTCAGATAAGCTGTTGATGCTAATTTCACTGTTAACCCAAGAAATGAAGTACTTATATAGAGGTTATACAATCAACAACAAAACTACCTCACAGATCTCTGACCAATGGTCAAGTGAGTTTCATGTGACATTATACTGGTGTCATAGTGAGTGTGCTGTGAAATGGAATGATGTGCTGTTCCAGGACTCAGTCCTGTCTTGTGACCTTTATACTTCTTGGATCGCATCTCTCTCTATGTAACCCTGTAACTAAAATGTAGACTCAGAAGATCAATTGATGGAGACATACTGTATATAGACCACCCAAGAAATCATTTTGAGTTAGTTAAGTAGGCAGCAAGTGTTATTTGTGATGACACTCTATAACTATGAATATAAAAAAAGCTTTCAAAAAGTGCTGCTACATTGTATATTTAAATATGCTTAAATATAAAATCTAATAAAAAATTAACAGTAATTAATCAATCTATCCATTTTGTCAGCTTCCTAGCCTAATGATTATTTTATTATAAAAAATTCTGCAATGAAAGCCAAATTCCCCTTTTCTCTGGGTATTCTCACTTGGCCATCAGTGGTGTTTGTTCCTTTAGCCTCACATGATTATGTTAAATAATGTTCCCTGTGCCCTATGAAAGGACCTTGAACTTATTACAGAGCTTTTAATGTCATCATAGAAAACTGAATTATTCTGAGCAAAACCTTACTTCTGCCCAACATGGCTGATGGGGAGGTAAAATCCTGCTTTAATGCAACCTCCAGGGCCTAATTATTGTCTTTCGGACTTACACTGTAGTTTTTTTTTTTTTTACGAGTGTGTACATCAAAGTTTGCTTGTCCACCACGACATCTTGCATCTTATGGTTCCAATCCCTATCCTCAGTCATTATCATATGTTCTAGCCATGCCACATGTTGGTTTTCTTTACAAACACTTGTGTGTTATGTTGGTTTGAAACTCTAAACTAGTCCCATATTGGTGTGTGCAGTTGTGGACAGTGTAAAAGCCACAACTCATTTAAACAATCATACAACCCCCGTTGGTTCACACACAAGGTTTGTCCTCTTTCTGCTTGACCTACCAAAAATGAATGTGTAAACTGCGTTATACAGTAGATGCACTGGTTGGAATACAACTTCTAGCAGTATCAGGATTAAAAGAACTTTTAAATTTTTGTAAATGCAAAATGAGATCATTTTCAATCATCTTTACACTATTACCATTGTGGTAGATAGGGGTGCTCTCGCTCCCTTGAACCCCTGTCCACGACTCCAAACACCAGGTAAAAGTCCTCAAGTTGACTTTATTAAATTGCCACAGTGTACAAAACACACTCTCCACCACTATACTCATAAATCACACCAATACAATCAATAAACAATCCTCCAGCTCCCAGACTCGTTGCCACCCTTCCACCCAGCTCAGCTCGCCGTCTGGGAGCTCCCACAGTCCTTTTATATCTCCTGACCCGGAAGTGTTCCCAATCCCCAGTCCATGTGATTCTCAATCACTTCCAGGTCAGGTAAAAGTTCTTTTCTTCACCCCGGAAGCCCGTCGCTCTTCCTATGACGAACTTCCGGGTCATAGGGCATAGATAAGTCCTCAGTCCTCCCTGCAGCACCCTCTTGCAGCCCCTGAGGTATCCAGCAGGGCTGAGGATAAAAACTACAGCGTCCATGATTCCCTGCTGGTCTTCGGGGCACCTCCATACTGCAGGGAGGGCTCCATCTGGCAGCCTGGGGGTATTTGCCGGGATGATAAGCCAGCCAAATATCACACCAGGCACATGTGGATTTTCTTTACAGACATTTGTGAAGTATACTGATTTGAGGCTCTAAACTTTCCTACCAGGTAACAACAATCAGCTGGGTGGGATGCATAGACTCTTTGTTAGGATGTAGCATCACCAAAAAAGCAAACATGGTTAATGTGCCTCCAAATATTACAAATCAGACCAGAGCCCCATTTGGTCTGAGCCTCAGAAACATGCCTCATTCCAAGCAGCCTGTCTCCAAACGTAAAAGACAGGCTTTCTGGCCAGCACAGGTCCAAAATGGGGCTCACACAGTACGTAAAACTCAAACAACACAAAAATGTCCTTTAGGGTAGAGGTTGACTATTGTAGAGTCAATTCACCCTTGTTAAAGAGCCAAAGACAATATGGGGTTGATGAATATAACAGCTTTATTGGGGAAGAGCAATCAGACACCACAGCCATTGTAACAATCCCATGAAACACAGCAAACCTATTGTAACTTATCTTGACATGAATTTATTCAATTTAACTAAAGGCCACCATGCCTATAAGCTTTGCGCTATAGAAAAAACACACGGTAAATCTATGGTATTTCACACAAAAATGGAACAATATTCCTTTCTTTAAATGATTTGTTAAATAAAGTAAAGGAAGAACAAAAACTGGTAAGACAGGGAAAGGAAAGCACAAAGGAAACAAAAATGGTTTGCCTAAAATAAGCAACCCAAAAAAAAAACAAGTCTAATCCAGAATCCTAAGGCAGAATCCAATAACAGAGCAAAAAATACTCAGAAACCAGCAATCCAAACTATACTTACATAAAGATCATTTTCTTGCAACACTTAACAACTCTCTCCTTGATGTGTGCCCTTAGCCAAACGGGTGGTCCTGTGGATTTTTGTTTGTATTCAGCATCTAATGCCCCTTATTTCAGTGCCCAAGATTAGTCAAATAACATTGATCATTTCCACTTGCCCTGCTACCACTTTTCCATTACAGTATTTGAAATGTGAAACCTTTCACCATGTGCATCACTGACTACACCAAGATTAGCAGGGCAGAAGTCTAAAGTGTAAATGCAGAAAATGAATCTTTAGCAATTTGTTGCACTTCATGGATATGTATTCTTGAAGCATGTTGTTAACCAACTGGACATAGCAATAATTTGATGCTCTGTAGTTGCCAAGACAATTCTAACACCCTTTAAAGTGTTCCATGTGATTTACTCCAGCCCCAATAGCAGATCTTTGAACCCCTTTTTACTGATGATGTGTCTGATTTGTGCACCAACAAAAATGCCTTCTTTAATATTGGTATCAGTTATTCAAGGAAACATCAGTCTCAAATATCAAAAGTCTTCACTTTCCTTGTTCATTGCTATAACGAAATTTTTCATCATTACTGGTCTTACATGAAGAGGAAGTAAAAATATCTTTGTTGGATTGATGAGTGGTTTATGCGGTACAAGTTTCTGCCCTGGAACCAATGCTTACCAAGTGGCCAATTCTTTGTAATATAAAGAGACTCTTGATCACAAATGAAACAACAGTATCTGGTATATCTGAGCTGCATTCCTAGTAGCAGTGCTTCTACTTTTAAACCACCACAGATGTCACAGTTGTAGTTGTTACACTGTATATCTATCTATATATATAAAAGTCAATGTATGTGTGTGTGTATGTATGTTCCAGCATCACTTCCGAACGGCTGTAGCGATTTTCATGAAACTTAGTACACATGTTTCTCATTGGTCAACTAAAAATACTGTTGGGTGAAATCAACCGTAACCCACCCCCTTCTGGGTGATCTTGCGTTCTTGTATGCATGTTATCATCCAGTTGACACTTGGAACTACCACCAGAGGGCGAACTAGAGGCCAGCATTGTTTATGTTTGAGCCCCACAGCTCCCCTGTTGCTTTTGAAATTAAATAGAGTTGGCCGGTTCCGAGCGTCAACTAGATGATAACATACATACAAGACTGCAAGACAAACACATTAGTGAGTCTTCATTGTTTGTTAATTTATTTTTATTTTTAAAGTTGTTTTTTTTTAATTATATTTTTCTCAAACAATTAAAAAAAAAAACTCTTTATTTTCCTCCCAGGCAATGCTGGGAATTTCAGCTAGTATAGAATTTGAGAGAAAAAACACAAAAATAGGCATTTGCAATAAAACAGTATGTGATAGGAAAATTTAAAGGCAATTTTTGTGATCATCAAGCTAAACTCCATATGATACACTTAAAAATGCTCAGGAAGCAAAATGTTCAATGTCCAGCCATATGAGACATTTACACAGTGAAAGGGTTATAACATAAACAAGCAGCACACACCATAGGGACTGCTTGCATATTATGTACACATAATATGCACAACCACATGAGAGGTTGGGCATCAAGTTAAAAGAAGTGGGATTTCAGGGTGATGTTTTTAGATGGGTGCAGAACTGGCTCAGACACAGGAAGCAGAGGGTGATGGTGCGAGGAACCTCATCAGAACTGGCCGATGTTAAGAGTGGTGTTCCACAGGGGTCAGTCCTAGGGCCGCTGCTATTTTTAATATATATAAATGATTTAGATAGGAATATAAGTAACAAGCTGGTTAAGTTTGCAGATGATATCAAGATAGGTGGATTAGCAGATAATTTGGAATCCGTTATATCATTACAGAAGGACTTGGATAGCATACAGGCTTGGGCAGATTTGTGGCAGATGAAATGTAATGTCAGTAAATGTAAAGTATTACACATAGGAAGTAAAAATATTGGGTTTGAATACACAATTGGTGGTCGGAAAATCGAGAGTACACCTTATGAGAAGGATTTAGGAGTCATAGTGGACTCTAAGCTATCAACTTCCCAACAGTGTTCAGAAGCCATTAAGAAGGCTAACAGAATATTAGGTCATATAGCACAATGTGTGGAGTACAAGTCCAAGGAGGTTATGCTCAACCTTTATAAAGCACTGGTGAGGCCTCATCTTGAGTACTGTGTGCAGTTTTGGTCTTCAGGCTACAAAAAGGACATAGCAGCACTAGAAAAGGTCCAGAGAAGAGCGACAAGGCTGATTCCAGGACTACAGGGGTTGAATTATGAGGAAAGATTAAAAGAGCTGAGCCTTTACAGTTTAAGCTAATGGGAGATTAAGAGGTGACATGACTGAAGTGTTTAAAATTATGAAGGGAATTAGTACAGTGGATAGAGACTTGTATTTTAAAATGAGTTCATCAAGAACACGGGGACACAGTTGGAAACTTGTTAAGGGTAAATTTCGCACAAACATTAGGAAGTTTTTCTTTACACAAAGAACGATAGACACTTGGAATAAGCTACCAAGTAGTGTGGTAGACAGTAAGACGTTAGGGACTTTCAAAACTCGACTTGATGTAGGAAGATTTGAATCCCATATGCTCAGTATGGTAGTCCTCATCCATATCCTTAGTCTGTTATGCTTGTTGACCTTCTTAGGTGTCAGCAGCCTTCTGCATTTTTTTTCTTTATGCCTTGTTCTTCTCAAAAATTACAGCTGTGTGTATGCATGTGTGTGTGTGTGTGTGTGTATGTGCAGTAGGGTGATTTAGCTCTTAGCTGAAGTCTTATTATGAATTCATGGTTCTGCCCTTACCAAGTCTCATCATGGATTGGGGTTCTCCTTGTCAAGATGCCTCAGTTGCTTTGAGCATTCCTAATTTTGACCCTTTTTTGACAGTGACTTAGCATTCTAGTTTCTCGCTTTCTGAATTACAACCTAACAGACTTGAGATTTTCTGGTTTGAATTTCTACAGACATTGATTCTTAACCTCTGCCTCTTAATAAAAATAACATCAGTCATCTAGTAAGCATAATAAAAGGAAAATTTGCATGTTTGTTTCTTTTTTTCGCTTACCTGTCTGTTTTGTGACACCTGTGAATTCCCACAGGTCTCATGTAGGCTTAGCTGCAATAGTGAGGCAAATGGGCACATGTGAGAGACTCATAGTGGTGTCAGGGGGGCTCTTACAGCTCCAGGTGTCATTGCCATCATTAGTGAGCCAAGCACCACATTTCAAGATAGATTAAGTTTCCAGATGATATATAAACTAGATGTTTGTACCATCCACTGAATTACTTTGATTGGTCTGTAATATCCTTTAGTTTTGGCTCAGCTGACTTTCTGATTGGGCTACTGCCTAAATGTGGCAGCCCTACTTTACGATTTTAGAAAGTACATACAAAACGAGTCCCAGACAACTTCCCTTGGAGGCAAATATCTATCTATCTATCTATCTATCTATCTATCTATCTATCTATCTATCTATCTATCTATCTATCTATCTATCTATCTATCTATC
>JANRMT010062831.1:33298670-33343575 GCA_026402145.1 Polypterus bichir lapradei
ATCTATCTATCTATCTATCTATCTATCTATCTATCTATCTATCTATCACACAGATGCTGTCACAGATCATTCAGATAGAAATTAAATTAGTAATGTAAACTTCAATTTGGAGGAAGGAGAAAATATTATGTAAGTGCCATCTAACTCCTTATCTAGGATAGGATGAATCATAAGTCCAGAAGACCAAACTGATGGCTTGTACTTGTATTGTGAGTTAGTAAAAAGTTTATAAATAACATTCAAAACTGTGGGAAAACAGGGGGCATCTGATTAACCAATTAGGTCTGCATGCCAGCGAGGCATTAAGCTGCTTACTGCATAAATGTTTCACATTGTTGGGAAATGGATTCTATAATTTTCAGCTAACTTTGCATGCTTTGATTGACTCAGGTGATACAGAATGGCAGCTTTCATTTTTGGCACAGTTTCAGCTGTAAACCTCTGTTTAGCTTTGGTAATTTGATCTTCTAATCATAGTAGGATGGCTTGCTTGGAAGTAGGTATGTAGAGTTTTTCACAGAAATAATCACCTGTATTTTGGGTTCTACGTACCACAAACATCTCCTTTTTCTTGAATTACAAATTCATTTGTTGACTTTCCTTTCTGATGCAACACAATACAAGAATAAATAGCTTGTGTACTGAAAATGTGGTCAGAGTAAGAGCTATTGACGTCTTTACTCTTTACCAAAAGCAAAATACACTTGTTGATTCCGCACGATTAAACTATGAAGGTTTTGGGAGGTGTCGTTCTGTCCAAGGGCCAGCTTTACATTATCTCCAGTCCTGGCACCAAGGCCATTCAGTCTAAATAAAAATAATTCAGACAAATGTGTTCATTCATTCATCTAGTAGTACAGTTATCTGATATTTTATCTTTATAGAAAAGAATGGCGGAACACTTGTGCTGTATACTTTGTTTTTTGTTTTTCATTGATTTTATTGTAATCACACAATATTCCATACCAATAACTCAAGTTTTACAAAAATAGGTTTGAAACAAATCAACCCCCACCCCCAAGAAAGAGAGCTAGACCAACAGAGTAAAACTTTAAACTAGTAAAAATAAGTAAATAGATGAATTAATAAGTAAATAAAGATAAATGGAAAAGAAAAATAAATGGGGAGAGAATTCTAAAATGTTATTGATTACAACAACAAAATTTATTTATATAGCACATTTTCATACAAAAAAATGTAGCTCAAAGTGCTTGATTAGATCCTGCCAGGTTTTGAAAAAGTTTTGTACAGATCCTCTAAGTTTGAATTTGTTTTTTTCCAGTTAAAGGCAACTACAGTTTGTTTGTACTCCACTTTAGGCCCATCTGTAAGCCCATCAAACACAGCTGTTAATGGGTTAGGAGGGATTGTGACACCAAGGCTGTCTGAAAGGCATTTAAAAATTTTGGTCCAGAATGATGTTCATTTGGTACAGGCCCAAAACATGTGGCCCCATGAGTCTGGAACTTGATTGCAACGTTTGCAGGTTGGATTATGCACTGGAAACATTCTGGACAATTTTAAACGAAAGAGATGCACTCGATATATAATTTTGAGTTGAATAATTGTATGCTTTGCACATGTGGAGCTCAAGTGAATTCTGTGCATTGCTACCCTCCACTCCTTTTCTGAGATGTTGAGTGAGAGATCCTTTTCCCACTGTTCTCTTGGATCTTTGAAAGGGAGGGACTGTAAAATGTTTTTATATATTGCAGAAATGCTGTCTGAGTTCTCAAGATTGATCAATATTTTTTCCAGCATAGAGGTAGGTGGGAGGTGAGGAAAATTGAGCAGGTTCTGTTTAACAAAGTTTCTACATTGGTTCCATATTCTGAGTGCAGCACAATTGGGTTGTTAGTATATTGACGATAACTTGTATTTATTGGGGTGCAAAGCAATGAATATAAAGAAGTACTGTGGGATTTTATTTCTATTGTGGACCAAGCCTGTGCATGTTCACTATTTGTGTCTATGTCCATGTTTTTATAGCTTGTATATTTGCTGCCCAGTAATAAAATTGAAAGTTAGGCAGAGCCATGCCACCTTCCACCTTAGGTCTTTGTAGGGTTGCCCTTTGGATATGTGGATGTTTTAAATTCCAAATAAATGAGGGTGTTTGACTTTGCTTTGTGGGTGAATATATTACATTAAACAGGCGTTGAAGATTGGAAGCTAAGTGTCTGCCTTTAATAAATCCAGTTTGATCTTGTGATATTACTGAAGGCAGCACTTTCTCCATCCTTCTAGCTAGGACTTTGGAGAGTATCTTAACATCATTATTCAGAAGTGAAATTGGTCCGTATAATGCATATTGTAATAAGTCCTTATTTTGTTTAGGAAAGACAGCAATTAATGCTTGGCGAAAAGTTTAAAACCCACATTTTAAGAACCTTTTCAAGGCAAGCAATACTCTTTTTAGCTGAATTTGCCAAAATGCAGTTTTATGCTGATTTTGGCCAACTTGATGACAGGAGCATGTCCTGACATTGTGTCGTCTTTGGCTTTGGGTTTACACACAATGCTCTAAACAGTGAATTGTAGATTAAAAAAACAATTCACATTTATTTATCAAACACAAAATAAATAGTTTTAAAGATTCTGATTATTTTAGCCTCTAAAATTACATCAGATGACATAAACAATTAAGGTGGGTTGAGTTGCTGTAGAAATGCTGGCCTCAAGCTAACAACATTACAAGTTGGTTTACATTTTCTCCATGAAGCAAGTGTAAGAATTTATTGCATTTGCCAATTACTTCTGCCACTTCATTAAAGGTTTTAGATCAGTATTAGTTTCTATTAACTCGTTTAAAAAAGAGGCAAACATACTATTTATTTTGACCCAGAAGGTTCAATAGGCATTTGATTGCCTGAAAATAATGTTCAGAAGACCCTGCACTACAATATCTAGGCCCCACCATTCAGCCTAATTTCCAGGGTGATGTCAGTGTAGATGGCACCATTTTCCTGATACCACTCAGTGGCATTCTTGTGGTTAGTGTTGATGTCACAATCCAATCAGTACTCCAGCAAGTTGCATTATTTTTAAAATTGGCTGACCACAATGAGAATATTATGAGTACTGGCACCAGATATATAACATGGATTCCTGTGCACTAAGAGCATGCATACTTAGCCATGTGCTGCTGCCACTATGGCTCAAAACAAGCTTTACAGGATTCCTGTGTTGTGCCTTAGAAGAAAGAGGTGAACCTTTTCAAAGAAGAATTGGGTGAAACATGTAAAAGCAAACCAAACAAACAAAAATAAAAATACTGCCTAGAACCCAGACAAGAGGCAAGGATCAAAGTTAAAAAAACAATCAAGAAGTGAAAACCAGGAAAAGAGTAGCAGTTATAGCCTTTTATTTTAAAGCATTGTTTCCGCAGCTTGGATAAAGAAAACAAGCTCTTAGCAGACTTTTTATCTTGTCATGCCGATGAACCAGAATGAAATACTGGACGTAACCCAAAATGCAGCAACAAAGATGTTAAAATATATCAGCTTTAACTCGAAATGTTCAAAACCCCAAATATTAAACCTAATCATGACTCTCTGCCTATCCCCTCCCCACATTAGAAAATACAGAAGACCCAGCAAAATAACAATAGCGAAAGCCTTACTACTTTTTAGAAGGCGTTTCCTACTTCTTGATTGAAGAAAAAAGTGCAAAGCATCTGCGCAGACCCATGGGAAGCAAAATATTTGTTCCAGCTGTGCCTGGAGCTGCAACTTCAAGCAATGGAATGTGGCAATCCCACTCTGACGCTGTGTGGCATTAGTGGCACTGTCAATATGTGCCCTAAGACTGGAACTCTGGAAGTGCAATTATCTACATTTATTTTAGCTATTGCTAGTTTGTGGCCATTTGTTGTATTTTATTTGTGGCACTTGTTCTGTCTGCCATTTTTTGTTGTTAAAGGCACTGTGGTGCTGTGGCTAACACTGTTGCCTCACAGCACAGATCACATTTTTGTACCTCAGGGATACTTAAAAGACCATTGCACCATTATAATTCATTCAAAAAGAGTTCAGTTCTTTCTTCCTTAATGACTTAAATACATTTTGTGAAGTTCCTGAACATTTCTATGACTCTGTCACACTCACATCGAAGGAAACTCCATGTGATTCACTCATTACTACTTGTGAGTTCTTATTACATACACTGACAGAATGTGGGCAGCAATGAGTTCACTACAACTCCAAAGTTCTTTTGATAATGTGACTTTTCAAGTATCAAACTTTGTGTACTTGTATTACAACATTTTTCTTGTATTTCTTATATTTTACATTTAATTACAATAAACTTTATCCAACAAATATTTGCTAAAGTCCAAGTTCATCTGTAATGATTTTGTTGATTTCAAGGGATCTGTCAAACCATATAGTTTAGTGTAATCAACAGACCTAACTAGTATGTTAGCTACAGTATATATGTATCCAGATTATTTATATAAATTAAAAAGGGCAGCAGCTACAAAATGGACTCCCCCGGGACAATACACCATCTGCTCACTTCTTGTAGTTTGATGACTACCCTCTTGTGAAACAGCCTTACTAAATCAAATTTGTGAATTACGTTAACACTGCAAGTAGACTCTAAAATGAGATGGAATGAGTGAATATATACGTGCAGCTGGAATAGGCTCTGGCTCCCAATGGTTGTGAACAGATAGGCAGATTACATAATGGATGAAAGCTACGGGCCACTATATTGAAATGGTGTTATTGCTTCCTTATAAAATTAAAAAAAAAAAAAACCCACATTGACTATTCATTAATAAACCCATTCTGGTCATGTGTTTTTTAATTTGTTCTTGTGTAACATGTGCCCCCATAGTCTGCTTTACATTACTATACAACTTGGCTTAAAAGATGCTATATCCTTTGTCCTGTGGTCTTTTATGTCCTTTCAGGATCTCAGCTTGTGGGCTTTCCTCGGCCATGCTGAGCTCTCCAAGTGTCTGGTTTCCTTTCATGGATGTGTCTGGGTGCTTGTAATTGCAGTGCCTTCTTGCAACAAATAAAGAATGCTCCCTGAGACACCTGGAGTTCTCAATCCTCCTTTCAGGGTTCTCTCTGTACTCCCTGATTGATCAATGCAAAGATTTCGTGTGAATTCTGACAACCCATTTTCAAATTTGTAAAAGAATATTTCACTTAGCTGACTATAAACATGATGTTTGATTGAATGCATTATGGGCTAATAAAACAAAAATCCTCTATGACAAAGAGTGATATCTATGGATCTGAGCATTCGTTCAATATATCATATGTAGTCATAGCAGACAGGAAACATCCTTAAAGTGGCTACAATTTATTACAATACACAAGTGTTCCCAAGACCAGTTTTGAGAGTTTTTGTTTAAGAATAATTAGAAATTTTAAGACCAATTGATATGTACATCATCATTGAAAGCATGTGGAATATGGTCTTTAACTGGTGGTGCTATTTTGCTGTATCCTAATGGTAGAGGATAGTGAAATGCAACTGCTTGCAATATTTTCATGTACCTTTTGGGAAAGCAGAGAATGTGTTAAACAGAGCCTCAGATGAATATAACATCAACTGAAGGAGCTTAGCTAAGGCATGTGTCTTTCCTTTGCTACTCTCAGAAACTGTGAAAAATTAGAGGGATGTGACAGCAGTGATTTCAGGGAGATGATGTTTCCTTGCTTGTTTGTCTTTACTTTGTATTCCTATAATTACTTGGTGTATTACTGTAAATGGAGGAGTCGTGAAAGGCAGCAATTAAAGTTGTCCTTATTAAAACACAGATGCCCAAGATCTTTTATCTGATGTTAGCAATACTTCCAAGTAGGTGGATTAAGATTAACATAAAAATGAGGCTGAGCTCTAGTACTGCTGCTAGGAGAAATGCAAGATTTACAGCAAAGTGTAGCATCACTTCTGAGAATTGCAGGTAAGGCAGAGACATTATATTTTATATGTATTGTTTTTATTGTTTAGTTAGAGGTAAAATGTGCCCATATTAAAAGGTGCAGTCAAAAATAAATGATGCTTATGTTTATCTCTGGTATTACGACACATAAAAAATATTATTTACTATGCTATTCCTTAAGTAATTGTATCCCAGTATATAGAGTTGATAGAAGACAAATACAGTAAGTCCATTTAAACATTGTAATGATCCATCAAACCTTCTATTTGCTTTACAGTGGGAACCAACAGGGGGCATTGCAGCACTTTAATCCCCAGACACCACAGCACAGACATAGTTTCAGATTCCAGTAAAGAAATGTATTGCCACAAATATCTTAGTATGTTCCAAACTTCCAGCAATATGACTCTCCCCTTCTCTATTCCACCCAGGTGAGCTTCATTTGACCACTCTCCTGACTCTGACTCCCTGCGTGAAGTAGACAGGTTTCTTTTTACCGGACCCAGGAATATTTTCAGTGCTATCACATTGCATCCAAGAATCACTTCCGGGTCTGGTGGAATCTTGCCATGTAGAGTTTGCCTTCAACAGTACCTACCTTGTGCTACCCTGGCAGCCCTGTGCTATGACTCACATAAAGCCCTGCGGGTGTCCAAACGGAATGCATGCCAGAGTGATTTCACCACCCAATGTGCTGGAGAAGCACATGGTCCTTGGAAACAGTCTCCCCCGTCCATCCATTATAACAGCTTCCAGACCAAGAAAGGTACCACTAACCAACTTGGTTGGGACGCCTATGCATTCACATCCTTCCATTAAAAGGTCATCCCGACCAGGTAAAGAACCATCAATCCTGGCTGGGATGATAGCCAACCCATGTTGCCCATTACACCAGATTAGGGGGCACTGTAACCAATATTTTTTAATTTAATATGATTGTATGCTGTTTTATGAGCCACTAAACAAAAAGGTCTGCAGACCACAAAATAACAAAAAGCCAGATTAATCCTCCACTAACTGCCACAAGCAATCCTCAACCTAGTCAGCCTAGCCCCAAAATCAAAAGGCAGGTGTTCTAACCTGTACAGGCTCAAAATGGGGGTCAAGCTTTTAAAGTTCAGAAAGCTCAATAATACTCAAAAAATATCCTGTAAGGGAGTAAGAAACCATAAACCTTTGGTCTTCAGGACAGAAAAAAATTAAGTTCTTTTATATTTACAGAAATAGTTAACATTTGAAAAGAACACAAATGAGGCAGGGAAAAACAGAAGGAAAAAATGATATAAAAAGGATATGCATATTGTCAGTCAGCTGGTACACTGAAAAACACTGCTGATATGCACTGTGCATTGATCAGTGTTGGTACTACACTTAAGATCTGAAAATTGTGAAGTGCCAGTACTCCGTACCGGTGAGTTGCGACCCACTTCAAGTCCTGTCTAATTCTACAACAATCAATGATACTCTGGAGGACTTTAACCCTCAGCTAGAATATACAGGATGAGGGTGGTCCCAGCTCCTGGGGTTCACCCCCAGAACACAAGAGATACATGACACATATAAAAACATAGAACAATTACTTGAAAAAAATATTCATTTAAAAATGCAGTACTTGAAAATAAAACGATAAATAACTCTTGGAAAATATTTAAAAAACAAAAAAAAGATAAAATTAAATGGCAACAGATTTGAACTAGGAATTAAACATTGGCTGTATTATAACAATATATATGTGATCTTGTTGCTCCTAAGATGTTCTGTTTTATTTGTAGGCATGGAAAAGAGTGCAATATTTTAAATTAAAACCTGAGATACTAACAAAAAGAGACGGTTTAAAGACAATGGAAAATTTGCTGCCATTGAGAATTGTCTATTTGTGCCTTGCTGCACGGGCAGTATACTGTAGTTATGAAATGGTGAGTGCCTTCTGTCACTAAGGACGTGGGCTCTATGCACAGTTGGGTCAATTCGTATGCATATCCTCCATGTGCCTCTGTACATCTTGGAAAATCTGGCATCCTCTCACATTCCAAACATTTGTACTTTTGCTGTTTATATAAACAAGGTTTCAAAAAGACCCATTTTCTGGACTGGATCGAAACAGTGCACTGTTCACTGTATTCTCACAAATGTGATGTGCTCGCACATCAATTTCTCCATCTTCAACAACTGAAACCGGGCAAAAAATGGGGATTATTCCATCTTGATCTTAAACATATGCATCTCTCTTTTTTGAGTTTATTTAACAGCATGCATTTCCACCTTTCAAACTTCACACAATTTTTTGTACATAATTAAGTTTATGAACACTTTAAATTACAAGTGAAATTATTATTTTGTTACTTTCATGCAACATGTTATAGTTAAACTTTTAGGCAATTCATATTTGCTTTCTGTAACATGTAATGCGTTTAGTAAACGATTTATGTTTGTCTGTAGAACAAATAGGTCAGTAGAACATATAGAATCTATGTGATTTAACAATTCATCACTTAGAATCACTAAGCACATATGTTCAGATTGTCCTTACTACAGCTTTGTTTTGAAAACAATTTTCAATTTGAAAGTTTTGATGACCTTAAAGACTTGTGTACCCATCAATCTTAATTAATTTCTGAAAGACAACATCTCTAAGCCCCTCTCTCTATGTATAGGTGCCATGTAGAGTTTTGTCCTCTTACCACTGCTTTGTTCATTGTAGACAAATGTTTGCATTAGCAATGTAACTTTTATAAGAATGATCAATTTTATTGATGACATCACTCCTTTGGGATCATCTCAAATTATGATGAGTCTGCATTCAAGAAGCAGCTAACTGAACTGGTCAAAAGGTGTTGCCCAAATAAAATAGAATTAAATCTCACTGAAATAAGTGGTGAACTTTCAAGCCAGCCAAATTTATGCATTTATGCATTAATGGTTTATGGATGTGGAGGTTCATTGACACTCCAACTTCCAACAATTATAACAAGAGAGGCTAATAAATCAATTATGTCCAAGAAAATTCACAATGAGTTGTTATTTTTGGTGATCAGGTTGTCTTCTGTCCTAACAAGAAATAACCCTTTTTGACTTTTCAAAACACTTCTTGTGATTCACATTTATTTGTAGCTTATCTTGGGTTCTCCCAAAGCTTTAAAATTGAGTAATGCATCATTTCTGCCATTTTGTTTTTCCAATTGGAGCCACCATTTTGAGGGTTTAGAGTTGCTTGTTGCTATATTAACAAATCCCACAATGCAATTTGACAGGTTGATCATGTCGGTGCAACTATATAAAGGTCATGTTTTGAAGCTCAAGCTTATCCGTGATTGAATTTATTTGTGAACTATGTGCTATCTTTATGAAATATTAGGATAAGACTTTTACTCTGTACTGTGACTCAGGGTTAGTATTTCTGGTTTGTTGTTTCACTCTTTAACCTCTCGTTTAAATCCTTTGCTGTGTGTTTTTGACTTTGTCTCTTCTCCAGATATCTCCTCATAAAACTTTTTTGGTTTTCAATTTGAAATCAGAACAACACTGTGTTGTATATCAGTATTACTGCTGATGACAAGAAGCAGCTAGAAAGAGTGGTGCTCACCATTTCTGAAATCACATGATGATATCTCCTTTCTGTAGATCCATCGATGTATGCCACATTCCTCCTCGGGTCACTTATTTATCATCTAGAAATTGTTTAGACCAGGTTTAACTAAAAGTTACAAAATTCTTCCATTTTTTATTGACATAAAAAAGATTTTCTATCATGCTTATGCTGTGTATGTTTTGTACTAATCTTTTATTTGCACCTACCTTACCATGATTGATTCTATACAACTTGTATTTTGGAAATAAAATGAGCAAAGATGTTATATTGTATCACAAAATTCAATTAGATGTCAGAATCAATTTGTTCAAAAAGTGACCTGACCCTTGCATTTATTATCTCTAAAGTGATTAAATGACATAACCTGAGCTTGGCCAGATGCCTAGCACTTTCTCAGAAGCATCAAACCCTTTCTGATCTCAAATGAAGAGCAGATTTGTTGTTTACTGTCTGGTCACTTTTGTCATATTTGTTTCCAAAAGTGACCCATTTATGGGGCTCCTGACAACACAGAGAAATCAGACACAGTGCTGCAGGAAGAGAATAGGAATAAGAGCTAAGTTTTAAAGTGAATGTCTTTGTTTACTTATTTTCCTTACCAGATTTCACCAGAGGTTAAAAAGTAATGTCAAAAGATAATAGTGTAGAAATAAGTGGCAGATATTTCTCAAAAGGTTTTTCAGTAGGTCTGTGCAGTATCGTCTGCCAAGGCAGAGGTGTCACAGAAGATACTACTCCCATAGACTGCCGCAGTTTGAGAAGAACCTGTGGATAGAAACAGAATATATTGATAGAAATAATATGTCACCACCAGCATAGGATTAATCAGAAATCTCCCTTGTGGGCCTGGAGACTTCTGCTGGGCAATGGGAAACCTGTCTAACCAATACACTATATGACTTGGAGCAAGTTATTATTGTTCGTTATTTCTGTGCTTGAAATGCTGTCAATACATTAAAAATTGATTTAAAATAAAGTTTGTTGTTTGTTTTAGTTATATAAGCAAGAAAGGTATATAGTCATATAGTCAGACATGATTGTTCAGGAGTCCTAAAATGGCTGGAAGGCTTGCCATAATTAAGCATGTGTATTTATTATTTTAAAGAGTGCTAGTTTCAATGGCATTTGTTAAGTTTCGCCAGATAATGAAAAATATTTGAATAGCTCATTGATGGATAAATTCTATGTTTTCTAATTTATCTAAGTAAGAAATATAAGACATAATTTCCTATTGTTATGTAGTAGGTGGTTCATGTTTTTTCCAGTTGAGTAAAATGATATGGCGTGTTAGCAGTGTAGTATAGTGTAGGTCAGGCCTATTCATATGACGGCCCGTGGGCCACATCTGGCCCAGAAGTAACCTCTGAGTGGCCAAGCCTGTGCTCTTGCCAGGGCTCCAGACTGCAACTAAAATGATAGCAAATGTGATCAAAAATAGCTTTGGCGATTATCATTTCTACTTAGTTAACTAATTATTGAAAATTTAAACTATTATATTGTAACAGATGCAAAAGGCCATTCTTTTTATTATTGAGCGTTTATGCCGTTAACATATGTGTTGGTATGGGCTCCCCTTGCATGTCCCTCAGCCATATAAAGGCTGGTTTATATCCCACACTCAGTGCGAGGGAGTTGCAGCAAAAATGATCTCAAGGGTGGAGACGTGTGTGGGGAAAGTATACACCGCTGCTGAGGGGATGGCCGTGTATTTCAACAAGAGGCTGGCATTGCTTGTGCTGGAATAATAATCGAAGGGCTGAATATATTGCAACCAGTCATCAAAACAAAAGGTAGGCATGCAAAACATTTGAAATTCCTCTGCCCATCATATAGGTCCCATGTTATGAAGATATCTGTGCCCAATGGAGTTCAGCTGTCCCTTCTGATTTTGCACAGGTATACTAAGGTGTGATTGTCACCGATCTCCTTGTATTTGCGCATCTTTGCATGCCATTTCTCTTTTGATTTAATGCATACCTCATGCAAAATGCCAGCCTGCCCGTCAGTAAACATGTACAAGCAGTCACCTGGCTGCTATTTCTTCATGCACAGCCATGTGATGAAGTCTGCGTTTTAAGGTTGCAGGTGAATTACTTTTGCTTTACTGGCCTGATCTGTGTTTGATGGTGAACAATAAACTTTGTTAGAATGCTATCGGAAAAAGCGAATTTGTTAGTTGTTGCTTCACTCATTTTGGCGTGTGCACAATATGTTTGGTTACCAATACATTTTTCAATAGGAGTTCATCAACAAAGAAACATGGAAAATGATTTAGTAAAAATAGTAATAGTAATAATTATAATTAATGATTTGTTACTTGTGGCACGGTAACGCGGTGGGTAGCGCTGCTGCCTCGCAGTTAGGAGACCCAGGTTCGCTTCCCGGGTCCTCCCTGTGTGGAGTTTGCATGTTCTCCCTGTGTCTGCATGGTTTTCTTCCGGGTGCTACGGTTTCCTTCCATGGTCCAAAGAGATGCAGGTTAGGTGCATTGGCCATCCTAAATTGTCTTGTGGGTGTGTGTGTGTCCTTCAGTGGGCTGGTGCCCTGCCTTGGGTTTGTTGCTGCCTTGAGCCCTGTGCTAGCTGGGATTGGCTCCAGCAGACCACTGTGACCCTGTGTTAGGATCTAGCGGGTTGGACAATGACTGACTGACTAATCTACTTTTATGACATACGTGCTGCCTTGCTCTTAAAGACTTACTCAGGCAGGTTTTTTCTGGGTAAAAAAAAAAAATCCACGGGGAAATGCGTTGTTGTGGAACTCAAATTTAACCTCCGTCATATGAGTGATTAAAATCATGTGAATGAAATAGTTTAAGTTCTATGAAAAAAAAATCTCTTACCTGTCATGACCACCCCTTTAAACTGGGGGAGGATCTCATATTTCAAAAGGGAAACCAATGTTATTGCTAATACCGTTCACTTTTTTGATTTTTATGCACATTGAGATGTTCCTGGGTAAGATGTGAGCAAAATGTTTATTTTTTTATTTCAAAAATGGGAAAAAAGTATTGCTACTACCTCAGATTCTGTTCAGTTATACAATTTTTGTTGTTCTTTTATTTTTTGATGTGCCTGTGTCAGATGAGACCAAATTTAAAAGGGAAACTGAATAGAAATTACTTTTTTTTAAATACATTTATTTATGTTGATTTAAAATTTGTCATTACCTACAGCTTACTGGCCGCTGAAAATGTCTGGCCCAGCTAAATTTCTTGGTTTGAAAATCTGGCCCAATTGAATTTGTAATTGAATAACCCTGGTGTAGATAATCGCAAAAAATATGAATTAGCATAAGCTGCCCTAATTTAGGCACCCTAATTCACAACAATTTTAACAATTTACTTTGTGAGGTAAAAATACATAATAGAAAAGAACAGTTGTGTCAGACATTTGAAATATTAAGAATGTGTGCTTCATTTTAAATGTATAAATTCTAAATCTACTTGATTGTAATAGAAACTTGTCATTTTTCACCCTCTGAGGGACCATAGGGGCTCTATCCCTAGTGTGGACGGGTGAATAAATTCAGGTAGAGTCTAAAAACTGGGTCGCCCCTTTTAATTATCTAATATATAAATTAAAATTTGGTGCTTGATGACACAAAAATGGAAACAAAACAAATAGCCTTCTTAGCTAGGAGAAGAGGCTTTGGCTCCAGAGAACAAGTCTGTGAGTGGGAGTTTCGTCCATCCACTAAGTCCAGGTCCAAATGAGACACTGACATCAGTAAGTGTTAGACCTTTAGAGCACTGCTGCTGGAAGGGGCGGGTTGATTTTCTGTCAAGGGGCGTCGTCTCACTGCTGTAGAGGCAGAAAAAAAAGACATGGCTGGTAACGACAGCACCCCCTTTTCAATCCAACTGGTATTGCATACTGTGATGAGCCGGGAGAGTGACACACATTTGTGACACTAGCAAATGATCAAAAAATAAAAATACCATCATGTTTGTAATCACTGAAAATCACTTAAAATAGTCTAAACCAATGCTCCACATGCTTACTTTAGAAATGTATCATTTTTAACTTTGAAGGTGAAAGTGGGTTCTAGAGGGCTAGGACCACCAGTAAAGAATCAGATATCAAAAAAAGGACCATATTTGTGATCAGAAACATTGAAATAGGATCAAAATAAACTCCATAATGGCTGTATTACCAATCCCCATTTTTTTTTTATTTTGTGAAAAGTATTAGCTTTAACCCCTTGTATCCCATTCATGGGAACCCCTGGGAGCTTTTGATGTGGCTTGCACAACTTCAAATCCTTGTGATTATTTTTGCTACAGACACTGATTGGTTTACTCTTTATCATAAGGATGTAACTTTCTTCACAAATTATGCTCCAATGATGGCCTAAAAATTAAGATTTTTTCAGGTCTAAAGGGACAAAAATAGGGAGGAAACCTCAAAAAGCTTGACATCTTAAGATGACTTGAACTGTACATTATATGTGGAGGTTTTCTCGTAACATTAAGTCAGGAAGCGCTGGACAAAAAACCTGAAGTGATTTCAAAACATTTATAAGTAATTCTTATAAACACAGCAGTGTTCATTAAGCATTGTTTTGCCCCAATTACAAATTATAAAATGGGGCGAGTTTTTAGTGATTCATGTAAAAATGTACATCAAAATAATAGGACAGAATAATTTAAGTACAGGGCATACAGTAGCAAGGTGTGTGAACAAGGAAGTTGGAAGCTGTAGAGTTACTCTCATGAGGATATATTTGTGACGATCTCCATCCTGAGAGATATATGCGATGTAGGTTGTATTAGACCATGTGTTGAAAATTCCATTCTTTGACTGAAAATCTAATTGCGAGGTCCTGTCTGAAATTATCAAGAGGTGTATTATTATGGAGGCACTGGGACAGTCTTGAGATACGTTCTTTATCAGCAGCAGGACTACACTGTAAAGTCTCAGTAGTGGATAAAGAAGAAATGTAGAAAAAGTGAGCAGAGTCGCTTTTAGGGGAACCTCTGATTTGCATATAATGGCAGAAATATTTTTTGGAATGTGGTATTTGAGGCAAATGTTTTCAAAAGATGACAATATACCATTAATATACAAGTCTCTGCAAGTTTAAATGCCATGTATGCTCAATATTTTAAAAAAGAAGCATTTTAAAAAGGGATAAAATTTGAGGTCAGCATGCGAAGTTAAATTTGCCCATAATGTCTATCTTCAGATATCACTTGAACTGATGGCAGGTTCCAGTGAGTGCTGAACCACTGGACCACTTGCTTTCTGCTGTATTGATTGCAATTTGCAGATGTTTAAGTATCTCTATTTTAGCTACAATACACTTGAATATAAAGTTAAAGAGTCTTCAGACGTTTCAGGAGATTATTTGTCTACATGGACAGTATACCCTGCAGTGGATTACAGTCACATCCAGGAAGAAATTGTACATTGAATTTAGGAATTTCCAGAAATGGGGCACCTGAACACATCAAAACAGATCAAATGAAAGCACCTGAATCCTCTGGATATCATTTATTGTATAGTAGGCCTACAAACCACTTCCTGTAGTTGCTGCCTTTGTCCACGCTCAGCAAAACTCCTCTACTGCCTGCAGATGTGAATACACTTTATACACAGATCAGCAATTCTTTGGTTATGGATCTAAAACTGATAATTAAAGGGCTCTGTTGATATGTTACAAAACTCTACATAACATACTGTATAGTAAGTCTGATTTAAAAAATGAAGTCTGCTGTGTGTTTTTGGGGTGTTAAAGTTTAAATTATTTCATTTTCAAAGGTGAAAAAGAAGCACAAATGGTAACTCGGGTATTTGAAGTAATTATAGCCTATTGGGTTCTAGAAAAAATCTTTAGTGGCCACTACTTATTGGGTTGAAAATGAGTTAGTTAAGTTGGGCACAAACTGAAAAGAGAATGGCAACTGATGATCTTCTAAGACTTGTGCGTGAATGTTGACTGCAGTAAAACCAAACTATGACATACTGTAAGCAGAAAACTCAATGTGCAAAGATCACAGCAATAGCAAAAGGTAAATTAAGACTTCACAATGAAGTTTCTGATAAACAAAGTTTAAGAAATGCAGACAAGAAACTTAGCAACAAGTGGAATGTGTATTTACTTTACATTAACTAACTGAACAATGGTAGTCTGGGATGCTTGACAAAACAATCAGTTTGTTGTGGGCATTATAAGGATCGAAAAGTCTTGAGTAGTTCAATTCACATTTACAGCAAAGAAACAGGAGCATGTTAGAATTAAGAGGCTTAGCCAAGCTATTTTTGTATTCCATCACATCCCACATGATCTTGACTTTGATACTTGTTCTTTATCATATTTAATAGTCTTAATACATTTTTCTTTGGAAATTATGATTTTCTCGAATTTTGTAACATGGAGAACTGAATTTCCCTTTTATTTTTTTAATATATTTTTTATTTAAGATCTTTTATTTTATTTTAGATTTCCCACAGTGTCATTTTGATTTTTTTATGGGTGCCAACATTTTGTGCACCCATTGCTAAGATGTAGGTCAGAGTTACTACCCCCAGAGGTCACACCATGCTATGCTATTGGCAAAATGCTCTTTAAGCCAGCTAACTGTTGCAGTTTTATCCAGTTTGTGGGTAAAACTGACACATTTTCCCTTAAATTACTGTAATCCCTGTTGCTGTGTAGAACAAATTGAACAGAATAAATTTTTGCAAGAAAAGAACAGTCTGTTTTTATATCTAAGGCAGATCTGAAGACAAGCACAGCTTGGAAAGATTTGAAAACACAAAGTCATTTTAACATCCTGATGCTTACTATTCGGTGATCCTTACAATGTCAGTTAACCATTTCCTATTGCAAAAGAAATAAGTTCTGTGACATACACAGACTGCTCGTAGTTAAAAAAAGCTTGGAGGTAAAAAAACGTGCTATCAAGGTTGATTGATGTCAGGTTCCATTCATCTTAATTCAGTTTATTCTTTTATATTGCTTTTCACTGCAGATGTGCTTGTCTCTAGAGCTAAATGATAAGGTGTGAATGCAAGATAATACATTGTGCTGAAAAACTGGTTTACCTTATGTTTCTTGCTGGGCTGAATAAGGAAATGAAGGGAAGGACTTGAAACCTATCAAATTTCCTCATCAGGGCTCTCTGTACTTATGCTGGCCCAAAGGCTTCTACTCAATATAGCATATAGGGTCTTACCAATAGCCTTACAGCCACATGCGTCATTTTGTTTACCGGTACATAACATTTTAACATATTAACTTGGTCTGTGTCCTATATATCAAGTTCTGTGTGTTCTTGTACTTACAACACCCATGTAATTTAATATTCAATGGATATCAAATTCCACTTTCCAAAGGCATTTGATTAGTGCATCCAACTGATTTCCATAATTTTTAAAACTTTTTTTAAAATCTTTTTTTAGGCTGTGTTTCTCATTAAATGCTGCCACTTGGCACTACACAGTTTTATAATAAATGTATCCGGCATCACAAGGGGTTTCACTTTAATATCGCTTTCTCTTGAATGAACAGTTCAATAAGATCTGGACATCTGCTAGTCAGTGAAGCTTTTGTTCTTTTTGAATGAAGATCCAAATGCTTAAAACAGACACTTCAATAACAACAAAATCCTTAGGCAGTTCTTTCAGTTATTAGTATTTTGCAATGAGATAAATAAAAGCATTGTACAGGGCTTAACTAAAGATGACAAAAACTTCAGAGCATTCAGGATACATTAGACATGACTTATTAAAATGAATATTAAAATATAACACCTGTTCAGAATGCCAACAGGTGCTGCATATTCATGCAAGGTTGAACACAAGTTAATGTTCATTGAGATTTTCCCTTATCATTGAACATTATTTGTGTCAAAATAAAATGGAATCCATTATGTTAATTACATTGCAAGCAATGCATATGCACATGGTGCATTTAATTTTGACAGTTTTATTGTGTCATAATTAAAAACATATCAACCAAACGATCAATTATTTTGCACTCTGGAATGCAATTTTCGTGTCAGTTTAAAATGCAATACAAAAGCATATTGCATTCTAATTCATGTCCATAGATTGCATGTCATAACTAAAAGCAAATCAGTCGTATTGCATCTCACTTAGCGGCAGCTCCGAGTGTTTTGTTTTTAGATTCAAGACCACTCATTTCTTTTTTTTTTTCTATACATATTTTTATTATTTTAAAAGGCAGAAAAAAGAGGAGCAACAGGATAAGTAAAGTCCCACATCAAAAAGAGAATAAAGGGACTCTCCCAAGTCTCTCTGACTCCCACAGCCTTACGGAGTGAGCCAACCACCTTCTGGGACATTCCAGCTCCTGAGATCGCTCAGCTGGAGTGACCGCTTCCTGCTGCCCCCACCGAGTGTCAGCCATACATTCCTGCTGAGGGGCTGTCCTTCCAGCTGCCTGCATTTATCAGTTAACCTGCTCACTCACATGCATGCACACACTGGTTCTCCACGTCTCCAGCCTCTCTCCACTAACCTCTGTTAAAATCAAATAATACTCCATAAAAACAAGTCAGGTTTTACAGAACTAGGTTTGAAACAAATCAACCCCCGCCCATGAGAAAGAGAGCTAGGCCAGCAGAGTAAAACTTTAAACTAGTAAAAATAAGTAAATAGATAAATTAACAAATTAATAAAAATAAATAGATTATTCTGAAATGTTATTGATTAGATCCTGCCAGGTTTTGAAAAGTTTTGTACAGATCGTCTAAGTGAGTATTAGATTTTTTCCAATTTCAGATAATATATAACATCAAGTTAACTAGACACTTGGAATAGGTGAGTTAGGATTCTTCCAGTTGAGCAAGACAAGTCTGTGTGCCAATAGTGTAGTAAAGGCAATTACAGTTTGTTTGTCCTTCTCCACTTTAAGCCCATCTGGAAGTACACCAAACATAGCTGTTAATTGCTTAGGAGGGATTGTGACACCAAGGCTGTCTGAAAGGCATTTAAAGATTTTGGTCTAGAATGATTTTAATTTGGTACAGGCCTAAAACATGTGGCCCAGTGAGGCTGGAGCTCGATTGCAATGTTTGCAGGTTCAATCTTGCCCTGGAAAGATTTTGGACAATTTTAAACGAGAGAGATATGGTCGATATATAATTTTAAGTTGAATAATTGTATGCTTTGTGCATATGGAGCACAAGTGACTTCTCTGCATTGCTACCCTCCACTCCTTTTCTGAGATGTTGAATGAGAAATCCTTTTCCCATTGTACTCTTGGATCTTTGAAAGGGAGGGACTATAAAACGGTTTTATATATTATGGAGATGCTGTCTGAGTACTCAAAAACTGATCAATATTTTTTCCAGCATAGAGGTAGGTGGGAGGTGAGGAAAATTGGGCAGATTTTGTTTAACAAAGTTTCTAATTTGAAGGTAGTGAAAGAAATGTGTTGCTGGAAAGTTAAATTTGGAGTGTAGTTGTTTTTATGATGCAAAGATATTGTTTATGTACAGATCTCTAAGTGATTTAATCTTGAATGTTTTCCTGACATTAAAAATTGTATACATTTGAGAGGGTGGAAAAAGGTGGTTCTCGTGCAGAGTTGCCGCAGATAAAAGCTTCTCTATCTTAAAATACTTCCTGCATTGGTTCCATATTCTGAGTGAGTGAAGCACAATTTGGTTGTTAGTATATTGGCAATGACTTGTACTTATTGGGGTACAAAGCAAGGAATATAAAGAAGTACTGCAGGATTTTATTTCTATAGCGGATCAAGCCTGTGCATGGTCTTCTATTTGTGTCAACGTCCAGGCTTTTATAGCTTGTATAGCCTCCATTCTTCTTTTGATCTTTTTTACCTCCACACTCGTGCTCCTCCTACTTATAATGGGGACGTGGCACAGGTGTGGTGATCAGCAGCTCCCGGCATCAACTACAGACATGGGCCATCCCGCACCTGTGCACTTCACTGCAGAAACGCCTCATATGTATTGTGCGTGGGAACTGCTCTGGCCACACTACCACACCCGCTCCTTAAGCCGCAAGTGCGGCAAGTATTTATTTAAAAACTGACTATTCATTTAGAGCCATGGACCCGCTATACTACAGACACCTTTCCAAGCCAGGAGGCCATAATAATAAAAGCACAGAGAGACACTACTTTCTGGGGCTATGTGTTCTCCAAGTATACCAGGTGGCAGCATCTTTCTGATATGTCCCTTACTTGGACATCCACAGGCCTGCATGGAATTTGTAGTTCTGGTAGGCAGACCTGTTGAGTTTCTGCCTTCCACTTCCTGTTCACAGTGCTGATGTTTCAAAAGTACTCCTGATTTCAGATTTAAAAGGAAGCTGTCCACCTCACCCAGGTGAGTCAGAGTTGGGAGTGGAGTAGGCCAAAGCTTGTGTGGGAGACGTGAAGAAGAAAGTGAGAGAAAAACACTGTGTTTATTTTGGAGAAAAATAAACCTGTATAAAGGTATGCCCTAAACTAAAAGATCTCTTAAACCCTTGACTTTTGTGATTGTAGCTGTGTCAAGGGTTTGAGGTTTTGAGACATCCACTTGTGATCACAATAGAAATTGTGTATACTGATGATGATGTTGTACTTAATTTGATTATTTGTATTATACTGCCATTAGTGGTCTGTGAGAGGTATGCAAGTATGAATTTCATTGTACCATATGCACATGGGATAGAATGACGGTGCTATCACTTCACTGATCCATCATCCTGCATTTGAATCCAGCACCTGAACTCTGTGGGTTCTTCTTGTGTCTATGTGGGTTTTCTGTCCTTATCCAGTTCCATCTTGTTATGTACTGTACACGTGACTATTAACTTGAACCTGTAAGGTTCATCACAAGGCACACTTACACACAATCACCCTCACATCAGGCCAGGCAATAATCCAGGTAGCCTGTAATTAAGGAGGAATTAGAGAAGCTGGAGAAGAATCCACACAGACATAAGAAGACTTGACACAACCATTCAAATCCAGGAGCTGTGAGGAAACCCTCTCTACCCATGTTACCTCAGACTATGTTTTGATCTTATTTAAATCTGATTAGTTTAGAAGGCTCTGAATTAGATTTCACTCAAGCTTTGTATGTATTTGTTTAGCTTGACAAAAGGTCAAAAATCAGAATTAAATATACTAAATTCCATCCATCCATTATCTGACCCACTATACCCTAACCAGAGGGTCATGGGGGTCTGCTGGAGCCAATCCCAGCCAACACAGGGTGCAAAGCAGGAAACAAATCCTGGGCAGGGTGCCAGCCCACTGCAGATATATTAAATTTCTAAATATATTACATTTCTATAATGCATTTTGAGTTAAGTAGGGACTGCCGGTTGAATAGTTTTTGAAGCACTGTGCTTTGTATAAACCAGTATGATTCAAGTTCTTAATATTTACTAATGCCAAATGACAAACCATGTTTCATTTAAACAAAATGTGTTTAAAAATCCAATTAAGATGCCTGTAAGCAAAAGCCAAAGAACATTTGTTTCTCCATAGCAATGCTCATACTCCAGGCAAGACTGGTCAATTTAATTACTGAAATCATCAGCATAATTGTTTACCAACAAAACATTTAAAGTGCATAAAACAGGAGGCAAAATAACCTTCACTTGGAAAAACAAATGAATAAAATATATTGAGGCAGGTGTTAAAGCTCTGAGCAGGATTCACAGGCAGCTTTTTATCTATTGACACTTCATGAGTCACAACTCCATGATGTTATCAGTTTATAGCATTCAAAGTCACACATTAATTATAAAAAGTGCCTATTCTATAATGTTTTATTTAATAATTAAACATAATGCCTTAATACTCAAATTAATCTACCAATATCTTATCTTCCCAAAGACTATAACTGGGAAAAGAAACACCATGAAGGCATTGTTGACACAACAGAGAAGTATTTTTGTTTATGAGGGGTTATTGCAGAAAGGACTATGATGTTCCAGGGAGACAGGGGGCTCTTCTGTACCCTTGGATGCAGAAAGAAACCTTCAATGGCAGAAATATCACATGGTATGCCAGTGCAGAAAGATGGTCGACCATTAAAAGCTAATGCAGTGTAGTTTGTGAAAGAGTGGAACAGAAAAAAGAGATTGCCAGTTAAACCTCCCCGGTCACTAGCTAACAGGAGACCCCTGCATGAGGAGTAAAAGATGTTGAAAGATTTCAGATGCCTTATATGGGAGTTGGATCACAGGCATTTTGGGAAACCTTGGGCTGACAGAGGGACTTCACGGAGCTAGCCCCAAGTTTTTCAAGAAGCACTCTTAGCCCTGGAAGTGATTGTGAGGAAGACTGTGGTTGTGACCCCAGGATTGGAATTTCAGCACCCAATAAAGTGCAGAGATAAGCAAATGAGGATAAAGATTGTAAATGGAATAAAGGGCAGAGAGAGAGAGAGAGAGAAAGAGAAAACGAGAGTTCTTGGAGTTGAAAAAATGTCACATTAGTGTAGTGTTTTGAGGAAGGTAACTGCCACTTGGTAGTGTTGTTATATTGCTTGCTCACAACTTTCAAAAAAGGAGCAGGCCTCAAAAACAAAAGTCAGCTCTAAGTAAAAAATGTATGGGTCTTACCACTGCTAAGCAGCCAAGTCCCTAACTCACATTGCAGGATTGCGGCCTCCACATGCAAGGGATGTCAATAAACACCATTTAAACATTTCACGGATTTGAGGTTAAAAATTTTCTTAAGATCATATAAAAATGGTTAGCACCTAAAACCCATCTCTTCCTACCCCTTACCCCCGATACACTTTACAGAGAAAACAAGATTTTAACGGTATCTTTGATGAACTGCTAGTTACTTCAGTTTTTTTAACTGAGTAATCTGAATCCATATTTTCAAATTTTAGTAAAATAAGGTGACCGCAGTTACTGTTTTAAATGCAATTTAATGGTACGTATGAGTGTTCCCCTAGTATGTGGAGGAAAGTTACTTCTTCGCCTTTACTGTATGGGAGGTGAGCACATGTGTGAGTTACCTAATAACTGTTGAACTCTGCATTGCATAAGTAGGTCTTGTCTAGTTCACTAAAGTTTAGTTCATCCACTGTCCATATTCCTCATTTACTTTATTCCCTGTGATCAAAGTGGTGTAAATAATATTATTTATCTTGACATTCAGAAAGCATTTGATAAGGTGCCACATGAGAGGTTGGGCATTAAACTAAAAGAACATTAGAACATTAGAAAATTTTAGATGAGAACAGGCCTTTCATCCCAACAAAGCTCACCAGTCTTAGCCACTTACTGTATATCTCCCAAATTAACATCAAGTATAATTTTGAAGGTCTTGAAAGTCCTAATATCAACCACACTACTTGGTAACGTGTGAAATTTACAATTATCAGATTCCAACTTCAATCGTGTCTCCTCTTAATCTACTTTGGCTTAAACTGAAAAGGCTTAGCTCCTTTAATCTTTCCTCATACTAAACCCCTTCAGTCCTAGAATCAGCTTAGTCACTCGTCACTGGACTTTTTCTGTTGCTGCTATGTTTTTTTTTGTACAGTGGAGACCAAAAGAAGTGGGAATTCACTGTGTTGTGGGTAGATGGGTGCAGAATTGGCTAAAACACAGCAAGCAGAGGGTTATGGTGCTAGGAACCCTATAAGAATTGGGTGATGTTAAGAGTGGTGTCCATCACTGATCATTGCTAAGGTTGCTGCTGTTTTGAATATATACAATCAAGACCATGAGTATTTGGGCAGTGAAACAATTTTCATAATTTTGTCACTGGACACCACCATAATGGATCTGACATATAGCAATCATTGCAATGTAGACTTTCAACTTTAATTAAAGATATTTACCAAAAATATTGTATGAGTCGTTTAGGAATGACAGCCATTTTTCTGCATTACTCCCCATTTCCAGGCGCTTAAAAATATTTGATTGACAAGCTGTTCCATAGCCAGGTGTGTGCAGGTCCCTCATTATTTCATTAACTGCTAAGCAGGTAAAAGGTCTGGAATTAATTTGAAACATGGAATATGCATTTGGAAACTGTCACTGTGAACTCAATATCAGGACCAACTGGCTGTCTATGCAAATAAAAACAGACCATCATTAGGCTGAGAAAACAAAACAAACCCTTTAGAGAAATAGCAGAAACACAAGGAGTGGTCAGATCAACCATTTGGTACATTCTTAAAAAGAAGGAACACACTGGTGAACTCAGCAACACCAGAAAACCACAGAAGACATTTGTGCTGGATAATTACAAAATGTAGCCAAACCAAGAACACTCTCAGAGATGGTAGATCTATCATTGCCAAAGTCTACAATCAAGAGAAGACTTCATTAAAGTAAAGACAGAAGGTTTACCACAAAGTGCAAACCATTGGTAATCCTCAAGCATAGGAAGGACAGATGAGACTTTGACAGAAAATATTTTTTTAAAAGCCTGTCCAGACCTGGAACTATTTTGTTTGAACAGAGGAAACTAAGATTTGAATAGGAATATAAATAACAATCCAGCTAAGTCTGCAGATGTTACCAAGCTAGTTGGACTGGTGGATAATCTAGAATTTGTTTTATCATTACAGAGAGACTTTGACAGCACTCAGGCTTAGTCTAATTTGTGGTAGGTGAAATTTAATGTAAGTAAATGTATAGTATTACACATAGGAAGTGAAAATGTTACATTTCTATGTATGGAGTACAAGTCCAAGGGGGTTAGGCTCAAGCTTTATAATGCACTAGTGAGGTCTCATCTTGAATACTGTGTACAGTTTTGGTCTCCAGGCTACAAAAAGGACATAGCAGTGCTAGAAGAAGACCAGAGAAAAGTGACTAGGCTGATTCCAGGACTGCAGGGGATGAGTTATGAGAGTTATAAGATTACAACAGCTTAGTCTTTTTAGTTTAAGCTAATGGGAGATTAAGAGGAGATGTGATTGAAATTTTTAATATTATGAAGGGAATTAGTACAGTGGATAGAGAATGTTACTTTTAAATAAGTTCAACAAAAACATGGAGACAGAGTTGGAACCTTGTCAAGGATAAACTTTACACAAACATTACATACATTACATTATAATACATTAGGACATATTTTTTCACACAGAGAACCATGAACTCATAGAATAAGTTACCAAGTAGTGTGATAGTCACTAGGATTTTAGGGACCTTCAAAACTAGATCTTATTATTTTTGAGGAATTAATTAAAGTTGGGTTGCCTGTTGACCTGTCCTCGTCTAGATTGTTCTAATGTGCTAAAAGCCCCCAACACCATACTATATTTTGCTTATTATGCTACTTTTGCTTCTGTAATTCTGTTTCATCTATGGCAATGTTCTGCCATGGCTTATAATAACAGGCACTCACATCATATGATTATTTTTTCCTAAAAATTTCCTAGTTTTTGCTAGCCAAATATTTTACACCTTTGGAGAACTGCCAATGCCTCTTAAATATCTTAGATTCACAGGTGACGATTTGAGTAGTGGACACTTTGATGTTTATGAATGTTTCAACTCTCAAAAGCTGGATGCGAAGTTATCGGTGAAACCCTTTGTATGCTTACAACGCTTGACAGATGCCGAATGTCACTTCAACACAACAAGTCCTGCAAATACTAACATAATTGAAGCAAACCGATTATGACAGCAGCAATCCAAGCTGTGAGAAAACAGTAAAAAGGAGGCGTGTCAGACGTCGTGGTACATTTTCTGATGCAGCTAGACGTAAACAACTCCGTGACGCTGCCGCCAAATACTCGCAGAACATTCCACAAGTTAATAGACACGCTGTCGCTAAATACTCGCAGGCAAATCCACAAGTTCATAGAGAAGCTGCCGCTAAATACTCGCAGGCAAATCCACAAGTTCATAGAGACGCTGTCGCTAAATACTCACAGGCAGATCCACAAGTTAATAGAGACGCTGCTGCTAAATATTCACAGGCAAATCCACAATTTAATACCGGGAATGCCTCTTAAACATCTTAGATTCACGAGTACCGATTTGGGTAGTGAACACTTCGACGAATGAAACCTGTTATCTTTACAATGGTTGACAAACACGGAGTGTAACTTGAACACAACCCGTCCTCCAGATACGAACCTGATTGAAAGAAATAATGATAATCAAATCCATGATGACAGCAACACTCATAACAGTCACAAAACAATTACATTGACAATCATGTTACGTTATTTTTAAAATGTTTCCTTTTCTTTTTCATAACTTCTTTAACACACTACTTCTCCGCTGCGAAGCGCGGGTATTTTGCTAGTCATTTAATAAAAAGACTTTTCTCCTTGGCTTCATTCAGGGTTTCGGTACATTATAACAGAGTTTCCTATCTTTTACACTCCTTAAATGATGTGGCAGTTTTTTAAAGTAGCAGACATAAAACAGCCTTTTCTAACTTTAGACTCACCAAATGTTGGGTGGGAAGACATCTGCTCTAGTGACAACTACACTATTCAGCATTGATGAAAATATCCACCTATTTATTTCTGAATCTGCTTAGTATGGTTAAGTTAATTTCAAGCTGAAGCACTGGGCACAATGTAAGAACCAGTACTGCAAGAAGAGCCTTTCTATTAATATTTCTAAATTGAACAGTGTTGGATGCAGCAACAAAATGAGAAGAAGCCAGATAAAGCGTTGGGGCAGAGGATGAGATACTCATTTAATAGCTGAAGTTTGCAAAGCAAAGCAAAATGTAGTTTAACAACAAGTTCAATAGGACTGCAAGTTTGCCCCAACAGTGCTCTGCTTCATTGCTCAAAATAGCTTTCAAGTTAGGTCTGTCTTCTTCAGAAGATGGTTCATCAAAGAATGCTGACTTCGAGTGGCTGGGTCATTTAAATAGTGTCTGGACTGGAAGGGGCTAGTCTTCCTGTAATGGTGTGGAAGTGACATCATTATTAGTCAGCTGCATTCTAAAGGCAAAACAGGATGTGGAATTACTATGTGACATTTTCACTCTTCTCTTGAGTTTTTATTGTTCAAAGAGATGGTTGATCTGGTATAGTAGGGCTTTTGTTGGTCCTGGAAAAAGCATAAAAGATGTAATTTCATGTCATTCACCTTGTGCAAGTCAGCCTCTGACATCATGATGCAAGAACTGTGCAACAATTAAAAAACTAAATTCCCCATTTGAAGGGAAAAATCCTTTAAAACTGACATCATTTAAATTCCAAAGGTAAGATTATTTTTAGAAACATATATAATTAAAGAATGTGAAATGAAATCAGATGTCTTCATACAGTCTTTATTTTACAGATTTAATATAAACCCAATCATATGAGATCGACCATTGCAAAGCACACTTATGCCCACATCATCACTCTAACATACGGTTTATCCTAGCACTGCTAGCATACCTAACACTGTTTACCTCAAAGCTTTAAAACATTCAACCCTTCTGCACATGGTGCTGGTTAGGTAAGAGACAACTATACCATAAACGTGATTATTTTATGTTTTATACTCTTAATCGCTTAAGTTTTTCGCAATTTCTATGTATTTTAGGATCATACCTTCATAGTGCAACAAAAATATACCCTGCCATTTTTATATTTTTCAACCTGCTAGTCTTTATTTCAGATGTGGAGAGATGCTACAAGGTGTCTCTCCTTTCAAAACTGATGCGTGTGTGTAACCTACTCGCATCATCAAGGTGGCTTCCAAAACAGTTTTCTTTTTATGGTTGTTATTTAAAATGAGATTCTGACAAATGCTGACTTTTGAAACAATTAAAAGGTGATAAACCCAGATGAGAAGAATAAAACTAAACAACCACACCCTAACATTTGATTCTGGACTGGCCATGATCTGCCAAATTTTCATGTCCCCAACTTATTTTTCAGCCAAGAAAGACCTAAGGAAACTGAAATTTACTACATTTGTTACATTATTAGTACATTTCAATAATTTAAAAAATCTAAACATGTTCTTTTCATCATGTACTACCCATGTTTCCACTGTCTTAATCTGTCTTTTCTATTTCAGGTCACTAAGAACTATCTTGGCAACAGCAGTCTTCAAACAGAAACACATCATGGATGAGCCACTACTCCATCATCACAAAGTAATCAAACCTACAAGCCTTTAGGAAAATAAAGTTCCTGGGGAAAACCAACATTAGCGAAGAAGAATATGCAGTGACCTAGACAGAAATCAAAAACTATCCTTGCATCTGTGACACAGAGATTTTAACCACTCCACAACTGTGCCATGTTGGTTCTGGATTACAGTGATCACTGATAGTCCTAAAGCAGAGTTGAGTATTATAGTGTGGTGTCAGAAGTATGATAAACCAAGCCTTGGACTTGAAGACAGCAAACACGCTTATCAAGGAGAAGAGATGCTTGAAGAAAATATCACAAAGGAAAGAAAAGAACAGAGGTCATAGTGGTACACTGTCTTTGATTTCAATCACAATAAATTAACCTTTTATTTATGTGTCAAGTACACAACTGGTGAGAGCAGTCAACAAATGTAAATACTTTTTGAGTAAACATAACAGGCATCACATAGTAAATAACCACAAATAGATGATAACAGATTTGCGAACTACCAATGAATCCTGATTTTAAAAGAACTTCTGCTGTATTTATCCAGTAACACAGGTTCAGTTGAAGTTTTCTTAATCTGTTACTATCCTTCAAGGTAGCATACCATACGTTAAAGATTTCAGCTTTTTTATACATATTGGGTAGTTTTTCAAAGCAAAAAGAACCAGATAGATAGACAGATAGATCGATACTTTATTAATCCCATGGGGAAATTCACAACAACCATATGCAAAGAACCCTTCCCAAAATGAAATGATGCTTGTCCAGCAATAGTTCTACGAGGAACCACACAACCCAGTAGGGAACCATGACGTGCCATTAACGCTAAAATCCCTGACGTCTATGAAAAAACTCATAATCCCGGGCCACCTTAAATTCCTTCGCACCTCTCCATTAGCGTTTTTTGTTTTGTAAATATGTCGATCAGCACAAGCTGCCTGCTATCCCATCCACTCCAGCACCGCAGTCAACTCGGGCAAAAACTTCTCCCAGCTCAAGTCTTTTTTATCTGAGTGTGAGGTGCCTGGAGTTGCATAGGGTAAATAATATATCGTTATTTGGAACACATGCATTTCATGCGTGTTCTGTGTCTACAAAGATCTGGATAAATGTAGGATGACAGGAAATCTGAGAAATGCAAGAAATATAAATATAAATAAATATAATATAAAACAAACTTTTTTCATGTTAAAGTACTAAGGACAAAATTTTGACAAGAAGTGTATAATGTGTAAAAACTGAAGTCCAAATATCATATAAACACTTTCACAAAAGGTACACGTATAACACAACAAATGTGCTTTTATTAAAAAATATAACTGAAGAAAAACAACAACAACAACAACATTTATTTATATAGCACATTTTTATACACAATGTAGCTCAAAGTGCTTTACATAATGAAGAAAAAAAATAAAAGACAAAATAAGAAATTAAAATAAGACAACATTAGTTAACATAGAAAAGGAGTAAGGTCCGATGGCCAGGATGGACAGAAAAAACAGAAAAAAAAACTCCAGACGGCTGGAGAAAAAAAATAAAATCTACAGGGGTTCCAGGCCACGGGACCGCCCAGACCCCCCTAGGGAATTCTACCTAACATAAATGAAATAGTCCTCTTTGTAGTTAGGGTTGTCACGGAGTCACTTGATTTTGTTGGTCATACAGACTTCTGGCTTTTAATCTATCCATCATTGTTGGAACATCACGGTGCTTTGAGTAGATGGTGGTGGTGCAAGCCACCACCAAAAGGATACCGGAAAAGGAAACAGAAGAGAGAGTAGAGGTTACTACAGATTTTAGAGCTACCATGAATAGTTATTATAATGAGTTGGATATACGGAGTATCAGGATTTTGATTACAGTGAAATTATGAGAAAACCATGTTAAAATAATGTGTTTTCAGCAGTTTTTTAAAGTGCTCCACCGTATCAGCCCGGCGAATTCCCATTGGCAGGCTATTCCAGATTTTAGGTGCATAACAACAGAAGGCCACCTCACCACTTTTAAGTTTTGTTCTTGGAATTCTAAGGAGATACTCATTTGAGGATCTGAGGTTACGATTTGGAATATAAGATGTCAGAAATTCCGATATATAAGATGGGGTGAAATTATTTAAGGCTTTATAAACCATAAGCAGAATTTTAAAGTCAATCCTGAATGACACAGGTAACCAGTGTAGTGACATCAAAACTGGAGAAATGTGCTTGGATTTTCTTTTCCTAGTTAGGATTCTAGCAGCTGCATTCTGCACTAGTTGCAAACGATTTATGTCTTTTTTGGGTAGTCCTGAGAGGAGTGCGTTACAGTAATCTAGTCGACTGAAAACAAACGCGTGAACTAATTTCTCAGCATCTTTCAGTGATATAAGAGGTCTAAGTTTAGCTATGTTTCTTAAGTGAAAAAATGCTGTCCTAGTGATCTGATTAATATGCGATTTAAAATTCAGATTACAGTCAACAGTTACCCCTAAGCTTTTTACCTCCATCTTGGCTTTTAATCCTAATGTATCCAGTTTATTTCTAATAGCCTCATTGTATCCATTATTGCCAATCACTAAGATTTCAGTTTTCTCTTTATTTAACTTGAGAAAGTTACTATTCATCCATTCTGAGATACAAGTCAGACATTGTGTTAGTGAATCAAGAGAATCGGTGTCATCAGGTGCTATTGAAAAGTACAGCTGTGTGTCATCAGCATAGCTGTGGTAGCTCACCTTGTGCCCTGAGATAATCTGACCTAACGGAAGCATATACTGTAGATTGAGAAGAGCAGCGGACCCAGGATAGAGCCTTGTGGAACACCATATTGAATATCATGTTTCTTTGAGTTGTAATTACCACAACTAACAAAGAATTTTCTCCCTGCCAGGTAGGATTCAAACCAATTTAAGACCCTGCCAGAGAGGCCCAGCCATTGACTAAGGCGATTTCTAAGAATATTATGATCAATGGTGTAAAATGTGGCACTCAGATCTAAGAGGATGAGAACAGATAAATGGCCTCTGTCTGCATTCACCCGCAAATCATTTACTACTTTAATGAGTGCAGTTTCTGTGCTGTGATTTGTTCTAAAACCCGACTGAAATTTATCAAGAATAGCAAGTTTATTGAGGTGGTCATTTAACTGCATAATGACTGCCTTCTCCAGAATTTTACTTAAGAAAGGAAGGTTAGAGATGGGTCTAAAATTTTCAAGAGCCGAGGGGTCGAGATTATGTTTCTTAAGTAGGGGTTTAACTACAGCAGTCTTAAGACAGTCTGGGAAGAACCCTGTATCTAATGACGAATTTACTATGTCAAGAATATTATCAATTAGCATGCCCGATACTTCTTTGAAATAAGATATCAGTTCAGGGTACATCACTGACTCGATCACTTGGGTAGTGCAGCGGTAAGAGCAGCTGGCTTATAATCAAGACGTCACGGGTTTGAGCCCAGCCGCTAACTAAAATTACCGTTTTGAGTAGTGAGCTGCTCTTATTGTTACTATTATAGAAATAAAACTTACATTTGATTTGAGTCTGTAACAGCCGGTGTAAATTTATGGTACTTGTAAAGGCTAGAGTTTTTTATTTCTCAGTTTTATTCTCTCAGTCACGTTCACACTTCCCCTGATCTGACACTGCTGTTTTCAAATAAAGACGTGCTATAACAGAGGTGAACTCAACCCTCCCCACAAGAAATGTCTACTCACACATAAGAACAATGCAGCTGCACCAGGTGTAAAGGTGAAAGATGGCACCGTTTGGATGCAGCAACAGGACATGCACAGGCACTTATTATTTCAATGAGGTGGATATATTCCAAGTTCAAAGTGACTGTTCACATACTGAATTTTAGGTATGTTTGAGGTAAATTCCTATGCAGATTGTACAATGAAATTCTTACTTCTGCATCTTCCACAGACGGCAATAACACCAACAACAGATTTAATGTTTTAGATTCACAAAAACTGGAAAGCTCTGTCTGCTTCCATCCTAACATGGTGTCAGAGTGGCACAATATTTTAAAGCATTCATTCTCCTACATGCAGACTGATACACAATGATTGCTAACGTCACAGCATCTGCTGCTTTAAATGTTTTGCTTGTAGAAATTTTACAATATTATGTTAAATTAAATATGGACTTAGAAATGTCTATTCTGTTCACTTTTTAATAATAAATGTGTATAATTTCAGGTCAGTTCAGGTTGTAGAATTGATCAGCATTTGTTTGCGGGCTGTGCTTTGAGGTGTGGTTTTATTGTGGTGTGGATCAGATTCTTTAAAAAGAATTACTCACGAAAGACAACCTCCTACTCACAAAAGCCTTACATCCTGTTAATAACAGACTGATTGTGAAATTTACTTTAACTTTTTATACCTAAACTTGACTGATGCTGATACAATGAATATTGAAAACTTAGATTAAAAGACTTCTGGGCAGTCTGTAATGGTCCACATACATTTCAAATTCAGAATGCAATGGCATGAACAAGGAAATAATTTTAAATCAGCATAAATGCTACTATAAATAAAATGTCATTTACATATCTCTAGTATCTTCTCGCTTCTTTGAAGTCACTGCATGACCTAGACACTGAGGTGCAGCTCTAAGAAACCTATTAGCTTTTTAGAATATCTGGCCAAATCCCATTAAACTCAATGACACAGTCATTTTGCAGTTTAGCATGCTTCCCTCAGCCTTATCTGGATTTCTTTTTGGATGCAAATTTTTTTTTGTTTCCCTTCTAAAAGCACTTGGCAGAGCTGATGGAAATGAACAACATGTTGGTGTGCAGGCCTTATGTAATCTTAACAAAAAATAAAAGACCTTAGAAAGCCCAACCACCATAGTACACTGTCTATTGCATAAAGTCAGGTCATTTTTAATTTGCATCTATGTTGATGATATCCATACTACATACTTTTCAATCAAATAAAAACATTCATCAATGACACCTTTAAACAAATTTATGAAGCTTGTCTTACACTTAATCCAAAAATATACTCCTTAATATCAAACTTGTCCTTAGGGAGCTTTTTGCTGAGCAGAGTCCTCCATAGATACTGCTCAGGGTTATGGAAAGAGACAGTTCATCTCTGGACACACCACTTGCAATTACATTTTAAGCCTCTCGAAGCTAAACTGAGCTCAGTAAATGAATTTGGATTTTTAAATCACCAGGGAAAGTGCTCTTCTGAAAAAAAATCTGAACTAAGATAGGTGCAAAATGAAATGAATTGAAAATGATAGAAGCCATCATGGACATCATGGTGAACTGAGCTGTGAGCCTGACACCCCATTGAGAGAAGTTTAAACACAAAAGGCGTGCTGGAGTGAAAAAAGATAGAGCAAATCTGTAAAAGTGAACTTTGGTAAGGGCTTTCCTTTCAGAGCTGCTAAATGAGTTTCCTAACATAGCATGTATCCAGTAGTAAATGGGATGGGTTTTTGGCCAGATCTGGAGGAGAGAATAGATGAGAAAAAAGGGCAGGCAACTGTTCTGCATGGTTCCAAAATCTGCAGCATTTTTCCAGACTGCTAAGCAATAAGTTTCACTATTTCAGATTTGGCAAGGGTTTGTCACACACAATTTTAGGGAGTTGGGTTTGACTACCACCCTGGCCACTGTCTGTGTGGAGTTTGTTTCTCAGATGTTCTCCATTTTCACTTCTACTATCCCAGTTACATCAGCTTAGCTTAACTGGTAACTCCGAAGTGGCCTGGTAAAAGTGAGTAATGAGTGTTCATGACGTTGTCTTGGGTTTAAAAATGGATGGATGACTGTAAAAGTGTATTTCTGGTGTCCTGTGCAGTGTTGGTTCCTGGTTTGTTTCCAGCTTTGTTCAAACAGGTTTAAGGTAAACCTGTAATAAACTAAGTCAGTTCTGAAAGTGGATGGAATATTTTATGTTGGTACTAGACTTAGCATTGAGTTTTAAGGTTCATCCACCCATCCTTCCATCCATTATCCACCACACCATATCCTAACTACAGGGTCACGGGGGTCTGCTGGAGCCAATCCCAGCCAATACGGGGCACAAAGTAGGAAACAAACCCCGGGCAGGGTGCCAGCCCACAGCAGGTTTTAAGGTTCTTCTTTTTTTAATAAACATGTCGATAGAAGTACATTACAGAACCTAAAGCATTTTCCCAGTGCTTTAAACAACTTTTACTCACATTCGACACTAGTATATACCAGCCTAGTGCAATTTCTGTTATTGTCTTCATATTGTGATAAAAGGCTATAATGTTTCCTAAAAACACACTCTAAAATTTGCATTTTGCATTTTTCGGATTACTGCATGGCCCATATACTGTATATGAACAGACTACTAAAAGTAAGTAACATTTACCTAAATAATCAAGATAATGATACCTACTTTAGCTATTAAGTCTTGGATTTTTCGGTAGATCCCCATCATGGTCTGGGTCAAGAAGCATTTCCTAGATTTTGTCTTAAAGAGTCTCTGGTGCCATTGTGTATGGGTAACACTTTTTAGCTGAAAACAAAAAACAAAAAAAGTATTTGTGGACACTGAATAACTGGCTTCAGTTCTCAGACTTTCTTCTATTATAGAGTGAAGGGACATATTGATATAACAGCGAACAGAATAGCAGTAACATCTACTGTACGTGCTGCATTTGTGATCTCTGACAGAAGGTAAATATGAGTTGCTGAGTCAGAAATACTAACAAGAACACTTGACAAACTTGAAATTACAACTCCGACAATTTGGACTAAAGAAAGCTACCCTAATTGTCTGAATTATCACATAATGCTGACCTTTCACCTTAATTAATTGTTTAGAATAAAACATATAACCTGGTCATGCAGAAATGCCATTTTTTGATTGAATTGCATTGGAGCGAAATGATACATATTCAATACATTTATTTTTCTCTTTAGTTCCACCAAAAAAATGCCATTTACAGTGATCCCTCCTCGATTGCGGGGGTTGTGTTCCAGAACCCCCTGTGAAAGGTGAAAATCTGTGAAGTAAAAACCATACATTTATATTGTTATTTTTATATTGTCATGTTTGGGTCACAGATTTGCACAGAAACACACAAGGTTGTAGAGACAGGAACTTAAAACACTGCAAACAAACATTTGTCTCTTTTTCAAAAGTTTAAACTGTGCTCCATGACAAGACAGAGATGACAGTTCCGTCTCACAATTAAAAGAATGCAAACATATCTTCCTCTTCAAAGGAGTGTGCGTCAGGAGCAGAGAATGTGTGAGAGAGAGAGAGAGACAGAGAGAAAAGCAAACAATCAAAAATCAATAGGTGCTGTTAAGCTTTTAAGTATGCAAAGCACCGCCCGACAAAGCAGCCACAAGTAAGGGAGCAATGTGAAGGTAGTCTTTCAGCATTTTTTAGAGGAGCGTCCGTATCCTCTAGGCCAGTGTGCGAACAGCCCCTCTGCTCACACCCCCTCCATCAGGAGCAGAGAATGTCAGAGAGAGAGAGAGAAAAGCAAACAATCAAAAATCAATACATGCTGTTCAGGCTTTTAAGTATGCGAAGCACTGCACAGGAAGCATATCGTATATCATTGAGGAGTTTTATTTAATACATAATACGTGCTCTGATTGGGTAGCTTCTCAGCCATCCGCCAATAGCGTCCCTTGTATGAAGTCAACTGGGCAAACCAACTGAGGAAGCATGTATCATGAATTAAAAGACCCATTGTCAGCAGAAATCTGCGAACCAGCGAAAAATCCGAGATATATATTTAGATATGCTTACGTATAAAATCCGCGATGGAGTGAAGACACGAAAGTCGAAGCGCGATATAGTGAGGGATCACTGTATATTTAATTGCTTTTTTTGGCAGACCAAGGAACAAATCAACATTTTTCCAACTATTTCAACTGGAAAACCATGTGAATACACTGAAGTGGGAAGGTGAAATGCCAAGGCTTGGAGCTCCAAATAGTCTGTGAACACACAAATGTGCAATAAAGTGCTGTAAAACTCCAGGATGCTTGGTGGCAGCAGCAGCAGTACTCTGTGGTGGAAATGCAGGCTACTGCAAAGGCCTCTTGGGAACTGTAGTTTTAGATGTGACCTAGGGTACTTCCTGTTTGAGTAGAATGGCACCAGAAGTTTATAGCATTATAATTGTGACATAAGTGCTCCCAAGTCTAAGCTTGTATAGGCCTCCACCACCAGTAGCAGATGATTGTGGAGTTGAGTGGTGCAGAGGCAAGAGCTCCATCAAGGTGGGGGATAAGACAATAGGCTGCTTGTGCTTATCAAAGCATTTACAAAACAAAAGACGCTGATAAAGAGGTGCGAAGGGATTTAAGGTGGGTTTAGGATTATGAGTTTTTTCGTAGGCTTCAAGGATTCTATTGTTAAAGCATATGAAACTGATTACCTTAATGCATAACGTTCCTGCTTTATGATATGACAGGCTAAGTTTGAGGCTGATTGGTTGAAAGTGATGGCTGTCCTGGAATTACAACACTGATGTGCTTCTAGAATCATTGTAAAATAAAATGACCAGTGTACAAGAAAATTAAAGAAGAGCTAAATAATTCTGACATATTGGAGTACCAGACATTGCAGCATGAGATCAAAAAAGCATTTGAAAGGTCAAAAGAGAAACAAAACAAAATACAGTGAATCCAAAATAAACAGCAAACATTTTTGAGTACTAATCCAGTAATAAGATGATAAAAGAAAATTTAAGAAACCTCAGGGTCACATAGAGAGAAATCTTTGAAAATGGGAAGGAAATAGCAAGTGAACTGAACAAATATTTCATGCAAGTATCTGCAAAAGAAGAAACAAACAGAGTACATCATGCAGATGTGAAAACTAACTCTGAGTTCATAAACTATAAAATAGAAGAGACAGCTCTGCTTCAAACTGTTGATAAGTTCAAGACTACTACAATTTCTTGGACTGAATAGATTAATAATTGTATTGAAATAAATGAAAGACATACTTTATAAACCTGAAGAAAGAATTTTTGAGCAGTCACTTCAGAAAGGAGAAATATCTGAGAATTGGAAAGTTGTAAATATAACTCCAGTCTACAAGTAGGGAGACAAAATGGATCCTGATCCTTACAGACCAATAACTCTTACTTCTGTACCAACTACAATTATGGAAAGTATAATAAGAAATAATTTGGAAATTTGCCTATATGAAAATAATATATTAAATAACAGCCAGCATGGGTTTATGAGAGGAAGATCTTGCCAAACCAGTCTTTTTACATTTTTTTGAATGGGCAACTGCAATAGCATAATTTATTTAGACTTTCAAAAAGCCTTTGATACACTGAAGATTAATTCTGAAACTAGAAGCTGTAGGCATCAGAAGTAACCTATAAAGCTGGATTTCAAGTTGGCTAACCGACAGGAGACAAAGAATGCAGGTACAGTAAGTGGAGAATGCTCCATGTGAAGTGAAGTCATCAGTGCAGTCCCTCAGGGGTCTGTTCTGGGTCCATTACTTTTTCTGATTCATATTAATGACTTAGATTTCCACATAGTTGGCAAACTTATGAAATTCACAGATGATACTAAAATTGGAGCAATGGCAGACACTGAGGAGGAAGCAAAAGCAGTTCAAAATTGATTTGGAAAGGCTTCAGAACTTGGTGAACACTTGGAAAATGCAGTTTACTCTCGAAGTGCAACAATGGGCAGAAGGAACCTTGATGATAGATACAACACTATCCTGAAGGCAGCGACCTCTGTAAAGGATAAAGAATGTTCAGAAGCAATTAAATAACATATAAAATGTTAGGTTATATTGTAAGGACTGTTAAATGGAAATCAAGAGATGTGATGCTCAGACTATATAAAACACTTGTTAGACTGCATCTTGAGTACAGTGTGCAACTCTGGTCACTACTCTACAAGAAAGACATAGCAGAACTTGAAGCTATGCAGAGGAGAGCAACCAAGTGCATCCCAGGACTTAAGGACATTTCATACTCTGACAGACTCAGAGTATTAAACCTGTTTAGTCTGGAGCAGAAGAGACTCCATGGGGACCTAATCCAGGTCTTCAAACTTCTCAGAAGCATTAATAAACCAGGTCCAGTTGAGTTCTTTCAACTAAAGGGTGAATCACATACTTAATGTCACCAATTTAAATTAAGGGAATGTGTATTTAGGATTTAAGACAGGAAACACGTCTTTATGCAAAGAGCTGCCGGAGTTTGGAACAACAGCTTGTGCCTCCTTCCGTCCTGGTTATGTTGGGGGCCTCGGGTAAAGGGCTTGGAAGCCCAGCCCTGTAGGGACCCGTGGCCACCGCTAGGCGGCGCCCCGATGCCGGTATATCCCGTGTGGTCCCCGGCCGGGGCTGGAGCCGGGACGCCCAGGAGGACCAGAGGAGGGCTTGTGCCTCCTCCAGACCGAGAGGGGGCGTCCGTCCTGGTTATACTGGAGGCCTCGGGTAGAGGGCTTGGAAGCCCAGCCCTGTAGGGACCTGTGGCCACCGCCAGGCGGTGCCCCAGTGCCTGATTATCCCGGGAGCCCGGCACTTCCGTCACACCAGGAAGTGCCAGGGGGAAGACTTTGGAGGACACCCGGAAAGCTGCCGGGAGGACAGCCGGCACTTCCGCCACGCTGGGGCGTGGCCAAGGGAAGAATGCCGGGAACACCTGGTGCTCGTCCGGGAAGCATATATAAGGGGCCAAGAGAAAGGCACTAGAAGAGTGTGGCCTGGACATTGGGGGAATCGGTGCTGGAGGCACTGGGGTGTGTGAGTGCACAAAAACTTGTATATTATTGTATAATAAACGGTGTGTGGTGGAACCATGTTGTCCGTCTGCCTGTGTCCGGGCCAGCGTTCACACTACCAAGACATGTAGCTGAAGCAGAAACCTTGACAACCTTTAAGAAAAATCTGGATGTGATATTGGCACAGCTTGTCTATTAGTCAAACAAATGACCCTGGTGCACTGAATGGTCTTTGCCCACTTGTCAAATTTCCCGTGTTCTTAGGTTCTAAAAAAGTCAACAATGTCAGACTGGCCATACAGGTACAGCTAAACACTAAGAACATGTGGTATGAGAAATTGGTCTTCTTTTTAGCTTGCACGCAGCACTATCTGTAGCTGTCTTGCCAGTCATGGTCCAAAAGGCAATCCTGATCAGCTAGTCTGACCCTCTTCAAAAGGAGCTGAGATTGTTTCATACTTTCATGAAGTCATACATGAGTATTTGAAGCAAAACACAGTGGACTTAACGAATGTGTTTGATGTGACCAAGCTCTTAATTTCTACATGTCAGCTCCACTGCATTTTCACTAGTAACAATTGTTTCATGTGTTAGCCCTGAGCTTTTTTCTATATTTAAATCTTCACTATGAAAATTAGACGTGAAGGGCTAGATTAGCATAGCAGGATAGATGAGCAGAGGGGGTGCGTGAATGAATAAAGAAGAAATCAGTTCCCTCTGGATTATATTTAAAACTGGCACTATGTTTGAAACAAAAGGAAAGCAGGGAGTGCCACTTCATCTAAACAAAATGTTTTTTTAATTAATCTGCATGTTTCCTAGAGAAAAGGCTTGCAATCACTTCAAAACAGAAAGACATTAATTACCAACAAATGGCAACAATAGTGTGAACGCCATAGGATTCGTTTTTATTCCTATAAGAGATAAAACTGTTTTCCTGAAGCAGTTTGTTTATTAACAATGGGTAAACAAGAGGTGTACTCTTAGACAGAAAGTCATCTAATAAGTGAAAAAGAAAGAAAAAAGGAAGCAAGAAGCCTCAACACCAGCGACTCATTTTTATCCCGAGGGAATACATAACATTTGAAGATAAAACACGCACTGCTTGTAAAGCTGGATGCTTATTGAAATATTTAACATATACTTAAGCAGGAAAAAAATGATGTCCTTGAATACAAAGATGATGAGCAAGAAAGATTTCTGAGATGGAAATGGCAGCCTGGCCAGCCACACAGATTTAATCTTATTCAAAGGGGGATGTTTATATGCACTCATTTTTATTTTATTATAGATGAAATATGACCAAATTTAGATTAGCTTTTTTTTTATTTTATTAAAGACATACTAAAGTTTAATATTAACTCTTAAAGGGGGAAATGAAACACATCTCTGTGTTCAGGCACGCTCTATTGTTACTCTACAGATTCATTATTTTAAGAATTTAGATATTTATCCGTAGCCCAGAGATATTCAGTTGTGCTCCTTGGGCCTGCCACATTGTTTTTGTGTAGGATGTAAATGAACGGCCTTTACTAACTGGTTTATATACTGTAATCCTGTTAACAATGAACCCCAATTTAAAATACAATGGTTAATATTTTGTGAGGAGCACAGCAGCATAGTGGTTAGCACTTCTGCCACACAGCTTATATGCTGTATACACTGGAGTACCCTGTTTGGTGACAGCATGGATTTTGTACTTTCTCTCTGTGCCTGCTTGAGTATCCTATGGGTACTCAAATTTCCTTTCATCTTTTAGGTAATTGGTGAAATTCAATTTTTGCCTAGTATTAGTAAATGTAAGCCTTTGTTGTGCACCATCCACTGCTGGTTATTATCGTGTGCCCAATGCTGCAGAGACTTGCTCCAGTTCTCCATGATCATGAACTGGAGGAAGCAGGTGATTGATTATTTTAAAAACATCTGCCAATCTGTTATCTGTATGTGCTGTGTCCCTGTCAGGGTCACCGAGATACTGATGCACATACACGGCCAATTTAGAGCTGCTTATCAACCTAACCGGTGTACTGTATATTTGGGATGCTGGAGGGAAACAATGTATCCAGAGAAAACCCATACAGGCACAGGACGAGTGGGTAAACTCCATACAGACAATAACTGGATGGCCTAAATTTACTTATAAGTTTGTTGATGTTCTGTTTCTACAGAATTTTCCTAATCTGTTTTTCTCACACAACTAAAGTATGCTTTCCCAGGTCAGGTTGGTGATACTCAGAGTGTGGCGGGTGGCCAGGGCCCTTACATGGACTTGGCGAAAGAACATACACAGGATAGTACCTCCATCATGCTGCTAGATGGTAGCCCCACTGGGCTGCAATGGTGCCTCAGATTCCCACAGGGCAACATAGGACTTGGAGTTCAGGACAGCCCTATTGGTTTCCGTGGGTGAAGCTGCAGAGCTTCCACCAAACCTGGGAGTACTTCTGAACCTCACTGATGAGCCACCTGGAGTGCTTCTGGGTGTGGTATAAAAGGAGCCTGCTGTCACTGCTTGGGGAGCCAGAGTCAGGAGGAAGAGGACAAAGCTTGCTAGAGAGCGAGAGAGAAAGAAAGAAAGAAAGAAAGAAAGAAGAAAAGTGCTGTATTGTGCTGCTTTTTGTGTTTTCAACTGTGGTGAGCAGGTGGGAATGATTTGGGAAGCGTTTCCCACAGGAAAAAAAAAGGATATCTTGCTGAAATTGTGCCCACATCTGTCTGTGTTTGATTGGGGAGCTAGTGCACCCCCTGGTAGCCACAAGAGTAATATCAATCAATAGACTTTGTTACAAGGAGATCATAACATAGAAGAAGAACAAGAACAAACCTTTACCCTTCAATAAAGAATGAATATAATCTGAAAAGCGGAGGCTGAATCATGAAAACATGCAGTAAACCTTATGAGCCATGTGGTGAAAGAAGGAACTGGTTCAGACTTCAAATGTATTAATTGCTATTTAACCTAACTTGGCCATCTACCTTATCATAAGCTAACCTTTATCACCCTATAGACACACACATAGTACTTAGTGCTGCAGACTTGCAGCCTCACACTGCAAAAAATGAAATCTATGCAAATGGAAAAGTATTTATATCATGACATTAAATCTTGTTTTGATTATTGTAAGAGTATACAAAAAATTTGTATTTACGATTATTTTGCTTACTTTAAGAAATACTGTCAAGTAAATTTTGCTTGCCCCATTGGCAGAACAAAACAAAACAACTCCCATTTAAAGTTTTTTATATAGTTTTTGCATATGCATTTTTGCAGTGCATTATCTTGGGTTGTATGTAAAGTTTGTATATTCTCCCCATATCTGTCTCTGATTTTCTGCCTACAGTATATTCCAATAGTTACTTTGTGACTCAATTTTACCCTATGCGTGTCTTCGTGACCCGCAATCACTGTGGACCATCATCCAGGGAATCCATCCCTCTTGTGGTACTGCTGCCAATCATCGTTCAGATGGTTTTCCTCTTGCAAGCAGAGACCTATCGCATGGCTTTCCACTAACTGTTCACAACCCTTTCTCATTCAGTACTATTGTAATTCACGACTCGGCACAACCCAAGTTCAGACCCACAATGGGCCACGACTCATAGTTTAAGAAGTACTGCTATATCCCAAAGGTGAACATGTTATTCCAGTTGGTAACTGCAACTTGATCCTGAAGGTGTGTTCATGAGTGGTCCCAAAGAGGGGCTGTTGATCAGCCCTCAGTTCTTTCTTTCTATGTGCCCAATGCTGTCAAATGCTATCATAGCCCAATGCGACCTTATATCCAGCAATACTATATTAGAGGTGGTGTTGGGAGGGTGAGTGGTGGGGGTTTACTTGAACAAGGGCACTACTTGAATGGCACAGTGCATAACATTTTTTGGCAAATAGCCTCCAGGAAAAAGAGAGCCACACTGACTATAGGAGAGGTCTTGTAAATATGAAAAACTTGGTGACAATATACTCTGAATGTGTCCTGTAAGAAGATGGGAAGTAGATGGGGGGACCTCCCAGTTTTACCAGAGAAAGGAGAAGAATCTTCAATGTTGAAAAGTTCTCTTTCCTTCTACAAAAATGAATCTGGGTTCATCAGATATCTTCTGTAGGTGGAGTGGTTTTTCCCGTGATTTATGCGACTTTCTCTTTGGCATTGACCTTCTGTCTTTTTTCTGCTACTGCAATTTCCCCCTTTTTGCCATGTTCAGCCCCTCCCATTTTATAATTTATTAGCCCTCTAAGTCAGGTGCTCCTTCCCAGGTAGTTCGCACTGGTACATTTACAATTTTTGGGTCCTGAAGGTTGGATTGTTATGGAGACCCCTTTGAAACCAGCAATGAGGTTTGAGTAACCACTTTGTATTCTTCTTCAGTTGGGTTGTTCCTCTATAGACTATCATAGATTTTTTTTTAAATGTAACCATTACATGTAGGGGTTTTAAAAACCCTTCTCATATAGTAGACACTTAAAAATTTTAAGCAATGTGGACTAAAGTCATGTCTAGTATTATTGACTTTGAAGCTTACGTTTCATTGGTTTCATAGTAAATCCACCTCTGCCTATTCAGACATTTTACTATTTACAGCAATGATGAAAAGTTACAACCAGATAATGACACTAAACAGACAAAACAAATGTTGCAACTGTATGTACATACACTTAAAGCACTTGCTGAACAAAATATTGTCATAAAGATTTTAGTAACATGGATTTTAAATCTACCACAGCCTCATCCATGGGTGATTCCTGTTCAGTGTCTAATATTGCCGGCATAGATGCATGAGTCTGAATGGTTTTTAAATCTTTATTTGTCCCACCAAAATTGTTATCAGGTTCTCTATTAACATAGACACATCTTTTCACTCCTGTATTCAGTTCTCTTATTTACTACATTTTGCTTCAAAGTTCCCAGATAATCTTACTTATAAGCTTGTAACTACATAATGATTTCACCATTTGTATTATCATTAGAGCTTTAAAGGTCAGCTATTCAGATTCTGCTTGTATTTGGATAACAGACAACTGATGAGTTAATTTAAATATGGGTCAGCTGAATGACCCATGCAGTATATCTTTGGTTCCCAGTGTTTAATAATCTTGCCAAAGGCCTAGTTTGTGGCATGTCAGCTTAATACTCACGCTCCTTCTCTGTTTCAGACATGTGATTCCTTTGCTTGTAAGAGAATTCACACCATCCACCCCTACTAACATTCATTTAATACAATTTTAGGATCGTGGGGAGCTGGACAGAAGCCTAATCCCTTTGAGTTCTCTTGTCAGAGCACACACACACACCCGTACTTACTCATATTGGACCAATTTGTACACACCAACAACACAAAAATCATTGGAATGTGGGAGGAGACCAGAAAAACCCAACCAGACAAAAAAAGAGATGTCACTTCAACTCAGACATGGCATAGTTTCAGATCCACATCCCTGGAGCTCTATGGAGCAGCCACAAGCAGTTCTAGCTCCTATAACAATGTGCTAGCCTGTTTGTAATTAAAACTGTGCCATTTTTAAATCCTGACTTCTGTCTCCTTCCCTTTTTGTTCCTTATCATTGTGAGATAACGCAATGACTGCAAAGATGAGGCAGTATCGGTCTTGAAGAAATGATGTTAACAAAACTGCATTGTCATCAGCACTCTTGTTGATTTTCAGGGCTGTGATATTACCAGTCATGTTATACAGATGCAGGTTCTAGCCTTAAAATGTCTTGAACAGACACTACAGGAAAGGAAATAAGGTTTGAAATGTGCTCAGTCGAGGTCAGGGAAAAGAAGAACAATTACCAAAATATAAAACAGTACAAGGATGTGTATGACAGACTGCATTGTTCTATGTATGCTAAACAATAACAATAACACAAACTCTTCTGCCTTTTTTGTCTCATGCTTTTCCTTAATTTCCTTAAGAGTGGAAAATTTGCCTCAAAGCAATTTTTTATATAGTTTTATGTAGTTCACAAAGCATTAATAGCAATTTATATACATAAAAGTCATGTTATATTAAACACAAAGTAAAACAGAATCAATCTTTACGATTAATATGAATAAATATTAAGATGTAAGGTCTATTAACATAATAATCAATGACTAGCTGATTAACAGGAGAAGAAATTGAAAATCCAATTCACAAATGTCATAAAGAAATAGAACAATGTAGTTTTGAGTACTGTGGCCCTTTGGACCTACAGTATTTCAGCATAACTTTGTGCAGCAGTCCGAATCTTTCAATTCCACCTTTAGGCTTGAAGGAGTCTAAGCAACCATTGCTTGAGTTGTGATGCAATTGTCAGGCTGTGTGAAGTTGTACATATGACTGCACTGGAATAGTTGTCCACACTACCATGAGTCACATAGATTATTTAAATAAAATATAATATAGCATTTCACCTATTAAACAACGCCCTTAAATGGAACCAAAAATGGAACAAAAAATACTGGTGGCACCCTTTTCATGGCGATACAGCAGTGGCGTTCAAAGAGTTGGGAGGGGGGCATCCCTTGTGAAGTTTTGAGTGCCAACATTCGTCAACACTTGATCAAAGAGTGTTATTTGAGAAAAGGTGCCATTAAAGTGAAACTTTGAAGTTCACGATACATTGACAGTCAATTGAAGACTTGGGGCCTGTGAAGCTTGACAAAAAGGTGCCAGCAGGGTGAAGCCTCGAGTGCCGGGATGTATCAACATTCAAT
>JANRMT010062831.1:33358575-33371320 GCA_026402145.1 Polypterus bichir lapradei
CCCCTCACATATACTAATGTGCCACAAACAGGAAGTTAATATCACCAACCATTCCCATTTTATTAAGGTGTATCCATATAAATGGCCCACCCTGTATAATATGTCACATGAAAAAAGAGTATTGAAGTATGAAGTCTGGCCCAAATGGGAGTTCACGAGGGACCACCACCCTGACCTTGTTGCTTCAATGCAGTGTATAGGGTGGTGCACCATGAAACGTGATGTGGTGAGAAGTGCAGTGCGATTGGGAGTTAACAGGAGCCCCCTGCACCTTATTGCTTCAAAACGATTGTGAATTCATGGGGGAGATTACTGCTTCAATATGGTGTATGGTGTGGCACCAACCAGGAGGGCGGATTTGAAGAGTGATGCGCTGAAAAGTCCAAACTACTAATAGATTTATAAGATGGCGCCAGCATTTGTGATAAACCAATCGGCACAATTAATTGCCTAAGCCCTACCCTTGAAGTTTCTGATTGAACAAAAAAGCACATACGCTGGAGCAGGAGCTAAAAAACGTACCAGAAACCATCTACAAGAAACTACAAGTGGTCAAGTTTCTGCAGTGGGAATGCTACAAAGGTTCCAGAGTTTCTAAGAAGTTCCCTGGTTCTTGAAAAAGTACTGCGGTATGAAAGCTGTAACGTACAGTTTAGCAGAATGATAGCCAAGGGAAAGAGGCTGTTCTTTAACCTGCTGGTGTGACTGCGGTGGCTCCTATAGTGCTTCCCAGATAGAAGAAGAGTTCGCAGTCCATGGCTGGGTGTGAGGTATCCTTCACAATACCTTTCACCCTCTGGGGACAGCGTTAGCGCTGAATGTCCTCGATAGTGGGTAACTGCTCACCAGACATGTATTGGATGGTGTTAACTCCATTAAGAGGTCTTTTGAACATATGAACTAAATGACAAATGAACAGAACAATAATAAGCAAGGTAAAAAATTCAAACTGAAAATTGAAAACATCAAAGGAAAGGAACATCAACATACAGTAAGCCAGGGATAGAAGACTGGCCAAAACATAACACACAGAGTCCTTTAGAATTTTTGAAAAGTTTTACCTGTTTCTGAAGGAATTTACTTCATGTATTAGTGGCTCTGAGGTCTCCTGCCAGAATCTTGACCTAACTAAATATTGAGACCTCATCACATCCCAATTGGCTTATTTACAATGAGCTCTTGTCCAGCATCATATCATCTTTAAACCTCTGCTACTGACTTGCAAAGCTGTTTTTCGCAACTCTCAAGAATATTTGCCTATGCTGTTTACACCATACAAACCTATAATAAAGCCAAATTCTTTAGACACTAGCCTCTTTACTCTCCACATCATGCCATTTCAGGCAAATACACTTTCAAGTTTTTGGCATCCATTTTCTAAGGCCCAATATGTTTTATTAATGTTGAAGACCCATACATACTTTTTTTTATTGATGTCTTCTACAATCCCTGCTATTAAATGTACAGTCACTGTCTTAATATATGACATTAACTGGATGTGTGAGGACTGAAAGCTTTACTTATATTTTCATTCTATCCTGTTCTACTGTAGTACTTTGTGCTTTGTATAGCTCTTCCTCTTACTCCTCCATCACTACTATGGCTGTATGACCGGAGTTGTAGTTTTATTCTGTAGCTCTTCTGTATTTCTATTGTCCTTTTGACCCTTGCTGTGTAAAATCAGTACATCTCTAAGGCCGGAGTTATACTTCACGCGACACGATGCATGCTGCAACGCAAGCGTTGTAGTGTTTATACTTGCGCACGTACTTTACGTAAATCTGGAGGAATCCACCAGGTGGCAGTGCAAGATATTATCACGGTGAGAACATGTTCGGCTTCTCTGTGTTGTGAATTGCCTAGAACACCTATTAAATTCCGATAACACCTTACCGCAATATCTCTGAAAAGGATGTTTATTGATTAAATCCATAAATCCAGGGATGTGTCCATTCCAGCAAGCATTGGGCACGACTGAGAAACAATCCCTGGACAAGGTCTCAGCTCATCGCAAGGTGAATACAAGCGCACACATACACTAGCGTCATTTTAGCGGCACCAAATCCCCAAATCTGCATATCTTTGGAAGGAAACCGGAGCACAGTGTGGAATACAAGCAGGAAATACCTGCAACATAACTCCCTGCGAGACAGCAGTGCTACCGCTCCGCCACCGTGTCACCCCCATGTGTGTAATTTTTAACAGTATTCATTATTTAAACTAAATTATATGTAAAGTGTAACATACACACTTTAATGCATTTCATCATGAAAGTGATATCAAGTATAAATCTAAAGATTCTAAATGTGCAGAGAATTGGAATATCATACATTTAATGTGTTCTGTGTGGTGATCTATTGCTGCTTGCCACAGCTGTCAGGTCCAAGAAGCTCGTAGCGATTAAAAACTGGGATGATGTTTATGACCGTCTGCTTTAATGATAAAGTGAACTACGAGGTTAAAGTGGACAATTCGAGATTAAAGCCGAAATTTCCACTTTAATCACAAAATACACGTTTTCACCGTGTCCTTTATTTTTTTTTCAGTGGCTCAAGTACAGCGCTATACATTATGTTGCTGTTGTGAAGTTGCAAAAAAAAAAAAAAAAAAAGACGGCACAAAGATGTTATGTGAGACTTTTAAAATGCATCGTGTCATTACGATCGGGAATATGCGACGCTTGAATATAAAAGCACCACGAAGTCATCTGTATTTCGGCATTTTGCTTTACCACATCAAACCATTCATCAAACAGCGAAGCGCGCACATCGATCCCCGTAGGATCTGCATAAAGGCATTCTGTCACATGTAGATAGTAAACAGAGACTCTGACGTCACATTCCAACTTTTAGCACACTGCGCCCCCCGACTTTTTGCTGGTACTGCAACTTGTGCACGCGTCGCGTTAATTTCTGAGGACCTGCTCAGAGGACGCGTGAAATGAACGCTGGGAACGCGTGGCAGCCATGATGCGGGCACGTACACGTTCTGAGCGTGAAGTATAAATGTGCCTTAAGACCCCCCAGCATTGTGTATTCTTACATTTGCCTTGTGTGTGTTTACTCCTAACACTGTACTGTTCAGTTGTTAATTTGACAGTGTATTGTTCAGCTGTAACATGCCTTGTAATGTTGTGTAGTGTTGTATAAAATAAAGATCCATGGATTGATCTTTCATGTGACAGATCAGCCACTACAGTACATAGATATTCAACATAAACTCACTAGTTCTTCTTCCTAGCTTGTAGTATCACAGAACAATCTGGCGAGGCAGCTTCTGTTCAGAATGTTTTAAAATGACAGAAGAACAGCATTGTTTCTTGGCTTTTCCAAATGCTCTCTGGCAGCTGTCTTGCCAGTGTCAAGTTCTGTCTTTCTGAAACTGCTCCGTCATAGGATTTATCCGGTTGTAAAAGTCTGCAGTGGATTTCCTTTAGTAACACATTTGGAAAAAAAGCTTTTAGTTTTGTAACATTCATAGGAACAGACATATTAGCCACAACTGTTACTTTTTCTTTTGCTTGATGCCACACATCTTTGTCAATTTTATGACCCAAATATGTTACACTAGGTTGACAGAAGCCACATTTATCATGATTCACTCTGATGCCTTGCTCATGTAACCTGTGTAACACACATTCAGCACATCTCACATCTTTAGTTTCTGCCTCATCAGTTATCAGTGTGTCATCTGGATCACAGAACACTCCTGAAAGTTGTTGCAGATCCTGTATTACTTGGAAAATGGCTGTAGTCTGCTGCACTGTAAGTCAAACAACTTGTATTGAGCAGTTCCTAATGTTCATATAAAATACTGTTGGATTGGATTCTGCCTCTTTTTGAATGGAGACTTTAGCTTGATGGAATTTAGCTGTTTACTGACTGCTAGTAGCAGGAAATACATCCTGTTATATTCTGTCACATAAGGTTGATAACTGGACAGAGAATCAATCATATTCACAGAGGCCAGAAACTGTTATTCCAACGTTTACTGTTATTTTTACTAAGGAAACATGCCAAATGTGTACAAAGATAGTTCTCCATCCCCACTGCAGTGCCACCTGCTGCCTGGGCATACTGCAAAGCATTATTGCATTCATCTCAATACATAACAGTTCCCTCCCACTTATTTATAACACCACAAAGAATAAAAAGTCAAAATGAGTCTAACTGCTGAAACAAAAGTGGTAGTTCACTGTCCCATGTACAGATCTGAGCAGATCTGCTTCAATGTAACTTTTTCCAAGAATATGGTGTCCTATTTCTATCATTTTTATAACATTTAAAGGTTTAAATGATCTGGAGGCTTGGATACTCTCAATAGATGGAGTCTGCCACTGCTCTCTTCTGGTGAAGTTGATTTTGCATATGTCTGGGTTTCACCAGTTGAAGGAACCATGACCGGATTGACAGGGCCTTCTCCATCAGGGAAATGCATTGTGTCTACTGTTTTATTCTGTAAGGTTACGGGTGACATGGTTATTAAGTTAGAGGAGGGTGTCTCTTCTAGCTGTGTGGTCTGTGGAACAACTTTGTGCTTGGTAAAGTACTAACTGGTCTGCATGTTGTTTCCAGTTTTCTGCATCACCAACTTTTACACTGTAGAAGACTGACCCCAGCTGGAAAGTTACCACTCCAGGCGTCCATTTTTATCACCTTTGGTAATCCCGACCTGCATAGAGTCACCAACATTAAATTGTGTGGCTTTCCGGTTACTGTGCAATAGTTGAACATCCTGAGACTGATCTACTGTACAATCTACACTTGGTTTAAACACATCTAGATGGGAACATAATTTGCAACCCATAAAAAGCATAGCTGGAGATTCCCTTGTTGTAGCATGTGGAGTATTACAATATGAGAGCAGAAATGTGTCTAGTCTTTGTTGAACTCAAGCGGACCATTTTGAGCCCTCAGAGTTTGTCTTAAAGTTTGCACAAAATCTTCTACAAGCCCATTGGTAGCCATATGATAGGGAGCGTATATCTTTGATACAGTTGTTTTTCATAAAATTGGCAAATTCTTCAGAAGTGAACTGAGGGCTTTTGTCGCTAACTTCAGATTTCAGGTATACCATAGTGACTAAACAGGTTTCTCATTACATGAGCACTTTTACTTGTGGTGGTGCTATCCATTAGTTGGACCCCTAGCCACTTTGACTTGGCGTCGACTACTACTAAGTACATATTGCCTTCATAAGTCCCAGCAAAGTCAACATGAATTCTGTGCCATGGTCAACTTGGCCATACCCACGGGTGGAAAGGCACAAGGCTGAGTAATTTTTGAACGCGCTGGCATGACTGGCAGTTGTGTACTTGTTGTTCAATCTGGCTGTTGATCCCTGGCCACCAAACATAACTGTGTGCCAAGGACTTCATCCTCACTATACCTAGGTGGCTGATATTTAACTCTGCCAAAACAAGATGGAACAATTTAGGGGGCACAATCATCCTGCTCCTCCACATTAGGCATCCTTGTTATACTGTAAACTTTTTTTGTCTTTTAATGAAGGACTCATTATTAGCCACCAATTGTATTGAAAAAATGTCCCAGTAACACCACATCTGTTAGTTTAGACAGTGTAGGGGCTAACTTGGTTTCTCTTCAAATTCCAATATTACTCATAGGTAGCAATTCCATTTCTTTTACAGTACATAGAAATTATTAACTGTGTTCTGGCTCTCTTTATGTTTTCCTGGTACAGGAAAGCATGAAAGTCCATCAGCATTTGCATGGAGAGCAGCCTTCTTATATTCAATGCTCTAATTGTGGGCCACTAATAGTAATGGCCGCCTCTTCATTTTTGAAGCTGTCATGAAGGGCACACTTTTCTGTGGGCTAAAGATTGTTGCAAGTGGATAATGGTCTCTCAAGAGAGTAGATGTTTCTCTACATAGATATTGATGGAACTTTCTGACCCCAAACACTATCCCCATGGTTTCTTGTTCAATTTGTGCATAATTCTGTTCAGCCTGGATTGTTCTGGATGTAAGGGCATTTGGTTTCTCTTCACCATTGGGTAAAACATGAGAAATGACAGCTCCATCACCATATGGAGAAGCATCACGAAGCCAATCGGATGCTTAATTGTGGATTGTAGTTTGTCATAACATTCTGAAACACCAACTGTTCATTAGATTTTGGAAATGCAGCTTTACAAGTGGATGACCAATCCAACATTTGTCTTTTCAGAGCAGCCCATTCAGTGGAGTCAAAATGGTTGCAAGATTGGGTGTGAATTGCCCATAGTAATTGACGAGACAGAGGAAAGGTCTCGGTTTTGTTACACTGTCGGTGCTGGAGCCTCTAAAATAGCCTTAACTATTCCAGGTGATTTCTGCATCCTTCTACATCAGTTTTTATAACCTAAGTACTCCAAGGCCTTCTTGAAAAGTTCATATTTTTCTTTTTGGATGCAAAGTCCAAATTCTTCCATACAGCCTATTACCCTGTCCAAATTTTGGAAATGCTCTGCATGATTACAGCCCACCACCAATATATTGTTCAAGTAGCAATGCACATTGGGAAGACCTTGTAACACCTGATTCATTGCTCATTGACAGATGGAAAGCGCTGTTTTAGGGTTTCTGCATTCACATGCACTGTCGAGTTTATGGGCAAATCAGCCAGCATCCGCAAAATACACAATATGGTGTGTTAAAGAGAGCTCTGTCTCTTTGGTCATTTGGTTCCAGAGTGAGTTACCATCCTCCAGGGGGGCTCATTTTTATAGTGTCCACACCAAGAGGGGTGGCGCTATCTCAGGGCTAAAGACAGGCATTAGGAATCATGCTGGGGCTGCTTGCAGGAACTCTACTAATAATAATAATAATAAATTTTATTTATATTGCACTTTATATTTTAGCAATCTCAAAGTGTTACAGAGTGAAAATAAAAATAATAAAACAAGAAAATCTATTTATACTTTAACAAAATATCTTTCTAAAAAGATGAGTTTTTAGATTCTGTTTAAAAACATCAGTCGACTGTGGGGCTCTCAGGTAGTCAGGGAGGGCGTTCCACAGTCTCGGCACCACAGATGAAAAAGCCCTATTACCCATACTGCGAAGCTTGGTTCTAGGGACTTGGAGAGTGTTAGTGTGTACAGAGCAGAGGGTGCGTGAGGAGGTATGAGGGGTAAGGAGTTCCTGTAAGTAAAGGGGGGCATGTCCATAAATGCACTGATGGGTGAGGAGAACGACCTTGTACTCTATTCTGAGTCAGACAGGGAGCCAGTGTAGGGTTTTCAGGATTGGAGTGATATGGTCATGCTTTTGCACCCTCATCAGGATCCTGGCAGCGCAATTCTGAATATACTGGAGTCTCTGAATACTCTTGCCAGGAATCCTGATGAGGAGCGCATTACAGTAATCCAGCCTGGAAGAGACAAAGGCATGGACGAGCTTCTCTGCATCTGCCAGGGTGAGAGTTGGGCAGAGTTTAGCGATGTTCTTGAGGTGGTAGAAAGAAAACTTACAGAGGTGTTTGATGTGGGTGTCAAAGATGAGTTGAGGGTCCATTTTAACACCCAAATTGGTGACAGATGTGGAAAGGGGAATGTTTTGGCCAGCAAAAGTGATACTGGTGATGGTAGAAGAGTGGAGATGGTGTGATGTGCCAACTAAGATGGCTTCTGTTTTGGATCTGTTTAGCTGAAGAAAATTGAGCCTTATCCACGCCTCTATCTTCTCCAGGCAGGTAGTCAATGTAGATATTGGCAGAGGAGTAGTAGAGGAGGTGGGGGTAGTCCTGAGGTAAAGCTGAGTGTCATCAGCATAGCAATGAAAAGATAAACCATGTCTGCTAATGACATTTCCAAGAGGGAGCATGTAGATGGTGAAAAGGATGGGGCATAGCACAGAGCCCTGTGGGACAACACAGGTGACGTTGTGGGTATGAGATTTTGCGCTGCCCAGGGCGACATGCTCAGTTCTGCCGGTCAGGTAAGATGTGAACCAATTGTGAACATTTCCTGAGAGTCCAATAGTGTATTTCAGGCGGTGAAGGAGAATGTTATGGTCTATTGTGTCAAAAGCAGCTGTCAGGTCAAGGAGGATGAGTAAAGAAGGGGAACCAGTATCTGCTGTTATCAGAAGATCATTGGTGACCCTGACCAAGGCTGTTTCGGTGCTATGGCCAGGGCGGAAACCAGACTGAAACTTTTCAAACAGATTATTCAGTTTGAGGTGATCATGAAGTTGTGTTGCAACTGTTTTTTCCAGAATTTTAGAGAGAAATGGAAGATTGGAGATGGGCCTATAATTGGAGAGAACTTCAGGATCCAGGGTGGGTTTTTTCAATAGAGGTCTGATGACAGCAGTTTTTAGTGAAGAAGGAATATGGCCAGCCAAGAGGGACTGGTTTATAATCCTGGTGATAAGTGGAGAGATGGCAGAGACGTTGGCCCTCAGCAAAGCTGAAGGGAAAGGGTCCAGGGAACTGGTAGACAGTTTCATTTTCCTGATGACGTCCTCCACCTCTTCCCATGTGGCAACAGAGAAGGAGAAAAGGGGCTGGACAGTCTCAGACAGTAGGTCGACAGTAGGGAGGGGGCAGGATATCCGTGGTGGAGAGGTGTAAGCGGATGTTATCAACTTTTTGTTTGAAGAAATTGATGTGCATATTGCACCTCTCATCGGTGGCCTCAGAGTGGGCAGGTGAAGGAGGTTTGAGAAGGTGATTTATAGTTGAAAAAAAGTTTTTTGGGGTTCCTGGAGCTGTTGCTGATGATAGTTGAATAGAACCTGGACCGTGCAACCTTCAGAGCCTCTGCATACACCCTCTTGTGTTCCCTGTAAGCCTGTTTGTGGACAGTCAGACCAGAGACCTTGAGCGGACACGCCCAGCCACCTTCATTTTTCGCAGTTCGCAGGTGTACCAAGGTGCTGAGCACGAGAATGAGACGGACCTGGATGTTAAGGGGGCGTGGAAGTCCAGGAGACTGCTCAGGAACTGGTTGTAAAAATCCACAAGGTCATCAACAGAGAGGGAGCTGATAGGGTCAGAAGAGAGAAGTTTAAGGTCCAGGTTCAATACATCCACATTGATGTTCTTCAGATTTCTGAAATGGATCTGTTGTTTTAGTTTAGTATGGGGGAAAGAAAGGGCAGCTCCATTGACACTACTTTGTGGTCTGAAATACCAAGATCATATACCTGTAGGTTACTGATTAAGGCAGAATTTGAAATGACCAGGTCAAGTGTGTGACCCCTGGAATGTGTGGGGACATCAACATGTTGTTGTAGATTGAGAGAATCTAGTAGCTCAAGGAAATCAGCAGTGAGATAATCTGTGGGATTGTCAACATGAATATTTATATCTCCTAGGATTATGATGTTGGCAGAGGTAGCACAGATTGTTGTGAGAAGATCAGTCATTTCCGGGATGAAGGCAGAGTTGGGTTTTGGAGGTCAGTAGAAAAGGAGAACAGCCATGGGAAAAGGAGGCTTATATTTAAATGCAAGGCACTCGCAGGAAGATGTTGCAGGTATCAAGATATGGGACAACCCCAAATCCTGATGGTGGATGATAGCTAAGCCACCACCACGCCCAGTGCTGCGAGCTGCCTCCAAGTAACTGTAGCCAGGACACGCTTCATTTAGGGCAGAGTAAACCTCTGACTGGTGCCATGTTTCTGTCAGACACATGAAGTCAAGTCCTTTCTCCCTGATGTGTTCTTCAATCAGTGTGGTTTTATTGCAGATGGACTGAGAGTTAAACAGTTCAAATTTGACCAATGACTGTGGGGTAAATCTTTGTACTGGTCGCAAAACATTAAAATCCATTCCACGCAGTTTAGAATCCACTCCACAAAATAAATCCAGCCAGGGATGTGAGAATCGAGCGGTGTTTCTTTCAATAGCTCGGGTGTTTCCCATGCTGCAGAGATCTCACGATACTTTCAGAGTTGATAGTAGTTGGAGCGACGGTGCTCTGATGATGCGTCAAATGTGCGACAGGTGACCAGAAAGATGGAATATGCCTCTATGAGTGTAACGAGGACGGCGAAAGAGTCCAAGTTCTTCAATGATGGGGATGTTAATTTCAGGAGTGATTGCAGCATTAAGTCGGCAGAGTTGTGAGCTGGAATAACTGAACGCCATTCTGACCGAAGAGGAAGGGAGAGATGCTATCCAGACAGAAACTTGATAAAATCCGTAAAATCCATGGCAGACGGTAATAACAGTATATCCAGGCAACAAGTGAGTAGTCAGCTAAAACATAATAAAACTTTGTAAAATCCGTAAAAACCTACGGCAGACGATAAAACAGTACAAAAAAGTACAAAACTTTCTAACTAAAAACTAAACTAAACTAAAAACTAAAAGTAAAATAATAAATTAGTAATATTAGTAATATAAAACTCAGAGGGAGAAGCGGCGAACATTCAACACCAGCGTCCTCTCCCCCAGGTGATTAACTTGGACTTATAAGGACTTATAATACTCTCTAAATGTGTGGTTTCTCTAGAAGGGAAGGAAAACAATGTAAGCGACAGCACCCCCTCTTGTTGCTGGGTGGAACTTCTTACTTCGACAAAGCCAGGAAGATGACCCCCATGTGTGATAAGCCAAACTATTCATGCAATCTGACAACTAGGAGGATGATTTACCCAAGTAGCTAACAAGTAATGTACGACAGGAATACTTTTAATTACTTTATTTTAAACATTGGAGTGGACAAAAAAATGAGGAGGTATAAAAGCTACAAAGCATACCAGTGCCTTCACAGTGCATAAGTAGGCCAGGTTAATCCTTCACCTAGTTAACTGTTTTTGGTATTTCAGCACATCTTGACAAATAAAGGCCAGCACTCCTCATATAGGTGCTTATCCATTTGCTATGAAAATGCCAGGATGATGCTATACTGCCGGCTGGGAAAATCGAACAGCCCTGCCATTGTAATTTTATGAAATTTTATTTTTCCAAGTACGTGTCTAAATAATTTTCATGTGAACATGGGTAATTGCTGGAATACCGAGAAAAACTTTACACCTCTAATGTTGCCTGATTGATTTGTCATTGTGTGCGTATATGTGTCTTGTGACCCCTTACTATCAGTCTTCTTTAATGGCATTCATTTACTGAACCGGCTCAATTTGCAACAAATCATTGTAATCCGAACTGCTATCATCCTCTGCCACAATACAGCAATACAGATTTAAATATTACACATATTATGAGCCTTATAGCCACCCTCTGCTGAGGAAAATGGATTGGATAGTAACTTAAAATGAAACTGCAACACATCCAAAGTGACCCTGGTCTTTTAAGACTCACAAGACATTTGGGTGTGAGTGGACAACACACATTAATAACATGTACACTACACATAATATGTCATTGCCTCCGGCTTCAACCTGTTTCTTAATTAGAACCTATTGATTTGCTTATTATTTTAGGCTTGATTTTACTTAACTCACTTTTACAATTCAGAATCATTAATTTCTTATTTTACTTTTAAACAGTAAAATGTAGTTTTTATGAGTTTAATATTTTTTAACTTGGTCTCCTTCAAACCTGTGTAAGCGTGCCATGAAGTTTCAGTGGTAATAATATGTTTAGAAATAAATACAAGACAAAAGGGAAGGACCAAGACCTACAAATCTGCTCTGGACCACAAAACATATGGATAATATTCTCAGAAATGGAAAATCTACAATGTAAAAATAATTTGCCTTGGGAGAATGAAAGCAATGACAATGCATATAATTAAATGCCAAGTTTTATTGTCAGCAAAGTCTGGCTTCTAATTAGGAAACGTTTGGAAAGAAAACCTGCAGTCACCACAGCCCTCCATGCCTGCAATTAAGGACCCTTATGTTATGTGATGTGCCACTAGATCTTGCTGGACATTGTCAGGATGACAAACCATTGAATCAACTTTTCTCCATGTATTGTTTTTGCACTGAGACACTGCACTTCTTTTAAACAAAGATAATTATATTCAAGCCACTTTTAGGGTAGGGACAATCCTATAACAGCTTCTTTTTGACAAGGTGAAAGAAACATACATATGGTGTGGCAAAGGCGCTATATAGGCGTCGACCCGAAACAAAATGGCAACGTTTAAAATAAACAAAAAAGTGTTTTTATTTTTCTTTAGCCATGGGGCACATCCTCCCTGTGTTCCATAGGCCCAATGCAGTCCCAAACAACACACAAAGTAAATCACCCCAAACCACACTCTTCTTCCTCCACTCCTCCCAGGCAGCTTTGTCCTTGTCCTCCTCCTCCTCCCGACTCTGGCACCTAGAGTAGCGGCTGCAGGCTCCTCTTATAGCACCCCCAGAGGTGCTCCAGGTGCTTATTGACCTACTTCAGGCTGCACTTCCGGGTGTGGCTGCAGTCCAGCCCACATGGGCTTGTTAAGCCATTCAGCTCCCCCTGGCAGTGGCCACGGAGCCCAACAGGGATGAGCTCCAGTGTTCCAACATTGTGGCTCAGATGGGGCTGCCACCAAATGTTCCGGAAGAATGTAGTGTGCATCCCATGGCTGCTCCCCTGGATCTAGTATTAAAGGGGCATCCTGGCCGGGCATGGATCCCGGCCGTCCACCACAATGGCTTCTTTGGTGCCTTTCCAAAATTAGTATCTTGAGCAAGAGACCATGGCCCTCCTCGTGTTTCAGCAATAGGTGAACAACTCGAAAGGTGCATTGTCCTACTTGGTGTGTTGTCCTGGACTGGAATATCTTCAGTTATATTATATTATATTATATTATATTATATTATATTATATTATATT
>JANRMT010062831.1:33377864-33402891 GCA_026402145.1 Polypterus bichir lapradei
TTGGCCTGTACTGTATATTGTCTCTTTCTTTCAGGTGTGTAATAGAAACCACAGCACAGAGAGAAGTGTGTGCATTGCAACAGGTACATGTGTCGTAAATCTAGGAAGTTCTGTCCTTGCGTGTGAGTGAACTTTTAACATTTGGATCTGATGATTGCATATAGCGCTGAACTGACCTCTCTGAATGAATAATTCCAAATATCATACATACATATGTCTCTGTTTTTTTTTTTGACATCATAGGCCATAAGGTGCATATTAATTCAGCGTGAGCAGGAACAATCAATAAAACTGTCATTTATTACTAAAATATGAAAAACATTTCTGTTTTAACAATCTGTTTACACAGATTATTGTAGAAACAGAACACACATGAAATGCATGTGTTCTAAATAAAGATCTATTATTTCCACTCTAAAACTCTAGCCCTTTACTCCCAGATAATCAAACAAGGCATAAGCTGGGAGAACATTGTGCATGTTCAGCGGCAGTGGGGGGATGGGATACCAGGCTGCTTGCTGCTTGTCTTTATTGGCACATTTACAGGACAAAATACACTGATGGAGAGGTGCGAACGGATTTAAGGTGGGCCGGATCTACGAGTTTTTTTGTAGGCTCTGGTAATTCTAGTGTTAAAGAGAGAACAGAAGCGTGGCCTTTGTTTCTATATTTTAGTCCTGCTGTTCTAGTGACTTTGGTGCCCCAGCTAAATTAAGGTTAGTCTGGAAGTTGTCAATTGAAGCTGACTTGCTAGTAGTAAACAGGTTACTCATTAAGAAAAGGGTTAGAGTGAAAACTTTCAGCCACTGTGGTCCTCCAGGACCGGAGTTGGGGACTCCTAATCTAAGCAATGTGCTGAAGAAATGAAAAAGCCTAGTCAAATATCAGGTTATATTATAAAAACTGTTGAATACAAATTGAGAGACATTGTGCTCACACTATATAATCATTAGTGAGACTGCATCTGGAGTATTGTGTGCAATTCTGGTCACCACAGTGAAAGAAAGACTTGGCAGCACTTCAAAGTGTGCAGTGGAGACCAACCAAGTGCCTCCCAGGACTTAAATAAATGCCATACTCTGACAGACTAAGAGAATTAAACCTGTTTAATCTTGAACAAAGAAAACTCTATGGGGATGTAATCCAGGTCTTCAAGATTCTCAAAGGCAGTGTTAAATTAGTTCCAGTAGAATTCCTTCAGCTTAATGTTGGATTATGTACTCAAAAACACCAGTGGAAATTAAGGGGAAGTGCATGTAGGACTGAAGCCAGCAAGCACTTCTTTCTGCAAAGTGTTGTGGGAATCTGGAACAAAATACCAAAACATGAAGTTGAAGCAGAATCCTTCACAACTTTTAAGAAGAATCTGGATTAGTTATTGGGACAGCATAGATATTAGCTAAACAAATGAGTGTGATGGGCTGGAGGGTCATCTCTCATTTGTAAAATGTCTTATATTCTTCTGATCCTATGAAAGCAATAGCTAAGATTATTCATTCTCTTATTTCTGTTCCTTGCCATCGTGAGCTGACAATTCTGCAGATGTCTTGAACAAAACAACTTGAAGGAGCATAACAACCAACATCCATCTACAGGGTCGTACGTCCGACAAGAGCATTTTTTTCAGAGCAGGTTATGTAAATTCAGAATAGATATCTGTATACACTCACATCAGGTTTGGATCACTCAAAGAATTAATTTGAACATTCAAAAAAAAATTCTGAATAGAGTAACCTTTAGCTTCAGTGTGAACGTAGCCTTCAAAGACTCATGCTTATAGTGACAATAGCTTTTTTGTGTTCATAAGCATCATCCAAAAACATTAATTATGGGAAAATGCTAAATTTGAGAATGATGAACTAAAGTTTACTGTATATTAAAAGAAAAAAGATTCAATGATCATGTGAAATTCAATGTTTCAAATAGAACGGATATATATAAGTGAAATTGAAATGAAGCTAATGGCAAATGTATGCTTGCTTGTCTCAACTAAACCTGGGGGACGTCTGTCCAGAGTTGATCATTTCTAACAAATTGATGATCCTTTGAGCAGAAGTGATCTTAATATGGTTAAGTCTGAAATCGTAGGACTCCGCAAAGATAAGTTTAAAAACAATTTCTTTAGTCTTCTTGACCAGAAAAGCTTATGTAAGGACCTTATCTACATTTCCAATTTTCTCAAAATTGACCCATCACAATTCTTTGCATTAATATCAAATTGTGTACTCAAGGACTCCAGAGGTAATTCACAGGAAACATTTCTAAACTGAAAATCAGGACGAACATAAACATAGGCATTAGAATCTGGAGCAAACTAATTATGCAGTTTTAATCTTTTAAAAATTATCACAATAAAATAGTCAAACAAAGCAAGCTTGAACAGGCTCATCTTGTTCATCCAATAGAAGTTCTGATGTCCCAGTATGAATACAAGGTGCAAAACAGAGACACACAAAGGCAGGATGATGAGCAGACTTATCCTCTGTAACAAGTTAATGCATATTTTGAAGTTTTAAGTCTAGATATTTTCAGCCTTGGTTTCCATGGTGCTAAGCTGTATTAATATGTAACTGCCTTGTTTTTTTCTTCCATCGTTTTAGACATATTACTGCTGTTATATATGTTTGCAGGCACAGTAACACAAGACAACTTCACAAAGAAAGAGTAAATTCAAATTAGTTACCCAAATATTTTTTAGTTAAGAGATCGGGCAGGTTAAGTGATTTCTTCACAGTCTCACAGTGAGTCAAACACAAGAATAGAACCAACAGCCCTGTGGTTTAACTTGAAGATCACTAGCTCAGCCACTATTCCATACTCCCTACTTAGTTATGGTATGCATTGGTATAAATATAAGGAAGCTTTTATCATATTGTATTTTGCAGGAAGTGGACAGATGATCCGCTGTGGCAACCCCTAACGGGAGCAGCTGAAAGAAGAAGAAGAAGATACAGTCCCTGAAAAAATATTGTTTTATCTCACAGACTAATGCTAGCCTAAGATACACCCACACAAATTAAAACATATTGTGAAAGATAAAATGCCTTTATGGATGTGGTGAGAGAGGACATGCAGGTGATTGGTGTAACAGAACAAGATGCAGAGGACAGAAAGATATGGAAAAAGATGATCCGCTGTGGCAACCCCTAATGGGAGCAGCCAAAAGAAGCAGAAGAAGAAGAAGAAGAAGAAGTGAAAGATAAAATACCCAAGCAGTAAAGGAGAAAAAGTGCTTATCTTGGCTTTAAATGCTGGTTTAACTTGGAAAGTACAAGCAGTTAAAGGGACATATCATTAGTATCACTGAATATCATTAATATCAAAGTATATAATTAGTCTCACTGTCACAAACTAGGGCCTCTGGCACAACAGGAACATAATGTCTTGTCTGTCACCAAGTCTTATGGCTCTTCAGGTGTGCCCAGGTGGCTTGGGTCAAGTAAATCAACAAGACATCACTCAGAGGTTACATTGGAAAGGAAAAAGTAGACAACAGGAGGAGGGTCCATCATCCTGTTCAAAACTTATTTGCAAGAATTGGTCATTAAACAATATAATTTCATGTACACCACTTTTTTCCACTCTTTTGCACTGTAAAAAGAAGTTCTGGCAGTTTCGAGACCTTTACCTTTATTGCAGTTTTTATGGATGTTTACATTTCAAAAGCTGTCTAGGTCATATAGTGTCTCACATTCCTAATACAAGCTAAAATACTTTTAGGTCTAAATATGAATGTGAAATCTGAATGTAAATACAGATATAAATCAAAGTTGTGACACTAGAGGGCGTTGTCGCTCCTCTAACCCGACAGACAGATGTCCAGGACACCAGGTAAAAGTACAAGAGGGTATTTTAATTCCTTTCCTTTCTGTAATAGTGCCTCTAAGCACCACAGTCACCATACACAGGCAAGTAATAATAATCACAATAATGAGCACAATAACCACACGCAATTCTGTCCTCCACACCTCCCAGCAAGCTCTGTCTTCTACCTCCCAACTCTGGCTCGCTTGCTGGGTTCGCAGCAGTCCTTTATATACTGTAGTCTTTGACTCAGAAGTGCTTCTGTCCTTCCGTCCCCATGACTTGCCAACACTTCCGAGTCAGATGGAGAACTTGCATTTTCAAAGTACTTCGGGATTTCGTCCCCATGACTTTGGAGGCTATGCAGAAAGTAGAGATTCCCAGGTCTCCCTGCAGCATCTCCTGGCGGCACCCACAGTACCCAGCAGGGCTGTGAAGCCAAACTCCAGATCTCATGGTGCCCTGTGGGAATCTGGGGCACCTCTATGCTGCAGGGAAGCTGCCAACTAGTGTCTTGGGGGTGGCAGTGTCCCAAAGTAGCTGCCATCCCCCATCCTTCCATTCTTTAAGCGCCCTGGCCGTCCATCACAAAGTATATATGCATTTCTATTTCACTTACCTAAACAAGGATTTAAAATAAACACAACATAGACAGTTCAGTTAATGTTCAAGATATAATGGTATTTATTTTCAGTTTAAGTTATCTCTGCCCAAAAATAATTCTGAGATCTAAGATTTTTTGATCCAAATATATGACTTACCAACCCATACTGATTTTTAATGTAATCGTTTCAAATGAGTTCAAGCACACCCATGGCGCCTGATACAGCTTATACAACCCCCTCCAAACCAGGACCAAATCCTAGCCCAAATGACATGAACTTGATATAAGAGGATTAGCTGACTGAAAAGCATCTTCAGCCAAGGACTGCTGTTAGTACATGTGATCACCACTCCACAACAGACTTACACATCAAACACTGTTTAATTACAAAATAACTTTTTTTCATATAGTCATGTGACAGCATCTATTAATTGTTCTCTCATTTTTAGTGCATTCTTAGAAATTAGAGTAGAATTTGGCCACACGAAAGTTAAGGATTGCAGCCTCCAGGTCTTTTCTGATCTAGTGTGTTCACAGATTTGGACATACCATCTAATGCCCTGGCCGGAAAGTTATTTCATATTTATCTAAGGTCAATAGAAATATGAAAAACTGGATTTTTATATATACCAATTCAAAGGTAAGCAGCCAGTTCCATCTCACAGAGTAAACGTGATACAAATTAAGCTGTTCTTTATAAGCACCTTCAAAATACAAAATGTAAGTCTATTTATTATGGTTCAATCAAAAGGATGCCGTCGTATGAGTTGCAATTTGAAAAGCTTTAGTTCTCTGCTGCTTGAGCTTATTGGGTACTCAATGAGAGCATAAGGAGACTGGTAAGAATCCCACATGTAGCAGAGGCTTTGCATTCGATTCCTTTGGTCACATTCCTCCAGGTTCAAATTGCATAAAGAAAAGAAAATAAGCCTTTTTTGAATTACACTATATGGTCAAAAGTATGTGGACATTCCTCCAAAATATTGAGTTCAGGCATTTAATTATTAATAGACATATAAAATCAAGCATTAGCACCCTGCAATTTCCCTTGATAAACACTGACAATAGAACGGATTATAATTAAATGCTCAGTGACTTTAAACATTGCAGGGTCATAGGATGCCACCTTTGCTTCAAGTCAGTATGTGAATTTTAGCTCTGCTAGATCTCCCTTGGTCAACTGTAAGTGCTATTATTGTGAAGTGGAAGTGTCTCGGAGCAACAACAGCTACGAAGTGGTAGACCATGTAAACTCAAAGAGCGAAGGCACCAAGTGCTGAAGCACATAGCATGTAAAAATCATTTCTCTGCTGTTCCTTCATTCACAACAGTGTTCCAAAATGTCTCTGGGAGCAACATCAGCACAAACAACTAGGTTTCCATGGCTGAGCAGCTGCCCCTAAGCCCAAGGTTCTAGGGCTATTTTTCAGTGTTTGGGCCAAAAGGCCCTTGGTTTCAGTGAAGGGTACTGCTAATTCTACAGCATACAAATGATATTTTAGACAATTGTGTACTTTGTGACAACAGTTTGGAGAAAGCCCTTTTCTGTTCCAGCATGACTGGGCCCCTGCGCCCAAAGCCAGGCCCATAAAGATATAGTTTTACATGTTTGGTGGGGAGAACCTTGTGTGGCTTGCACAGAGCCCTGATCTCAACCCTGTTGAACATCTTTAGAATAAATTGAAATGGCTATTATTAGCCAGAACTTCTTGTCCAACATCTGTACCTGGCCTCACAAACACTCGTTTGGCTGATGGAAAAAGTGAGGAAAGAATCAATTACACATAAGTGACAAATAATCAAAACAGTACCTTAGTCTCTGAGCCTCATTTTGTCACCACCCTACATAATACCACCTTTGTATGCCATTGTGTTGTGTGGTTGCTAGGCTGTGGCTAGGCAGGATGGCTGGAGGTGCAAGCCATGTGACGCATTGTGGTGACTAGAAAAAGATCAGCATTGCACATCTCTGGATTGTCCGAGTATGTGGATTGCTATTTAATTATTTTATTTATTTATAGTTATTTAATAACCTAGTGTGTGGCACATTATAACCTTATGGATTTCATGCTTTTCACCACTTTTGTCTTTGACGTTATTGCTTGCCTCTCGTTTTAGTTACTTGAATTACTATTCCTATGGCTTTTAATTCTCATTGCTATGTCTTTTCTGGCCATGATTTTAACTCATGTACAGTATTAGTTTCTATTTAAAAACAAGTTTCTGGCTTACTGGTAATAACCCTAGCTCATTTTACCTTACTGTCTGTTTCTGATGTTTAATTGTAGTGAAAAGTCAAGCAAAATGACACCTTTTATTGGCTAACTAAAAAGATTACAATATGCAAGCTTTCGAGGCAACTCAGGCCCCTTCTTCAGGTGAGATGTAAACAAGATGTTTAATTAAAATTGTTTCAAAACTGCTCTCTTTTGTGCAGTCATCACACCAGCATTTAGTGAAGACTCCGTTATTGAGTCACTTAAATATTGCTTCCAGTAGTCTAAGATTTCCTGTGTTTCTGAATTTGTGGTTTAGTTCTTTGTCTATCCATGATCCCTTGCTCTTTATATAGTCAAAGCTTATTCTTGCTTTTCGATCACATCCTCGTCCTTTCTTTTAGCTTTATTCTGTCACTTCTTAGGCTACTTACCTTGTCTAATTTCAACTCGGCTTACACACTAGGTAGTGTTTCATCCTACATTTGAGTTACCCAATGTTAAAAACAAGAGGGAAAGCCTGCCCTCCTTGTTTACCACAAACAATATCAGAAATATTAGAGACACCATCCACAGATGTGATGAGCCGGTCTGGGCAGGAGCTACGGGCACAAGTCGGTCTGACATGGACATGGGGGCAGGACCAGGATTTAAATGGCTTTCTTACAGTGTGCTGGGGGGTTGTTTCCAAAGTCTTGTGTGATTCTGCCAACCTGTTCTTTTGAACTCCATCTCCCCACCCTGATTCACATGTCATGACCATGAGACTTTTAGATGACAGAGCATGCTCAGCATGCTGGGGTGCACATAGAATGTTTTCTGCTTCAGCCATTATGTGAAAGTCTTTGTAACAAGCTGCTTTATTGGTTTGTCACAGTTCAATAAAAGACAGCTGAAGGGCTCACATTAAAATCAATTTGTTGTCCCAGAGGTGTTTCAGAGCCTATCTCAGCTAAAATATCAATCTGATGGTTTAGTAATGGCACTAGCTGAAATAAATCATTTTCATGACTTGTTCATCTGCAGATTGACTCAATAGTTAAAAAAGTAAATATCTTTAAAAAATGGCTCCCTATTAACCATATAGGAAACATTCATTTGTTTTTAACATGTTCAAGGGATCTTCAAATTATCATTTTTGCTGTTGATATTGTCCACTGCTGACTGTGGTGGAAACCCAATAAGGGATGTTTGAAGTTCAAGTTTAAATTTTTCTTGAACTTAATTATTTCAGATGAAAATCACTATGACTTATTAGTTTGCAGCTGCATTCCCTGCCTATCACAGAGAACAGCCATCTATCTTGCCAGGTACCAGCTCTGAATGCAACACCAAGTCAGTGTCATCCCCACTCACTGTCAATCTCTCATCACAAGATAAGTTTGAGTCTCTAATCAATCTAATATATACATTACTAGAATTTTGCTGGAAAGCAGAATGAAAAATCCATCTTGACACGGGGCGATCATTTAAAATTAATAAACACAATGATGAGAAGATGAGTTACGAACAAGTTCTCATCACTCAAAATAACTTCAAGAGGAGAGGTCAAAGGTGAATAAAGCCGTCATCTTCATTAAACAAAAATATAACAATAAAAGGTCAAAACCGTCAAAAAACCCTGGTGTTCTGTCACCATGAGGCAAGTGACAGATGGCAGAAAAATTGAAGCCAAAAACTAAAAAGATCAATGAAGTCAAGTTATCAAAACCTAACATGGAAAACTAGAAAACAAAGTAGAAATTAAGATTAATTTCATTAGCTAGAACGCAAAAGTTTAGCTTCTGGAATTCAGAAATATGGTTGAGGAAGAGAGTGCTCCACCATTTTAAACAGTGATGGTCATTATGTGGATGCAATGAAATTCAGCACCCAACAACAAATAGCACAAAAAGATGGCACCCATTATACAACAGAATGGTGGTTCAGAAAATACAAATATGCCAATAAAAATTCATAACTAGGCCAAAAATTAAACAAAACACTTAAAATACAAACAGAGTAAGATTCTGCATGCTTCAAAAAACCAAAAATAATCGTAACACTTGGCCACCTAAAACTGTAATTATTTAATTTAATTAAAAAATATGAACTTCGAAACAAAACCCAGATAAATAAAAACACTAAATTTTAAATACTGTATATAAGAAAAGCAGTTACGAAAATTAATAATGAGCTTAGGTCCACAAAATCTACAGTAAATTCATAATTCTAATAAAACTGTCATGTACAGACTGAAGGTCTGCACCTTATTATTGTGAGAGTGACTATATTCTGTTTATGTAAAATCAATTATTTTTAATTATTTCATTTATTTTCGGATTGTTTTGGTGACATTAGCATGGTTTTCCATTTTTCTATGAGTGTTGGTTTAGAAGGGCGGAGCCATATTGCTTATAGCAATGACTTGTATTGCTACTCACATTGAACACAACCTGTGACGCTATTGCAGCACCTCTGTAAATGATTGCAGCACCTCTGTAAATGATGGTGGTCTGCATAACCTGGCATTTGAACTGTAATTTGTAAATGAAAGACTCAGAATCAATGTACAGACAACCTCCTTGTGAAGTCATTTTTAGGGACTTTGCACGCCTTTAGACACTAATTGTATTGGTTTTGGCATTCTGTTTTAAATATTGTCCATGTGCTGACTCTCACTATTCCCAAGATCAACCCATTAAACATTTTTGTATCTCTGCTGCACAGAATTCTAACAGCAATAATTCCATGGTGTGCCTCTAGTGGCATCTATGCATACCATCATATACAAAATACACTGTACTTTGTATAACAACTTATAACCAGTTCTTAGAATTCTATGAAATTAATAAAATTATAATTGTTAAAATGTTTTCCATTCTATTGAGAATCTCAATAGATGAGTGTTTCCTAGCATTTTTTCTGGGGTAGAACACTTCTTGTAACTAAAAACATCCCAAGGCACACTACTGTTCTGCTGACTACAAATATATTACTTCTCATACACAAGCTCAAGCGCCTTAAGGGGCAGGACTACTGGTGAAACTGGTAAAAATGCAACTCCGAGATCGGCATTCGCAGACACGGCACTTAGCAAGCACTTTGGTGGCATCTCCCAGCTGCTTCGACAATTTGCCCATTCCTCTCTGTCTCAGAAGCAACTCGTATGCCCAATATTCACCAGCCATGTGAGACTCTGGCAACCACACACCCAAGCAGATGGACTCAGGCAGTCTGAAGACCTGCTTGAAGTACTTTAAGTTATATATTTGCAACATAGCGATCTCAGAGCTGCATTAATGCCAGCTTCTCCTGGTAGTCCTGGCCTCCTCAAACAGGTCTCAATCACCTAAGGAGTTTGTCCCTTTTAGGTTCAGACCCAGATGTGCTACACTATTTTTTTCAAAGCACATCTGGATAGCCCTCATGGCGAGCCACTGTGTCATGGCACAGAGGTTGAAAAACACTGCATAGATGATCATCATATCCAAACACATCATGAGTTCTTTTCAACTGTTATCAGATTGACCAAAGCTATTACATAGTCCATCAGAATCTTTTGGGTCATTATAGCAACAAATCAACTAGTTGTTATTTTCAGTTGCCCCTTTCATATATGGCACCATTCCTTAAGTCTTTATTCATCCTGAGGAACCAAACATTAAAACATTAAAATGTGTATTCATGTGTTACGCTGACCACTGGGTGAATTGACTGGATGAAGATCAAGAATTGAGCCTGAATTGTGATTAATAATTCAGTTCAGCTCCTCATGCAAGTTCAGGCCAACATGTTGAGGAGGACACAAGACAGACTCCATCTGGACAGCCATAAGCCATTTGTGTGGTTCAGAGGGTTTGCCTAAGCCTGGTAATAGGAAAAGAAAATGACAACAGAATGTTTTAAAAAGTAGCACATTGAATTTTACTAAATAGGGATATTTTGAAGTAAACAAAACAGGTGATCATTAATATCAGAAGAAAGGAAAGTATGCCCCACCAACTAAAACAAATGTAAATTATTTAAATGAGTTCTATCTCCATAAATCTATTACATAGAGATATCAATCTGTAATACCTAAAATTATGTCTAAAACTATTATAAATATCTAAAATATTTACACATTCAGACTGATCAAGAACAGCTTTTGCCTTGCCTACAGTTAAGAAACTGAACAGAGTTTGTTTTTCTACTGTACACCAAATGACTTCAGTGCCAGCTGCTGTATTCTGACAAAGCTGAATATATTGTATAGAGTATTCATTCGACTGGTATGTTCTGTGCTTTTGGAAACATGCACCCTCAAGATGAAAGTAAACTGTGATGCATTAAAATGGCAAGCAGAAGGATTGGGATTGATCAAATATCTGTGGAATAGCTTTATGTAAAACTTGTTCTAAAAATACTTCATCAAATCGTTCATGATCCTGCTCAACTTTTGAACTGTAATCTCCATTTCTGAATTTTGACAAGTGATAGAACCCTGCAATGAACAACAAACGCAACACAGTAAAAGAGATCACTCACATCTTCAGCATTTGTGCTCCTCAGTGATTCTGAGCAGCTCAGCAAGAATTTGAAAGCGTACTTTATTTTCAGCGAATGTTTATCTTTTGATCTTACAATATACTTTCTCTTTCTTTTTGCCTGATGTTTTCCTTTTACTAAACTGAATCACATGTGACTATTTTGGTTTTACATTCAGAGATAATAAACTTCACCTTGACCTTGATTCAGTGATAGCATATAAATAATTAACTTAGTGTGAAATGGGACTTCCAAAGGCCTTCCTGATTGATAGACTTGAGGGCCTCTATCCTTTACCCCAGGGAAAACCATGTTGGTGTGAGTTGCTGTCAGCATTTCCCTTTTATATTACCAGTTACAAATATTTCTGTAGTACCAGTCTGAACCCATACAGGAAGGATTTCCACAGTAAGTGACACCAGATGATTTAGAATTATTTAAAATGAACAAAAAATTTCTCTGAAGTGGAGAGCAAGTCAATGTTGTGGAAGTTTCTATATTGTGATTTGTCTTGAAGATGGTGACAGTGTTGGTGTTTCATATCAGGTATGGTAGTTGAGGGAGGCATTCACTAGAGTTCAACACTAGTGTCAGTGGAGGTCAGAGCTGCTTGCGTTTGGGTGCTGTTTTGTCTTGGTAGAGTAATATATTACTCTACTTTCCTCTTTTGTATTATGAATATGTAACTTTTGTCAGAATGCCTCAAATCTCACAGACTTACCACTGTTTATAAGGTACTGTACCATATAACTTCTCCCCACCGTACCTTCTACATCTACAACCTCAGGCAATTAGGTGTAGTAAAAGACAAGCAGGTGTTAAGTTACAATTAGATAATGTATTATTGATAATATTCATAAATAATAACAATATGCAAAGTATATTTGAATACTGGCAACCATACAACCTGATAAATGCTGATGTGTAGTTTCAGGCAGCACACAGACTTGTTAGTTACTTAAAATGTCTCTAGTTAAGGCATCATTTTTGTTCAGCTTTCTTCAGAACAGGCCACATGTCTGTCTCAAAATGGCTGCCAAGCTGTGCTCTTTCTTGTGTTGTCCTTTTCAGTTCATGGTGTGTGATGGTCTTTCGTCAGTTTGGTAAGAGAGAGAGAGGGTGAGGTAAAGCAAGCAAATTTATAGGTTTTTTGTCCAACCCCTTGAACCAATAGGACGTCATGGTAATTAAAGGCTTCTGATACAAGCCAGTTCCAAACAGCCATTCTTCACACCTGCCCTCCAAACCATGTGTTAAAGTAAAGCTTCACAGTTAGGTACCCTGCCTTTCCTGTGGGGGTTGACTGGGAGTCCTGCAGAAAAATATTAGCCAAACTTGTTTGAGGCACTCCCCCCAACCCTGTCATAAAATTACAAAGAGACTCATTCCTAAAAGGGGGGAAGGGGTTCTTAAACCATCAAGCCATTGCTGTTATTATCAATAATGTAACACTAATATTACATTGCTTTGTCTAAGTTACAAATAAAGACATACAAAATATTTATCAACTTGTATGCAAAATTGCACATCACAACAGGTGCCTTTGATGTTTGTAGGCAAGCCAAATGTTATGATCGCACAAACCAAGCGATATCTGCCCTAACCCTTATCATGAGTACCCCATGTGGGGCATACAGTACTTGTCGCCCTCAAGATTGATTATACATTCCTGGAGGAGCCAAGATTTTCTGTAATTTCCAAACATTTCTCTCTACACATATTGTAAGTACAGTTACAATTTGCTTATTTCACATCTTTCTTGCAGGTAGTACTACTAAATACATTGGAGTTGCACCCAACTTTTATGCTGCAGTCTTCCAGAAGAATCAACTTGCCTTCTCTGAGAACAGTGGTTTCTGCCACATCCAGACTGGAGTAAAACCACACCTTGATGGGTCTTTTTTTGCCAGCCATGGTGGTCATATAACCCATGGATGGTAATGACTGATTGATTGTAGTTTATCAGAAATCAGATGGTCACTAGCTACTAGTTAATGCTGATGAGAAGGCAGGCAAGATGAATGGATCTTTTCCTTGAAAGCAAAGCTAACTCCATTGATGCACTGGTTTTTGGCTCATAATTCTTTTTAAAAGAAGATGTGTGTCGTCACCACCTTCTCTGACCTGTCCCACAGCAGGAAAATTCATCTCACTTAGGTCAATGATGTCAATGTAGTGTTTTTTGAGTTATCTGGTGATGATTTTAATTTTTTACTCTAGACCAGGGTTTCACAACCTATCTATCTCATGTCAACATGCAGACCAGACATGATTCTAAATTTTACATAATCCTGAATTATTTTAAGGTGCTCTTTCCTCCACAAAATTATGTATAGTTGAGAATTAACAGCACATTATATGTAAAGGTTTGTAATCCTTTTGTAATTTCTATGTCTGACAAATCAGTTTATTATAACATTTTAAAATGCTTAATGAGTATTTCTAATTATGTGCATTTCATTACATACTAATAGCAAGAAGTGCAAATGGAAGACAATTAGGAGGTGGGGCATGCAAAAGAGGAGGGGTAACAGCACTCAAGAGACAGTGCATTCTGAACCCGAGAGTCAGAAAATGTAAAGGCAAAGTGAGCTGCATGTAAAGTAAGTGTTAGTGTAATGGGCTAGAATTCAATGTTTTAAAGAAAATGACATTTCTGTGGGTTGCTTAGTGTAATGGGCTATAAACCAGTGTTTTAAAGTAAAGGCAAAATTCCTGGAAAATTCTGCTACAGGTTATTGTTGATGGCTATCTACAGAACATAAATATTTACCTGTTTTGCAGAAAACTCACCTGCTTTGAATAGTCAGACTGCTTTGATTAGTATCTCATCCACACACAGATACAGAACTGCCTGCTTCCTTTGAAAATTAACGTGTTCTGGGGTGTGGCGGATGGCTGGGGGTGGTACCCAGCCGGGACGCCCAGGAGGACCGGAGGAGGGCTTGCGCCTCCTCCAGACCACGAGGGGGCGACTGCCCTGGTTATACTGGGGGCCACGAGTGCAGAGCTTGGAAGCTCAACCCTGTAGGTGCACGTGGTCACCGCCAGGGGGCGCCCCAGTGCCTGAAGAGCCATGGACCTCAGCACTTCTGCCACACCAGGAAGTGCTGGGGGGAAGAAGACTGGGGACACCCGAAGGGCTTCCGGGTGCGCCGCCGGCACTTCCGCCACACAGGGGAGTGTCCGCGGAGGAGTGTCAGGAAGCAGCTGGAGCCCATCTGGGCTTGTATAAAAGGGGCCAACTCTCTTCATTTGATGACTGGAGTTGGGCGAGGAGTGGACGAAGTCTTGCTGGAGAAGAGTGGAGGTGGCCCGAAGAAGGCAGGCACTGGAGAGAGAGGCTTGGACTTTGGGGGATTGGTTCTGGAGGCACTGGGTTGTGCACAGACTTATTGTTGTAAATATTATAAATAAATATGTGTGTGTTGGGTGACAAAACGTTGTCCGTCTGTCTGTGTCCGGGGCTCGTTCCACAGGGGACATTGGTTTCTAATCAGGTACTTGATAACTGACAACAATACTATTGTTGAACCAAAGTAAATGCTTTTATACCATTGTTCTGCAGAGGAAATTGACATGCACCATTGTTTAACTGATCATCATGCTGATCTATGCAGAGATTGAAGCATTATATATATTTTTGGGTAAATGAGAATAAAGTAGAACAGAGAAGTCTGGTCTGAGACTCGTGACTGCTGCCTGCTTCTTTTATGCTTTTTCACCATATCATCGTGGCTACACCCTATAGCAACAGTGGTTCGTACCTGGCCCAGGTTCCCCTAGGCCTAAGGCCGGTAATATTAGTAGTATTAGGATGACACTCCTTGCATTTGCTGTCACTGGTATAGGCAACTCTAATTATCCAGTGTCTTTGTGTATGATGCCCGACTATGGAAATTCCAAGCTTTTCATATCCACTGTCTTTATTAAACCCCACCTACCACCATCTTACAACTCTGCAAAGCCTCGAGTACAATTTCAAATTGCCTGCAATAGAAAGTCTTTTCATAGAGCATGGAGTGGTAACTCAACTGTCTGCAAGTTGCTGTCCCTGTTGTTCCTCAGTTGTTTTCTTGTTTAAAACTATATTAAAATATCTCCAGAAATCTTGGAAGAACAAAAAGTGCTTACAGTATATTTTATCCTTTCATTCAAATTCATCCAAGGCTACAGATGTCCCTTCAACAATATTGATGTTATTGCCAGGTAAACATATACGTTCTGTGTTATACTGCTTCTCGAGAACCTTTTCCCGCCCTGAGATGTATAATATATGCTACTGATCACAAAAAGAAAAAAAAAAAAGATCTGGTGCAGGAATGACCAACAATTTTCCTGCTAGTGACACAATAAGTACAACAACACAGCACAGCAACAGAAGCAAAATATATGACCGGAAATAAAGCTGTTATTGTAAATACTTTAAAATACATCCATAAAATCCACTATTTACAAACTGACAGATTACAATAGAAAACATGCCATTAATAAAACATGAATACACAAATAATAATAAAGGATTAACCAATAATGAGAAAAAAGGTCCTTTGCATGTCCATTGGTAGAATTACGTTTCTTTACGTTTTTTTTTATGTATGTTATTGCGAAGATGGAGTTGGGCAGAGTGGTGGCTCTGAGGCTAGGGATTTGCACTGGTAATTGGAAAGTTGCCGGTTCGAATCCCGTAAATGCCAAAAGTGATTCTACTTCGTTGGGCCCTTAACCTGCAATTGCTCTGTCCTGGGTAAGGCGTTAATCTGCATCCAGCATGAGTTGGTGGCAGAACTGTAACTCCGGCAACACCATAAAAAACCTAACACTGGTCCCATTCCATCTGAACTTGTGTGGTGCTGAGGTGTCACCCATTGCATGGCTACACTCGGGTCCCAAATCCCGAATCCTGAGTTGGCTTGTCATATGGTGGGTGAGGCATCAGCGCGTGTTCCTAACCTACCTACCTATATTGTGAGGATTATATCAAGTCATACCTCAATATTGGGAAACATCTATCTCCCACCATCAGATAGATGGTCAGACCCTCTTCTCCATATAAAGGTAACAAGATCATCTGTGTTGCCAAGTACTCATGCCTTCCATAAAAATGAACCCAGGTTCACCTGTCACCTTCTGTGGGCAGTGTAGTTTTCCCTGTAATATCCAAACATTTCCCTCTGCCACTGTTCCTTTCCTCTCTTCTCCTCTTCCTTGCTACTGCAACTTCACTTTTTTAGGCATAGTCAGACCCTACCCTTTAAGCTTTTATTGGCTCTTTGAGTCAGGTAGTCCCTTCCTGCTAATCCACAGGCTTCTAATACTTATTCAAACTCTTTACTATTTACAGTAATTATGAAAAGGTACAATGAAACAATGACTCTAAACACGTGTGACAACTGTTACAGTGTAACCTAATATTTAGTGTCCTTTTCAAGGAAACATATTGATTTCTTGTTGTGTGGCTCACTCAGCTTGTTTTTAAGTAGAGCTGAGGCCCACAGTAAGACACTTACTGCTGCTCAAATCCATAAGGCTGCTGACATTCCAAGTGGGGTGTTATTTCTGCAGAAAGAAAATCCTGCTGGATGATTTTTTTTTCTGACCAGGGTTGGGAACAAACAGGCCACATTTATGGCAAATATTCTATCCCTTTCTCCTTACACAGTGAGCAGATGGGATCCTCAGGAGGGCTGCCCAGTTGTGGACGCAGTCTTTCAACTCCTGCAAAACTGCATATTTGTGTTCACAGTACTGTCTGCTTTGCTGCCACTAGCCCGTCATTGAAGAATGGAGTATTTCTTAGTAGCCTGTGTGTGAAATCTGTTAATGTGGGGATTCCATGGTGCAGACAGTATCGAAGTGAAACTGATGATGGGTAAGTGCATGAGAGCGATGTCAGCCTCTTTCGTGTTGTCCAAAGATTAATTCTATACTTACAGCTCGACTGTTATTCATGTCATTTTCCTTGCATGTGAGTGTTGCAGGAAAAAAAACCTGTGGTAAATCCTTTGAACTTTCATTGCCATAATATTCTAAATATTATTATAAAAATTCTAGGCTTGACTTTAACATATACTGGGATGAACATGTATTTACACTTTTCTTTGTCTCATTTGTGTGTGTTTTCCTGATGTTTCTTGACCTATTACTTAGTCTTGTGCTAAATGTTGTCATCAAGAGAAAACCATAGAGCTTCCGTCATAAACGTAAAAGTATTTCAGTGGGACTCCTAATGCACAACTTTGGCCAACAGATAAGCCTGTGTAGACAGCCATCATGAGGTAGTTACTGTATGAGCTTTTTGGGTATCCTCAGAAAACAGAGGATGGCTTATGGGAGATTTAGAGAGATAAATATGCCTCTGAAAAGTGTAATATGTAAGGCATTTAGGGATTGTGGGCGATAACAGGATTATTTTTAGAGCATAGGCTATGACTCCAAATGTTATTGTTAAATCTTGTTGCTATTATAGACTATAAAGCTGTTTGGTGAACCTAAGCTATTTGTGCTTGATATATCCTTTTTGTTTCACTATTTTTAAACGTTTTGTTTCTTTGTACAAAGCATTAAGGATCTAAATTAATTAGCAGCGTTACCGCCACTTTGGAAAGGATACTCAGGGGATAATGGTATGACTGGTAAAAAATTAATTGTTTTCAAAGTACACATTCGATGGAATAACAGTAATGAGAACAAAACAAAAACTAATAGTTAAAATAATTGCCAATCAGGAAAAAAATAATGTAAGAAATCTGAATAGCTGCTGTAGAGAATGTTTCTGGATCACAGTCATTAAAATAAACAATTTGAGGCAGAATTGGTTTCCACTGCAAATGATTATGAGACTGCTGCCATTACAACAACCTGGCCCAGTTCCAGGAGTAAGAATGGATATAAATGACCGTACTAAGAGAGAACAAGTAAGGTGGTACTTTTTGAAAGTCAAATTTTGAATGTAAAAAAAAAATACACATTTAATTTGATATGAAGAAATGAAAAATACTGTGTTGTAAATTCAATGATAAATTGAGTCCAGGAGAGAATTAAACCCAATTCCATCTCCAATTGGATGATGCGGTTATGCAGGATCCACCCTGGCATGTTTCTCAATTCACAACAGAATGAAAACGTTAGAAAAGGCAGCACAAAGCATGTGACCCATTCTTTATACAAGCATGATTTGGAAAATCCCATTACATCAGAGAATGGAGGAATTTATGAAATGATTGTTTTCTAATTCTGTTAATTAGCTCTCCCACTTGAGTCAAAGCCTTGTGATTTATTATGTAACAAGCAAGACATAATTTAAAAGTCATATGTTACTGCCGAATCATTAGCTTCAGAGTGACCTGGTTTGGTGTATTAAGTGTAAAATAAGAGTTATTACCATGTGGTTAATCCTACAGCCACGTCCACCCAGAGACCAACACATCTTCCTTGTCTGGTCACTGTTTGTTTGAAATTACCCACTACTTTTTGTGTTTTTTCTTTTTTCCTGAGAAATTCATTTAGCTTACATGTTCCAAAAATAAAAAGGTTAGTTCATTTGGTGATTCTGAATTAAGTGGTTGTGAGTTTATCCAAGGGATTGGTCTTTCTAGGGTCGGTTTCTGTTTTGGCTCTAATACTGCAAGATGCAAATGGAATGTAAATGGGGAAATTTTTAATAAAAGGTTGATAAGATTTTTTTCTTAATCCCATTAAAAGAGTGAGTACTACAAACACTGCCTATTACTATGGTGTCAGTGATTTTGAATGTACTGTATACTGTATGGTTGTACTGCCTGAAAGATGATACTTGGTAGGCCACAAGATCATAACATTAGGGATAAGAAGATGAACGTGGATCTAATAACAAAATGAAGGCTAAATCCAGAGACTCATATACACTAGCATCTAGGCCGAGTCATAAATCAAAAGACATCAATATTCCTTTCCATAGTCTAAATACAGCGATTTTCTTAATTAAATGATTCATTATTCACAATCCTGGATGCCGCCTGTTGTGCATCACCAGCTGATGAAGGTGAGGGTGATGTTACCTCATGTATTTCTTTACCGAGTCTTCATTAATGGAGTGCAGAGTTATAGCAACTGAGATTTAAAATAGTGGTGCTAGATTAAAAACAAAACAGCAATGCGGCAACAACAAGTGTTAAAAAAATAATTACAAATGTCAATTCATTGGAATTCAAAAATGTAAGGAAGTGTTGCAGGAACGCTGTTGGTGTTTGCTAAGGTGACAACCCTAAGACCAATGGGTAGACACCAGTGGTGAGAAAAAACTGTCAAGTTGAAAAAGGGGGTTGTCTGTGCAAAGTCTGCAAGATGATCTCAAAATCTGAATAAGATCTAAAGGCACAACAAAAAGCTGGCAGCTAAAGCAGTGGTCAAAGTGAGAGTCAGGTAACCCACATGTATATCAGTGGAGTTTGATGAGGCCACGGAGAATGACTTTTGGACATCCTTCTAAAGGTTCTGCCAAACAATTTTACAACTCAGGTAGGGTGGGTATGACATTGAACACTGGAAGGAGCAATTTGAAGAACTCCTAAACTTGGTGTATATGCCTTAATTAAAGGAGATAGTGCTTGGCCAATGGATGAGGTTTGGTGTTTGGTTCTTTGCTCTTTATACCTGTTTGTTCCAGTTGGGGTTTGACTTTATGTCACATGCCTTCTTATACTCAACAAATTACTGCTTTTGCCTCAGCAAGTTTATTAGAGGTTAACAAACCATACATACGCTCCTTGTAGTGCCCCAAGAAAAGAAAAGTGCTTTGACGCTCCACATTAAATCCCAGTCTGGTTCAAATTTCACGTTTTCCAGTTCTAACAACATGAAACCTCTGTGACCTGGTGTTATTATTGCAGTGCTTCATTGCAACAGGCCTTTTCTTAAAAAAAACCTTTTTGAGCCATTTCTTATATTTTGTGAGACAGATATGTATAGCATAGTATTATGATGATTCCTAACCTGGCGGGTTTCTTTCTGCTAGTACTGTATGTTCTTTTCAGCTGATAATGTGTAATATTTAGTGTTGACAGTAAATTCACCAATGGGGGATATCATAATCTGAGAACTGGGCCTGCACATGCCAAAAAGAGAACACAAGATGAAAATTATTAGTAACTATTTGGTTATATTTAGCTGTCTTTTCAATATATTATTAATAGTACTGTATATACTCGCATATAAGTTGGGTCTTGAAACCAGAAAAATTGATCACAAAATCAGACCCTGACTTATACACCCGTTCAAAAATACGATACTTACTTTTTCTTTTACATCTTTTTGCTCCTCCAATCTTGCACTCGTTTCTCAGACACATCGAACTTTGTTGCAGGAGCACAGTTACCAATTTCTTTCGCTACTTCAACAATTTTTAATTTAAAATCAGCTTCATATTTTCTTCTGATGGAATGCTCCATCGTAGATAAATGATGCTCTTACGAGGGTGTGACATACATACAAAAAACACCACACAGTGCAAACGTAGGTTCGGAATAGTTCGGGTATTATCATGTGGTCACGTAGGCACATTAAATAGAAAAAAAGGCAGTGTGTTCCGTGGTTACTCTCTCAGGTGGGCGTTTGCATATCATAATCTCTTGGATCAATAGTGTGAGTTTTCCGCATTCGACTTATACAACCAACATTATAAATTACCGGAAATTATACAGTAAAATCAAGCCCCAACTTATCCACGGGAGAACTTAAACGTGAGTATATATGGTATATCTAAAGTCTTGTGTTTGAATATTCAATGTCAATGTCAATTTATTTATATAGCACATTTAAAACAACATAGTAATGCTGCGGCCAAAGTGCTTTACAATAATAGAATAAAAGAAAAAAACAAAAACAATAAACAATAAAACAAATAGTAATAAAATATATGAACATAAAATAAGATAGATAATAAATAAATAGAAATAATGTTATATGATCACAAAGAGAAAACCATCAGTATTACTGAAGGTCAATGAAAGCAAGTGAAAATAAGTGAGTCTTTAATCTTGTTTTGAACAGTTCAATTGTAGACGATTCCTTTATCTGATGAGGTAAAGAGTTCCACAGGCGAGGGGCAGCAGCTGCAAAGGCCCTGTCCCCCTTGGTTTTACATTTGGTATGAGGGACAACAAGAGACAACTGACTAGAAGATATAAGCACTCTGGATGGCTGGTGTAAAACACACAGTTCAGATAAATAGGCAGAAACAAGCCCATGTAAAGATATAAAAACTAGCAGCAAGATTTTAAAATCAATTCGAAAACTGACAGGCAGCCACTGTAAAGAAGCTAAAATAGGAGAAACAGAGTACTTTCTTGCCCCAACCAGAAAGCGAGCGGCAGCATTTTGGACCAACTGTAACCCAGAATACAGCGAGTTGCAGTAATCGAGGTGGGAAAAAATAAAAGCATGAGTAGCTTTCTCAAGATCCCTAGAAGATAAAAAAGGTTTTATCTCACCTAATAGACAAAGTTGGAAAAAGCAATTCTTGACTACAGAATTTACTTGTTTGTCAAAAGAGAGGTTACTATCAAAGGTAACACCAAGATTGCAGACTTGAGGTTTGGAAAAGATAGAGAAAGAGCCGAGAAGTCCAAGACCAATTTGGGCTTTAACTGATGGACCCACTATAAGCACCTCTGTTTTATTTTGATTTAGATCAAGAAAATTATTAGCCATCCAGGATCTTAGTTCAGACAGACAGTTGTGGAGTTGTTTTGTTGCAGACAGGAATATAAACCTGAGAATCATCAGCATAGTAGTGATGTTAACAGATAACAGTCAGTCAGTCAGTCATTCTCCAACAAGATATATCCTAACACAGGGCCACGGGTGTCTGCTGGAGCCAATCCCAGCCAGCACAGGGTGCAAGGCAGGAACAAACCCACCACAGGGCACACACACACACAGACTAGGGATAATTTAGGATCACCAATGCACCTAACCTGCATGTCTTTGGACTGTGGGAGGAAACCGGAGCACCCGAAGGAAACCCACGCAGACACGGGGAGAACATGCAAACTCCATCCAGGGAGGACCTGGGAAGCAAACCCAAGCCTCCAAACTGCGAGGCAGCAGCACTAACACTGCGCCACTGTGCCACTGTGCCGGCGTTTCAGATAACAAAAATGCTAAGATACTACCATATTATCATTAATATTATATACAGTATTATTTTTCCCCTATTTGATATGTCCTCTTAGTGTATCTTTCCTTTATCTAAATGAATGACAAATTATAAAGAAGTAAGTAGAATAAAAATGTCTAAATCATAAACATTGTTTTCTGAACAGCAGCACAATAAATTGCTTTCTCTTGGAAAGCAGTGCTCAGCATTCTGAGAGAGCGTAATGAACTCCTTTTCCTGTGATTCTCCAAGTATCAATGCACTGGGTTACCATTTATGTGATACAGTATAACTTTTTGAAAAATGATACAATTTTCCCTTTGTTAAGGTGTATTCACAGCTACTACTAGACTTAGATTGCCAAGGAATATTTATTTTGACCAAAAAACAATATAACTGTGTATTAAAGCCAATTTTGCATTAAAAAGACATGCAATGGATGAGGTCTTTCTGGCCTCGATAAAGTGATCAGAAATCATGAAAGCACTGAGTATTGTGGAGCTTTCTGGCAAGCACACCTCTTTAACATTATGTGGAAAGTGTGGACAGTGCCTCAGAACTGGTAGGCTGGAATGGTGGTCTCCATTTACTGAGGGGATGCTCTTCTCAGCCTCTCTGGGAAAATCTATAGCGTGGTACTGGAATGGAGGCTTCACCCAACAGCTGAATCTCTGATCCATGAGAAACAATGCAGACTCTGTCCTGGCTGTGGATAAGAGGATCAATTCTGTACCCTTGAACAAATATATGAGGGGTCCTTGTAATTTGCCAACCCTGTCTACATGTTCTTTATTGAGTGGAAAAGGCTCATGACCATGTACCCCATTGCATTTTGTGGGAGGTGCTACAAGAGTATGTGATTCAGTTCCCTGTGTTTATGGAGTGAAAGTTATGTTTGCTTACTTGCTTTTAAGTCAAGTCTGTTCATTGTGAGTGTTGGACTTTGGTGTATCTTGTATTCTTTCCTATTCATGATTTTCATGGTTACAGCTGAGGACTAGACAGAATCCAGTTTGGAAACCTAAGAATTGCATTTCTGTTGAGTTGTCCTACTGGCCTCATCAGAACATGATCTCAAAGATGAACTGGAATGGTTCTCTGCTGAGCGTATTGTGGCTTGATGAGAATCAACTCCAATTCCTGCATGATCCTCATCAGTCAGGCCTCAAGAGGAGTCATTCCACCAAGATAGCTTTACGTACCGCTGTAGACACATTATTGCTGGCAAGAGTGACTGACATGTCATCTGTCCTCATCCTGTTAGATCTCACCTCTGCCTTTCTACATAATTAATCACAAGAAACTTCTTGCCACCCTCTATGACCTTGGTATCACTGGGACTGCCCTCAGGTGGTTTAAGTCCTATCTTTTGGACAGATCTTACCATGTGTCCTAGCGAGGACAGATATCAAGGGTGCACTAGGGAAGCATGAAGGTGCCCCAAAAATAAGAGCTAGACCTTTTCCTCTTCTCTCTGTGCACCTCCTCACTAGGCCCTATCCTCATGACCCATGATTTTTCTTATCAGTGCCATGCCAATGACACAGAGCTGTACCTGTGGTTCCCTCCAGAGGACTTACAGTATCAGCTAGAATCTCTGCGTGCCTCACTGATATTGTAACATGGATGAAAGAACAACATCTCCAGCTCAACCTGGAAAAGATGGATCTTCTTGTTATTCAAACTTGTCTATTGATTCACTGCCCCATCTCATAAAGCCTCATCATAACTAAAACCCACCAAATCCGTTCACAGACTTGGAGGGGTGATCGATGACCAGCTGTCCTTCATTTACCATGTTGCAGTGTTCTCTTGGTCTTGCAAATTCACTCCATACCAAAGGTTCTCTAGTTTGTTCCTGGAAGGCCTCTGAGGCTGCAGGTTTTTGTCCAAACTCAGTAATTCTCTTAAGCAGACTTTGCCTTAATTAAACAAGCCATTATTTCCATGTTTCTATGTTTTTTGCATCCATTAGGAAGTTAAAAACTGGTTTTGCTATACTTTTACTGAATGAAGTTGGAATTTATATTTGTTAGATAGGTAAGGATTAATTATTTTTCCTTTACATTTTTTAAATTTTCATTATTGTTCTTGTTCATTAATAAGCACACAAGAGTTACTGCAGTGGCTGCTACTTTCAGAGTCATTTGTGCTAGTGTCTGCTCTGCTCATCATTAATTGTCAGGATTCAGATACGATTAAGAAAGCAAACTCCACAGAAAAAGTAAATTAAAAGTAACAAAGCAAAGTAAGCATTTAAAAATACAGACAAAATATTAATATGCCTTAATGTCCCATGAATGTAAATCACTACTGCACTTTTTTGAATTCAAAATAAAAGAAAAAAAGGTAATCTTATTAAACAGTGAGATCAATCAAAGATAAAAATGACTGACTGATTGAGAAACTGTTTGGAACATAAACCTGCAACCAAAGGCGGTTCCTTGGACTGAACTTGAGAACCACTGCTCTGTACAACATGTGCAAGATCACCTTGTATCTAACAGAATATCCAGCACAACTCCTGGTTCAGGATTTGGTCTTGTCAAGTCTGGACCACTGCAACTCTCTGCTGGCTGGAGTACCTGCATGCATTACCAAGCTGCTGAAGATGATTCAAAATGCAACAGTGTGTCTGGTGTTCAAACAGCCAAGGCAGGTGCATGACACTTCTCTTTTCAGATCACTGCATTGGCTTCATGTAGCAGCATGTATTACGTTCAAATCATTGATGCTTACCTATAAATTAGTCAACAG
>JANRMT010062831.1:33407856-33426700 GCA_026402145.1 Polypterus bichir lapradei
GGGGGGGGTAAACGCTAACATTATTTAAAGTTATTGTCTGTTTTTACCTGCATTTTTATTACTCTTTAATTTAATATTGTTTTTTTGTATCAGTATGCTGCTGCTGGATTATGTGAATTTCCCCTTGGGATTAATAAACTATCTATCTATCTATCTATCTATCTATCTATCTATCTATCTATCTATCTATCTATCTATCTATCTATCTATCTAATAGTTTCCCCTAAATTCTTTACCTCTGTCTTGACTTTTAATCCTAATGCATCAAGTTTATTTCTAATAACCTCATTATATCCATTATTGAAAATCACTAAAATTTCTGTTTTCTCTTTATTTAGTTTGTGAAAATTACTACTCATCCATTCGGAAACACAAGTAAGACATTGTGTCAGTGAATCCAGGGTGTCGGGGTCGTCAGGTGCTATCGATAAATACAGCTGTGTGTCATCAGCATAGCTGTGGTAGCTCATGTTATGCCCCAAGATAATCTGACCTAACGGAAGCATGTAAATCGAAAAGAGCTGTGGACCCCGGATAGAGCCTTGTGGAACACCATATAGAATATCATGTGTCTTTGAAGTATAATTACCACAACTAACAAAGAATTTTCTACTTGCCAGGTAGGATTCAAACCAATTTAAGACATTGCCAGAGAGGTCCACCCATTGAATAATGTGATTTCTAAGAATATTGTGATCAATGGTGTCAAATGTGGCACTCAGATCGAGGAGGATGAGAACAGATAAATGGCCTCTGTCTGTATTTACCCGCAAATCATTTACTACTTTAACAAGTGCAGTTTCTGTACTGTGATCTGTTCTGAAACCCAACTGAAACTTATCAAGAATAGCATGTTTATTGAGGTTATTATTAAGCTGCATAATGACTGCCTTCTCTAGAAGTTTACTTAAGAAAGGTAAGTTAGAAATAGGTCTAAAATTTTCAAGAGTAGAGGAGTCAAGATTATTTTTCTTGAGCAGGGGTTTAACTACAGCAGTCTTAAGACAGTCTGGGAAGACCCCCGTATCTAATGACGAGTTTACTATGTCAAGAATATTATCAATTAGCACGCCTGACACTTCTTTGAAAAAACTTGTTGGTATTGGGTCAAGGATGCAGGTGGAGGGTCTCAGTTGAGAAATTATTTTATATAAATCAGGTAAATCTAACCTGGTGAAAGAATTTAATCTGTTTATAATGGAGTACCAGGGTTTAAGAGGATCACAGAACAAAACAGTTGTAAAATCCTAACTGTAATAGGTATATTTCAACCTAGAAGGAGATGATGTAAAAAAGTTTAGCAATTTGACAAAAAATGCTCAGTGTTCTAATATGGCATAAAAAGGGACTTTGCCTTTTGATTTTGCCCAAAATATAGGATGCAAAATAAGGTGAATGGCAAACCTTGTGTCTGTCCATATTCTCATTCTTCAGCTATCATCCAAGGCCCTTTTTATTTACTTAAATGTATTTAACTACAAAAGCTTTGTATAGTTAATATATCCTTGGTACTGAAACAAAATCTCTAATTCAAAGTCTTCTGTTTGCATTTTGGACCTTGTGCTTTGTTTTTTTCTATATTTTTTTTCACCTCGCCCATTTGGGTCATATTGTTTGCTTCTACTTTTGTGCTGTCAAGAAAAACTTTATACAAGTGCAGCTAACATGTCTAAATACCTCGTACTGTATGTGAAATACATGACCTGTCATTACTGGTACACGAAACATACTGTAAAAAAGTGATTTGTACAAATGAACTCTGAAAACTTTTTTTCTAGTTTAGCAGCAGTTTCTCAGTCAGTGAATGTTTAAATTTGATAAAGGCGCCCATTCTGTCACTTTCAAGAAATTATCTGTCAGGTTCTTGTGAAAAATTGACTATCCTACCTTCATTTTTTCAATAATAAAGCTTTATTAATGACTTCCTGGATTTTTTGGCTTATTGCTCTATTATTTAACTATTCCTGGAATTTCGTATTGGGCTGGACTTAAAGAAGGCTGTTCACTCATGATCGCCATATAACCTGACAGAGCTTGAGCAGTTTTATAAAGAAGAACGGAGAAAAGTTGCAATGTCCAGATGGGCAAAGCTGATTAAAAGATACCTGTAAAGGGAGCCACAAGACTGTCATTGCTGCCAAATGATCAATTATTTTATGTTTTGTATTTATACTTGATTTAGGCCATTTTGCAGGCATTAGAATAATCTGGACGAGAACAGGCCATTCAGCCCAACAAAGCTCGCCAGTCCTATCCACTTATTTCTTCCAAAAAAACATGAAGTTGAGTTTTGAAAGTCCCTAAAGTCTTACTGTTTACCACACTACTTGGTAGCTTATTCCAAGTGTCTATCGTTCTTTGTGTAAAGAAAAACTTTCTAATGTTTGTGCAAAATTTACCCTTAACAAGTTTCCAACCGTGTCCATGTGTTCTTGATGAACTCATTTTAAAATAACAGCCTCGATCCACTGTTTCCACTTTGACAAGGAAGGGTCTTTTTCTGACAATCACTGTCAAAAATATCCAAATTAAATCCAGTGTAGTTGTATAATAATAACATGTGGTTGAATGATTTTTATAAGCAGTGAACTTTTAAGGGTTACTTTAACACTGCAACATTTAATATTGGTGATTGTGTTGTGCAGTATTCTTTTGTTCCATAAACAAACATATATCATAAAGAAAGTATTTTATGATGTCCTGTTCTCAAAGTTATTTATTTCTTGGAAATGTAACATAAAAAATTCACTTTCATTTTGTTCATTTATTTACTTCACTTCCTAATCAATAACTGGCTCACTGTACAATGAGAGCAAAGCAATAAATCAGTACTAAAAATATTATAAAGTATAGCTTTCATAATTATTTCTGGAACTTAAGAGGGAGCAAAAAATGTCTCTCTTTCATTGTATTAATATATGCATACTGTTTTGAAGTACAACAGAATTGACAGATGACATTGTTTTCTTTTCTCATGGATGAGCCTCCCAAGTGAGCTTGTGCCATCTCCCTTGACAGTGCGCCCACTCAGATGTTCTTTTAACAAATTTCACAGTCGTCACCATATGTGTGCGTTGGGTGTGAGTGACAAGCCAATGTTGATCATTAATGCTGAAGCGTTCCTCATATTGTGCACTTGGAGCTTGATATCCTCCCTGTTTATCACTAATGCCAGTGCTCCCAGTAAGCAAATGAAGGATTATAAGTGAGAGAACATCCTGTTTGTAAATCTTTTTTCAGAGTTTTAAATGAGCAGTTTGTGTGCATGGCTGACACTTAGCAGTCAAATCACCCAAGATCCTCTCCATTTACTGACAAATTGCTCTTGACCAGACTGAAATTTTAAGTGTTTCACTGTTTTAAGTATATCTATCTCACTGTTAGCAACCATCCATTTTCTTAACCCACTTATCCAGGCCAGGGTCATGGGGCTGGTATCTCAGTAGTCAGCAGGCACAAGACAGGAACAACATCTGGATAGGACACTAGTCCAAAACAGGGTGAAAACACACACACCACCATGCACACATTAGGGACAATTTAGTAGCACTAATTCTCCTAACTTCCATTTTATTAGGTAGAAACAAGAGCAATCAGAGGTAACTCATGCGGACACGGAGAGAACATGCAAAGTACACTCAAGGAGCACCCCAGTCTCCTAATTGCAAGGCAGCACTGCACCCAATTCACCACTGTGCCACCCTCACTGTTACTATTGGTTTCTAAATGACTGAACTTTACCTTATATTTCTAAATTTATTCTTTGTTAAATATTAACATACCATATATACTTGCATTTAAATTCTCCCGCGGAAAAATCTGCGCTTTATTTTACTGTATAATTTCTGGTATTGTATAATGTCGGTCGTATAAGTTGAATGCGGAAAAGTCACGCTATTGGTACAAGAGATTATGATATGCTAACTCCCACCTGAGAGAGTAACCACGAAGCACACTGACTTTTTTTATGTATTGTGCCTACGTGACCACACGGTAATACATAAACTATTCCGAGGCGACGTTTGCACTGATTTGTGTTTTTTGTGTCTCACATTCTCATACACCTTTATCGTAAGAGCATCATTATCTACGATAGAGCATTCAATCAAAAGAAAATATGGAGCTGGTTTTAAATTAAAAGTCGTTGAAGTGACGAAAGAAATTGGTAACTGCAGTGCCACAATGGAATTCGATGTGTCTGAGAAACTGGTGCAAGATTGGAGGAGGCAAGAAGATGTAAAAAAATAAATGTAAGCGTCACATCTTTGAACTGGCGTATAAGTCTGCGTCTGATTTTACGATTGATTTTTTGGGTTTCAAGAGCCTGACGATATATGGTATATTGTGATCAAAATATGAAAAAACAGAATCAAAAATATATATCATCCAAAGGACAAAGTGACTCAACTGAGTGATGAAATCTCCATTTTGGACCCAAAAGTGGGAATTAAAAAGCAACTGTATCCATTAAAACACCATTGTAAATGAGTGGTAATGAAACATATTTTAAAAAGTGGGTCATATTCATACAAAAAACATCCTCTAGAGTTAACTTTTCATATGGTATATGCTAACTACACATAGATTAGACCACAATATGCTGTCAATAAAATTAAGAACCAGAAGATGAATAGATGGATGGAGGTAAAAGGTTTCCAGTGTGTCTCTCCACTCTATTTATGCATTTTCTCCATATTAAAGAAGCTTCATTAAACCAGAGTTTCTGTGCAGTTTAAAGAAGGGATGGCTTGTTGACGTGAAGTTTCTAAAATTTAGTTCCATAAGCACCACTCAAGCTGGCAAGAAAACTTATTTTTCAGCTGTTCTAAAAGTGCTTGTCATTCTGCTTTTAAAAACCTCAAAGGGCTACCTGCATGAAACATATAATGCCTGAGAATCTGAGTGGTCAACACTGCAGAAGAACAAAAGAACTGAAGAACAGTCATTGAGAACAAAGTGAATCAGTCATGAGATGTCAACTACTCCATAATTGTCACACTTCAATCATATTTTTAGAATCTGACTTTACTTATTTTGTGTGTTTATTTTCATGGGTGCCACCTTTCTTTGAGGTTCAAATGCATTACATATCTAAGTAAATAAAGCACAAGCTGTGTTATGTGTGAATGAGACCAGGGTGGACTTTAGTCCCCAGTGTCATATGTGAGCTGAACTTCTTTGCTAGAGAGAGAACACACATAGACATTAAACGTATGGTGGAGAGTTCATCCTCTTCCCATGTCCCATGACACACATGGCAGATAAAGACAAGCAACTGATAGTCTCATTAAGTAGAAACGTCTGTCAATGCAATCACGATGCTTTTACAGTACATGTACACATTAGAAGGAGCTATTAAAATTATGATGATCAAGTTATGGAACTGGTAACACAGTAACATTTTAATTATGTACAGCAAAAATGCTTCTATTACTCATTTACTCTTATGTAACAAGACCTTAACAAAGGCTTCTTTTGGTCTTTTTTTCTTTCGGTTATTCATCTCTGTGCAGTGTGGAGTGCTGACATGATGATAAAATTACTTGTTAATATGTAGAATTTGCAGGTCTTATACTAAATATGTAATATCAAGAAAAATGAATTTCAGTTAAGCTACCTCAGACCACTCCAAAGTTTTGTTAGTAGGTCACATTGCAGAGATGCATAAACACTTTACTGATGCTTTGTGTTATTAAGACCAAAGAAGTGTTTGTTAAAGTCTTGTTGCATGAGAGTAAATGAGTAATAGATGCATTTTTGCAGTACCTAAACTAAAGTCTTGCCCTGGAATATATTATTAATAGTTTCTCTCTTACTGTCTGTTTTGTTATTAGCTTAAATTTGATTAGACAAACTTTATTAATCCAAAGGGGAATTTCAGATTCATATAGCAGCAGAAACATAAAAAAGAACACAGACTTACAGGAGAAATAATACATCAAATCAATTGATAAGTAAATAAATAAGTAAATGTATATTGTGCAGAAATTTCAAAATGAACTTGCTAAGTAAGTTGGTAAGAAGCATTGAACTGCCTGATCGCAGTGTGCAGAAAAGAGCAGTCTCTGAGCTGTCTCAGCTTTGGAGACCTAAAACAAACCTGCTTGGCTCTTCAGAAGAGATGCAGGAGAGCCTTGAGGCTCAGATCCATAATCTGGAATGCTGTTTGCAGCAGCAGTACAGGAATTTAGACAGCTGATAGACTGAACCTCTGTAGCTCCACCACTCCATTAGCCTGGGTGTGCAGACAATGGTGGACCTTGCGGTGCATTGACCTGCAGAAATGTGTGACAGATCGAGTTGCCACTGACCCCAAGTGAGCTGTGAGAAGCAGGGCCGGTGGTAAAAATGCACAGGCAAAGGATAAGGCAGATCATAGAGGCTTGTGAAGTGGTGGTGAATGGAGAGTCTCAAAACTGAGATCCAGAGCTGGAACATGGTTTACAGCACCAGTTCAGTAAAGGACACCTGCATCTCCGCACAAGGAGGTTCACCCGCTTACCCACAGCTGACCAGCATTGAACACCTCTGCTGCACAGAATAACAGCACAGCACTTAACTTCCTGGTTGTGCCACCTGTCAGTGCAGCGTGCAACATCCCTGCTTGGCCATCTGAAAACACAACCCTCCCAAACCCTGCTGATGTGCCCTTGTCACCGGCTGCATGACTGAAGCGGGACAGAAGATTAGCTCACCGTTTTGACAAGTTTGTGCTCCATTGAAAAGCTGGAAGTGGCCACAGGGAGCAGCAACTTTGAAGGGAGTTACAAGTTTCATCAGCAAGGGATGAGTCACCAAAAGAAGGAACCGGCATTACATCATCAATAGCAAGGGCCCCTATAAAGTCGCAGGTGCTTTTTCCAACTAATGGGGAAAAAGGCAATAAACCCTTTAAGTGTGCAAAATAACATCAAAAAGCTGGCCGCTTGTTTTAAATGGCATGTGAAATTAAGAAATCAAAAGGAAGACTTAGACTTGTGCGTAAGCAAACAAACAGCACATGTTCTGATTTTGCTTTTTATTTACTTGTGCTGATCCACTTCGGGTTTAGTGTAATGTACCAACTTACATGGGCAATACATTATCACTCATCCTATTGCAGGATTGTGTGATTTTGTTGATCATCTACGCTGGAAAGTAGTGATATTCTGTCAGTCTTAAGTGGCCTTACGCTTAACAAAGGATGATGGTTACTACCTAAATGTTATATTTCAGCCAGAGCTCCTCTCCTGGCTGGAGTTCAACTTCTTATTTGTTCATTTTTGAACATGCCTTGGTTACATTCCTGTTTTGCTGTATGTTTCCCATGAGGTGGAGCTACCTGCACATCACAGCAAGGGACTGCCCTCAGTCCTATAAAGGTGGGAGAAACCCACATTCCCTTGCAGTTTATTCACATTTACTTGGAAGTGGTGAGTTCTTGGTTTTGTGATTATTTCTTGTTTTTTGTGTTAATGGATTTTCATATGCTCTTTTTTTACTTTTCCATTGGATTACTGTATTGGGACTTTTTTTGCTTTTGGATTGCCTTTATTGTTTAGGGAACTCCTTGTGTCTTTGTGCTCCACAGTGCTGATTTTTGTACTCCAGACCATTTTTGTATTAATGTTCTTTTTTTTTCTTTTTTAAAAGATTCTACATGGTCCTCCATTATTTAGTTGCCAGGGTTTTTTGACAGTGTTTCCCTCTGTTTGGGACTTACGTGCTTGGGAACTCTCAGGTACACAACACTACTGTGTTCCTCTGCATCCCCAACATTTGGTTTCTCTTTCTCTCTATTTCTCTTTCTCTGTCACTTAGTAGATATTACAGCAGAATGTTAGTGTTACAGCAAAAATACAGTACAGGTGACCTTGATATTTACAGTATTTTTCATTGTACTTACTGTTTTAGGCTGTATGTTTCAAATCAACAGCTACATAAGACAAAATGTTCAAAACGGCATGTTATCTGAACCTGAGGTAACTAACTATCATGAATAAGGCTAACAATAACATTTTTTTAAAATAGTGATTTTCAAGCCGATAAAATAAAAAAAGGAAAATCATAAATATGGAAGTTACCATATGCTCCATAGCCTTTAACAACAAATAATTAAAACGTCTGCTTGCTGTGATGAAAGTTCTTGCGCAAAGCAGCAGTAGGTCAGAGGTCTCCAGTTTAAGAGGCAGATGTCCACCCATTTTACTTTCGACAGTATATGCTAACCGGTAAGCCTTAACATTTGTGTCATCCCTGCTCGGTGTCACTAACCTTTATCAAGGTGGCTAACTGCTTTATAATGGGGGGTACAGCCTGTGCTTTTGTTATGTTTTTCTTTTCTGATTTTATTGCATTATTATTTTGTTTCTTCAGAACGAACTTCCTTGTGTCAGGATTTCATTTCTGCCTTGGCTCTAATGGATTAGCTGGATTTGACAATGAATGAATGAATGGAAAATAAAATGAAATATATTTCTGGCTTTTCATTTTTGCAAGTCCAGAATGTGCTGAAAAAGGCATCTCTGCTTCTAGACTCTGTTCCCAATACAGAGTTGTAGCAAGTCTAAAGCAAATATAAATTAATTTTAATAATCTAGTTGAATGTAATGCACTATTTAAAAATATAAAGTCAAGTTGCCCTTCTTGTTTATAACTCCTGGTCATAAACAACATACAGCATATCAGTTCACCTTCATGAATGAAGGTTTTAATAAATTAACTGTATGTACTTAAATAGTTTTAATAAACCTGCCACATAAATACATTTTCAGTTGTGTTATATAAGGCATAGCCATTTTTACAAATGAATAGGTAGTTATATTGCATGATATTAAGTAAAGCTCACAGGGTAATGTAAATGAAGATCTTTGCTCACAAAGAAGCGTTTTTGCTGACACCATCCCAGTCCTTAAAAGGACCATTGATACCCAGTAAGTTATAAAGGAGCCGAAGAGGAGATGATACCATTCAGCACCACCTGCCTATGTCAAGCTGGGCTTTCAGCCATGACATCCCTCAAAGCTAAACACAAAGCCCCCCGCTAACACTTGAGGATGACATGTGTTGTTTGTGAAACATTTCCCCATGTATCAATCACATTGTTCACAAGCAACAGCAACAAATCTCACACTGAATGAATAACTTCTGTGATTAAGTTGGGAAAAAATGTTTTTTTGGTTCTTGTTTTCCTTAAAACTAACAGATAAACTGACTGAGTAGTGAGTAGCCTTTTCTGTTGGGTCACCTGCAGACAAATTCTGCATTTTGGAAATTACTAGTGACTTTTTTATGCCCACACATTTTATGTTAATAATAATAATACATTTTATTTATATAGCGCCTTTCCCATGCTCAAGGCACTTACAGAATATAAGAAAGAACGGCAGGGTATACAGTATATAGCATAGTACAAACCAAATAAATAAATAAAGAAGATTAAGACAGTAAATTCAGAGAAAGCCTAACAGACAACACAATTGATGGTCTAGCACACACACACACAGGTTACATGAGCATCTTGACAGAGAGGTAATCTGAGAGAAGGGTAATAAAGTCAAGTAGAGCTAAAAGCCTTCCTGAACAGATGAGTTTTGAGTTGTATTTTAAAAGAATTCATGGAGTCAGCTGATTAATTTTGGTAGGTCATTCCAGAGTCTGGGCGCTATACAGCTGAAGGCTCTGTCACCCATGGAGTGTAGATTAGTGTGGGGCACAACAAGATTGCCAGAATCAGAGGACCTTAGTGAGCGGGCAGGCACATAGTGATGAAGAAGGTCACTGATGTAGTTTGGTGCGAGGTTGTTTAAGGCTTTGTAGGTTATTAGTAGGATTTTATATTCGATTCTGTAAGACACAGGGAGCCAGTGAAGACAGAGCAGGATGGGTGTGATGTGCTCGCTGCTGCTGGTTCGAGTAAGGACTCTTGCAGCCGAGTTTTGAATAAGCTGGAGCTGTGATATAAGATTAGAAGGGGCACCTGCCAGCAGCAAGTTACAATAATCTATGCGGGATGTGATAATAGCATGGACAAGTTTCTCAGCATTAGAAAAGGAGAGGAAGGAGCGAACACGGGATATGTTACGGAGGTGGAAGTAAGAAAGTTTCTTAATGTGATTTATGTGGGCGGAGTAAGAAAGTGAGGAATCAAAAATGACACCAAGATTCTTTGCAGTAGAGGCAGGTCTGATGAGATCACCGGCAAGATTGACTGGGAAGGAGCTCATTTTATTAAGTTGCATTTTAGTCCCAATTTGCAGGAGTTCAATTTTGTTGCAATTTAATTTTAAAGAATTATGATTAAACAATTTAAACACTAGTAAAGTAACTGTTATTTAATAAGCACACAAGCTGTTTTTGAAATTTTAGGTCATTCTGAAAAAAAATACAGGCAGTGTAATAGCACTATCAACAAATATGTTTTTTTAATAAATACCGGAATTTCTCCATGGCTAACGTCTCATTCTGAACTTGGGCTTTGCCACACATCCCTTCATCTTTGACATTCTATGAAACTCGCGTCAGATAGTAACTCTACAGGTCACGGTCCCTGACTCTGAGCACAGCATCCCCTCACTTCATCTCCTTTTCTCTTTCTACACCAATGACTGCATCTTCAGTGATCCATCTGGAAAGCTGCTGAAATCTACTGATGACACCCCACCTGACTGGCCTGATCACAGATGGGGAAAAGGTGCCATATCGAATGGAGCTTCAATACCCTCAAAAATGGAAGAAACCATTAGTGGAAATGGTTGTGGATTTTAAGAGACACTCCTCATTTCCCATTCCTCTGGTTATAAATAGTGTCACAGTCAATAGAACATTAAAACATTAGAGCAAAGTAGACAAGAACAGACCATTCTTCCCAACAAAGCTTGCCAGTCCTGTCCACTTAATTCTTCCAAAACAGAATCACGTCTACTTTTGAAAGTCCCTAAAATCCTACTGTCTACCACACTGCGTGGTAGCTTATTCCATGTGTCTATGAAAGAACATTGTAATGTTTGTGTGAAATTCACAACTGAACAAGTTTCCAAATATGTTCCCATGATCTTGATGAACTCATTTTAATGTAATAGGCCAAAATCATTTAAATTTCCTGGCCCCACTGTCACTCACAGTCTGAACCAGGATGAAAACATAACTTCTCTTCTCAGCAACGTGTCTGATTTACTGCTGGCTCAGTTTTAAAGAACCGTCATTGTAAGCACTCTGTCTCTCTCCACAACACTTTGGTATGGCAATGCATCTGCTCACTTAAAACATAGATCACACCATTCAGGGAGCAGAAAGAATTATAAGCCTGACACTACACAGACCATGGAAGACTTTTATGCATCATGGGTCAGGAAGTGTAATCTAAGACCCTATCCACCCATGTAGCCATCTCTTTCAATTGCTGCAGTCAAGTAAATGGAACCAGTCACTAAAAGCAAGAACTATACTGCAGTCACTCTGGTTAAATACATTTTCTGATATAATTCTGTCTTTTCCTAATCTCCAAACTACTCCATCCAAAATAAATTGTTTATTTCATAAAGAGTTCATGTATTACTGGACCTCAGTGAAATTGTGCATTTTCAAATTATTTGTATAAAGTACTGTTAATTGTATTTACTTTGGAATATGCATGATTCCAACACCAAGAGAAATGCCTGGCAATACGGTTTAAGTTCAAGTCTGAGAACAACTTTGTCTAGATTGTAGCAAACGTTCAAGAGGGTAAATGCCACAGCCTGTGTAGGATGGCCCTGAAATATTCTTGTGGACATTAGAGGAATAAAGGTCAAGAACCACTGCCCAACACTATTCTGTAGAACCGGCAGGCACTGAGTGCCTTCAGTCTTTCACACTGAGATTGAAAACACCTATACTACTCAGGCATAAACACTTCTTTGTGGAGTCATCTGTAATGCCAAAGATTTATATTAACAAAAAGTTAAAGATCCAGTTTCCTATCTTAGTTTGATGCTGAACTCAATAACTTAGGGTGCAGAACATTTCCCATCTGAAGTTCCAAGTCATAGAACAGTATTCACTACTTCCATAACATTAGGAAAATCTTTGATATTTCACCTATGTGCTGTGGATTCCTCTTACTGTCCAAACACTTGAAGGTTAGGTGAAGTGACATTGCTAGGTAGACCCTAGTGTGTGTTTATGTGAGTTGGATAGACTACAACTTCTCAGGGACCCTGCTCAGGACAAGTGGGTTTGAACATGGATGGGTAGATGGATGAATTCCTGACAAGTTGTTACTGTAATAATAATGAAAAACAATATCAAATGGGTTTACACAATTAATAACAAAGTGAAACAAGAGCAACTGCAAAAAAAATAATCAAGTACCTATTCCTGACAGGATGCTATTTTATATTTATCAATGGAAAAAAACACTATGTTAAAAAAGAAAAGCAGGGGACTAATTAAATAATCTCCAATAGTTATAAGAGCCTTTTGACAAAAGTGTTTGTACCTGAGATGCAATGATCAATGCATATCCTTAAATCAACAAGTAGTCACTGCAGAATTGTTGTTAACTTTTTAATTGTGCTTCTGAAATATCATTAGTTTGCAATGAAGAGGTTTGTCCAGCACGTTCTTTAACCTCCATATCACTCATTTTTATATGGTCTGATGTTTTGTCACCAAAAAATAAGTTGATCCAGAAAATAACCTGCTGATAGTTAATCAGATGACAGTTTACAATTGCTGACCAGGAAATCACAAAGGTTACATGGGCAGCAATCAAAATGATTAGGCAAATGTTTGTTAATGGACTAAAATGCAACTGAAAGTCAAGAAATAGCAAAGCCTGAAGATCTTTATTTTACTTAAACATTTCTTTAGGGAAAGTGAGGAGTCTTTAATGAATTGGTAATGAAGGTCAGATGAATACTGAGACCAACCCCCTAAACATCCTGGAATCTACTATGTCTACTAAACTGAAGCATGAGCACTGGTTGCCCTACAACATCCCAAGGAACCAATGTGATACCAAAACAAATCATGTCATCAACGATACGACAAAAACAATGTGAAAAGTAAGTTAAAATGAATATTAGGGAGCAAAGGGAAACTTCTTCATCATCTTTCCACTTCTGTGTGGGGTCAAGAGTTTATAGGTTTCTGTGTGATTTTTAAGGCTGGATGACTTTCCCGATGCCAACCCTCCCCATGGAACCTAAACAATGCAAAATATTCAGAGCACACCAAAATAAACAAACAGCTGCAGATGCTGACACCGAAGTAATTTTCAACTCTGGAGTGTATTTGTCTCAACATCAGCTTTGTCCCTGCCTGCCTTCTCAAAAGTTCAAAATATCTCAGTCATCTCACTGAAGAATTATGCAGTATGTGGCTACCTACCAGGTGGGCCAGAATTTCTTGCTCACCTCTAAAGAACAAAACAGGCCTAGTATCCTTAAAAAAGTCCCTGATCGGCCATGTATCTTCCAGTCTTTTCTAGATCTTTCTTTCTGAATATAGTGTCAGGTGTTCTAAGCTTTGGACAAGGTGCCATGCCTCTGCCTTCATGCCTTGTGTTATGTTAGTAAGACTCAAGTATTGTTGTATAAGTGATTATTTATTAAATAAAACTGCTCAGCCTGCAAGCTATTCAAATAAAAATAAAAATAATTCTCTGAAAATCTAATCTACGAAAGGTTACTTTAGTTACTTAATGATTTTTTATTTTTACCTAAAGATGACATTTTTTCTAATGACGTTTTTAAAAATTGCCTTTATTGTGTGGATTGGGCTTATCAAATCAAGGGGCATGACTGACTGCCAATGCTGCCTTGGAAACTGTAATTATATAAAGATACTAGAAAAAGATCATAGCCTTTGTTTTTTTTTTGCATTGACATTTGTAGTCATTTTATACAGTTGTTAGCTTTGCTACCTCATATCCCAGTTTATATATATCCCAGTCCCACTCGCTAGCAATGTGGCATGTGTATATTCTGCCCATGTGTACAGGATTTTTAAAAGTTTTCTTAAGAGGATTTGTTAGCAAAATAAGCCCTTCATAAGCATGTGTGTGTGTACCAGTTATTGTGTATTGCAATAAGCTAGCACCTCATTTATAGTTCTTTTCTGTTTTTGTATGCAAACCTCCCCACAATTTGAATGCTGATTAATTTAATTAATAACATTTTCATCATTTTGGATAACTCACACTGTTAAAACAAAAGATTCCTGGCACTTTATACACATATGCAGTATTACTCTAAGCAGCGTCTCTATATTAAGGGCAGGTCAGGCAATTTTCCCCCTTCCTCCAGGAGTTGGCAAAATGGTCCAAAAGTTAAATAAGTAGTAAACTTATCTCAGTGATTTTGATACTATTGTGCCACAACCAACACAAATTGGCATTGTGCTTTTAGATCTTTCATTAGAGTTCAAGTCAGGCTCTTGTCCTTTCTTGATTTTTCTTAAATTGCTGAATGCCCATACACAATCCCACATAGTGATTTACATCAACACACAATTATACATATTTAATCATATACAGTACATACTGCAGGGCTGTGGACACAAGCAAAGAAATCCAACTGTTTATTCTTGTATTTGCATACATTGCATACAAAGGTGCATGGGAATCATCGGGTTGAAGGGCCCTTTCATCAGTTTGGCTTACCCAGCACTGACTCAGCCCTGCAATGGTGCTTGTACTGGATGACTAAACATGTTGTTAGATCTTTATTTTGTATGATATTTTTTAGGATGTTATCATTACTGGTGCTGGTAGACTTACACATTATGAAACACATTGCTTCTCCCTTGGTCCCATACATGGTGAATACTGGAAACGCTCTCCATCCTTGGCTGCCTTCCACTGCTGCTGCCACCGCTCTGATCTTCCAGAGCTCCTGTGATAGTGTCTATTCCAGGTCCTTGTGTCCCCCACTAGAACAATCATGCCAAAAAAAAAACCAACTGAACACACTATTTCACTTACAGAACAGCTTACTGAAAGAAATATGCTAGCTTTCAAATATATAGCAAATTAACAAACTGAAAAAATTCTGAATCTCATTTAAATTAGGAAAGTACAACTCAGGCAGCACATGCAGTCTGATTACATTAATTGTCCTACCATAGTTAATGTGCAATCACAGTTAGCAATACAGAAGCAGATTATTGATCTACAAACTACAGTAAGATGACTTTTACATTGAGTGCATTTCCATGCACACACACATTCAGAAATATCTAGAATTCCAGTTATAACTCTACTCATGTAAACACCTCTTTTAAAGATATAAGTAGCTTTATAAAAAACAAGAAGCAAATAATTTGCATAAGTCTTTGATAACAGGATGCACTGCATGCATGTACTGTAAATGGCAAAACTATTTTTTAACATTTGTCCTGCTATATTTCAGACTTGACCTGGCACACATATTTCAGAATTAGACCAGACCCCAGACTGACCCAATCTACAGCAGCCAAGGGCCCAGTCATAACATCTGAAATATTCAAGTGTTTTTTTATATTATAGCTCAGCATTACTTTGATCCTCTCAAAGCTGCACATTTAAAATTTTATTGTGGTTTAATTGTACCAGTATTTTGCAAGGTCAGAAAACTACATCTTCTTTCATGACATTAATTCAGCTTACAGTAACCTACAACTTTAAAAATGCAAGCTAATCTCCATGTTTTCTTAGGTTTAATGGAAAATTATTGTATATAAGTATCTCCAAAATCTTTGGGAGGTAAAATACATTCCTGTGCCGCTAAGGAAACCCTAAGCCTACTCATCTTGTCATTTTGTCTGTGGTCTCTGATGCTTATTCTAACTGGGTATTGCTTCTTTTTTTTGTTCTTGCACATTGCCAATCAAATAGCTTATGCTTTGCAATGTCCTCCTCCTTGGAAAATGAAGGTAGAACTTTTACAAAGTAATCTACTTTTACATGTTTTACATGTTAAAATACTTTTACATGTTTTACAAGGTCTAATTTACCCAAATGCAGTAGCAGGAGAATCTTTTACTGTGCAGTAATGACAGTTCCACGCAGTAAGAAAATTTAGGGTGCCAACCAGGTTTTCCCGTTTACTGCCCAAGGACACAAAAAAGCAAAACAAAGGGCTTTGCTCTTTGGCGTGTATTATTTCCTTTATGCAGGTTTCCAATGTAAAGAAATGGTTAGCCAAGGTCTCTGTAGTGGAGCTCTGTTCCGGCGGGGTCAGTTCACTCATGAAGTGGCTTCTTGGCAGTTTTGGGAAGAAGATCTCAGTCTAAGCGATAGACCCTTATCTCATCCCTGTGGGCTATTACATACTGTACATCGACATAGCTTGTGAGGAAGTCCTCCGACGCACATGCTTGACACTGTACATCTTTGCTCCTGTCTGCTATCTCAGTATGCTTAGCTGCTCCAAAAGAATTGACATCTCTTAAAAGGGCTACTCCACCTGTTGATTCTGTGGCTGCTGACAATTCAGAACAATGCTGGGATCTAAACATACTTTGTAGATCTAGTCACCAGCCAGTGCTGGATTAACCATATAAGCAAAGTAAGCACGTGCTTAGGGCATCAAGGGGAAAGGGGGCACCACAAAAATTTTTCATAGCTGAATTTATCACATAAATTATTAAATTAATTAAATTTATAGCCATTTTCAAAATTTAATGAAAAATGAGTAATGCCTCCCTGTACCTCCCTCTGCTGTCACTGTTCGTAGATGGCGCCTTACACAGTGTGTTCTGCATACTGGTGCCATCTATGATGGGGAATTCCCGTTTCATGGTGATTCCCATAGACGCCATGTTATGTCAAAATATTGTTAAAATAATTCTATTCAAAACAATGTTTTTATATTTTTAAATAATAGTTAATAGTTGATTAAAAATTATTATCACATAATTGTTGTGTTTCATGAATTATCTGTTATTTAACTTAAAATAAATTTCTAGTGCGTTAATACAGAAAGCGTTATTTTCTGTTGTTAAGCAAAAACTAAAAATCGTCCCAGTTTGAAGAAAAAATATTCTGGTAAATCTATTTAATTCTTTTCTTGGATATTTTTAAATTCATTTACATTATGTAAAAGTGAAAATCCTACAGCTGATTACTATTGGATAAAATTGTTTATAACTTTTATACTAACAAAAGTTTATTAACAAAATTTTCACAAAACAGTACACAAATTTTGTACTAAGAATATGTGTAAATAGATTTGCTAAATTGACATAAAAGCCATGAATAAATTAAATAATCAAAAATGGTAAATCTACGGTTTTCATGTCAAAATGAAAACTGTACATTTCAAAAAACCTTTAAAATCGACCCCAAACGTTAAAATTTGTAAAGTTTCGGATGCCATTTTCTCTTCAACTAATAATAAAAACACGATCAGATCTTTATCGAAAAGCAGTGCTGCACAAAATAAAATTTTAAATCAATTTTGGGGTTAAAGTTAATTTTGTAACTAAATCTTTCTTAGTAAAAAAGTTATCAATAATTTTATCCAATAGTAATCAATTATACGATTTTCACTTTTACATAATGTAGTTTATGGATAATTATTTTTTCTACTTCCTGCCTAGAATTCATACAATGCTTCATACAGCACTTGTCAGTTCTCCCCCCCCCTCCCCCCACCTTAAAAGCACATGATTCCGCATCAGCAGTAAGCTGGGAATTAAAATGTCTGTATTATTCAGTTTATGAAATGCGGAACTGTGTTGAATGACACATAATTCAAATAACATATTCTTTTTATTTCTGCATTTAACAGATCCCAAGATCTAAGATGAAATGGGTTCAGTTATTCAATCATGAATAATATTTTGAGTTTCTAGTGTAAGGGGGCACCAAAATTACTTAGGGCATCTAAGGGTCTTAATCCGGCCCTGTCACCAGCGATTGTCAAGAATGAAAATTATTGAGTCCTCAAGTAACCTGTGGATGTTTATTAAAATGACATTTATTTAGAAGATTAACAGCAGTTGGGATAAAAACGTTTTTGAGCTGGTTGGCATTTATCCTTGGCAATATGAATCTCTGACCTAATTACAAGTGATATGTAGTAAGTGAGTACTGTCTGAGAAGACACATACTCTGGTATCTGTAATGCTTACATGTTAAATACTATAGGTCTACCAGAAACAGCAGTTTGGACCTTTTACTTTATTGTTCCATTTTATAATGTGATTTATCCTAGTTTTATTGCTAACATTACAATTTCAAAATCAAGCCAGCAGAGCATAAGTTAAACTTCATTACCCCCAGATGATAAAATTGTGCTCTTTGCATCTTTCATCCAATTTCATGTTCTTAGCTGCTTGTAAAAAGCACAATATACATACACACAAAACAAGCAGTAATTTATTATTAAAAGCAAGACAGAGAGTCCACTATCAAGCAGATGGGTGCTCTCACTCAGATAGCAATGGTTAAGATGAAGAGTAAGAGATAGAGGTTGAGCTTCTCTAATATCATGGTATTTTCAGAAGAAACAATAAAAGTTTAAAATTATCAAACATCAAAGCATGGTGAATCTCTTAGAGAGACCAATTTCACGGCCTTCGATTCCCTCTTCAAAAAGAATAGAAGCCAGCCAAAGCAGAAATTGGACTTCATTTCTAGACACCAGGACAGAATGAAAGAAAACCAGCAGAGGAAACGGATGCTATAGAACCACCAGCATTCAGGGGAAGCACTCTGTCCTACCTGAGAGCAAACTTTCTGTTAATCTTATTATTTTTCCAGATAAGCAACTGAATGTAGTGTCCCAATTAGAATCTCACAATTTCAAGCATAATATAATATAATATAATATAATATAATATAATATCTATACTAATAAAAGGCAAAGCCCTCACTCACTGACTGACTGACTGACTGACT
>JANRMT010062831.1:33441700-33487339 GCA_026402145.1 Polypterus bichir lapradei
AGAATAAGAAATCAGGAAGGGGGCAAATAGTTTTTCACACCACTGTATGTTGTGTGGTGTGTCAGCCAGGGTTCCCCCCGGCTGGTGTTCACATTCATGTTTTAGGTCTGTTTCTTAATTTTTGATTGTTTTATTTATGTTAATGTTACATCTGTTGATTATTTGCATTATTCTTTGTTTTTGATTGTGTCAATAATAGAGGTGGGGCCACCTGTCAATCACAACCAGGAACTGCCCTCCGACATAAATCCAGAAGGTCTACTACAGCTCCTGGCAGTTCATTTTGAAGTGGTGAGTGTTACAGTGATGTTTCTGTGCCTTGTGCTTTTTGTGATCTACTGGATTTTTGCTCTTGCTCTCTGTATTTCAACAATTCTTAGTACAAGTTTCAATTTTGATCCTCTTCTTTTTTCTTTTACTTAAAAATAAAGCGTGTTTTAACACATACAACGTTTCCCTACCTTCAACTCTTCCCTACCATTCACTTTATATTTTTATTTATATCTCTGTATCGTCTACCTTGAGACCAGTGGCATCTTTATTTTTATATTTTTTATTTTTTCAGGAGAATCCTTGGGTACCACTGTTTGACTTTGTGTCGAATTAGCGGTTGCTTATGGAGTCCCGAATGAGGCACATTACCTGCATTGTGAGGGAGCGTTGATTACGCCACTATGGCCATGTGGCACGTTTCCCAGGGGTGATCCAGCTCATAAGATCCTCATTGCTGGGGACCCAAGTGGCTGGATCAGGGCAAGGGGTCGCCCACGTACCTCCTGGCTGCAGCAGATAGAAGTTTTTTTTCTGAAGGGTGGAATTGGACTGCGTGTCTGCCTGGGGTAGAGAGCCAACCAGGATCCCGAGCTGTTTTGTCATGTGTTGGGGGTGGCATAGCGGCATGCTCCCCAAACTGTCCTGCCCTGACATTTCTAAACTTTTTGTGATTGCCTGTTTATTTAGCCAGGGCTTTGTGGTATACACTCTCTAGTTGTCATTTTTGGAAGTGCTTTTGCAACTTTATGGAATTTACATGCTTTAAAACTCTTAGTTCATAACAGTATGTGCCAGTCTTATAAGGCATATGAGCTGCAGGAAGTAGGATTTCATTAAAAGGAAATTACAGATTTGTGCAATTAATTAACATATTAACATGAACTTTTTCAATGGTGAATGACAGCACCACAGTGGTTAGTGAAGATATCTTACAAGTCGAGGACCAACTCAAAGATTCATTTTTTTGTTTGCGGTCAGGTCTGCAATAATGTATAAAAACGAAGCAGGTTTCTGATTTAAAAAAAAAACAAACAAAAAAAAACAACAATGGTGATCATTACTAATAGTAAAAATAACCTCCTCAAAAAAAAATTGCCTGAGCCAAACCTAAGAGGGAAAGGCAGCTTGGATGTCAGACCCCACTGGTGTGGGGGTATACACAGAGATTGCTGCATAACTCCCTACTACAGGAGACAGCACCATATGATGCATTTGGTAATAATATAAAGGTAATTAAAATCATTCAAATCTGAAATAAAACTGCTACAAATAACAACTGTGTTAGCATAAAAACCTTGGCAAAGTTGCCTCATCATATTTTGGACCTAAATAAATGTCTACTAAATACTTAGCATGTCAGCCTCAATCATTCTGTCTCCCATATTTTTAACAACAGTATAGCCACATGCACAAATGGTTTATTTGCTTCCTTGTGTTTTAGATCTATAGCATAGTCAGTGTTTTCTTTTTTCTTTAATTTTTTCTGTATTTGTTTTATTGCTCCAATCCACAGAATGCAAAGAACACCGAATGGTAATTAGTTTTCCAAACTTAGTGCTGACATACAAGTGGCAAATGACATTGGCTCCTTCAAAAATCTAAAGATTTGAGAAAAAAAATGTAATGGAGTGTAACCAGATCAGATTTATTACAACCTGTAACACAGGGCTATTGATGCTGCAGCATTAGGCCCATTCCTGAAATAGGCCCAGATGAAAACAGACGAGAATTTTCCGGAAGCTGAACAGTTTTCCTTTGCTATATTAACCTCAAAATAATTCTTAGAATGAAATTTGGAGTCCGACTTTCGGATGCGTAGACACAGCGTTGTTTATAATACAGTTACTATTGTTCTTTGCGCTGTGACGTAACTATAACGTCGTTGTGTTTATTGTTAACCAAAGATTTCAAGTTAATGCTATCAATTTTACGTTAAACAGTTTACTTAGTAATTTAGCTGCGTTTTTTTGCAATATCTTGGGGATTCTTGCCACTTTATTATTGTTCGGTAAGTGCCACGTCGTAAATTTTTACCTTGAAAGTTAGTTGTACAGTAAAAATCGATGGCTATTTATATGGTTATCTGTAAAGGTAAAACTAAAAGACGGCCCCCGGGCCCGGCATGGATGTTTAGAATTTTTAAAATCCTCGACAGGATTCTGGTCTATTATGAAATTTAAATCTTGGACAAATTTCTGCCTTCAAGAGCCTGAACTAAATCACTTTGACCCAATGTCTCTGCAAATTCATTTTTTCTTACTCTGTTTCGTAAGAGAATTATGAAATTTTGTGTATTTTATTGTTAGGTTTTCTGCATTAAGTGCACTTTTCAGACAATTGCTATAGCATGTTGATGTTACATAGTTTGATGTTAATCTCAAGTTGTTACGATACTACGTCATTATTATTATTCATGTTCAATAAAGGTTGGCTGGTTGCGTCGCAAGCAATTAAGGCTCCTTGATCGATCTGAGTGCGCATGTACGTGAGTGACGAATGCACATGCACCAATGCTGAGAAAAATAGGCCTTTTTTGCACTGTAGCATCAGGCCCAATTTCGTCTTAATCCGGCCCTGTCTGTACAGAGTACAATGAAATTCTCATTTACATGCTTGACCAACATGCTACTTTCGAGTGCTGCAAATTTCACTCCATATATTATTTAAAATATAATTGGATACAACACAAAAGGACAAAAGCAGCCCAAACCTGTGTCTGGTTGCACCCAATCCCATATTCTGCACCCCATAATTGGAAATATGCCTGAACCTCTACATATAAATAATCTCCTGAGGTTTAAAAAAATATGGATGATGCAGAAATATGAAGCGTCAAACTTATCAAAACAAGTTTGTCCTATATGAGTATTTTAAATGAATTTATAAGTTTTGGTAACATACAGTATTTTGTTTTTTTCCCCTACTTGTTGTGTGGGTGTCCTTGCCCACTGTCCCTTTTCCTGTTTAGGATTGAAACATAAGGTGGACTAAAGGACAAAGTTATCAGCTTTCGGGAAGAACCAGCTCACAGGATATGCAGTATCAGCATGACTGATTACAAAATTAGTTTAGGTTTCAAAAGGGAGATAAAGAAAGTCCCAAGGACATTGTGTTAATCATAAAAGTCACCTAGAAGTGTTGTAGGCTCATATAATGCTGCTTGTCATTAAATGACGCGCTTACTGGTTCATGTTTTTTTTCTCTATGGTAGAAAATAAATACCAGTAATTTACAACCTGAACTTAACCACTCAACTGTTAATTAAAATAACATTTAGGAAGGCATGACATGCCACTGCTGCTGATGCTCTTGTCTCTGCTACTAGAATCTTCTACAGCTGCTATTTGCATGAAAGCTGTTAATTTTATGCTTTTATATTTTGAAGAGGAAACATAACAATACCCAGTGTCTTAACTCGGTTACTGGCTAATCTTCCTTTCTGTCTGCTTGAAATCTAATTAACTCTTAAAGATTTACATGTATTTATTTAGAAGATGCCTTTCATTTAAAGCTTCTTATAAGTCATAAGTGCATGCATACAAACATTAAACTGGGAATACTTAAGTATTGTTTCCTAATGCTATTTGATCTCTTTGATGAGGTTTATCACAAACTAACAAGCCATAATGAACAAAGTGCACAAGTGCTCTTAATACATTCAGTGTACAAAAGACAAAAAATCACACCTTAAGGGTGACAAAAGATAAAATCCAGTCATTAAACTAAGCATTAAGATATAAAATTTCAGAATTTACATAAGGACAGTGGGAATAAGCTTTTATTACTTTTTGAAAACTAAAGATGGTGACATCCATTGTAAACGCAACAGGGAATTGGAGTATCACTTTGGGAACGAGGCTGAGAAAAACATAGTTGTAAATTTTCAGTTGGACAGCAATGGCATTATCACAGTAGAAGCAATATCTCATAAAAATTGAGGGTGAACAAAAATTTCAGGTTAAAACGCAGATAAGAATCTAATAATAATAATGATAATTCTCAAACTTCCATTGCACAGGAGACACTGATGTGGAATAATAAAATTAAAAGATCCATATAGAAACAGTACTACATACATTGCCACATTCCCATCCTTGACATTCTGAAATTGTCACACCGCTGGTTTGGATACATCTTGTTTTGTATGAACAGATCGGACAGTAACGGTTCCATTCAAAGCATCTTTGAGCTTGCCGCTGCTACTGTTTGTCTTACAGTTGTGAGAGGTACTCCGAACACCATCAGACAGACACCGGCAACTATAAAACACACGCTTTATTTACACAAGTGTCCCCAACACAGTCCCACACAGCACACAGTGCTCCCGCACCAATCACCCCAAATCACGGGCCTTTCAATGTCTGTGGGCTGCCTTTCTTCCATTTGCTTGAGCTTTGTCCTCTTCCAGCACCCAACTCTCGCTCCTAAACTGTAGGAAGGCGGCCCCTTTTATAGTCACCTGGATTTGCTCCAGGTGCTCGCTGATGTCCTTCCGGCCGCACTTCCTGGTGTGGCGGAAGTGCCGCATGAGCACCTGGAAGCACTCCAGGAGTCCCTGGAAGGTCCTTCCTCCACCTTCCCAGGTGTGGCGGAAGTGCAGATCTCCCGGGCTCTATGATGCTTGGGGTGTCCCCTGGCGGTGACCACGGGCCCCAACGGGTTTGAGCCTCCATGCGCTGTTCCCGTGGTCCCCACACTATCCAGGGCAGTTGCCCCCTCGTGTCCCGGGGGATGTATAGACTGCCTCCCGGTCCTTCCAGACTTCCCATGCTGGGTCTGGCCCCCATCCTCCTGCCACACAGTATTTTTGCTGCTAGAATCTTCTACAACTGTTATTTGCTAGAAAGCTGGTAAATTTATTCTTTTATTTTTTCCAAAAGGAAACATAACAATACTTAGTGTCTTAACTAGGTTAATTCATCAATTAATTAATTAACCTCCATCATGGCCTAACAAATTCACATTCTGTATTCTATAAACAATTGAAGTCAGTATGTAGCTGGTATTCATGGTTTTCTTTTCAGTCATATCTATCTGATTAAATTAATCAGACAGATATTATTAATCAATTAATTTCTATCAATAATTAATATTTATTAATTCATCTTTAATAATTTTGCAAATTCAGGATAGATGTTGGTACGTGGTTATCTCAGATTTGAATAGCTTGCCAAATTTATTTGAACAGTCAAACAAGTAAATTGGATTGTGACAAAATTCAGAATTGAGTCACTCTGAAACATAATCAGAATGTAGCCTTAGCAGCGAATAGCAACACACAGACTCAGATACAGCTAGGGTGGACTTTTCAACTTATTGTACTACAAGACTTTTCTCTAGGTTTGCTCTGGGACTTTAGGACCCTGTGACCCCCATAGACAGCACCTATCATAGAAACATGGCTAGACATTCATGACTGCTATATGTACTACTGGCATTTTGTCCACATGAAGAAAGCTTAAGTTAAGAAAAGAGCATATAATCTTAGAGGTTTACTTAATTCTGCAGTTTTGGAACCAGCATTCCGAGAATAGAGGAGATGAAAACACCTGCTGTTAGCAAGTTAAAGAGAACAAAAACCTCAGAGGTATTAGTATTGAACAGTTACATTTTTTGCCTCGGAATGAAACAAACCACAAGTCCAGTCTACACTTAAATTAGTAGCTCAGTGAAAATTTCACATTTAACATTTGATTGATGACATCCAACAGTGATGGGAATCTATGGTTTGCAGTATTGTTTTAATAGGCTCAATCAGGTTCATTGTTAGTGGATGTTGGTAAAATCATGTTTTGTATATAACACCAAAATCCCCACACACTATCTAAGCCAACAAAGAACACTAAATAGAATTCTATAAACTTTAGATAGTTTACATATAATTAGATTTTCAGTTGATGCTTCAACCAACAGGGGGATATCTGTTGTGGACGTTAGAGAGCGCTGTTGCCACGTGAAACCCAACAGACAGATGCTCTGGACACAAGTTTAAAAGCACTAAGGAGATTTTTTAATCTTTTCTTTTCAAAAGTGCCTTCAAAGCACCACATCCGCCAAACATATAATAAATCAACACAACAGCTCTCCTCCCAGCAGCTCTGTCACACTCCCTCCCAACTCCGACTCATTTGCTGGGTCTCCACCAGTCCTTTTTATAGTCCTTGACCCAGAAGTGCTTCTGTCCTTCCGTCCATGTGATTCATCAGCACAGGTCAGATGAAGAATTGTATTTTCTTCAGCCCGGAGGTACTTCTTTCCTTCCGTCCCCATGACTTGGGAGTACTTCCAGGCTATATGGGAAACAGAAATCCCCATGTCTCCCTGCAGTGTCACCTGGCAGCACCTGCGGTACCCAGCAGGGCAGTGAAGCCAAACTTCATCTCCCATAGTGCCCTGCGGGAATCCGGGCACTGCTATGCTGCAGGGAAGTCACCATCTAGCGTCCTGAGTGTGCCGGCCGTCCATCACACTGTGTACTGGTAACAACTTGTGAGTAATATTGCCCTTCATGGAACATTGTCAGAGCAAAGAGGGTGTCATGTGAAGACATTTCTGTGCTGATACAACAGTGAAACCACCACATATAAAGAAACAGCAACTGCCACCAAACCCACTATAGAAAAAATGTAAGAAAAGCACCATGTATGGATATGCTACAAATTTCAACATATACACTATGTCTCTTACACACTGGTACATTTACTCTTGCCTACACCTGAAAACCTTTTATAACTTTTATTTGGAGCAAAAGAGACAAAAAGCATGTTTAAAGTGATTGGCCGTCATGGGATCAGTAACCAAAATCAGAAATAATGAAATGGCAGTGCCAACACACAACCAGGAATTAGAGTAATAAATACATTTTAAATAAAATTTGAGTACTTAGCTCTTTAAAAGATTGTTTTTGTGCAATAAGTTTTTTTTTCCTTAAAGAAATGAAGTTTCAATGCAAATTTAAATAGTGGCAATGCAGTGGGCTGGGGTAGGTGAAGATCAAATCTAGTATCTCTGTAGTTTGATTTGTTATTGGGTTATGAGTTTTGATTGACTGCTGGGATTGATTCCAGCTGCCTTGTGACTCTGCCCTGGATTAAGCGGGTTAGGAAAATGGATAGATTGTGTCCAGAGAACAAAATTAAAAATAAGAATACTGTTTTTAATTTACTGTATGTCAAATGGATCAAGAGTTTTTACTTCTGAGCACCTGATGTTAAATTTTTTAGTGAACAAAAGGTTGTAATGAACAGCAGGCATGTAAAAAAAATTTAAAAAAAGAATCAAGTAAAATTTACACAAATTTTAACACTCGTGTTGAAGTATTTAAAGATCTGAGGGTAACTGTGTAAACTGAAGTGGATATTTCATAAGGCCTCAGTTTTTTTCTTTGGTTAAGAGATTTCCAGTATGGGTTTAATATTGGATCCATCAAATGTGCAGGCAGTAACAGGTTGGCATATACCCACTTCAGGTACAAGACAATCTGCATTGAAGAAAAGTACATGATATCTAAAGGGTATTTGAATAGTTTAAAAAATTAATTGGTCAGATGTGCACCAGTTGGCAATATTCTTATGTATGCACTGTGGTTTAAGCATGATCACTGATCTAAAGAGTCATTATACATTTGGTTGTAAATGACCTTTTTCCTTCATTACAATAGTCTGTGTCTTATGGTTAGTTGGACAGTAGAAAACAAAATTCCAAAGATAATCTTTTTATATAATCATGATTTCATTCTATACCAAGTGCCTCATGAAGAGAACATTGCTTAGATTCCATACTAAAATTTTTCTTACATACAAAAGGCCAAAATGGCATATGCACAAACAAAATTGTATTTATAAAACCATATGCATGCCAAGCTCCTTTAGAAATTTCAAATCAACTTAAAACTATGTGCTTAGGCACATAATTTTAGAACTCTGTTAAAAATCATCTTTTTTGAACATTCATGATCTAATCATTTGCTCACGGTTTCCTGAGTAATGCCTTTACTGAAAACCATGGAACAACAGAGGAAAAAAAAAGCAGAAAACGAAACTCAAGTGAATGGGAACTTGAGGTATTACTGACTAAAGGAGTGAACCACAAAAACATTATTTTTGATGGTCAGTCAGTGGTTGTCACAAATAAAAGAAGAAACCAAGAATGGGAGTAGCTGAGTGGAGATAGCAACAGCAATGTGTCATCATGCAGTACCCACACCGCTGCCAGTACACAGCACAAATTCACGTAAGCTGTATGTATAGAACCGTGAGATATTAAGAACATTCTTATTTAACTTGTAAAAAATAAAATGATTTGCCAAATCAATATCAATGTTGTAAAACATACAAGTCTCTTTACACTCGACGTACAACATCCAAACATCTTTGAAATGCCATTGCGTTGATGTCCTGAATGAAAGGATTTAGAATATCCACGCACTCATCTTGGCCTGTCTCAGGTGGCAGAGGCAGTCCATGTTTCTGGTCCATGTTGTCAGGATTGTACAAGTCATCACAATGCAGCAAACCTTTGTGGGATTGTACAGCAGTGTGACGCTTGACGAGTCCAAACACTACCTTTTAGCTTATAAAGAGCCAATGGTCTATTCTGTAATTATTTTAGCAGATGCATTTATCCATCGTGACTTACAAGATACGTTATAATATTTATTATAACTTATAATGCACACATACACACACACACACACACATATATATATATAGTGGGTACGGAAAGTATTCAGACCCCCTTCAATTTTTCACTCTTTGTTATATTGCAGCCAAAAAGTTCTATCTTGGTCTCATCAGACACCTGAAGGACTCTGAGATGGTGAGAAATAAGATTCTCTGGTCTGATAAGACCAAGATAGAACTTTTTGGCCTTAATTCTAAGCGGTATGTGTGGAGACAACCAGGCACTGCTCATCACTTGTCCAATACAGTCCCCACAGTGAAACATGGCGGTGGCAGCATCATGCTGTAGGGGTGTTTTTCAGCAGCAGGGACAGGACGACTGGTTGCAATCGAGGGAAAGATGAATGCGGCCAAGTACAGGGATATCCTGGACAAAAACCTTCTCCAGAGTGTTAAGGACCTCAGACTGGGCCGAAGGTTTACCTTCCAAAAAGACAATGACCCTAAGCACACAGCTAAAATAACAAAGGAGTGGCTTCACAACAACTCTGTGACTTTTCTTGAATGGCCCAACCAGAGCCCTGACTTAAACCCAATTGAGCATCTCTGGAGAGACCTAAAAATGGCTGTCCACCAACGTTTACCATCCAACCTGACAGAACTGGAGAGGATCTCCAAGGAGGAATGGCAGAGGATCCCCAAATCCAGGTGTGAAAAACTTGTTGCATCTTTCCCAAGAAGACTCATGGCTGTATTAGCTCAAAAGGGTGCTTCTACTAAATACTGAGCAAAGGGTCTGAATACTTAGGACCATGTGATATTTCAGTTTTTCTTTTTTAATAAATCTGCAACAATTTCAAAAATTCTTTTTTTTGTCTGTCAATATGGGGTGCTGTGTGTACATTAATGAGGGAAAAAATTAATTTAAATGATTTTAGCAAATGGCTGCAATATAACAAAGAGTGAAAAATTGAAGGGGGTCTGAATACTTTCCGTACCTACTGTATGTTGTGATAGATTAGGGATTTCTTGCAGACAACAGGTAAAAGTCCCAATAATTATTTATTATAATAATAATGTGCACAAAGCACGCTCCTCTCCACAATTCTCAATAAACAAATACACAATCTTACAAACTCCCAGACGCTTAGCCACCCTGCCTCCCAACTCAGCTCAACGCTCTGGTGTTTCACTGTCCTTTTTATATTCCTTGACCCCGAAGCGTTTCCCCCTCTCTTTCCATGTGACCTGGAACACTTCCGGGTCAGATAAAAATCCTTCTTTTTCTTCACCCAGTAAGCACATCGTTCCCTTTGTCCACGTGACTCTTGCATACTTCCTGGGCGTAAGGCAAATAGTCTCTGGGCCTCCCTGCAGCGACTCCTGGTGGCCCCCATGGTATCCAGCAGGGTTGTGCATTAAAAGTCCATTGTCCAAAATTCCCTGCTGGCATTCGAGGCTCCTCTATGCTGCAAGGAGGGCTCCATCTGGCGGCCTGGGGGTATTGGCCGGGATGAACGGCCGGCCATGTACTACAATGTATATATAGTCACAAAAGCAGACCACAGACATAAAAAGGTTTTGGGCAGCCACCCGTATATTGTACCTTGGCTGAAAATGGGTTTAAATTGATTGAGATGATCACAGGTCCAAGTCCAAAACAGAACTGAATGTAATAGGAAAAGATGGCGGCTTTAAAGCCCGGGACCGGAAGTGACATCTTCTGGACTGGACGTGACATAATTAATGGCGCCGGAAATGGAAGTGATGTCTTTTATACCAGAAGTGACATCATCCATGGCCCCCCCAGGACCAAAAGTGACGTCATCACTGGTGCCAGAAACGGAAGTGACGTCATCCATGGCGCCGGGACCTGGCGAAATTTCCCATGGATGGTCTGCAGAAGATTGAGAAAGAGAGTTAGTGCAGCTCGCAACCCTCTGGTCTGGTGTTGTAGTACTATTCTGAAGGCCTTTCAGTTGTCTCCCAGTCTCAGGTGTGTCACAATATATAGTATATAGTGGTTCAATCACCAGTACTTAGCGGGAGTACCTTTCATTACATCTCCTGTCTTGTGATGTACTCACTATCACCTAAAAAAATTATACAATTTTTAATGTACTAAACTTAATTGCAATCTTATCAATTAGGCGTACTTACCAAGAAGAAAATCTGCCACACACAGCATGTCCCTGAAGTCAGCTTCCCATACTGTTATTCGAAACAATAAAGGAGTCACGGGTTGAGCCAGGCCAATTTGCAACAGTGTTAGTCAGACACATTTAAGCATCACATATTAGTTGTATATTAATTGAATAAAAGGGCTTGCTGTTTACAAAAGCAAATTTATTCTGTGGTGGAGCCACAACATACTGTATGTACAATCAATTGTGGCAATTGTATTAGGAAAATCAGTAATTGCTGCAAATTTCCTTTTGAACTCGGCTTGCTCTCTCTGGAATTGGATGTCTCTGGGTAGCAGCTTAATACTACCCCATACAGATGACATGTTATGGCTCAGGGATGATTGCAAGATTCCTGACCGTCAGCCAGTTCACAAAAGTGATTTCTCCAAATATCCTACAGTTGTTAAAACCTGTAACAGAACAGGGATTTTTGTGTGATGGTCATCGTTTTTTAGGCTCTATTTCAGTACACAGCTCCAAGTGTTGGCTCTAGGAAGTCTAAATCAACTCATAAGTCAGTCGTCATGACAAAAAAATAATCGCTATCCCTAAAAGCCTGCCATCAGTGATATCCTCCAAAACAGCTAACTGCCATTGCCAGTTAAGTGCTACAGCAGACAGCACACCATTTTTATAGACAAAATAAATATGCTACACACTAAGGCACTTAACATTAAGTGTATGCTTTAAGCATTATTATTATGTAGAAGACAGATGTATTGAGAGAACATGTCAATTAACTGATATAATTCATTCAAGAATATAAGAATGTGACATTGAAAAGCATTAAATGAAATTTTTTGTTCACTTTATTGTCCTGCTGCCTGGAGTCACTAAAATGTCAATACCAAAAATTCTGCATGGTCAAAATTTGCCAATACATTAAGCCAATTTTAAGGCAGAGTTTATATTTTTTAAATCCTAAGGCTTGCATAAGTAATATCGTACACATGTTTCAAAGAATAAGTGAGTTTTCTACATAAGGCTCCAGGACAATCAATTACTTCTGTTCCTTCTAATTCTGTAATTTCCATAACCACAGATAACCACTGAAAGTTTGAGCCACTAGTGTATATTGTTGGACACTTTAAGAATTCTTCCTTGCTGTTGGGCCTGAACTCAGGTATTAAAAGTAAAATTTCCCAAAGGTTTAAAAATAGTAGGGAGAAATAAAAACTGTGCTCTACTGCAAAACACATCCATTCATTTTCTGAATCATTTTTTCCATTAGAAGTCATGGAGAGTTGGATTATATCCCTGCACAAAACAGAAACAAAATTACTGTAGAAAAATCTAAAGGACCTTTGGGAGGAGCTCAGTTCCACACTGAGAGGGGCTGAGGAAGGAAACAGCTCTAGGGTCTTAGAGATATGATGTAGCAGTGCTGACCACTATGCCCGAGTGCTGCTTCTTAAGACATGTTAACTTCATTGTAATGACTATGGGTAGCTCTTTGTACAGTAAACAGTGTGCTGATTAATCAAATATATTTGTTACTGGTCAGAGTGACTTGATGTTGGAAGTTATCCAGGCAGGAAGTAGTACCGTATAAGTCAAGTGTAATAAGGATTTATGTGGGTGTTGCATATTGCTAAAAGATTTTGTGCATTTTTTTTCAATTAAAGGCACTTATTATAATAAAGGTCTTAACTGCAGTTAACCTGGCGCTGTAGCTGTAGAGCCAAAATATCAGTCATTGCCTATGCAATCATCAGTTTTATTATACACAAAGATATCCACATAAATAATATACATAATATGTTTATAGTAAAGTTTATAGTAAAGTAGAGTGATGCTATATGTAAGATATCCAATCTTGCTTCTGGTTAATTGCTTTAAGTGCTGAAAAGTGCATATTGTACTGGTAGCATTATAAAAGTATGTAATTAATTAGCATTTCAGTCAAAAAATATATGATTCCATCATTAGATTGCAGCAGCACTGGTTAATAATTTTCTTACAGTGTGCTGTGCTGTCTACCAAGAAGGGCATGACCAGGGTCAAATACACACCAGGACTGTACATTAGAGAAAAATCGTCTTCAGCAAAACATTAAAGGAGAAAAGAGAGACTCACACTGGCCACATTGTGTTAGGACATAACAGTTTCTGAACCTCTGGAAGCAGTTTGCCATCAGATGTTTTCATGTCCGGTCCCCTCTTTCTCAATTGAAATTCAAACTTTAAGAACTTTTGGTCATCACTTCTGTTTACCAATATTGCATGGTGGAGGACAGTAGATGGGTGGTAAGGCCATGTCATGTGTGGAGCACTGGGAAATGTACCCTTCAGGTCACCTTAGTTAAGGACAAAGAAAGAGAGAGAGAGGGTTGTCCATGATAGGAGACCAAGGAGAGTCCATTAGGAACTCAAGTAACCAAGCTGGTGTGAGGGGGCAAACCCAAAAAATTTTTTTAGCAACCACTGACATTCACCATCTTTTTAATGACACTTCAGCACTAGATGGGTTCCCACTGATCAATAAGCTCGCCAAAAACAACAGCTGCAAAATGTACCACACATGGTGGTGTGCATGCAGTGGTCATTTCTAGACACTTGTTGATATCATTGGTATGTTTGGTTATACCTCTTCGTCAAGGTAGTACATCGATAAATTCCAAGGACCACAAAGGAGTTCACAATCATCCATGGGGTGAATGCTACTTCCATTTTCAAGATGACATTTCTGTTGTGAGCTTTGATTCACTTCATTAACACATTTTTGATGTTTCTCATAATTTTTGATGTTTCATTCACACACTCACTATATTCACATCATTCAGACTTAAAAAAAAAAACATCAACACACTGGGGCAAGGTGTTTCCAATAAGCTCTTCTTGAGTTTCCTAAATGTGTCCTGACACACTAGAAGAATCCCTTCCTAATGGTGTAATGGTGCATCAGTGTCAGCTGGTATTGAAATACATTTTTGGAACCTGCTGTAATGCTGTAATGACTTTACATCCAAGGGAAGACAGGTAGTCCATAATGGCGCTGAACTATTTGGGCACACCACATGTCCAAGGAAGTTCAGATGGGGCTGTTAAAAATAAAAATTCTTCATGTCAACTTAGTCTGCTCTAGACATTGCCACCTCGCCTGGAGATTTTAATGCATCTCCGCCACGGCAGCACCCATTTCCCATGAAGTGCCTCATCACTATGATCTGTAAGCATAACTCGTATAGCACATTGTGCACTTTAACTGACAGCAGTAGCACTATATCCTTATCTTTACTCAAATGGTCTCAATGCCTCAACCTCCTCTTCATGTACCTGACCATTAGCTTGACACTTAATTATGGCACCTCATTTAGATTGGACATCCCCTGTGCAAGGCTCTCAGTTAACAGATTCAACACATTATATTAAAAGAAGAAGGATATAATTAATCCTTAGAAGGACCCACTTTGAACACCACTGATCTGTACAGCTCACAAAATGTTGAAAACCTATTTGAAGTAGCATGATCAGAAGCTACTGGTGGCAACAAACAGCCATTGGACTCAATTCTTTAGATTAACAGAAGTCCCCTTTTCTCACCAATGAACAATGCAAAATCCAGATCAAAACGATTAAAAAATAAATTATATTCACAATATCATATAAACTTGTGTGAATATATTCCTTGCAGTGCTTATTCCTGAAAGCAAAAGGACCAAACTGTACAGTATTTACAAATACTATCTACTGTCATTGAAGTAGATGACAAACAATAAAGTTCTTTTTTAAAGTTCGATTTCACTTAAAATTGAGGGCAAGGGACATGAAAACCTCAGAGGACAAACTGCTTCCAGAAGTTCAGGAACTCTTATGTCCTAACAAGATGTCTGTAGTTGCTCCCACTGCAGACTCTAAACCTACTGTATCTTCATCGATGCATCCCCCTTTTTAAGAAGACTGCAGCCTGGACTCCTGTCAGGGTGTTTATTCATTGTGAGCAGTTTTCCCTTCTTGTACCACACCGTGACTTTAGCCTTGATACCAATGTTTACTTCCTATTTTTCACTCTGCTACCTGTCACTGCTCCTTGTTTTTTTAACTACTTCAAAGTTGCAAGAGCTTTAACTAATCTCTCCAATCTATGTCGACATCAGCTGCTTAAAGGTGGAGATCATCCATTACTTTTAACAAATGGCAAATTTCACAGTCCCATAAGAAAACAGAAATACATTTATTAGGGTTAAGAAATACAAAAAGTATTTACCCATGTGATATTTGCTCATAACTGGGCAGTGAAGCAACATCCTTTTTATACACCTTCTTTCTGCAATACTGGGTTGCTGTGAGCCACAGTCTTCCCAAACATCACCAAGTTCTGAACTAAAAACAGATAGAAAATGTCAGGCCATAAGGCCAGAGAATGATGGGTCATATGATGAAGAAAAAATTAATAAGTATGCGGTAGTCAAAACATCAATCCTATCTTTCACATAAACTAAAATATAACCCAAAAGTTATAAACAGTTGTTAAATTGCTTCCAGTAATATAAATACCAAAAGCACATATGGATTTTTGGTTAACATATCCACAATCTTGGACAATGGGAGTATGCGCTGCTGGCATATAAATTATTGCCACATCTGGGAGACATCATCTAGCAACCCACAAGTGCCCAAAAGAGCGGCATTCATAGCAAAAACAAACCAGATTATTTGTGGCCTTGTCCTTTAAGCCAGAGGTTTCCTCTTCCTTTGGGGGCATTTTCTATATCTGGGAGAGTTCTAAGTATTTTAAAACTGTTAAAAGCCTGAGTAGGTCTTGAAGACAGCTTGTTGATTTTGGGGTCAGGCTGCCTGTGATAAGACCTGTTTCTCTGGCTGATTTTTGAGGCCTGAACCCTTTTTGCCATTTTGTTTTGGTGCTTCACTATAAGAATGCATAAAACTGTCCAGCATTTCCCATAGAAAAAGGCTACACAATAAAGTTTAACTAAAGCTCTTTTACAGCAAGCTCAAGGTAGGAATCAACCATAAAAAAATCTTTCTTGCAAATGCCCATATACATCCACAGCTACTATGGTCATGCCAGAGCTCCTTCTCTGGCTTACATTCAGGGTGCTTCTTTTGATCTTCTTTGTCCTTTTTTCTTTATCATTGTTTTTCAATGTTTTTTATATTGTTCTGTTTATTTTATACTTGTGTATATTATTTATTCATTTGGTTTTTATTTTGTGTCTATGTGTTTCTTGTAGTTCTTTCATATTTCTTATGTTTTGTGGGTGGATTCCCCAAGATGCAGGGCCAATTGTCTATCAAAGTTAAGGGACCGCCCCCGGCCTTATAAAGGAAAGCTGGAAATTGAAGTCCAGGGCGGTTCATTCATACTCGCTCTGGTGGATTTAGGTGGCCCTCGTGAGTATTCAAATTCAAATCCAATTTTTGTATTTGTCACATACAGTTTTACATATTATTACAAGATTTGGCAAAATGGTTATTGCTAAACTTAAAAAATTGTGCATTAAAGAAGACCATGAAAGGACAACAGACAATAAACAAATAACACATGACTTCAATGCCAGTAGGACCCCCTACAATAGTATGCAGTCCAGCTAAACTACAAAATATGTGACAAACTGTTAAGTTATTATTTATTGTTTGTTTAAATAATTTAATGTACAGTAAGATAATTAACAATAGGGTATCCTGTAGTTACAGTTACTTTCCTCACTCAAAATGCGGATTGGAACTCATTTGCCTTGGAGTGCCATTTAAACAAAGCCTTTTTGATAATTTTTTTGCTCTTTTGAATTTTATTGTTGCATTTTTCCTTTTCAATCAATAAATCCTGCTTTATAAAGATTGCTTGTGGCCTGGCTTTATACAAGCCAGAGGTTGACGGTGATCCTCTCCTTTGTGGGGCATTTTGATTGTGTTATGGGACATTACAGAATATTTCTGAACTTATATTTTTGAAGCACATTTTTGCCTGAAATGGGCTAAAGTCAGCCACTCAAGATGAAAGTAAGTTGCCTTTTGGTGCATCTCCTCCAGCTGGGGTGTTTTTAAAGTTCTCACACATCTTTGGTCAACCAAGCTGTGCAAAAGAGAAGAACTGCAGAAGACGTGCTGACACAAGAAAAATAGGCAAGCATTAAACTTGGAGCGAAAGAGCTGGGAAATAAACCGAGTTCCTTGAAATTATCAGGTAATACTAATAACCACCACACTTCCATACTAGTTATTATCATAAATTTAAAACATAGACATCAGTTCTGAGATGCATTGTTTGTCTGGGAAGCTGAAGCTGCAAATCGGCCTTCATGAGTTTTTTCATGCGGTTCTCTTTTTTGCTCATTAGTGAGCTATAAAATCTTTACAGTACACTGCTGTTTACTGCTCTATGTTTAAAGTAAATATTAAAATGGAGGAAAAAAATCCTCATTAGTGTGATATTGAAGGTGATGTTTAAGCATTTGGACAGAAACTAAGAATGTGCCTTCATTGCTTTTCTCAGCAAACAGAATAACTTATTAGATAAACTGTACAAACCATATTTATATTAGGAGGATTTGCTTACTTGGGGGATAATCAATGACCATGTTATTGCCCACCTGGGATAGTATTATTTGTTTTGGTGACCCAAATAAATTGTAAGAAGACTGTTTAAGAGTCATGAAAATGGTAAAAAATTGTTTTGCCTTATTTTGTCTTGAAGGTACTGGATACACGTGTTTCTTGATAAATTTGTTTGATGCTGGGTTCAATTGGTGTGCCTTGACTCACATTAATAAATTTGATTCACAACCAGAAATGCATTCATAATATAACATTCTCAAACCCTCATAATTCAATTCCTAGACATCAGGGTTGGGGGGTGGGGGTGGTCGGGTTTGGGGACTGATCCTATTCCAGCAAGCCTGTGGGCAAGGCAAGAAAAAAACACTTCACAGGACTTTAGTCCACCAGAGTGTCCATTCACACATAAACCCAAAGTAATCTGGAACTGCCAATTAACTTAATTTGCACGACTCTGGGCATGTAGGAGGAAAACTGGATTATCTAAAGAAAAACCCCCACAGGCATGGGGAGTACAAGGAATGGACATGCGATTTCAACCCAGACTTGTCAGATAGCGGCACTAACCATAACCATTGTTTAGTGCTCTAATAATCAATAGATTCATGTGCAATAATGCCACACTGTTAATGTCCCCTAACATCTTTTTTTTTATTTCTTTTGGACACTGCTTTCAAGTGTGGATCATGCTGCCTAAACCTATGCTTCAAATAATTTTGTAACAGAAATTACTGAGTGATTTGTTTTTCCATTGTATATCTAATTTTTATGCAACAGCAGCTTCAGCTAAATGTTAGAAACTATGAATCAGTATCTGCTCTACATTGTTACAATCAACTTCAAATTAATTCAGGATATACATTGAGAGTGAATGTAAAGCTTTGTTGTCATAAAGCTTTGTTGTTATAATTATTTCCATTCATTAACCTAATGTAATATGAACAGTGGCATGAATATTATAATGGATAAAGAACTTCTATCTGAATTAATGACTCTGTACATTTAACAAAATCGCTGGACGGTAAACATTCATTCATTGAACCATGCATACTTCTTCATGACCCACTTATCCTGTTCACGGTCATTGGAAGATTAAATCAATCCTAACAACATGCAGGACCACTCTCTTGGTAGAATACACATGAAATACCTTACATCCACAAATACTGGCATACAATCACTCACACTAGTGTTGAGCTAGCTGCAGAGTGAGACGAAACAAGACAAATGAGCACCCAAGCTCCAGACTTTACTGTTCTTTGATATCAGTCTAGCTCTTTGGCATGAGACCAATATGCCCAATCCAACATCTCACCCTCTTCTTAAAAAAAGGCAGTCATTACATCTTTTAGATTAGACCATCTAATGGAATTCTTATCTTAAAAGTTGCAGAGAAAAGTTGACTGGGGAGAAAATTGCCTCTGAACTGGAAGCTCTGATGAAAATAAAGTTGGCAAAAAATTCAGGTGAACATAAATGCTCAAAACTGTGCAACTAAGCTAACATTTTTTTATACTGTGCCACAAAAGGGTCAAATACAGGGATTCTTAGGGTATGCAAGGGACCCCTCCCCCCCCCAGTCCACCCCTTAAACCACATGAAAGCCTGAAAATTAATCTTAAAAACATGTTATATTCTTATATAATATGCTAGCGCGGCTGTTCATTTGTCTGTCTAGGACTTTAAACCACCTGCAGCTCACAAACCGTTTGACCCATTGACCTGAAATTTCTAAATAAACAGGATTCTGAGAAATTAATTCATGCATTTATTTCTAGTAGGATTGACTACTGCAATGCGGTGTTCACTGGATGTTCAAACTGTTCTTTATATATTACATCCTCCAGTTAATCCAAAATGCTGCTGCAAAAATTATTACAAGAACAAGAAAATACGAACACATAACTCCAGTTCTTAAATCCTTACACTGGCTCCCGGTTAAGTTTAGGGCAGATTTCAAAATCCTTCTTTTAACATATAAAGCATTAAGTGGCCATGGTCCGGCTTACTTGTCTGAACTTATCATGACTTACAAACCAGGGCGCACATTAAGATCTCAAGATGCCGGTCTGCTTATGATTCCAAGGATTAATAAAATAACAGTGGGAGTTCGAGCTTTTAGTTACAGGGCCCCTAAATTGTGGAATGGTCTCTCTGTTACTATAAGTGATGCCCCTTCAGTCTCAGCTTTTAAATCCCGGCTGAAGACTCACTTATTCAGTTTGGCATATCCTGACTAGAACTGCTGAATAACTGTACAGACTGTCATTAGCACTAAAACATAAGTAACATGATTGCTATAATTTGATACTAACCCTCACCTATTCTGTTTCTCTTCTCGGTACTCAAATGTGGCACTTGGTCCCACGGCCCACCTGCCAAGTTGTTTTGCCTGCCTAAGGTAAAGTCATCCCTGATGGAGGATCGCAGGAATCATGGGTAAGAGGGGTCCTTTCATCAGATTAGCGCTATTTCAGCTGTGGAATGGCCAAATGGAGGAGGCAGTTTGATGGATGAGGTCTCCAGGACTCTAAACAAATCCAAATCATATTATGTGATATCATCTACTCTTAAATTCTACTCCATACTTCTAAAATTTTTATTTTTATACTGTATTGAGGATTTGTTCTGTTCTGTGTATTGCACTGTATTGTATTGACCCCCTTCTTTTTGAAACCTGCTGCACACCCAACCTACCTGGAAAGGGGTCTCTTTTTGAACTGCCTTTCTCAAGGTTTCTTCCATTTTCCACAAGGGTTTTTGGGGGGTTTTTCTTGTCTTCTTAGAGAGTCAAGGCTGGGAGGCTGTCAAGAGGCAGGGCCTGTTAAAGCCCATTGCGGCACTTTTTGTGTGATTTTGGGCTATACAAAAAATAAATTGTATTGTAAATTTGGTACACATATACTACGTGACGTCTACTATCCACTTTCGGGGTGATGATTGATCTCCAAGGTTATTCCTCTTATTTTTAATTTATTTTATTGTAGAATCAACTCTCGGCAGCAGCCAGCAGGGCGGCCGTGTGGCACATGCATACAGGCGCCATTCTCATCCCTCCCACCTTCACCGTCACTTCCTCTACCTCTTCATATCTTAAATCATTCTTGAGGCAGATTGAAAACTTAAGTGCCAGATTAAGTGAAAAATTAAGGAAAACGTACTAAGTAATTGCAACACAAACACTGACTTTAACGCGAAAAGATGTCAACGAAAGAAGAGAAGAAGCGGGCCACTAGGGTGGAGAAAAGAAGAGCTGCTCAGGAAGCAGCAAGCGCATCAACCTCTGAGCAGACAAATGCTAAACGTACAGAGAAAGAGTATGAAACTATGACTGCTCAAGTCAAGTGTATAAACTACACGTTATCGTGCAGTGTGCCATTACTGCTAGAGTTATAAATCACTTAGTGCACTTGTTACAAGAGTGGATTGGTCAAAATGCTTGAATGTTGGAAGGAAGTGAAGAGTCATATAGGCATTACTGCTTGCCTTGATCTCAGTGATGCTGAAGTGTGTGACGGTGATTTCTGATCCTATAATAAAAATGATGTTCACAGTGCAGTGGAGCAGCAGAAGACTAATTTTGTCCTGTTCCCAGTTTAAAACTTGTTTTAGAGACGTTTCCTATGACTAAAAACAAAGTGATTAGTTTTATTAGGTGCTTAGGTCCTGCCTTTAATTAATTTATTAAGTATGTACGTTGATCTTGATGCTTGCTACAATATATTCAAATACAAAGTCAGAAAAGGGTTTCCTTTAAGTTTACCTTTGAAATTTTCTGCTTCTGCATTCCAAGCTCTTAACTAGAGCTGCAGTGTTGGTTAGTAGGTAGGGGTGCGCTGTAGCAAATTGGATCATGACCACACAATAACCTTAAGCCGCATGATGAAATAGCCATTTTAGCATTTCACACACAATGTCCAAGTGTGTATGTCTCATTAAAAGTGGCTTTTCTGTGTGATGCTGTTTAAAAATACAAGATGGTGTGGGTTTTGCTTGCAGACTGTGTATCCCTGTATGCTGTGGTTTATCTGCTTTAATAATTCATGTCTTAACTGACAGCATTCTTTATAGCTAATTTATTGTATTATTCAAAGTAACAGAGTACAATTTCAGTGATCAGCTATCAGTAAACCACTAAAACCCTGTTTGCTATAGGATATTTCACACACTGCCTGCAACTGCTTTCATAGTGCAGACCACTGATTAAGCGCCCTCCTGGTTGAGCAAAGCTAACATAACAGTTTAAGAACCAGAGATCAGAGGTGGCTAACATGACATTTTGCACCAGTGTCTACCGAGATGTTTTGTGCATCACTAAGTACAAAAAGGAGAATTATGAGAAACTGTGAAAAGGCCTCATAGAAGACATCTAATCATGTACCTGACACTCAAGTGGCCTCTTTCCAACTGAAACAGTGCTTTTGAAAGGCAGAGGGCACACCTGTCATGGTCTGTGCCTACAATAGAGCCTGCCTTCCTCACCAGTTTGTCCAGGCATGAGGTGTCCCTCTTCTTTATGCTGCCTCCCCAGCACACCACCGCGTAGAAGAGGGCGCTCGACACAACCGTCTGATAGAATATCTGCAGCATCTTATTGCAGATGTTGAAGGACGCCAGCCTTCTAAGGAAGTATAGTCGGCTCTGTCCTCTCTTGCACAGAGCATCAGTATTGGCAGTCCAGTCCAGTTAATCATCCAGCTGCACTCCCAGGTATTTATAGGTCTGCACCCTCTGCACACAGTCACCTCTGATGATCACTAGGTCCATGAGGGGCCTGGGCCTCCTAAAATCCACCACCAGCTCCTTGGTTTTGCTGGTGTTCAGGTGTAAGTGGTTTGAGTCGCACCATTTAACAAAGTCCTTGATTAGGTTCCTATACTCCTCCTCCTGCCCACTCCTGATGCAGCCCACGATAGCAGTGTCGTCAGCGAACTTTTGCACGTGGCAGAACTCTGAGTTGTTTTGGAAGTCCAATGTATATAGGCTGAACAGGACCGGAGAAAGTGCAGTCCCCCTGCGGCGCTCCTGTGCTGCTGACCAGAATGTCAGACCTGCAGTTCCCGAGACGCACATACTGAGGTCTGTTTGTAAGATAGTCCACGATCCACACCACCAGGTATGAATCTACTCCCATCTCTGTCAGCTTGTCCCTAAGGAGCTGAGGTTGGATGATGTTGAAGGTGCTAGAGAAGTCCAGAATCATAATCTGCACCACTGCCTCTGTCCAAGTGGGAGAGGGATCGGTGTAGGATATAGATAATGCAATCCTCCACTCCCACCTTCTCCTGAAATATTAGTGAATATTAGTGAATAGTACTCTTTCACAGGAGCTTTGAACAAATTGCACATTGCAGCCATTTTCATATATATCACCAGAAAAGAAAGGACATTACTGGTCTAGTATTGCTCTGGGGGAAGAACTGTAAAATCCAAGAATCAAAGTGCCGGTTAGGGACTGACTATGCATGACTTACTCCATGCTGCAACATTGATTCTTACAGTTTTGAGTTCTTCCACTAGCTCAGTATTATACCAATGCCATCACTGATCTTTTCTGGCAAATGGCTGCATTGTTTCATAACATGACCTTTTCAAAGCTGCCACATGAAAGAATACATTTTGGAATTAAGAGATGGAAAAATGGATTTGTTTCCTTTGAAGTTCTGGCTAAATATTTTATACCACTAGTTACAGGTATGTATAAAGGCTAAATCTCTGATTATAATTCATGCCTTCTCGAAAATATGACTGCAGCATGGAGTTATGGTGTATTGCTAGCAGTGGTGTAGCTAGGGGCAGGCAGAGGGGACGGTCCTCCCCGGGCGGCACATTTTTGGGGGCAGCATTATTGGCCAAAAGGCTCAGTACAATTTCTGTGTAAGCAGCCGGGTTTGGAAAAATATCACTCATAAATGAAAAAAGTAAAATTCTCTGATTTTTATCCACAAATGATTCAAAAATAATTTGTCCTTCTGTGAAGGCATCAGACACAGCAGTTGAAATTTATGAGGCAATGACAATAATAAACATAAACATTACACCGATAATAATTTCTAGGAAGATAAACAACTAATTTACAATTTATAATTTCATTTCGTTATCAATCCGAGTGCGTTCTTGCTTTGCGCAGAAAACATCCCCACCTATCAGTTGTACCCTACAATGGTTCCGGTTTTCGCAGTGTAATTATATTAAACTAATAATTAGAACACAGCTTACGAGTGCGTCTATACTATATTCTTGTCTAGTTTATAAATAATTATATGGGAAAAATTATTGCTGTTTCTCTATATAATAAATAGAATAAATATTATGTGAATAAATCTATGCAAAATTTATCTTAATTTTTCTGTATACATCATTTTTTTATTTTCTGTTTAAATAGGTTAACATATTCAGACATGTTGGAGGGCGGCAAATTGAAGCACCGCCCCGCCCCGAGTGGCACGAACTCTAGCTATGCTACTGATTGTTAGCAGAGTAGCAATGAAAGGAAAAAAATTGTAGAGAATGACCAAAAATCTCTAGATATGTTTGGGCCAAGCAGGAAACTTCAGAACAGTTAACACAGAAATATAAATCATGATGAGAAAAGTGTTGGTCCTTTAATGCTTTGTCACAGACATTCAAATGGACTTGTTATATTTTTTGGAAAGACCAAGCTAGGTGTGAAAGAAGAAGCAGAACATACAAACACATTTCTAGACAACACCATCGTAGCCACCGAAGACGTCATCAAATCCTTTACTAACATTCCTACTTTATCATAAAATTGTAATGTAGCAAAAATGTATTATAAATAAAATGAGACCCCAACACTCAACAGAAATGAAAGTGGTATAATTTCTTGCAATGAACAGCTTTTGCTAACATATTGTTCTTTATATAGTATATGGAAATAGTTTCGGCCATCCTTTGGTGATCTCAGTTTAGGGAGCCATGAAATATACATTAGGTTCCTCCAAGAAGCCTCTTATAATATAGCTATATATATTAAGAACAACAACATTTATTTATATAGCACATTTTCATACAAAAAGTAGCTCAAAGTGCTTTACATAATGAAGAATAGAAAAATAAAAGACACAGTAAGAAAATAAAATAAGTCAACATTAATTAACATAGAATAAGAGTAAGGTCCAATGGCCAGGGTGGACAGAAAAAAACAAAAAAAAACTCCAGACGGCTGGAGAAAAAAATAAAATCTGTAGGGATTCCAGACCATGAGACCGCCCAGTCCCCTCTGGGCATTCTACCTCACATAAATGAAACAGTCCTCTTTGGATTTAGGGTTCTCACGGAAGGACTTGATGATGATGGTCACGTAGACTTCTGGCTTTTAATCCATCCATCATTGTTGGAGCATCATGATGCTTTGAGTAGGCCGCCACCAGGCCGCCTCCACAAAGAAACTGGAAAAAGAAACAGAAGAGAGAGTAGGGGTTAGTACAGATTTTAGAGCCACCATGAATAGTTATTATGATGAATTGAACATACAGAGTATCAGGATTAAGTTAAAGTGAAGTTTTGAGAAGGCCATGTTAAAGTAATGTGTTTTCAGCAGTGTTTTAAAGTACTCCACTGTACTAGCCTGGCGAATTCCTATTGCCAGGCTATTCCAGATTTTAGGTGCATAACAGCAGAAGGCCGCCTCACCACTTCTTTTAAGTTTAGCTTTTGGAATTGTAAGGAGACACTCATTTGAGGATCTAAGGTTACGATTTGGGATACAGAGTGTCAGACATTCCGATATATAAGATGGGGCGAGATTATTTAAGGCTTTATAAACCATAAGCAGAATTTGAAAGTCAATCCTGAATGGCACAGGTAACCAGTGTAGTGACATCAAAACTGGAGAAATGTGCTCGGATATTCTTTTCCTAGTCAGGATTCTAGCAGCTGCATTCTGCACTAGTTGCAAACGATTTATGTCTTTTTTGGGTAGTCCTGATAGGAGTGCGTTACAGTAATCTAGTCGACTGAAAACAAACGCGTGAACTAATTTCTCAGGATCTTTCAGTGATATAAAAGGTCTAACTTTAGCAATGTTTCTTAAGTGAAAAAATGCCGTCCTAGGGATCTGATTAATATGCGATTTAAAATTCAGATTACAGTCAACAATTACCCCTAAGCTTTTTACCTCCGTCTTGACTTTTAATTCTAATGTATCCAGTTTATTTCTAATAGCCTCATTGTATCCATTATTGCCAATCACTAAGATTTCAGTTTTCTCTTTATTTAACTTGAGAAAGTTACTATTCATCCATTCTGAGATACAAGTCAGACATTGTGTTAGTGAATCAAGAGAATCGGGGTCATCAGGTGCTATTGATAAGTACAGCTTATAAGTACAGCAAGGGTTCAGACAACAAAGTTGATTAACTGCGAGAATGACAGCAGTCTGACAGCAACATTTTCCTCCTTTGGGAACAAACTGTGATCATTGTAGTGTTTACGAAGATGTTTAGCCAATCAAACACTACACCACATTGGAAAGTGACACATGTGATTGGAAGGACTGCAAGGGTCTGGTCACTGGAACACTGCTTAAAAGGTCTTCATTATTGGAAGATGTTCTAAAAATACATTTGAACTTAATTCTGCTTTGTGATTGTTAGACCATCTGAGATGTAAGCAATAGCCTATATAGGATTGAAGTCCAGTCATGGTTGTTATGGTCAAGTCAGTACTCCACCCCTGACTTCTTTCTGTTTTCATTGTGATTTTCCATTATTGTTCATTGTTTTCCAATACATTTTATAATATTGTTCTGCTTGTTTGTTATTTTTCAAATTATTTAATATCTGTTAATTTTTTTCTGTTTAGTTTTTATGCAGTTTCTATGTGTGAGAATATGCTCTCTGTTCCTAGTATTTTCTGGCTGGTTCTCCAAGAGGAGGGGCCATCAGTCTATCAGCACTGAGGGACCAGCCCTATAAAGCCTTATTGGAAAGGCAGTCCCTTGCTATAATGATGAAGCAGCTGTATATATTCTAGACTTTAATGTCCAAATAAAGAAAAGGCTCTCTGATCATATATATTCTTATATAATACGCTACCATGGCTGTCCATTTGTCTATCCAGGATTTTAAATCACATGTAGCTCGCAAACCACCTGAACTATTGACATGAAATTTTGTACACATATACCACATGATGTCTACTATCTGTTTTCGGGGTGATGATTGACCTTCAAAGTTATTCCTATTTTTATTTTATTTTATTGTAGAATCAACTCTCGTACGGGTGCTGTACCACTTCCCCTTCCTCTTCATATCTTAAATCATTCTTGAGGCAGATTGAAGACTTAACTGCCAGCTTGTGAAAAGTTAAGGAAAACATACTAAGTAATTGCAAAACAAACAATGACTTAATCAGTTTTAATGCGAAAAGAAGCCGATGAAAGAAGAGAAGTAGCAGGCCACTAGGGTGGAGAAAAGAAGAGCTGCTCAGGAAGCAGCAAGCGCATCAACCTCTGAGCAGACGAATGCTAAACGTACAGAGAAAGAGTATGAAAACTATGAATGCACAAGTCAAGTGTATTCACTGCACGTTATCGTGTAGTACACCGTCACTGGTCTGTGTATACAATAGAAAAAGTGGTCATAAGTTTAGCTTTACAGTGGATTGAAGAAGTAAAGCCAGATAGAGTAGTAATATGTAAAGAATTATTATCAGCTATGATGAGTATTAAGTCCAGAAGCAATAAAAGAAGAAATGATTGAATAACAGAATAATCAGGCAATGTCTAGAATAAGGTGTTTAAGAATATATGTACGTTTCATGTAGGTTCCAGCACATAAAGGTCTGGAAGGTAATGATATAGTACACTTTCTATCTAAGATGAAATAGAACTTTCACTTGGAATGGGAGAAACAAAAGGGTAAGTGCTATCCAGAATTAGTAAAATTTGGCAAGGAACATGGGCTAAAGATTGTAAAGGGAGGCATCTTTATAAGTTTCAGAATACTGTTGTGTTCGTAGTAGTGGAGGGGTAAAATAGGAGAGAAGAAATGATTTTACAAGATTGAGATTAGGGCACACAATGCTTAATTGTTACACTTAACAGGTAAACATAATTTGGGACTGTGTAGATACTGAGGTAAAATAGAAACAGTTGAACATATATTGCTGCAGTGTAAGAACCCTGAGATTGTGGGTTCAAATCCCACTACTGACACTCTGTGACCCTGAGCAAGTCACCTGACATGCCTGTGCACCAATTGGAAAACCAAAAGTAATGTAACCAATTGTATCATAAGTGTTGTAAGTCGCCTTGGATAAAGGAGTTAGCCAAATATGTACATGTAAATGTAAAGCTTACAGGGAACACAAAAACAACTTGAAGATAGTTTGAACTCATTGGGCTTAATAAATTTCACAATGGGTAACCTTATTAATGTACGAATCAATTGATTCTTGAATTCACAAGAGTGTATTACAGTATTTACATTTGACAGGGCTATTTACATTAATCTAGCAATGTAGAAAGTGAAAAGGTGGTTTTTTAAAATTCATACATATTTTGCATCACCTCCAGTCCAGTTGGTGTCAGTAGCCAACTGCCATAATAACAAAAAAGAAGGTTCCTTGTGGTTCATTGTGAATGTGCTTGGTGGTTTGGTGAGCAGTGGCAGACCTACAAATTTGGGGGCCCTTTTGCAACCAGCAACGAGGTCTGGGTAGCCACTGTTATCTTCTTCAATTGGTTGTTCAACAACAGATCACCACAAATTTCTCTAAAAATATAACTACTACATGTAAGGGTTTTAAAAACCCCTTCTTATAGACTAGACTAGAAACCCAAAATTTCTAAGCAATCTAGATTAAAATTGCCCTGAAGCTTAAGCTTCATTAGTTTCATAGTAGATCCCCTTCTGTTGGTGAGTTCTCATTTTGATTATTTACTTCTTTGAATTTACTACTATTATTCTAAGGATTATAATTTCTATTTTGTGTTGGGACTTATTTACAGAGGATTGTCTTTGAGTATTTTGTTATTTTTACCATTTTTGTTAATAAATCCTCTTTTCTGAAGATTTTCCGTAGGACTTGTTTCTGTTCAAGCCAGAGTTTCAGGGTACTCCATCTTGTGAGACATATCTTTTGCATTATTAACCTTAAAAGCCTGTTCTCCACTAGATAGGCCTGAAGCCTTCAGCTTTCCTAGGGACAGGCTCCCCTGACGGTGAGACCTGTTTTTGGAGCAGTCCAGTTAGGATTCTGACCTGTATTTAGTGGGTCTTTTTGAAGGTCACACCTTTTTGCCATTTTTGTACTGCAGCAATCATTACAATGGGATGCTACGTTCTGTATTAGTTATAACAGCAGTGCTGTAGTAGCACAACAGTTGGGCAGACACCAGTGATAATAAGTTGATATTTCTAGAAATGTGAGAAAAAGAATCCAACTGAGAGGCATTGAATGGGGCTAGCATTTGATGATTGGTGTCAGTGTTGGATGGAAGTTGTGAAATTGTTAGTGCACAGGCAAGAAGTTTAACATTTATTTCTGGATCAGGAAAACATAATTTCTCCCTTTGCAGGGAAGTTATGCTGACAGGTGGAAATAAATAAATAAATAAATAAATAAATAAATAAATAAAACTCATCCTGCGGTGGGCTGGCGCCCTGCCCGGGGTTTGTTTCCTGCCTTGCACCCTGTGTTGGCTGGGATTGGTTCCAGCAGACCCCCGTAACCCTGTAGTTAGGATATAGCAGGTTGGATAATGGATGGATGGATAAAACTCATCATAATAGGTAGAATTTTGTCTACTTCTAATTACCTCTAAGTCTGCTTATCTTATTAAGTTAGGTGGAAATCCCAGGCATCTTTCAGGTAGTAACCCCATTAAAGTTTACAGCTTAACAAGATTCTCTTATTATCTATTACACAGATCCTCTGAATTTACGAAAGTCATTTGTGTTTCTTTGTGTACCTTTTGTCAAGGCAGTAATTTTTGTCAAACTCTTCCCAGCTGATGATGCTTTCACATAAAAAAAATAAAAAAGAGATGGTGCTGTGTAAATAAGTATACTGTACTCCTAAAAATTTGAAATGTGAAAAAAAGCAAAGGCTCAAATGTACTTGGTGTGATAGTGAAGCAACATTCAAAGATCTTCATGAGCTTTAATTTAACTTTGACTATAGCCACAGAGTACAGGATGAGGTCCAGCTGGTAGGTTCACCACAAGAATTTACGATAAGACTTCAGTGCTCGTACAAGACAGGAAAGCCAAGCAATCCTCTTCATAGTTATATGGCAGCCTTTAAATCTGGCTGCTTTGCACTTTCCTATGTGGATAAATAGTATGTGGTGGTCTGACATCTACAACCTGAGATACAAAACAGCATTCAGAAAACTGATTCCATCTGTGGCTGCTGACTCTAAGCCAGACAATTTGAGGTTCACACAATATCAATGTTTGTACCATAGTATGGAGAGGCCAAAAGCAATGACATACTGAAAATAGGAACCATAGGTCTATTTGGCATCTGGAGAAGTAAGGCTGGCAGTCATGCAGGAAGTTTCTTCCTCAACATGTGTGTCAGTTTCAGTTGCACTTTACATTAGAAGATTAGAATAATCTAGATGAGAACAGGGCATTCCACCCTACAAAGCTTTCCAGTCCTGTCCACTTAATTCCTCCAAAATAGTCTAGTTTTAAAGAACTCTAAAGTCCTACTGCCTACCACACTACTTTGTGTGTATGAGTCTCTGTGTAAAGAAAATTTCCTAATGTTTGCATGCAATTTACCCTTACCAAGATTCTAACTGTGATCCCTTTTTCTTAATGAACTTGTTTTAAAATAACAGTCTCGATCCACTGTACTAATTCCCTTCATATTTTTAAACCCTTCAATCATGTCACCTCTTCACCTTCTTTTGCGTAAACTGAAAAGGCTCAGCTCTTTTCATTTTTCCTCATAATTCATCCCCATAGCCTTAGAATCAGACTAGTCGCTCTTCTCTGGACTTTTTCCAGTGCTGCTATGTCCTTTTTGTAGCCTCGAGGACAAAACCGTAGCATGATATTGTTGGTCCTAATAAAAGTCCTTCACTAATGTGTGAATTCACAGCTATTACTGTGTGCAAGCCTTGTGTTGCTTCATTTTTCATCCATCAAGTTTTGTAGATTTTTTTACCTACTTTAGGAATCATTAAGAATACTTTTAAGCATCAACTGAAAAAGTGTCTACAGAACTCGGTTCGGAAAAAAAGTTAAGAAATGAGCAACCCAAACATTCACATAAGTATCTGTGGAGCCCAGATCAATACAATTATAGCCATACATCTTGAAACTCCTCTTCAGTTTGTTCCAGGGATAACGAGAGTCATGATGGTTAGCAAGATAATGTGATGGTACTGGTAGAAGAATTCGGCCATCATTAACAACAAAATGGTGAGCTGGCTATAAAAAGGGATATTTTGAAACAATTAAATTATTTCAGACACAAACATTTGCTATATTTTCTGACGAAGTGTATGCTAAGACCAGTTTTTTTAGGCACTCAAGATACTTGAATGTTATTGTGAGAGCAAAAAAGGAGCAGGAGATGATACACGGTCAGAGGTAGCCAAAGGTTGAAACTGTCGATACAAAACTATTAGCATCCAGTTAAAGGAGAGTACCAAATGAACAGCCATGAAAATGAGGCCAATGTCAAAAAACCGAAAACAAATCATCTGATTTTGATCAATGGCTGAATGACAGTTGAATCTGTAGTTTATTGTAGGGATATGGGACAGTGGCACAGTGATTATCGCTATGGCCTAATAGCTGCTTGGTCCCTGTCTTTGTGGACTTTATACTTTCTCCCCATGTCTGCCTGGGCTTTTATCTAGTATTCCAAAACATGCATGCTTTGTTAACTGGTGCAACTGAATTGGCCCCACATGAGCAAATGTGGATATGTGTGGAATGCCCAGTGCTGGGTTAGGCCCTGCCTTATGTCGAATGCTGCTGGGATAAGGTCTTGTTCTTATATACATGCATTGAATCAAGCATGCTGTTAATTTATGAGGGAGAATCAAAAAGTAACGGCAACTTATCTTTTTATACAGTTAACTGTGAGCAGAATCCACGTCTCCATCGATTCTTTAACCTCATTTGCAGGTTTTCTAATTTAGGACCTCCTGTAGCCCTAAGTTGGATTAAATTAGTTTAAGAATGTTCTGGTGTTCTGGTGTTCTAAACTTTGTTGAAATGTACTTGATCAGCTTATTAATCTTCCATGAAAGCTTGGATATACACATTTTAACTAGTAACAAAAAAGATACTGATAATATTTTCAGGCTTTATCAATTAATTACACAACCTTGGCAATGACAGGAAAAAGACCACTCAGTTAATACCTCGGACAAGGAATGAAATTCAAGTAATCACAACACACAATTTATGGAAATAATGGATAAGTTCGATATTGAAGTCAAAGTCATTTGTTCACGATCATGGTATGAATTATTTGCTATACGAAGGTTGTGTTCTAAAGTGAAACATTTCTTTTTAGAAACTAAAAAAATATCACAACTGTTTTTGCTGTTAAAAATGGGTTTCAAGCAGCATATGTCGAAATATCAAAACAAAAGCCTTAAAACTTACTGAATACCTGCATTTTTTTAAACTAAAAGTTTTATTGAGTATTGATCCCTGTTTTGTGATTGCATACTTATTGTAAAAATATTATGTTTGCAAAAAATGAAAAAAAAGCAAAACATGTTTATGAAATTCAGCCATTTTCCAAGGAGGCCATAAAAACAGAAAAAATGTCACATAATCTCTCACGCTATGTGTGATGAAAAACATGATAGATAAATCTGAGAAACTGTCAGCGCTCTGTTTTAAAGAATGATGAAAAGCTTATGCAGCAGGGGAGTAATTGTGTATACTTAGATATTTGCTGCTGGATTCCATATTAACATAGGGCAGCACCAGCAGCGTGGTTCAGCATGCTATAATAATTATTAAAAATAATTAAAGGTTGATTTAAAACAAACTCAGAACTACCTCATCATATGATAAGACAGAGTAAATATCTTCTGTCCTGAAACAGTGAAACTAATAATTACATTTGCTCTTTCAAAAAAGTTGTCCTCAGTTGTTATTTTATTATGATATTCTCAGCAAGCACAACTCAGCATGCACTTTGAAATTCAGCAATTGCTTTGTGCTTCGATTCGCTTCATCATCATGGCTTAGTTCTGGCCTTGGGTCTTTCAAAAACTTAAGAGTAAGATAGAAATGCAATATAGTGTAATCACTTCAGATTTATTGTGACGTGTACAGTGTACAATGAAGTTCCATCACTCTTGACGCACTTGACCAACACACAACACGTGGCACTTTTCCAGCGCTCTAAATCTTACTCCTTATGTTATGTATTATTTAACAATATAGAAAGTAATTGGCAAAAAGAAGCTTCTGCCACAATCACCCCACTTTGTGAGTTCTGCAGTTGCAGGTACCATCATATAAAATCATTGGGAATGGCTTCACAATGGCTTTCACACACAGCCTGCATCTGTGTCTAGGAAGAAAAAATAGACAATGGCACGGACTGGATTGAGCAAACCACAGGTGAATAACAAAGTTCAGGAAGACAGCATTCTTAAAGACACAGCAGACTCGACAATGTATGAAAACAAAACAATAAATATTTGGGTTTTTTTTTTGGCTTGATGCTGACACACATACGAGGTTGCTGTAGCCAGAAGGACTGATGAAATGTAGAACTTGTATGTTAGGCACTGTTTAAGGAAAAAATATCATTTGAGTTCACATCTGGCATTAAACAACTGTGTCTCTATTTGATTCATTTGTGTGGGCCAGCATGATGCATAAAAAATATGATTTGAGTACACATGTGCTGCTGAGACAGTGTTTTGATGGTTGATATATGCTCAAATCAGATGACTTATACCATACTGTAACACTTGGCACACTTTTGTGCAGATCAAGACTTGGTAGAACCGTCAATGAAACAGAACTGGCGAGACACAGGTCAGAAAATATGCATCTTGAAGCTATGGCAAGGTGCATCTTTGTAAAATGTAAAACTTTACCAATGACAGGAGCTGTGAAATCTATCAGTACTATTAAAAATAGCACATAGAATCTGTGATAAAATTTATTTTGAGCTTACTTTTGTTGTGATAAGCAGGTCTCAGAAATACGAAAGGCAAGGTTTCTTGAATTGAAACCTTTGGTGCTTCTAAATGGATATATTCAATAAGTTTTAAGGCTTTTATTTACATGTTTGCACCAGTACTCCTTGAGCTCTGCTTTGTAAAACAAAAAAAATCTAAGTATTTATTTAAAACCTATAAAAAAAAAGGATTCACTTTAGAACACCAAACTTATTCCTTAAAACTATACATTGCACACATTTTTCAGATTAAATTTGCCTAATACACGAAACATATTCAGAAATGAAATAACGTTACTATGCACAGTCTTCACTAGAGCATATATGTTGGGTATGTCTTGCAAGAAAAAAGATAATTTAAAATAATTGCTAATTTTAGATAGTACTGGGCTTACAATTACAATTACTACTAATTCTAATTATTGGAAGCAACATCACATTATACTACAACCATGTTATCTTACTGAAATGAAGGAATCCTAAACCTAACCATAACTCATTATATTGTTGAAATCTAGAAAATAAATCTAAAATTTCCTTCAAGAAACAATATTAAGATTGTACAGAATTTGTTTTATTTAGATATTTTAGTGCCTCCAAGTTTTTTTGTTTATGTAGCTATGGTTAAACAAGTGATGTTAAGTGTTATCAGTGATTTTAATGCTTCTTACTTTTCTGTACTAATTGCATTTTTGATTAAATTGTTTTACTGATGTGGTCTAAAGCTTAAAAAAGTCATCCTTCTCTTTTGTACATTAACATGGATTTCATATGAGTGCATGATTAAGCAAAATCATATTTTTAATTTTTCTGAGTAATTTTGAAAACAAAATAGCAGCAGAAGAGAATATTTTTGTTTAATTTAGTACAAATATGGAAATTCATGATGTTCTGCACTGACACTCTAGTTAATCAGGGTAATATAAATGATTCATTTTTTAGATTTAAATCTACTCAGCTTTATGAGAGTAACACCTTCTAAATGGATGATGCATGGATCGGGCTGGTTGATGAATAAGATGTAGACAGTAAACTAATAACTTTCAGTATTTATAAATAAATGTTTCAATTTTAGCAGTTTGTTACTAAATTCTGAGTCATGTTGTCATCACTTCTTTTGTTGACTTTTCCTCAGACAGTGACGCTATGACCGTATCCGAGAGGGTACCTGAATACCTTCCGTCAGTTACTTTGGCCTTTACACCACACTGGGATATTAAGGTATACTGCTCATTACAGCCCTGCTTGCTATGCAGCAGATTTAAAAATGCTGCTATGGTAGGTGCATTAGGATTCTTGCTGACATAGCAGATTACCTACCTGACACTGACACGCAGAGCTGCCTTCTAGAAATAAAAAAATGAAAAACATTACAGTACTGTTTGTTGAGTGCTCTATAAAAATATGCATGAAGCTTGTGGCTGCCTTATAGCAGAACTATACTAAAACGTTATATTCTATAGCACCAGTCAGAGTTACACATTCCTCCTGCAAATTAGCCAGCAATCACATCATTAGCTGACAGAAGAAAACAAAACTCTACAGCATATATTTTTAGCCTGAACTAAAGAGAATAACAATTATAAAAACAGGCTACTGGCCTCACTTTTTGGTATTATTGACCACCACCACAGTTGTCTATGTGAACCATCAGCATGCAACATTGTTCAAAATTTCAGAAATACATACTTTATTGCCTTGAAAGTTAACAAATTAAACTGTTTGAAAAACATTTTTTTAGCTCTGATCTATTTTGTTCTAGTTTGAAATTTCTTGTTTGTGTGAGATGTAGCCCCTCAGTGTAGATGTACCCCTCAATTACGCTTTGAATGATTTTCTCTGTTCCTCAGTTTTCCTGTTATGCTGCTGGAGAACACTTTGTGTTTTTGATTCCTTTCTGGTTTCTTGGCCTTTTTGTTCTTTCTTTGTATGGATTAGGCCTAAAATTTAATTATTGCCTTTGGATGTTGTTGTCTTTTTGGGCTTCAGCCTTTGTTGTGGCATTTGTTCTTTTACGATTAAGCACTTTGTCTCCTTTCTTTGTTACATTTAACCTTTTGCAAATTTATGATGTTCTGACATTGTTGCAGTTGGATTCTTGGTTTTGGTAATAATATTTGGTATTTTGGACTTTGACGTTAGTTTTTTTGGGATGGTGGTTTCAGTATTTTTCTCTGTAATTGATTTTGAATTTTAAATCAGTTTCTAAATATTGTTTCCTTTCTTATTCCATCAGTTCATTCATTTTTTAAAATTATTTTTGTAGTTCTTGTTCTTTTCTGCAGTTTCGCTCTTTTTTTTTGAGTTGCTAAAATAATTTAATTCAATACATTTTATACTTAAGATTTTTCTGTGGTAAGTTTTTTTTTTTTGACAAACCTCCCTGTTTCGAGCTTATATCACAAGGACTTCATAATACGTGTGGTTTTTGCCATCAATTTTAAATTAACGTAATAAAACTTGCCATTCTAACCTGCAAAATAAAATAACCATGGAAACATGAAGTAACCATCAAATTGTAACTGCAAAGATTGACAGAGAGTGCCAAGTTATTATCAATAAAGAAGTTGTCAATATGACAGTAAGAACACAATATTTTTTATGAGATAGGCCGTTATTATTATTTAGGCTACTTATTTGGTTTACATCTTTATCCATTATGACTTAAAATATTTGAGATACGATTGGTGACATTTCTTGTTTTTTCTCATTTGGAGCGCAGGAAAATTAAATGACTTGCTCATGGTCACACAGCAGCAAAGCACTTCACCTGGACAGAGAGAAACCACTTCATCCACCACCAATGTGTAGCACCCACTTGGATGATGTGACAGCAGCTATTATTGCAGCGGTAAACTGTGGTTGAAAGTTAACATCTTATTAAAGAAACAAACATCATCTAATAGGACTATTCAGTAATCAGGCTGGAGAAAAGCTGTTCATTGTATCTTTTAATTACTTCTCGGCAAAACGCCTTAGAGGGAGCATTCTTCAAAAGCAGTCTGGTGCAGAATGGTCAGAGAAACAAAGGACAGAGGTTCATTTTATAAACTGTTGAATTTACATACAGTGTCAATCAATGCTTACATTTTACTCTGGTTGGTTCGTTGGTTTACACCCAAATATTTATCTATACTAATAAAAGGCAAAGCCCTCACTGACTGACTGACTCACTCACTCATCACTAATTTTCCAACTTCCCGTGTAGGTAGAAGGCTGAAATTTGGCAGGTTCATTCCTTACAGGTTACTTACAAAAGTTAAGTAGGTTTCATTTTGAAATTCTACGCGTAATGGTCATAACTGAATCCTACTTACGTACATATATACGTCCATAGCCTGCAGCTCGGTCGCCGTGTGAGGCGGCGTTGCGTCCCCCATCACCACGCCTCCCACGTAGTTGGCTGCCTGCCTATATTGCGTCCCCCATCCCCACGCCTCCCACGTAACTGACTGCCTGCCCATATAAGGCCGTCCATCACTCCGGTCTCTTCATTCCCTTCTTTGCTTCACCACGGTATTCATGTCTCCCTGCTGATAACTGCAGCCTTTTTATTTAATCCACGGCTTCTCCACTGTTATATTGTTTGTTTATTACGATGCGAAGTTGTATGCTTACAATGCTTGACAGATGCCGAATGTCACTTCAACACAAGCCCTGAAAATACTAACGTAATTGAAACAAACCATGAAACTCAAACCGATTATGACAGCAGCAATCCAAGCTGTGAAAAAACAGTAAAAAGGAGGAGTGTCAGACGTCGTGGTACATTTTCTGATGCAGCTAGACGGAAACAATGTTGTGACGCTGCCGCCAAATACTCGCAGAAAAACCTACAAGTTAATAGACACGCTGTTGCTAAATAGTCGCAGGCAAATCCACAAGTTCATAGAAACGCTGCCGCTAAATATTCACAGAAAAATCCACAACTTAATAGAGACGCTGCGGCTAAATACTCGCAGGCAAATCCACAAGTTCATAGAAACGCTGCCGCTAAAGACTCGCAGAAAAATCCACAAGTTAATACCGGGAATGCCTGTTAAACATCTTAGATTCACGAGTAGCGATTTGGGTAGTGAGATGTCTATCAAGGTGATCACCATCGATCAAAGAAATGTCACTTTCCAGGTGATTTCCATGCCCGGAGATGCCACCTGCCTTTTCCATTCTCTGTGTTACATATTGCACGGCCATATCAGGCTCACTCTTGATATCCGGAGGAACATTGTGTCTTATGTATTGAATGACTGGGACAGGTTCAAGGTGTGGACTGATGACGGTACAGGAGATAATTATACTACACAGGAGCACTATAAGAGTGAAATGCTTAAGCCCTTAACCTAGGCTTCTGCATGTGAGTTGATGGCTGCCGCTGAATTGTTCGGTTGTCTCTGTAAAGTCTACCAAAATGGCCAAATATTTTACACCTTTGGAGAAACGGCAATGGTTCTTAAACATCTTAGATTCACAGGTTACGATTTAAGTAGTGGACACTTTGATGTTTATGAAAGTTTCAACTCTCAAAAGCTGGATGCGAAGTTATCGATGAAGCCAGTTGTATGCTTACAACGCTTGACAGATGCCGAATGTCACTTCAACACAAGTCCTGCAAATACTAACGTAATTGAAACAAACCATGAAACTCAAACCGATTATGACAGCAGCAATCCAGGCTGTGAGAAAACAGTAAAAAGGAGGCATGTCAGACGTTGTGGTACATTTTCTGATGCAGCTAGACGAAAACAACTGCCGCCAAATACTCGCAGAAAAATCCACAAGTTAATAAACATGCTGTCGCTAAATACTCGCAGGCAAATCCACAACTTAATAGAGACGCTGCCACTAAATACTTGCAGGCAAATCCACAAATTCATAGAGACGCTGTCGCTAAATACTCGCAGGCAATTCCACAACTTAATACCGGGAATGCCTGTTAAACATCTTAGATTCACAAGTAGCGATTTGGGTAGTGAACACTTCGATGAATGAAACCTGTTATCTTTACAATGGTTGACAAACACGGAATGTAACTTCAAAACAACACGTCCTCCAAATACGAACCTGATTGAAAGAAATAATGATAATCAAATCCTTCATGACAGCAACACTCATAACAGTGACAAAACAATTACATTGACAATCATGTTACATTATTTTTAAAATGTTTCCTTTTCTTTTTCATAAATTATTTAACACACTACTTCGCTGCGAAGCGTGGGTATTTTGCTAGTATAGAATAAAAGTCTATTATATTATATTCTGGTTCTTCTTATACCTTTTGAAATGAGACACCACCCCTGAAATTTCTGTGCATATACCAACTGTCCATTCTCGTTTATAGGACATCTGCTGATTTCTTAGTCATCTCTTAGTCTTCCTTCAGTACATTTTGTATATTACATCAATCTTTATTCTGGTACATTCTTTATTTACTTGACCATCTCAGTATTTTTCCTAAACCAAATCTTATATTTCAGTGTAAATTTTGTTGTTCACTTGACCTTTATTTGGTTTCCCACATTTATTAACCCATTATGCTATTTCTTTAAGATGAATGCTGAGTTACCCTAAAATTATTCTTCCACAAAACTCACCACACATTAGTTACTAGATGGTGATGGGGTGAGTGAGACAGGAAATGATTAGGAGGCCAGAATAAAAAAACCATGGTGTGCAGTTTAGCCAGGACATTGGGATAAACCCTGCTTGTTTAAAAAGATATTCAAAGATCGTTACCGACCACACAGAGTCAGGACCCCGGCTTTATAATTCATTTGAAGAATGGTGTTATTTTAATGGCACAGTTTCAGTCCCTGCAATGAGATTTCCAGACTACAGGGTAAGCACCCTGATGGTCTCACCAACGAAGCTTCCAAAACCAATCCATGCTTTTCCTAGATGGTCTCCCATTTAAGTACTGTCCAGGCCCAAACATGCTTACCTTCAAGTGGAGGACCTGTTCTGTAGCACATGTGGTATGACTATCTATGGCCATAGACAGCAAGCTTTAAAAGTGTGTAACAGCAAGGCAAAGACTCAGGCATACAACAATGTTATTAACAACTGCCATTAAGATAGCAGATCAAAAGTTACCTAGATGTCTTAAACTTACGTTTTTAATTTTTGAAGATAAAAAAGGTGTTAAATAATTTCCCACCAACAAATTTAAAAATAGGCCAAATAAAATGACATCCTTGTATGATGTTGGAATTTGTATAAACTTTCTATCAGGTTCACACTGCATCTTCATCTCTGACATTAGCTTTGATTATTGTTAATTTCTTTTTGTAAATATTTTTTTAAATCCATTCAATTATTTTCTAATTTATCTTGTATTAAATATTTTTTGCTAATTGTTTTGTAAATATATTTGTTTAAATACCTTGTGTTAGATTTCTCTCTTGCCTTCTCTTTTATATTGAGCCCACAGGGGTGGGGCCCCTTAATATGACAGGCAGGCTGTCACATGAGCCCCTGTTTAAGTCATTTGGAAGCCACAGCCTGACCAGTAGGGCATAGACTTGCACATTATGTGTTTCTCACACCTTCTCTGAGGCGTTTGGTCCTTTTGTGTCTATGTTTCAAGGTTTATGTCTTTATGTTTGCATATTTAAATACAGCTCACTATTGGGTATGGTCTTTTGTTAGGTCACTAGGTTAGGTTTTTCGGTTTCTGTTTTGGTGTGGACTTTTATAACTTAATTAATTATTAGATTAATTATTAGATGTTCCTTTAAGAGGCTTAGTAATTTTGAAGTAACTCAAATTCTTATTTTATTAGCATCATTTGATTTGTCTTTCAATCTTATTTCCATTATACTGATTTTTACAAGTTATTTACTTTTTGGAGTCATGGTCTTTTGTTTTCACCAAGAGAACAAATCATAACTCTTTGTTTGTCAAAGATGTCAGCTAGTCTAGTACTTCACTTCAAGTACAGGATCAGTGAACTTGATTAATCCTATACAAAAATAATGTGCATCATGGAATGGCATGGAATAAAATTCTACTTCAGAAAGACAGAGATTGGTCATGGTCAGACTTGAGGGTGAGGTAAGATGTGCACACGGAGTAAGGGCATAAACTGCATAGTTAGATTTGTGCTAATGTCTTCAGGACCTCATGGAGATGGAGGACAACTCTCATAACAGAGTTGGTAAGCAAGTGTAATACTAATAGGCATAATAGCAGAGGAATCATTTATTAGTGAAAATGACATGCAAGTTTCCTCCTCCAACAGAGATCCTTATATGGTGGCCTTTCTGTTGGACAGATGGGAGACCTTTCTGTGTTTGTGGATAGGCTCTTGGCAAGAGCTTGGGTGGTTCTAATTGTTATTTCCCATAACATAAGATACAGTTATGGGTGGTCTTCCATTTCTACAAGATAGAGAGCTAGATAACAGGCTGAGTAGCAGAACTGACAAGGTGGTCTTCTCTGAAGCTCTGCCTGTGGCACATGCCAGCCTAAGTAAGACAGAGAATGTGAGAATGTTTAACATGTAGCTTAGGTCTTGGTATATTGTAGAGGGATATAAGTTTATGGAACATTTAGGGTGTCTTTGCCATCAGGGTAGGTTATATTTGAAATGGAGGGACATTGTGCTGTTGGAAAAGTGTCTGAGCAGGTTAGCTGAAAACTGTATAAAATTGGTAATGGAGACAAGGGAGTTTAGGACAAGTCAGGTGTAAAAGTTCATGTAAGGAAATAAACAGCAATATTTAAAATTAAAATTACCAGCCTACCATCAATAAATGAAAATAAATTCAGTAATTACAAAAATTACATACCTTAACACTACAAGTATTAACAGAAAAACAAATTAATTAGAATTACAGTGCATGTAGCTTAACATAAATATGATGCTACAGCAGCAATCGAATCTAGGCTAAATTCTATTTAAGAAAATACAGAAAAATATCAATGTGAGGGAGACACATTTACAGAAGAGAATCTGCTTCACATAAAAGATGAGGAACCACATCATATTTAATAAGAACGCAACAAGGATAGATGCCTGACTTTGGGTGTGTGCTATAACAATTTCACAAAACTAGCAACTTTACAGGGCGACCTTATAATAATGGGGCCATTTAAGTACCATTTTTAATTTGGTATGTTAAAACAGCAATGACAGGATGAATCCATCTAGATTTATTACTCTGTAATGTTCAGAATAGAATGGAGTAGAGACAATCACACCACTGGAATTTAAAGATCATGATATAATCATGAATAAATTTAACTTAATATTGGCACAGTGTAAATACATGTTTAATTTTTGTAAGGCCAATTTCAAGCAAATGTAGGAAATGTAAAAGAGGCAAACTAGGACAAAGGTTTAACTGCTAGGATAATTAAGGAGCCGGAGAATAGGCTTAAAAGTTTATTATATACAGTGCAAAGCAGTACAAGTTAAAGTAAGAAATTTCAAGGATCTAATAAAAGAAACTGCAAAAGATAAAGCAATTGTGTAAGACAAGTGACTCCAGATTACTCATAGAACTTATAAGGATATGAAGGCAAGGGCAACAGTTAAAAAGAAATTATGAAAGGCACATAGAGAATATTGCAGAAAACGTGAAAGCTGACCTGAAGAGGTTCTTTCTATTTTAGTAGAAAAAGAACAGGACAAGAGCTTTTGGGATACTAAGGGGGAAATTACACAGGAACTGAAGCTAATGTTCTGAATTCATATATCTCTGACACTTTCACATTTGAAAAAGGTGATAACCTCCCAGAGAATAGTAAAGAACTACTCAGTAATAAGGAGATATCACACAGAGATCTGATAACATTTATCTTACAGTGGATAAGGAAGTTAGTGATTACATTTATGAACCATCAATGAATATTTTTCAAAAATTATTGCACACAGGGGTAATTCCCTAATAATGGAAACTAGGAAATGTTTTCTCATTACATAAAAAAATGGCTCAGGCCGGTGCTAGTAACTACTGTATAGGTCAGTATCACAGGTAAACTAAAAGAAGCAATATTTTAATGAAAGGACTTAGCAACACATATGAAGAATAGGTGCGTAAGTGAACAGCCAGAATGGATTTAGACGAGGAGATTGTGTTTCACTAATATGCTAGAATTCTCAATGGAAGCCATAAAATCATTTTGGCCAGAGGGGTGGAAACAATATTATGTATAATGATTTTCAAAAAAAGTATTGATAAGTTACTGCATGAGAGTCAAGTCATCAAAACTCAAATAAATGGGAGTAGTTAGGTGCAAAATTGGTTTACATGCAAAGGTTTAAGATTGTTAGTAGCATCATTGTGTTTTTTTGGTGTCATTAAATTATTAAAAGCATGATTACAATAATTAAATTTGACAAATAGGTGAGAAGGAATTGCATTTGGATAAACTGGGAAAGGTCTGAATCAGTACATTCACCTAAATTAAAATAGTATTCAGATGTTAAGGTCAAATAAAGAATTCCAAGATACAGGGAGTATGGTGTAGTAGTTAAGGCTTTGGATTTTAAGTCCAGAGATTGTGGGATCAAATCTTGCTACTGACTCTGTGTAACCAGGAGCAAGTCGCTTTACCTGCCTGTTGTCCAATGTTCTACATCGCCTTGGAATAAGGTGTCAGCCTTGTATCTTGTTCTACAACTAGCTGTAGAAAGTATCATTGCTGGTCTTTAGTTGGGAAGATGTGATACACTCTTGGTTAACTAAAGCATATGCACAATCATTTTAAATAGGTGGTGAGTGATAACAGAACATGTCACATGACGTCCTTTTCAAAGTAAACACTAAACAAAGCTTAAACAGAATTCCTATAAGGAAACAACAGTATATTTATGCTCTTTATATTTCAAAATGAAAGAAATAAACCAAATCTACAAGAAAAACCAATAGCAATGTCAGAAAAAATGATAACAACAACAACATTTATTTATATAGCACATTTTCATACAAACAGTAGCTCAAAGTGCTATTAAAACAATTTGCAGAAACCTTTAGAATTTGGAAACTTCTCTGTTTTATTATCTGAATTCTGAGTAGCGCTGCTGTCTTGCAGTTAGGAGACCTGGGTTTGCTTCCCGGGTCCTCCCTGCGTGGAGTTTGCATGTTCTCCCCGTGTCTGCGTGGGTTTCCTCTCACAGTCCAAAGACATGCAGGTTAGGTGCATTGGCGATTCTAAAATTGTCCCTAGTTTGTGCTTGGTGTGTGTGTGTGTGCTCCCTGCTGTGGGCTGGCACTCTCCCCGGGTTTTGTTTTCTGCCCTATGTTGGCTGGGATTGGCTACAGCAGACCCCCATGACCCTGTAGTTAGGATATAGCGTGTTGGATAATGGATGGAATGGAAATTTTGACTCTAGTGTTTTTTGTCATTTTTTTAATCAATTTTTTTGTTTTTTGTTGGCTGTCATATTGGTAAGAACATCGATAAGAGAAGTTGTTCCCTCAGACTCCAGTCCTTTGTTTTCTTTTCTTTACTTATAATACACTATGATTGTAATTGCTAAGGGGTTCTTTTTAATACATATTTGGCCAAGCACCCATAGTGGAGTGCATCTAACCCATCACTTTATATCAATTATTTATTATTTAGCCTAGCATCACAATGGCAGGAAAAGACACCATGAATATTCACTTAATAGTGCAGGAATATTTTGGAGCAGTCGAATGAAGAAGAAGAAGAGTGCAGGAATATTTTGATGAGAATAGTGTAAAAAGGAAATTCCTGAACAACATGAACTCAGATGCCACTTATCAACATCTGCTTCATATGTTTTATAGTGACATTTTGGGAGAGAAACTTGGGTAACTGTCAATTGTAATAGAGTGCAACAAACAAATAAAAACATGAATTGTGGAATTGACAGGCTTTTGCAACATTGTTTTTCCTATTTGTTAATCATTTGGCTGCATTTTCACAGAACTTTTTCAAATTGGTTTGTCATCTTTGAGTATGCTCATTTTGTTTCTTTTTTTTATAATTTTTGTTTACTTTTAGCACATTATGGCAGGTAAATGAAGAAAGACACTTCAGAACTTAACTTACTGGAACAAGTTTTACTTTTATTTTTCTAGTGGGTACTAGGTCCTTTTTAGTTTCTAATTTACCACTTATCTTTGTGTCTCGCAATTTCATTAAAACAACAAGTAGAAAATTATTAGTATGTGCCTGCTTCTCATGCCCTTTCCTACTCTGCAACTCCCTGTTTACTGGATAGTCTTATATATAAATGTCTACGCATGGATGTGTGTGTGTGTTTGTGTCTGTCTGTCTGGCCTATAAGTGCAAGGCTATAGCATGATGCTCAAAGAAAGCGACAGTCGCCAATGTGAAACCGCTGACAAAAGAGAAACTTGCTTAGCCACTAATACACAAGTGAGGCGCGCACATTGGCAAAACGAAACCTCCGAGGAGAAACTTGCTTAGCTGCTGATAGACAATGGAGGCAAGCACGTTGGCAAAATGAAACCACTGACAAAAGAGAAACTCGCTTAGCCACTAATACACAAGTGAGGCGAGCACATTGGTAAAACGAAACCTCCGAGGAGAAGCTCGCTTAGCTGCTGATAGACAATGGAGGCAAGCACGTTGGCAAAACGAAACTGCTGAGGAAAGAGAAACTTGCTTAGCCGCTAATACACAACTGATGCGATTGATTGATTGAAGTGCCAGAATCCATGCTTTCTAGGAGCCCGGGCTTTTTATAGCATGGGCTTACACAGCTTGTCTATTACATATATCATCCTAGAAGAGCTCCATCCCTGCCTTGTTCCATCCATTAACTTATTAAACACTAAATTTAAAGTCATGGTGAGCAGGAGCAGCACCTGTGTATGTGACCATAATGTCATATAACAAAACTAACAATTACAGTGGTGTGAAAAACTATTTGCCCCCTTCCTGATTTCTTATTCT
>JANRMT010062831.1:33487739-33498673 GCA_026402145.1 Polypterus bichir lapradei
AGGGGGCAATTACTTTTTCACACAGGGCCATGTAGGTTTGGATTTTTTTTCTCCCTAAATAATAAAAACCATCATTTAAAAACTGCATTTTGTGTTTACTTGAGTTATATTTGACTAATGGTTACATGTGTTTGATGATCAGAAACATTTTGTGTGACAAACATGCAAAAGAATAAGAAATCAGGAAGGGGGAAAATAGTTTTTCACACCACTGTATCTATTCCTACTAAAGTCTTTAAAATTGGATACATTTAAACTCATGTGACAAATAAAACACTGGCGTTATCAATGAGAAAAATAAACAATAGCATTGTATCATGTTAAGGTCATGGTGTGAAGACCTAGTTGCTTAATATTATGCTTACCACTGCTCAAAGGAATAACTTTGTGACTTTGAAGGACCCCAATTGTTAGGAGACACTAAGCATAAATACGAGTGAAAGACTGCTCACATAGCTGTTACTTCACAGTGAAGAGTGTCTTACCTGTTATTGGCATGGAAAGAGAAATATGAGCTTGGAGCAATGGAGACAAAAGCTGGCCAGACTCTGATGAGTGATGATCATGAAATAACTTCAGATTTAATAGATAAGCAACAAACAGCTCTATACCACTGACCACTTCTACCACTATCAAGAGGTAGAAATAGAAATACAAAAGGCAGAAAAGACAAGTCAAAAGGCAAAACCAGTAAACCAATCATATATATTCACCAGGGACAGAGTGTTAACCAATCACCTGATCTCATCTTGAATCAAAACCGGAAACACTTAGAAGATTCGTGAGAATTCAAAAAAAGCTAATTAAAAATTGTCATGTCAATGATGTTACCTGATGCAACTTGCATAAACCAACCCTGCAACAGTGCAAAGTGTCGTGGCTGTTCTGAGGACACACAAGTAATTGTGTGTTAATGTGAGATACAAAAGAACCAGAAAATAATAAACACAAGAGACCCTTAATGTAGTCAGACAGGCAGAGATTACAACTGGAAATGCACAATAATAACGAAAACCTTTTTTAAGGACAGAACCAAAAACAAAAGAATCTGGAAGAGTAAACCAAAATCCAAAAAAACAAGCCAACCTCTGTATTCATTTAGTAAGATAGACTATTGAGAAAAATGCAAGGTTATTCTTCTTTATCCACTAATATCTGTGTGTATTCACTCCCTCATATTTCTAAGTAAGTTGCTGTTACATCATTGATGTAACAAGATAGCTCAGGTGACAACTAGACAGTGACATGTAAACACAAAGTAGTATACTTTTAATAAAAAATGGCATTATTAAAAAGAAACGCAGAACAAAAATAAATAGAAAAATTAAATTCTTCAGTAAATAATTATAAGAGGTTAAATAAAATTAATATACTCATTACTAAATAACCAAAAAATAAAAAAAATAAACCACAATCCCAATAACTCTAACTGGACCATAAAATGGCTTCACAAATAATGAAAATAAAATAAAGTTACAACAACTTCCTAACTAAAAAATATGAAATTATTAATCTTACCAATAAGTAATTGCTAGAATAAGAAGATCTTCACACAAGTTTGAAATATACATTTTTCACTTGACTATACACAATAAATATTTCTAAAGGCAGAATTCAATTAACAAACTTAAATATTGTCAACATTAATTGGGGAAGAACTTCACCAAGAGTGATACCGTTATGATTTCAGGCCAGAAATTACAAAGAAAGAGCTGGAGCCTATAGTCCTCAAAAAGGACTAGGTAAATTCCCAAAAAAAAAAAAACTGAAAACATTCCTGGCTAGAATTCCAGAACTATTAATGTTCAATTTAATTTATTAAATATGGACTTGCAAAATCAGGCAATACAAGAATCAATATTACAAAAGATATAATAATTTAATAATTCAAAAATTAGGAAAGGGACTACATTTATAAGAATGTAAACTAAATACGAAGAAATTCAAAAAGAAAAACCCAAAAGTAAACAAAGACAGTTCTACAAAAAACCAAAGTCATAAATCTGCAAATTTAATAATCAAAATTAAAATACAAAAGCCAAAAGATCAAATTCAAAAGGTAAAAAAATGGTTGAAAAATAAAAAAAACTTAAAAATGTATCTGAAAAGCATAAGCACAAAAAGGGAGTCAAGCAATCAAAGCAAGGAAAAGCTGATATCTCAGAAACGAGATGAGATAATCAGGTTACAAATGACGTGAAACCCTGATTCACCATTAATGAATCCTGCAAAAAAAAAAAAAAGTCATCCTCACCCATTTTGTCAAATGGGACACAAGTTAATTTGTTGGTTAACATCAAAAAAGTCACAGGTCCAAATGCTTGTTACTTTTAATTAAGGATTCTTCTATCTGTTTTAAAAAAGAATAATATTTGTTGAAAGATATCTGCAACAAGTGTGGAAGTTTAATTCTCTTTCCTTGCTTTTTGAAGGTCTGTTATGTATCAGGCTGAAGATGTGTGTATTTTATGTTTTTGTGTTTATCTGAAGTTGTTATTTCTATTGGTTTTGTATGTCATGTGATAATTGTGTACTGTTCCTTGTTCTTTGTGGGTGGAGCCTCGGGAGGTCGAGCCTCACTAACATCACTGGTGCTGGATCTTCCCTCTTGCTTGATAAGTAGCCCAGAGGAAAGGAGTCAGCAGATTTGCACTGTAGTGTGAAGTAGTTAATGGTAAGTCTTGTGTTTTTTGTGTGTCTTTTCTAGCTTTTTTTTCTGTTCTGTGTTTTTTGCTAACAGATTATGTGTTGGAAGTTGTTGCTAGACAGTTTGGGATTGTCTTTAGAAGCCATTATTTTCATGGTTTAATCTCCCTTGTAAGACATTTTTGTACTTTGGAAACTGTAGTCTTTCTGAACTTTCAAAGCCAGATTCCCATTTTGGTAGCCTGCAGGTGGATTACTGGGGCAAGCTGGTCCGAGGTGAGCCTCTTCTGGGTTGGCCCGTGAATGTTCTGGCCTATCTTTTGTGCAGCTTTTTGGAGGCCTCGCCTCTTCTGCCATGTTTGGAACTCCATATTATAACAACATTCCAGTCATCAGATCTTAAGACATGGTCATTCCCCTCAGAAATGATACTTTATTTTGAACAGTAGAGTATATTATTTACAGCATAAGCTGAGCACAATCGTGAATGGAAAATGTGAAGGTGAGCCTACAAGAAAAATGTTGATTGAAGTTTATGTTTAAACATGCATAGTTTAATCAAATCTGTCTTGTAAGAATCTGATAATATTATGCTCCTTCATTCTTTCATTCTGATTGTTCAAACCATATTTTAAAGGTCAAACAAGCTTATAATGATATTTTGTATATTTCTAAAAATGCCTTTGAGATGATTTAAGTGGACTTGGTATTTATTATTCACGGTGGATGAAGAAAGTATATTTTTCAGTCATTGCTTATTTGCTTATCTGCTCATTTAGTTATGAGTGATTATGCATATCTCAACCATCTAGTCCCTATTTACCCATTTAATTGGTGTATAGATTTTGCTTTTATAAATATGCAAGTCAGTTTTTTCAAATTTTTTTTTATTATTATCAGAAATATTTAAAGGTGCTGTGATTTTTAAAATGATCAAATAAAAAAGCTATTAATACATATTGAATGAGTTTAAAAACAGGTGAATGTTAAATAAAAGAATGTGTTCTTATTTGTTTTATTTCATATGACAAAGCAGCACACATTTTACACATACAGGAAAGAATCAGCATGATAAATGGTGTCTAGTCATATTATAGGCTCCAAGTTCAGCTGATGTCATATTTTTGTGGTCGGTTGCAATGTGACCAGGGCAGGCTCACCTGGAGATAGTAACAAAGGAGAGAATTAAAATAAAACTGAGTGCAATTATGAACAATGCTGCACATCCCCTCTTCAACACTCTAAGACTGTGTACAAATTATTCAGCAGAAGTGTGTCAATGAACGCTACAGGATCTTTTTTATACCAACAGCAATATGTCTGCATAATGCCTCACTTATCTATTTGTCTATCTATACACACATTTTTTCAATGAATGCTCTATTGATATTTGCTCTGTAGATACTGTTAAACATTAATACTTTTTTGTTAACACTGTTTATACTACTGTATATATATTTAGATTTCAACAATTGCTGCAACCCAAGGCTCAGAACCTGTCAAGGTGCTCCCTGGCAGAGGCCATGGGCCCAAGCAGGGTTGAGCCCCGCTGTGAGCCGGGGGGGATACCCTCTCATATTTTGGGGGAGGTATTGCCCTGCATATGCCCTCTCCCCTGGTCCTTCCATCACAGGGGTGTCCTGGCCGAGTAAGGACCCCAGCCGTCCGCCACACAGTATACTGTACTGCACAGTGAAAAAAAATTGTAAAGACAGTTTAATTCAGTGTGGTGATCTAGTTTGGAAAAGAGAGAAAGAGAGAGAAATGCAAAATGTATACTTGTTAAGTCTGCTTCCCCACAGCTACAGGGCCTTGGCTTTAATTTATAAATGCCTGTAGGACACTGTCTGTGTAGAGTTGCCAAGTTCCACTTATGTCAGACGAGATACTCTGGTTGTCTCTTAAAGACAAATGTGTTTAATTGGGGCATCTAAATCTGAGTGTGAGTGGATGGATGAAATCTAAGGACTTAACAGTTACAGTATATGGTAACTCTTCAGACTATTCCATCCTTCATTATTTTGAATGTCTAAACACTTGTCCATCTACCATTATGTTTGAATTTTTCAAGATTATTATGCCAAGTGGAATGGATGGAACAGAACCAGTAGTGAGTCAATGAAGCTAATTATCTGGATCTGGTAAAAAATTGGTTGATAGCACATTTTCATCCTGTTTTTCCTTTTAAGTATTTTTTGCCCATCCATGATTTTTTTCTAAGCCCACTTTCTGCTGCCCTAACAGTACAAGGAATAAACCAATTGTGGACAAAACAGCAATCTAACAGAACAATTGCTCATTTATTCACACACGTATACTGTTAAACTACAGCCAGAATTTCTGCATTTGTAGATCATTTTTTCTACTGTCTTTACATTCTGATTCTGAATGAATGTATTGGGATTTTTCCACTTTAAGATTGCCTTTAGGCACCTTTTTTTATTCTTTTTTTGATTGTTAATAAATACTTTTAAGAGTTATCATTGCCTTTTAGCCACAAGTCAGAGTTTTCCATGGTTTACTGCTCTTGTGAGTAATTTTGGAACACTTAATCTTATTCGTAAGCTTTAATTCAATTTTCCCATTTTATCCCTACTTGGACCTAAGCCTATGATAGTAGTTGGGAGTTAGCTGGACTGAGTGAGCATCTTCTGGACTGCCTGTTGTCGGTCCTGGTCTATTTTTCTAGATCCTTTGGAGGCCTTAACTTAATTTTGCTATGCATGTGACTCCTAAATGTAACAAGTTTAGAGTCCTCCATTATCCCAAGGTGCATTTTGGGTTTTTTTAGATTAAAATAATTTACAGAGTAGTCGTAGTTGTAGCAGTATTGCCTATTGTACAGAGTACAGTGAAATTCTTCATGACTTTTTGGTGCTAAAGTAACAATAACATTTTTTATCATCCAGATGTTCCAGAATGGTATGAAGGGCAAGGCATATGCCCCTCTCTTAATGGACATATTGTGAAAATGGAATATTCTATCTGTTGAGTCCCAGCGCCAGTCTCTGAAGTATTTGATCACGGCTGGTATTAGTGCTGCTGTTCTATAGTCATTTACATTAGAAAATGTACTTTTGTTTTCTTAAGCACAGGGATTATTGTCCTCTGAAGCAGGACAATAGACCACAGAATCTCTCAGTGAAGACATCAGCTAGTTGATTGCTGCAAGTTTTTAAAACACTTCTAAAATTCTGTCTGTACCGGATGCCTCATGGACGTTAAGTCATTTAAAAAAATCCTTACATAATGTACAGAAAAAAAGACAGATGAATCCTGATGCTGCAGGTATTTGAATGGCAGGGTACTTGTTATCGTGATTAAAACAGGCAAACAAAGGATTAAGGTTATCAGGAAGGACGCATGCAGATGAGACTGGATACAGTTTTACTAATTCGAAGTTTGCGAAAATTTTTACAGATGTTAAATACCACCTCTAAAGGCTGTCCTCAGTTAAGAACATCTGACATATGGACAGCTCATACTTATGATTAGACTACCATAAAGTCTATTATATTAAAAAGTTTAAAGAGGTTCATTTATTTGTGAATTGAAGTAGCTATGGATGTGGTTTGCACAAAGACGATGTACAGTGATCCCTCCTCGATCGCGGGGGTTGCGTTCCAGAACCCCCTGCGAAAGGTGAAGTAAAAACCACACGTTTATATTGTTATTTTTATATTGTCACGCTTAGGTCACAGATTTGCACAGAAACACAGGAGGTTGCAGAGACAGGGACTTTAAAACATTGCAAACAACATTTGTCTCTTTTTCAAAAGTTTAAACTGTGCTCCATGACAAGACAGAGATGACAGTTCCGTCTCACAATTAAAAGAATGCAAACATATTTTCCTCTTCAAAGGAGTGCGCATCAGGAGCAGAGAATGTCAGAGAGAGAGAGAGACATAGAGAGAAAAGCAAACAATCAAAAATCAATAGGTGCTGTTAGGGCTTTTAAGTATGCGAAGCACTGCCCAACAAAGCAGCCACAAGGAAGGGAGCAATGTGAAGGTAGTTGTTCAGCATTTTTTAGAGGAGCGCCCATATCCTCTAGGCCAGTGTGCAGACAGCCCCTCTGCTCACACCCCCTCCGTCAGGAGCAGAGAATGTCAGAGAGAGAGAGAGACAGAGAAAAGCAAACAATCAAAAATCAATACCTGCTGTTTGGGCTTTCAAGTATGTGAAGCACCGCACGGGAAGCATATAGTATATCATTGAGGAGTTTTTTTTAATACATAATATGTGCTCTGATTGGGTAGCTTCTCAGCCATCCACCAATAGTGTCCCTTGTATAAAATCAACTAGGCAAACCAACTGAGGAAGCATGTACCATATATTAAAAGACCCATTGTCTGCAGAAATCTGCAAACCAGCAAAAAATCCATGATATATACAGTATTTAGATATGGTTACATATAAAATCCGCGATGGAGTGAAGCCGCGAAAGTTGAAGTGCGATATAGTGAGGGATCACTGTATACCCTGCTCTGTGTATAGTTCAAGCGTTCAGTGTGCATCTTTGTTTTTCCTTTGCCTTTAGATATCAATCTCGCAAATATTTCCATTTCTGCCTGCACAAACTTTCATCTTTGCCCAGGGTATGGGCAATTTCTCACTATAAATTTGTGCACATTTGGCTATCGCGTTTGCCTTTAATATTGGATTGTGTCAGTGCATGTGGCAATACTACACACAACTGTTCCTCCCATGAATACACATTTTCTAGTCTAGCACATGTGCTGTTGCCATGCTCAGGGCTGTGCGGTTACAAAATTTTGGAGGCATGCGGTCACTGATGAAAGGGTCCACACACCAAGACTGATGATGAAATTTACATCACACGCACTGTAGCATACCTTCTTAATAACGAATGCATGCACTATGGTACTTTGTGATGCTCAATTAAATATTGCACAGCTTCAGCAATTTGTTGACTCAGGGAAGGAGCCACTTTAAATCACATTATGTTGTTGTTAACACTGTACTGAGTGTTTGCATAGAAAGGTAAAATATATAATAAATGCTAAGACAAAACATTTGACTAAATGATGCTAAATAAGAGCTGTACAGTGGTGCTTGAAAGTTTGTGAACCCTTTAGAATTTTCTATATTTCTGCATAAATATGACCTAAAACATCATCAGATTTTCATTCAGGTCCTAAAAGTAGATAAAGAGAAACCAGTTAAACAAATGAGACAAAAATATTATACTTGGTCATTTATTTATTAAGGAAAATGATTGAATATTACATATTTGTGAGTGGCAAAAGTATGTGAACCTCTAGGATTAGCAGTTAGTTTGAAGGTGAAATTCGAGTCAGGTGTTTTCAATCAATGGGATGACAATCAGGTGTGAGTGGGCACCCTGTGTTATTTAAAGAACAGGATCTATCAAAGTCTGCTCTTCACAACACGTTTATGGAGGTGTATCATGGCACGAACAAAGGAGATTTCTGAGGACCTCAGAAAAAGAGTTGTTGATGCTCATCAGGCTGGAAAAGGTTACAAACCCATCTCTGAAGAGTTTGGACTCCACCAATACACAGTCAGACAGATTGTGTAAAAATGGAAGAAATTCAAGACCATTGTTACCTTCCCCAGGAGTGGTCAACCAACAAAGATCACTCCAAGAGCAAGGCGTGTAATAGTTGGCGAGGTCACAAAGGACCCCAGGGTAACTTCTAAGCAACTGAATGCCTCTCTCACATTGGCTAATGTTCATGAATCCACCATCAGGACAACACTGAACAACAATGGTGTGCATGGCAGGGTTGCAAGGAGAAAGCTACTGCTCTCCAAAAAAAAAAATTGCTGCTCGTCTGCAGTTTGCTAAAGATCACGTGGACAAACCAGAAGGCTATCGGAAGAATGTTTTGTGGACGGATGAGACCAAAATAGAACTTTTTGGTTTAAATGAAAAGTGTTATGTTTGGAGAAAGGAAAACACTGCATTCCAGTATAAGAACCTTATCCCATCTGTGAAACATGGTGGTGGTAGTTTCATGGTTTGGGCCTGTTTTGCTGCATCTGGGCCAGTATGGCTTGTCTTCATTGATGGAACAATGAATTCTGAATTATATCAGAGAATTCTAAAGGAAAATGTCAGGACATCTGTCCATGAACTGAATCTCTAGAGAAGGTGGGTCATGCAGCAAGACAATGACCCTAAGCACACAAGTCATTCTACCAAAGAATGGTTAAAGAAAAATAAAGTTAATGTTTTGGAATGGCCAAGTCAAAGTCCTGACCTTAATCCAATCAAAATGTTGTGGAAGGACCTGAAGCGAGCAGTTAATGTGAGGAAACCCACCAACATCCCAGAGTTGAAGCTGTTCTGTACGGAGGAATCAGCTAAAATTCCTCCAAGCCGGTGTGCAGGAATGATCAAAAGTTACCGGAAACGTTTAGTTGCAGTTATTGCTGCAAAGGGGAGTCGCACCAGATACTGAAAGCAAAGGTTCACATTAGGGAATCCATTCCCAGACGGGTTTATCCATTCCCTGGAATTCGGGAATCCTGGATGTCAATTCCGGGAATCCCGGGCTCCTGGGAATGACACAGTGCATGGGCATCTCACATGTGAACGGTTTTAGAATGACCAACACTTATTTTTAATAAAACTACGGCAATATGTTGACACCAATAAAAGACTAACCTTATCTACAAGCAGTTCATGCTGTTATACAAGTACATGTATCTAGTTCAGGGGTGCCCACACTTTTTCGGCTTGTGAGCTACTTTTAAAATGACCAGGTCGAAATGATCTACCTACATTAAAAATGCTATATATATATATATATATATATATATATATATATATATATATATATTGCATAGTTTTACTGTCAAATAATGCAAAGGAAAAGAGTATGCGACACGTGTTTCGCCCTTTACCTTGCGCCACTGCGTGTGGTTCGTTTATTTGACAGCATGTATATTGGGGTAATTACATTCATGGCATTCGTAGTCTGAATTACAATCTGATTGTATGGGTGGTTACCTACCAGGTAATGCTTGTGTCGGCAAATATCCGCCACGCTACCCTCTTCAGTTGCAAGAAGCAGATCATAGAATGTTGCAAAGTTTGACTATCAAATAATGCAAAGAGTATGCGACACGTGTTTCGCCCTAATTCTGGGCTCATCAGGCGTACACACTCACTGCACACCCTCTCGGGAATCGAACGAAGCCACGGCGTGTGGTTCGTTTATTTGACAGCATGTAGATCGGGGTAATTACATTCATGGCATTCATAGTCTGAATCAAAATCCGATTGTATGGGTGCATGTGTTATGACCAGTGTGTTAGAAGAAAAGAGATCTCAGACTGGCCACCCTGTATGTCAATCAAGTGGCAAATGCCATAGGGAGGACATATGATAGACTGATGTTTAAAAAATTTTTTTTTTGAATGCAACACGATCTACTTGATCAGATACTGATACACTTGCTCTAAACAACGCCCGCACTTGCCATTGCTCTGAAACACCGCCATTTCAGCTTTTACTGATGCGTCCAGTTTCTTGTCATCATTCTGTGATGGCAAGTTTCTTGGCACAGATAATGCAGATGCAACAGACTGACGCATTGCAATTTCAAGTTGCTGTTCAAAGCTGTTGTCTGACAGACGTCAATGAAGTCTGCCCTGTCCCGGCATTCGTGAGGTGCAGAGTGCAGACTCTTTCCAGTCCACTGTACTCAGTCTTAGTTGGAGCCGGGAGACTGACGACTGCTGCTGGTTGATTGAATCAATCTGCAACACACTACACCATGGGCCAAAAAACCGTGCCTCTTAATTATTTTGAGCTATAACTCTGTTATTTCTTGATCGATTTTTACACTTTTACACGCTATATATGCGAGCTTGGCTGTTCCTGGTTTCATGGGAATTACAGCAGTTTCCCAAGTTCACATACTTTTGCCCCTCACAAATATGTAATACTAGCAAAATACCCGCGCTTCGCAGCGGAGAAGTAGTGTGTTAAAGAAGTAATGAAAAAGAAAATGAAACATTTTGAAAATAACATAACATGATTGTAAATGTAATTGTTTTGTCACTGTTGTGAGTGATGAGTGTTGCTGTCACATATATATATATATATAAATATATATATATATATGCACACACATATAAACATATATATATACATATCTATACATATACACATATACACATATATATATACACACACACACATATATACTGTACATACATATATATATCTACATATATACACATACATACACATATATACACACAAATACATATATATATATATACACATATAC
>JANRMT010062831.1:33503555-33561514 GCA_026402145.1 Polypterus bichir lapradei
CCCCCCCCCCGCCACAGAAACAGCAAGAAGTTCTCTCAGTTCAAGCCTTGATTGTTTGGGAGTGAGCTACCTAGAGTTGTATAGGGTAAATAATTTCAAGTGTGTCCCGTGCCTACAACAATCTATGTAAACACATTGTTAAAACAGAAATGTTTTTTTATGATTTAGTAATAAATGACAAAATGTAGACATGAACTGTATAATGTGTGAAACATGAAGTCCAAATATCAAATAAACACTTTGACAAAAGGTACAAAGACAATACGACAGCTTTCGTGGTGCAGCGGTAAGAACTCCTAACTTATAAATGAGGGGTCACGAATTCGAAACCAGCTCCCTCGTACATTTACCGTTTTGAGTAGTGAGTTACTCTTATTGCTATTATACAATAAAAATATACATTTGATTTTTGTCTGTAACAGCCAGTGTAAATTTATAGTACTAGTAAAAGTTAGCATTTTTTTTTTACTTTTATTCTCTCAGTCATGAATGATCACGATACAACAAATCCAAAGCCTCATATCTGACATTGTTAGTTTTTATCTGAAACTGTGAATAACTGTAGATGTGAGTGGTGTTTTGAGACAATGGAACTGGAAATTCTCTGATCTGAAGGTATAAAAACTGGTGTATCATGTCTTTCTGGTATGTCATTGTCACTTGAATTTTCAGTTTTATTGAGTGTTCCTGCTCATGCTGAATTAGTATGCACCTTATGGTCCATGATTCTCTCTATGCTGTGGTTCCTATTACATTGAAGGGGCACCTGACAATGACAGAGTTTTCTTTCCTGTGGGAAGTGGCAGTCTTGGAACAGAAACTTGTCAATGTTGCATCCTCTTTTTCTTTTTCCATCGCCTTTTCTTGTAAGAAGCGACGACGAAGTTCCTCTGCAAGGTGAGCAAAAATGCTCTTCTTTTCTCAGTGGACCCGTGCATGCCTTGCATAGTACATGTGTATTTCTGTTTTAAAGATTTTTTACATATATTGTTTTGTTTTTTATTTAAATTTTATTGATTTTATTGTAATCATTCCATACAGATAGATCAATTTTTACAAAAAACAGGATTGAAAACAAATGAGCCCAACCCCCACCCCTTAGAAAGAGAGCCTAGCCAACAGAGTAAAACATAAAGCTGGTGAAAATACATAAATTGATGAGTTTAATAGGCAGATAAAAAAAATGAAGAGAATCTATTTCCTCAGTGCTTTAAGAGCTTATTCTAAAATATTATTGATTAGATCCTACCAGGTTTTGAAAAAGTTCTGCACAGATCCTCTAACTGAGAATTTAATTTTTTCCAATCTCAAATAGTATAAAACATCTGTTACCCACTGATTTAAAAGTGGAGAGTTAGGATTCTTCCAGTTTAGCAAAATAAGTCTGCGTGCCAATAGTGTAGTAAAGGCAATCACAGTTTGTTTGTCCTTCACTGCTTTAAGCCCATCTGGAAGAACACCAAACACAGCTGTTAATGGATTAGGAGGGATTGTGACGCCAAGACTGTCTGAAAGGCACTTAAAAATTTTTGTCTAAAATGGTGTTATATTTGGTGCAGGCCCAAAACATGTGACCCAGTGAGGCTGGGACTTGATTGCAGCGTTCGCAGGTTATCTTGCCCTGGAAACATTTTGGACAGTTTTAAGCGAGACAGATGTGCTCAATATATAATTTTAAGTTGAATAATTGTATGCTTTGTGGATATGGAGCTCAAGTGAATTCTCTGCATTGCTACCTTCCACTCCTTTTCTGATATGTTGAGTGAGAGATCTTTTTCCCATTGTCCTTTTGGATCTTTGAAAGGGAGGGACTGTAAAATAATATTGCAGAAATGCTGTCTGAGTCCTCCAAACTGAGCAATATTTTTTCCAGCATAGAGGAAGGTGCGAGATGAAGGAAATCGGGCAGGTTCTGTTTGACAAAGTTTCTAATTTGAAGATTGTGAAAGAAATGTGTTGCTGGAAAGTTACATTTTTAATGTAATTGTTCATAGGATGCAAAGATGTTGTCTATATAAAGATCCCTAAGCAATTTAATTCCAAATTAAAGATATTAAAAACTACATATGTTTGCGAGGGTTGAAAAAGATGGTTCTCATGCAGAGGTTAAGATTCTCCATCTTAAAATTCTTTCTACATTGGTTCCATATTCTGAGTGAGTGAAGCACAATTGGGTTATTAGTATATTGGCGATAACTTGCATTTATTGGAGCACAAAGCAGGGAACTGGGCTGGTTCTAGACAGGCATATATAAGGGGCAGACAGAAATGTGAAGGGGGCACATGGTGGCGACGGAGGCAGGAAAGCAGTGGACTCTGGATAACTGTTTTTGTCATTTAATTGGATTGCACTTTGTCAGGCCTCTATCCTAAGACCTGTCCAACTTGGGTGTCCCACCTGAAGGCTAAGCATCTACTGGTGTAGCTCTTAGGGTCACTGAGGCACACAAACCCCCTGACCACGATAAGGTGGCAATCACTCAGGAAGAAAACTGAAAAATAAAACAACAAAAAATAAAATAAAATATTCCTCATTAGATTATAACAACTAAAAACATAACATTTACCTTAATTGCATGGCCTATATCAAATATATTCAAACCCAACAATAACACTTCTCACTATTGCCAATATTAGCAAAACTAAAAAGGGTAGGCCAAGTTATAAAAAAAAAATCAATTCACCAAGTGTTGAAAAATAAAACTGAAAAATAGAATTAAAAAAAATAAATAAAATACAGAATAAAATAAAATATCCATCCAGATCTTTACAACCAACAACATAAAATTTATCTTAATTTGATGGCCTAATTCTCAAATAAATTAGCAAAATAAATTAAGAATAAAATGAGACCTCTTAATATAGCCAATATTTACAAAACTGAAAAGGGTTGGCATAGTAATTTAAAAAAAAAAAATCACCATGTCTTTTCCTACAATTCTCCAACTAATTTGTAGAACACAACAGATTTAGAACAGAACATTTGAATTTTTTTCTTCTTTTTTTGTCTTTTTGTCTTGTTTTAAACTTGTTTGTTTTGCAAGCAACTGAACTCTCTGTTTGCAACTGAACAGCTCCACTCTCCTTTCTCCTCAATCCACTCTACAACAACAGTCTCCTGTTTCCCTTTGCAAAAACTCTTACAAATTCATCCATATGCAAGTTATTTGTTATGGACTTCTCATGGGCCAAGATCACCAAATTCCTCTTTCTTTTATGTAACATGGTGTGACGATAGGGGGTTAGGACCCGTGACAAAGTGGAGAAGTAACTCTCACACGATGCTGAAGACATACCAATTACCAGGGCTGTTACATACAATTTATGCAACTCAGGAAAGGCTTCCTTGTACTCCTGCAGGAGTTTACACACAGTGGACAGGTCTGTTTCCTTTGAACATTTTTTGAGCAGCATCTGTTTTGCCACAAGAACTTTGTTTTTCAGACTTACAACATGTGCTACAGTGCCAGCCATCACAGCCAGAGGGTCAAACAGGGTGGGATCTAGAAATGTACTAGATTTGGGTGCGACTAGATATGGCTCTCATCAGGTCAATATTCTTATGTGAAAATCTAGTTTCCATTTCTGAAATGGCTCTGGCAAGGATGTTGAGCAGGAATCTTTTCAGAGACTGATGGGGGGAAATGGCAGGGTCATCAGAGTCTGTATGGCCCAAAGTTGAGAGCACAACACTTTGACCCAGGTGTTTGCTCATTGTTCTCCTCTTTTTTGGATGTGACTCATCCTCAGCAGGAAATGACACTCCCCAACAGTCATCCTCACGGATATTTTTTAAGGAGTCCAGTGCTGCAAAAACAACCTCAGAAGCACTGCACAGATCAACTGACTGAGACTGTAGAATAGCATTTGCTGGTTTCAAGACACCAAGCACCCGCACTAGGAACTTTCCAATCTCAAAGAAGTGATGCCTCTTAATTTGGCATAGCAGGCCTAATGCCTCGGTGCACAGGTCAACTGCAGCATCATCATCCTCTGTCATCTCAGATAGGATACTAAGGATTTGTTCATGATTGTCCACAGTGCACCTTGTCACCTCATAGTGGCTTGTCCATCTGATCTCAAGCAGCATTTTTAGACAAGGTGCATCATGTTTATTGAGCACATAGTGGTGGTGAAAAAAGTTGTAGAGTGAACTAGATAGGCTAAAAAATCTTTTTGCACATGGCTCACTCTGCATGGCATGCACAACCACTTAGTGCAGTTGGTGGTTGTAGCAGTGGATGTATGGGACATATCTGTCAAGCCTCTTTTGGAGCAGAGCTTTCACACCACCTCTAACCCCACTCATCACAGAAGCCCCATCATAACAGTGGCTAAGTATACTTTCAGCATTATAGCCAGCATCAGAAAGGTGTAACAGCATCTCAGAGGTTATGTACTCTGTATCAAGTTGTTGCAAGACAAGCAACCCAATAAGATGCTCCTCTGGCATGGAATTTCTGACATCACTTTTGAGGCAAAACCCTGCAGAATCAGCAGTTTCATATTTTTTCCTGACCTCTCCAAGCACCATGTCAGCCAGTGTTTGGATGATTTAATTTTGGATATCCTTAGATGTGTATTTTGCAGTTTTTGGGATACCCTTAGAAATGCTTACTAGCTTCTAATCCTTCTCTAAGGTATATTCCATCAGTTTTAGAAAAATACCTGAAGCAATGTCATCATCATTACCCGCTGCATCATGTCTCAAGGTTTCTGCAGTCCTACAAAGCCCCAACTCATTTACACAGAGAAACCTTATAGCACTATGAATACTCTTGACATAGTGATGGTTTTTTCAAGTTTTGTTTTACCAAACAACATTGAATCCACAGTCCCCCCTGTGGTCTCTCTGCTTTTATGCTCAGTCCAGATGGTTGACGCATGCACATGGTTGTGGCTGGACACATGCCTCTGTAGCCCCTTGTCTCGATCAAGTGCTGCTTTCCAGTTGTTAAAACCAGTAAAGGTAAAAACTTCATCCCTCTCATTAACAGTGCTGCCATATTACCGACAGGGGAAACAGAAGCATGCGTCCCGCACAACAGCCATGGTCGTGTGCGGTACCAGGCAGGATTGAATGATCTTAATGTTGCATCTCCAAATACATGTTTGGCTGGGATGGTGTATTGCCATTTAAGTCACTAGGTAGCTGAGCGGGTTGCTTTGGGGCAGCAATTGTTGGCAGAGGTACAGGAGAAGCAGTGCCTGTTGATGCCACAGGAGTAGACATGCTAGGTGCTGTCTCTGATGTACCAGCAGCAGCATCATTGCTACTGCTATTGGTACAGGCAGGAGCAGTGCCACACTTTTTAAAGCTTGGAAAAAAGGATGCATCTCACAGCATTAACTTTCCCTTTGTGAGCTGGTGAAAACTGGGGTGGAAAGTGAATAAGATTTACTAAAATCGCTGTGATTACATCAGTATATGAAATGAGAAAACTGTTGAGTGCAGAGTTGAAAGCTGGGGTGGGGCTTTGTGTCGGGGTCTGACAGACACAGGTCCTCCAGTCGGCTATATGCAGCAGACAGACTCACAAAGGTGCTTGTGGGATCGAGAAAGAAACACTTTTCTACCAGACTGAAACTGTGAGAAGAACAATGGACTAGTCCCCCATTGACTGTACAAATATAGATGTATTTTTTAGTTGTTGTTAATTATCTCAGGAGTCCCTATGATTTTGACGACAGAGATTTGCTGCTCCTCAAAACCTCCCGCTGTTGACAAGCTCATTTTGCTTTGCCCTGCCTACTGAGAAACCTGACACCAGGTCATTTGCATACTAACAGTGATTGGATGTTTAGCTGGGGTGGTGGGTGAGTGGGAGATTTCCGCTGAGTGCTGTGTGAGCCTGCGCTCAAGCGCTCAAACAGAGCACGGAGGGAAAGAGCGAACAAGAGGTGAAACCTATCATCTCATTTGTGCCTTTTCCAGTGGATTTTTCAGCTACTGTAGTAAATCTTGTCCATATTCAGTTTGTGGGTAATCTATTATTTTCTTTCTCAACTTCTAAAAGTTTTATTTAAGGGCGCAGGACATTTGTTTAAGGGGGCATTGCCCCCTCTTGCCCCAGCGTAGAGCCAGCCCCGGCAGGGAATATAAAGAAGTACTGCAGGATTTTATTTCTATTGCTGACCAAGCCTGTATATGGTCATCTATTTGTGCTACTTTCCCACTTTGAAGTGACTTTATAGCATCTAGTAATTCTGACAGCGCCAAAGGTTTGTCCAGTTCCTCTGCACTAAAAGTATCTATTTGTGGTATCTGTAATGTATCTAGAAATACATTAGATTGTGTGTTGTCTTCTTTAAACTCAGTAGAATATAAGGATTTATAGTAGTCTCTGAATGTGTGCATTATATTTTTATGGTCAATGATTTTATCTCCGTTCGTGTTGGTGATTGCTGGGATTTCATTGCGAACTTCTTGCTTGCGGATTTGTTGAGCTAAGAGCTTATTAGCTTTCTCTGTGTGTTCATAGTAATGATGTCTTGATTTAAAAATGAGTTGTTCAGTTTCTTTGGTTGTTAAGAGGTTGAGCTCTGAATGCAGAGCCTGCCTTTTCCTATGAAGAGCCTCACTTGGACACCTGGCATGTTCTTCATCTATTCTAGTAATTTTGCTGGTTAACTCTGATACCTTATTGGTTTGTAATTTATTTCTGTGGGAAAGATATGAAATAATCTGTCCTCTTAAAAGGCCTTTAGAGTTTCCCAGAGTATTCCTGCAGATACCTCTGAGGATGTATTTGTATCTAGGACAAAGAAACTGATTTGTTTGGATATAAATTCTGTACAGTTCTCGTCTGCTAATAGAAGTGGGTTAAGACTCCATATGCGAGATGCATGTGTGGGGCCTAATGATTTTAGCTCCAAGATCAGAGGGGCATGGTCGGAAATAACAATAGCGTCGTACTTCCAAAATTTAATTGTAGGCAAGAAATTATTATCTATAAAGAAATAATCAATTCTTGAGTAGCAATGATGCACTGGTGAGTAGAAGGAATATGTTCTTGAGTTTGGTTTTAGAAAACTCCAGGGGTCTGATAAGTTGTGGTCAGTTAAAAACTGTGTAATTGTGTTTGCAGTGTTAGATGTCATCCCCCCCGTGACAGGAGTCCTATCTAAGAGTGGATTGAAAACACAATTAAAATCCCCAGCCATTATAATTTTATGATTGTTCACATTGGGAATGGATACAAATACATTTTGTATGAATTCCCTATCATCGACATTGGGTGCATAAACATTTATCAAAATCACTTTACAGTTAAATAAATTGCCCTTGACAATCACATATCTCCCTTCAGGATCCGATACTACATCTGTTCCCACAAATGAGACTGTTCTATGTATGAGAATTCCCACACCTCTAGTTTTCTTTGTAAAGCTGGAATGGAACATTTGGCCAGTCCAGTCTTTTTGCAGCCTGAATTGATCCTTGCTTAGTAAGTGGGTCTCCTGTAAAAATACTATTTTAGCATTTAAACCTGTTAGGTGAGAGAATACTTTCTCTTTAATTCGCGATTCAGGCCTTTAACATTCCAGTGCACAAAGTTAACTGTCCCATCATGGAGACATTGATTCTGAATTTTTGGTGTCATTTTGTAGTCTTAACTGGAAGTGAGACAGCTTTAACCTTAATTTCCAATTTTCCCACAAGTTATTGCCATGCAGCCTATTGTTACATTGGTAGTTATCATTATAAGGATTAACATAATAGATTAGATATAGCTTGCTCTCTTTTTCTTCCCCCCTTATCTCCCCACCCCGCCCCCGCCTTTTTGCCTCCCCATGTGAGGCTGGACCCCACTTCACAAAGTCCCAGTCCTCTGACATACCAAGAGACAGAGCATGTCCGAAACAAAACAAGCACCCCAGCAGCGGCAATTGGGGATTAAAAAGTAGAGATACAGTATCTATTGCCGATAAAGTCTAAATACTACTGTATAAGCATAAAATATAATCATCAACAGTCTTGAAATATTAAGAAAGTAAATCCAGGGAATGGAGTTAAAACGTGGACCTAGATAAGCATAGTAAACCCTAATGCAATAATAACAATAACAATAAATCAAGGGTATGATGTTAAACAGTCTCCTTTAGAATAGTTAAAAAAAAAAAACCTGCTTTAATTTCATCCACACATATGCCTACAATTATAATTAAAACATAAACAAAAAGTGTCTGAGAAGAGAAAAGAATGTATAATTATGGTAATCGTATCATTGCAAGTGGGTCAAACATTAGGTAACATCTTCTTGCCATACCATGCCAGGATGAGACTCACTTTCGTATTTCAAAAAAGCATCGGGATCAGCTTTCTTAATTCCTTTTCTGCTTCATCCGTAGAGGAGAAGAGGTGATATTTGTCTTTGATTTCCATTTTCAGTATGGCAGGATATAAGAGGCTGTATCTGATATCAGCTTTAATGTTGTAAAAAGCTGCACGTTTAGGAGCTGTTAAGGGTGAGAAATCAGGGAAAATACGAATGTGGTTATTTTCAAATATAATCTCTTTTTTGTGTCTGAGAAGTGCCATTACATTAAGCTTAAATTGTAATCTCTTGAAGCTGACAATTAAAGACCTAGGTTTAAAGGTATTTGATCCACGTATGCGATAAGCTGCCGCTATCTTGGTATCTGATTCAGATACGAATTTCACTGGGTTTGGACTTTCATGATTCTCGGGTAGACCTTCGATTCTAATATTATTCCTTCTGCTTCCATCTTCCAGAGCTGCAAGTCTGTCTCCGAGTTTTTTGCATTCGGAATTCGCAGCTATAGCTTTTCCATCTGCATTAGATGCCAAATGTTCTGCTGTTTCAATTCGAGCCATGAATGTCTGCTTAACGTTTTCCAGCTGATCGGCAAGTTCTCTCAGTTTAGACACATTTTCCTGAATATATTCCTCAATTTTTCTTAGCATATCTTTAAAGACTGCATCAAAACGATTATATATACGTTTTTCCAAGTCTTTATATTCCTGCCGCATCTCTTGCAGCTCCAGCCGCAGCTTCTTGTTTGTCTTGAGCAAGCCATTTATTTCTTTATTCATATTTTTCTGAATGTCTTTCTTGAGCTCACTTACGGCCTTGGCCATGGCCAATGTTGCAATCATTTCCTTCAGTTCGGACAAATCGTTTCGGCTTTTGTGTTCCACGGGTGAAGTGGCAAAACCAGCTACAGCCGATGCTTCCGGCTCGCGAGGATTAGATGTATGCGCGGACTGCAAGGCCATTTCTAGTTTCAAGTGATCTTCTGGAATCGGCGAGTTATCATGACCTGCATCACTTGCACCTTCACTCCCATTTTTGCTCTCGACTGGAGATGTTGCAGTGGAGTGGGATCCTGGAAAGTCTGTGCTTTCGCCTGCCTGTTCCAGGTCAGTCTCTGAAAGGCCGTACCTTGTGCTTGATGTCTGTTTAGACTTGGGTGTAGTTTTAAGTTTCTTTTCCATTTCTTTCTAACCACCTTTCTTGTTACTCATATTTATATACTGTAGTAGAAACTCCTCAGGTTTAGTAAATATAGGATACCTTGGGATAATAAGAAATAAAAGAAAAAATAGGCTGCTGCTAATGGAGTTCCGCTTCAGACGTCCATCTCCCGTAACAGACAAGACCAACTCCCACATATATTACATATATTGTTGTAGACACGGAACACACATGAAATTATTTAACCTATACAAGTCTAGGTAGCTCACTCCCAGATAATCAAGGCTTGAACTGAGAGAACTTCATGCCCTTTCTGCAGCGGTGGGGGGATAGTATAGCAGGCTGATTGCTGCTTGTGCTTATCGACACATTTACAACACAAAAGACGCTGACTTAGATGTGTGAAGGGATTTAAGGTGGGCCATGTTTATGAGTTTTTTCGTAGGCTTTGGTAATTCTAGTGTTAAAGGAAGAAGGAGAAGATGGAGAAGACAGAAGATCCTGACAGGTAAGTCCTTGGATATCATCAGGTTATAACAAAGATAATGAAGAAGATGAACTATCAGAGGATTAGGTTTAGGGTTAGGGTTAACATGAATAAGTGTGGGTGGGGGCCCTGCTCTGGCTGTGTGTCCTGTTCACAGTTGTTTTCTGTCTTAATTTTGCTATTAATGCATTGGCTTCAATTGTCATGATTCTATGTGGCAGAATGTAATTTCAGAAATTGAGTGAATTAATTTATCTTTACTTAAAGCATATTACTTTGCGCTCTAAAACAACATGTGTCCCCACGTTAAAAAAATGCCTTAAATTCTTACTGTTACCTTGTATGAATAGCTGTTTGCTTGGCAATATTGTGGTTGTTTGATTCTAAGAATCTAAATTGACTTTGTTAACTTTCATGCTGATTATTGTATATGTACGATTTACACTTTCCCTCTTATATGGTCAGGTTTCATCTGGGTGTTCTGTTTAATCTGCTGATTGGTTGTTCATTGTTTATAAATTGGACCATTGTGAGTGAGTATCAATGTGTGTGTTACTGTGCAATGAGATGGACTTGCATCAAACCCAGAGCTGATTTTTGTCTTGTGACTGGTACTGCTGAGATAGGCTCCAGCTCATAGTGTCTATGTAATGAACAAAGCAGGCCCAGAAAATTGATTATTGGATGTTGCTTGCCTGCATTTCACTATTGTAGGACCCGTTAGACTTTATGAAAACTTCAGGCTATCAAGCATTGCATAAATTATAAAACAGCTAGGCACATAAAGTTAAACTTTTATAATAAAATTAGTTAAAATGTTTGGCACAATAAAATGAAACAATGAAAATGCAATTTTTTAACAGCTGAAGAAAAAAGTACAGATGCAGCTGAGCCCAATTGTGCACGGTTTCTAAAATAAGATCATACCTATGCATGTCATTTTTCAAAGCACTAATATAAAAATAGTTAACCTTAGTTGGTTCCTCAGTAAAGCTGGTCATCATTAAGAGAGGTGTTGTGATGACATGTATATAGGAGTGTACATCCCAAAAATGTGATTTTATTGTGTAAACTGGGGAAAATAAATTAAAACACCACTGCGCACATAATTTAGTGAACAATAAATTAAAATAGTGTTTTCAAAGTAATAAATGGAAAAAAGAAAAAACAATCTTCCATTAATTAATTCCCGTATTACACAATTAATGGCAATAATTGTTAAAAAAATAACAAAAAAACTTCTTTTAGGCTCACTGGAATCTTTACACAGCCCAACAAAAATATGAAGTTTAACATCACCCTTGTTCCTGTGTATGGTACACAATAGAGGGAGCATCACAAATCACCTAAACTCAGCCACAACCAAAATCAAATGAAGATCCACTCCGAACACCCAATAAAGCACGGTTCTCTTAATCTTTTATTCTCCTCCCCATGTTACATGTCTTGATAACTACAATCATGCTGAACGTCATCACATGCACGTGCAGCACTTCAAATACTGCTTTGTAAAACAAAGCAAGCCCACTAGTAACGTCAAGACCAGTTGTATTTAACTTGCTCTGAACTATTCCAGCTGTTTGCCCATTTGAAGTTCCTCTGACTGCAATGCCTTCATGTTTTCCAGGTTTGGTCTTGCCCAAAGAAATGCCAAAACAAAAGAAAATGCAGGCTGCTTGCTTATTCTTTCCTTTGTGTCCTTGTGCTGCCACAGCCCATAATGCAATGAAGACTGAACAGCCACAATCTGTTGCCAAGGAATAAAGCCCCGTAAGTAACCATGCCTTTAAGGATGCCCTCTAAAACACCCAGTGCAACAACATGCAGAGAGAAAGTCAACAGTCATATGAAACATCCTCACGGGTGTAGTCAAAGAGAGACATAAATTCCTGTTTTTTTTTGCTTTATTACTTTATTGAAATTCCAATGATAAACCAAGCTAGTATAATATGTTCCAGATAATTATTGTTTCAAAATGAGCACAGTCCACTTTTCTGTTTTGAGCCTTTTAGGTCTTCTGTAACCTTGATTCTCAGTCAAACTGCGTTGCTTGTGGTGTTTGCATTAGACACTAAAAACTCAGATTTTTGCAATTTGGACCTAATATTTTGCAATTTGGACTAATGCAGTGGTGCTGTAAGAATTATGATTCTGGATTTCTCTAGCGCCTTCAACACCATCCAACCTCTGCTCCTTAGGGACAAGCTGACAGAGATGGGAGTAGATTCATACCTGGTGGCATGGATCATGGACTACCTTACAGACAGACCTCAATATGTGCGTCTCGGGAACTGCAGGTCTGACATTGTGGTCAGAAACACAGGAGCGCCACAGGGGACTGTACTTTCTCTGGTCCTTTTCAGCCTATATACATCGGACTTCCAATACAACTTGGAGTCCTGTCACATGCAAAAGTTCACTGACGATACTGCTATTGTGGGCTGCATCAGGAGTGGGCAGTAGGAGGAGAATAGGAACCTAATCAAGGACTTTGTTAAATGGTGCGACTCAAACCAGTTACACCTGAACACCAGCAAAACCAAGGAGCTGGTGGTGGATTTTAGGAGGCCCAGGCCCCTCATGGACCCCGTGATCATCAGAGGTGACTGTGTGTAGAGAGTGCAGACCTATAAATACCTGGGAGTGCAGCTGGATGATAAATTGGACTGGACTGCCAATACTGATGCTCTGTGCAAGAGAGGACAGAGCCGACTATACTTCCTTAGAAGGCTGGCGTCCTTCAACATCTGCAATAAGATGCTGCAGGTGTTCTATCAGATGGTTGTTGCGAGTGCCCTCTTCTACGCGGTGGTGTGCTGGGTAGGCAGCATAAAGAAGAGGGACACCTCACGTCTGGTCAGACTGGTGAGGAAGAAGGCAGGCTATATTGTAGGCACAGAGCTGGACAGTTTGACATCTGTAGCAGATCATTTTTGGTTACTTATGTATGTGGGCTTGTGTATGACAAGGGGAAGGAGACATGAGACACTGTGTTGGTACAGGGAGGTGGGGTGGTGGTGTTTATTTGGGAGGCTTAAAACAATTCCTATGCAGAATTATATTTTGCTTGTTTCTATTATAATTCTCATATAAGAACATGTACCCTCATCTTTCACTTATATTAATATGGCTTTCAGTTATGACAACACCAGTAAAGTTATGCAGACTTCATTTTTAATGAAATGTAAATAACATGTTACACAAACCATCAATGGCAATGGCAGTATCAGCTATGTTATAACTTGCAAAAAGAGAACTTTAAAAATTGTCTCTCTTGAATGGAGATACTAAGCTGCCTGTCAAAATCTGTTCATTGAAAGTGATGTTTTGCAGAATGCACATATGGCTAAAAGCAAGTAGTCATATTGATACAAGCTTTGTAATCAAAGCACACCTCATTCCCCTGTTATTGCCTGTTTTGAGTAAAGTTGATGTGATTGTTTAACGTAGTGCACTATTGAACAAGTAGCAGCTGCTGTGTGGCAATGTTTGTACAGTGCAGTGTCTTTATAAGTTAGTACAGAATTAAATCAATAACATTTACCATATGGGACAGGTGAAAGTTTTTTACAATAAGGCTGTAAACGTAAATTGAGGCCGATATATGGGACTTTTCTTGGAAATACTGGATGTCTGGTTTGTGAACCATAAGTATAGTATACGCACACTTACAATGAGGCAAGTGAAGTAAGTAAGTTCTTTCAGTACTCTGTCTTCTATAAAAGTACATAATTCACAACCACCAGTTCTAAGATTAGTTGTTTAATCTCATCAGACAAAACATGACATATTTAATATTGTCATTATTTATTTATTTTTTTTTAAGTTCACACTTACTATAGTCAGAGATAACTCACAGATGATGGGAACCACTGCAAAAATAAATGCAGATTACCAATGCCTTAAAGCCTAGAAGTTTTGGTAAAGCAATCATTGTGGTTTATGAAAAGCGACATCTGCCCAAGGGCTGCATCCTACAAGCTGGCAATTTAAATATTGACGTTATTTCTTTACAGTCATGGTATATACAATATATTAATTGCTTTTTAAATTAATTTTAAAATGCCTTTTCTGTTCAGCTCCTTTGTAAATTGCAAGAAGTGTACTAGGGTCCATGGGTGAATTCAAAAATCTTAAAATTTAGCAAATATGTCCAACTTTGAAGCAGCAAAGATTTCATTTTAAGATGACATGCCTTCTGCATTTATGAGGCATCCTTATGATCACAAAAGGAAACTGGAAATAATTATATCACAGATTCTTGGAAATATTTTTCCTAAGAATAAGACTACATTTCCTGTTCACTTGACTTCTTTCCGCCACTGTCATGGATGGACCTTAGACACTACTATAGAGGTTGATCAGTATGAAATCTAACAAGTGTTATAAGTTGTTTAGAGCCAATTTTTGCCTTTTCTGAAATTGCACATATCCAGGATGTGAACATAAAATTAGAAAAAGAAGCATTTACAGTTTCCATCAACTTCCTTGTGGTAATCATGATACCTTAACACTATGGCTTGTAGCACTTAGGTTGGATGTGAACACTTGAGTGGAAGACCTACTGAAAGCGGACCTGCGAGTAGTAGCACTTAATTCTCTGTAGTTGACTAGTTGTAGCCAGAGAGGAAGACAGAACATGCTCCTGATTGCCCATTATTGAAGCCAGATGCAATTCCAAACTTGTTAAAGTGAGTCATTTCACAACAGCCACAAGTGAAGCGGGCTGAAATGTTGACCTGTAGAATATTAATAATGATAATGTAGTTTAATAGAAAAATGAATACTGTATAGATGAGAAGCTCTTATGTAGGGTGGAAAGGTAGAACTATCATTAGTGGTGCTGCTTCAAAGACCTAGCACCATGGGTTTGAATTGTGTACCTGGTAGTCCATGTGAAGTTTGTACATTCTCCCACAAATAGTATAGTGTTCTCCCTCATTTGAAATCGCGATTCGAACTTAGTGCGGAAGGCTGTGTGTACTATTGCATATGTTTGACTGGTTCCTGTGATGGACAGCTGCCCATTTCTTGCTGTTCACACAGTGCCATGGACGGAGAGACAACTGGTGAGCCAATTAAAATAGCCCAATCTCACAAATATTTTGCTTACTTTTTTATTCCTTTCTAAAATGATGTGGATATACTATTTTACAATAGTTTTGCAATAGCATTCTTGCCTTGAAAAATGGGTGCGTTCAGCAAGTTTAAGCATTTTTTTCATGTTTGAACCATGGCACCCATTAGCTCCATTGTAAATGGTAAGAACAGACAAGGTATTTTTAAAAAAGATAGAAAAATAGTTTATTTTAGGACAGTTTGATTTTGGAAATTACTGTATACCATGATTGTGAAGATATAGACTCTACTTGAAATATACCAAACTTATACCTTAAGAGAGTAGATCCTGTCAATTACATAGCAGCTCTTCCTACTAATTTCAGGATTTGCATAATTTGTCATGTCACTTTATTGAAATTGTATCATTCTAGCCCTAACTTTAAATTTATTCCCCCCTTCTTCCTTTACAGATGTCTGGGGAGCAACAATACGAGGTGCAATGCATTGAAAAAGGATTTTGGTGGAATACTTGCTTCACTAGAAGAGCTACTGCACGTGCCAAAAGAAAGGTGACGGATTCCAGACTGTGAAACTGATGCTGCCAAATTCCTGTGTTCTTTTCATCATTGGTTTTCATGTAAATTGAATGGATGTTTCTAGAGAGTGCCTTGAGAGTTTTTTATTCCAGCAGCATACTGAAGTTCCCACTCATTCCAAAGGTCATATCTTGGACTTGATTTGCTGTTCTGGAGTTACCCCGCTTGATTGTACTGCAGATGAACTCCCCATAACTGATCACTTTCTTATTTCATTCAATGTTAAACTTGCACTTTCCAACACTAAGCTTTCCCGTCTCATTTCTCTCCATAATATTAAGAATATTAACTTAGACTCTCTTTCCTCTCGTATTGGTTACTAGAACCCCCTCTATTCACCATACCACTCCCGTTTTGCAGCAGCTTCACTGGCTTCCAGTTCAGTTCCAAATTCAATTCAAAATTCTCCTACTAACCTTTAAGGCTATCCACAACCTTGACCTCCTCCATGTTGCCATTCCTTCCTGTACCCTGAGATCCTCCTCCTCCATACACTTGACTGTCCCCTTCGTCCGTCTTACCAGCTTTGGAACTCACTACCATCTGAGCTTAGAAATACAATATTGAATCATTTTCACTTTTCAAATCTAAACTTAAAACACGTTTGTTTAAGACTGCTTTTTCTCTTTGATTACAATTGCTCTGTCTGTCTTTAATTTTTGTATTTTACTTTTGTTTATAATCTGTGTTTTATCTATTGTTCGGTGTCCTTGAGTGCTTAGAAAGGCGCCTACAAATAAAATGTATTATTATTATTATTATTAGAGCACACTTCTTGAGGTAATATGTTTTTTCTGACTTTCTGTTAAGTTTTTTCAAGTTCTCTGAGTTATATTGAAAGTAGTTTCACTCTTATTTTGAATTAAAATTTGTTGTTAGGCAAAGTAAATCTGCCTAATTGTCGCATTTTGCTCTTGTGTATTGTGATTTTGATTTTTTTCACTAATACTGGCATGATTACTAGGACACAGATGTCCTTCACAGGGATAACATGTCCCAGAGGGTGACATCACTAGAGCAATGCCATTTAAATCTTGTCCAAGTTGGTGGATAATTCTTTTAAAAATGTGTTTGTGCATTTCTAATGTTTCTGATTGATTTAGGACTATGGCTTAGTGCAGTTTCCACAACCACATTTTTTTGTTTTTCAACTTCAATTTTGATGGCTTTTGATCCCACTTCCTGTTTTCCTTATGACAAAATGTGTTTCCTGAGTCCTTCTAATGTAAAATGCTCTTATAGCCTGACACGTTCTTTTAGTTTTATCAAAGAAGAAAAGTCAAAACCAGGAAGACTGCCAGCATTAAAATTTGTCTCTCTATTATAAAAAAAATCCTGGGAGAGAAAGACCGGAGGCAAGACGTGATCTTCACGTTAAGATCACGGAAGACACTTAAAAGACCCGTGAGACGAAAGAGAATGGCCATGGAGCGTCTCGCGGGGACCTTAAACATGAGACATTGTGCCAAGAGATTGACCCAGGACCGTCTTGCAATGACATAGAATATGAGATTCTAGACACGCTCTACTTACAACCAATATCAAATAAGACCAATGGCAGCAAAACACTCAGTATTGTCAAGGCTTTGAGCACACACAGATCCAGGGCTCTCAGCACATATAAAGTGTATAAGGACAATACGTTATAAATGAAATGTCGATGACTAAGCGAAGAAGAAAGCAGTGTGGAGAAAAGAGACTCAAAAGTGTTGGAGAGATAAAAGAGCAATAAAGAAAAAGAATAATCTAGGTGCAAATTCCGAAAATAAGGAAAGTAATTATCAGCCCGGAACAAGTGGAACTGAAAAAAAGCACATCCAATCGGGCTCAGAATTAAAAGACAAAGTAGAACTTCATAAAGACGTTCAAAATGTTGGCGCTAAACACATGCAAAGCAGGTTAGAGATTATGAAAGCAGTGGAATTCGAAAGGCTCAAAAAAAAACCTTGGGGCGATACAAATGCAGAGAAAGTTAAAGATATGAAAGTAGGAAAATTAGAAAGTATAGAAAAAAGAAAGTAAAGATCGCAGTAGCGCATACAAACGGAAATTATTACTCGAAAAAGGGAAAATAATCAGCACGGACCAGTAGTCATTGAAAATTAAGCAGGACAAAGTGAGGTCAGAAATAAAAGACAGATTAGAAAACAAAGAAAAACGTCATAAAAAGGTTAAAAAGCAAGGGGGCCAAACACATACAGAGCAGGTAAGAGATAATGAAAACGGGAATTCAAAAGACTCAAAAAAAAACGTAGGAGCGAAACACATACAGAGCAAGATACAGAATATGAAAGCAGAAAAAACAACAGTGTCAAAACAAAGAAAGTAAACATCGCATTAGCGCAAAAAAAGAGAAATTATTACGCGGAGAAATAATGAAAAGGTGAATAGAGATCGAATATATGGACAAAGGTGATATGTCAGAAGTACATAAATATTCTAAGGCTTTGAAGTTTAAGTCAGAGAATTTCAAAAATGGAGTTTACCTCACATGCATTTATTGGTTACTTTGCAAAAAAAATTATTAACTGCTGATGATGTGGATCATTTTGTCTGTGCTGAAATTCCAAACAGAGAAACCTATCCTGAATTATGGTACAAAGTCATTAAACACAAGTCTCACGGACCTCATTTAAAAGATTCAGCATTTTGGGACTCGAAAGATTCCAAATATTGTTTTTACAGAAGTTCTGAAATAAAAGTGAAACTAATGAAATAGCAACAATTCAAAAAAAAATAAATCTGAAAAGTGTGTATCCGGAATACCAAACACAGGTGTTGGCGAGTGAACCAAGCAGGGGGTAAAGCCCCCTAGTATTAAATAAAATAAAGCTGTCCTGTTGTTGTCTTGCATGCACAAATGTAACCATGTAAAGACAAGGAGCCAGAACAAGAAGCATTGACCAATAACAGACTGAGGCATCACAATTCTGTGTAGTACATGTCCTCCTAACTCCTACCTCTCACGAAAGCAACAGCCATATTATTGTATATGTAAAGATATAATGGTAAAATGATGCTCCACATTGTTCTCGTTGCTGCTTGAAGAGTCTGAAATTACTTTGTTCTGGAAAAAGGAGGGATAGAAGGTTGAAGGACTGGACACTTCTATTTTTCTGTCTGTAAGATTAAAAATCAAATTCCATTATCTGAAAGAACAAGTATTAATATGACCAAAATTAAGTTAATTACAGTACACTGCATTTACCTTCGTGATTAATAAATTGCCTCACAATGTTCTGAGCCCCAATGTGGGTCTGGGATGTGGTACCTTCTGTATGGTACCTGAATGTTCTCCCGGCATTTCACTATCTTAAAAAGGGCTTTTAGGTCAGTAGGCAAATGGAAATTGTCCCATTAGAATATGTTTTTAGATTTTTTTTATGAATGTCCTAGAGGGGCAAGACCAGGGTCCTCATGTATAATACCTTGCATAGAATTCACACTAAAACATAAAGCGTTAGGACAAAACTAGAAATATACATACGTACAATACAAAAAATTCAGATGCATAAAACTGTGCATAAGCAAAGTTCTATACACTTATAAATCTCAATCATAGTGAATTTTAACGCACATGCATGTGCCAACAGCCACACCCCAACTCTTCCCAGAATTTCACCTATTTGAATATGCAAATTTATATAAATTGCCCCTTCTGTTCTGTGTTTTGTTAAAAGACAATGGCAAAAGCATATGTAAAAAAGAAGGATTTCAGTGAATGAGAAATGGAAATCCTGCTCATTGAAATGGAGGGAAGTAAAAACATAATATTTGGTGGCTTAAGCAGTGGTATAAGCAACAAAAGGAAATTGATGTAGTGGTAGACTGTGGCGGAGGCACTAAAGAGTTCAAGTTCAGAAAGTTGCACAGTGCCCGAAATAAAGAAGAACTAGTCAGATATCAAGATCGACATGAAAAGGGGAGTTGCAGCCCACTGTCTGAGTGTCATACATATTTGGGCCACAGTAAGAAAACGATATATAATAATTGGCCCTTCTAAAAATAGAATACATTACATTCATGATATTACAGCTCTTTGAACATTTTAGAATACTAAGATGTATACTTGATATCATTTTCATGATGAAATGCATCAAAGCATGCATTAAATATTTGGGTTCACAGTGGCACAGCAGTAATGGGGTCATGTCCCTGCCAGAAGTTTGTATGTTTGGGACTGTGGGTTTTCTTGGGGTACTTCTGTTTCTTTCCAAAGGCATGCAGGTTAGGGGATTTAGTGATGTTTAATTGATGCTACTAGTGTGTGTGTGTGTGCTCGTATTCATCTTGCAATAAGCTGGCACCGCATACAGGGATTGTTCCTGCCTCGCCCCTGATGCTTGCTGGGATGGGCGTGACCCTGGATGGAATAACTGAACATGTGTAACAAAGATTTTTTAATGTTCCCTAAAATTTTGAACACTCAGTGTTCTACGTTTATAGCTAGTTTTAATATTACAAAGATGTTTACTGTGTGGAGACTGGTTATGTGGGGTAAGAAAAAGAAAGGATAGGAACTGGGGTTTGGTATATACATTTGATAAAGATAGCATGACTGCAATAAAGAAAGCCCTGCTCAGAAGAACATCTATTGAATTCTGCATAAACCCAGCATTTACACATTATTTCAAAAAAGTTCTCTGCATTGAACGTACAGCTGTCCTGGGAATTCAATGGATGTTCATCTGGATGGACTTTAGAGAATACATTATTTAAATTAAGTTAACAATCTTTCCATAAAATGCAATATACATTAATGCATTTCAGCTCCAAGAAGATAACTCTTGGAAATCTAATTTGACTTCAGAATCCAGTCATCATCAGGGCACAGGAAATCAGTATGATCTGTAAATACATGCTGTTTTATGATCTCTATATATAATCTTCATTTGGATCTTGATCTTTGTTTGTCCGCAAATGAATTAGAAGAAGAAGCACTAGATAGCAGTAGAGAGACAGCTAAAACATAGCCATTGAATTAAGAATCTCCTCCAGGCTTATACTACTGAAGACTGTAGTACGCCAGTCACACCTCAAAACACAGACATTCAAACTAAACAAATTGTTGTGCTTTAAATTAACTAAAGAGATCTTCATTTAGATCTTGATCTTTGTTTGTCCACGAATTCCACGCATGCGTAGACCACCTTCCAGTTTAGTACGTTGTTGTTACTCACGGATGTCAACAATGTGCCAGAATAACGAAAGGGGTGGTGGACAGTGTTACGCTGGTTAGTTCCTGTGGCCTGGTTAGAGAATGAGATTGCCGAAGATAAAAGGTACGTGCCTACGTAACATATGAATGAAAGAAAGACAGTGGGTAAAATGAATGACAACGTAACAGCACGCTCCGGAAATTATTATTGTTATGTTGTAGCCGGCAAGTGCTGCATGTCTCACAGTTGTACCGTGGCTTGCTCACATGTCAGTGAAGTGATCCCTATTTATGCTTTTAAGAGCCTGGATACCTATGTGTCCCCTTTTATAACCATTGCTCCGTGTATATTGCCTTACTCATTGGATTGCCACAAAGCAACCTGCGAGATTGGAGAAAGGTTGAGAAGAGATCGTGAGAGGAAATGACAGCATCGTGAAAACGAGACTGACTGTGAACGGACAGAAGCAGAAATGCTCCTACACCACAACATAATTACGATTCAGACAGTGATTCCGAGTAGGCCACTCCTATCGAATCAATATCCAAGGGTTTTCTTTTGTAATTTTGTTTTCCTTATAAAAAATCATAATGCTGTGCGACGAAGGGCCCAGTTCACAACTGGCAGCCGCGTTTAAACAGGGAGCCCTTCACAGACAACTTTAACACGCGCAACGTAGTTGGGAGCACATGGCTAGTTCTTTATTTTTGCAATGTCTTACAACAATGCTAAAGCAGACATGGTAGTTGGAATAGTTTGGCCATTCCATGCAACATCATATTGTTATAGAATGATTACAATCAAGTGTCTTAAATGTCCCCAACTGCGGTCCTTGAGGGCCACAGTGGCTGCAGATTTTCATTCCAACCATTTTCTTAATTAGGACCTGTTTTTGCTGCTAATTAACTTCTTTTGAATTAATTTTTATTGACTTGCTCTTGAAGACTCCACTGCCTTGTTTTTTTCCTTAATTAGAAGCCAAATGATAATGAGATTCAAACATGAGCCAAAAAATGACCAGCAGACTGTGTCCATCATACAATATCTGAAAATAACAGAATACAAAGGTCTCAGGAATGTTGAGCTGCTCAGGTCCCCAAAACATTTTGAGATAATCAGCAATTTTGGAAATGCATGCTACTTCTGAATATAGTTTTTTTCACTGATAAACAAATTCCAGTTCTTTTGAACAAATAAATGTCTTGCTGCTATCATCAAATAATTAGTTTTCTATGACAATCCAGTAACTGTTAAGGAATGAGAAAGTTAGTGTCCTTGAATTTATATCAAAATGTGATGAATTTCGAGGAACAATGAAATATTGCAGATGGAGCCATCTACAGTTAGGTCCATAAATATTTGGACAGAGACAACTTTTTTCTAATTTTAGTTCTGTACATTACCACAATGAATTTTAAATGAAACAACTCAGATGCAGTTGAAGTGCAGACTTTCAGCTTTAATTCAGTGGGTTGAACAAAAAGATTGCATAAAAATGTGAGGCAACTAAAGCATTTTTTTAACACAATCCCTTCATTTCAGGGGCTCAAAAGTAATTGGACAAATTAAATAACTGAAAGTAAAATGTTCATTTCTAATACTTGGTTGAAAACCCTTTGCTGGCAATCACAGCCTGAAGTCTTGAACTCATGGACATCACCAGATGCTAGGTTTCCACCTTTTTAATGCTATGCCAGGCCTTTACTGCAGCAGCTTTCAGTTGCTGTTTGTTTGTGGGCTTTTCTGTCCGAAGTTTAGTCTTCAACAAGTGAAATGCACGCTCAATTGGGTTAAGATCAGGTGACTGACTTGGCCACTCAATAATTTTTCACTTCTTTGCTTTAATAAACTCCTTGGTTGCTTTGGCTGTATGTTTTGGGTCATTGTCCATCTGTATCATGAAACGCCGCCCAATCAATTTGACTGCATTTAGCTGGATTTGAGCAGACAGTATGTCTCTGAACACCTCAGAATTCATTCGGCTGCTTCTGTCCTGTGTCGTATCATCAATAAACACTAGTGTCCCGGTGCCACTGGCAGCCATGCATGCCCAAGACATCACACTGCTTCCACCGTGTTTTACAGATGATGTGAACAGCTCATTACCCAAAGCATACCACGACTTCTCCATACTTTTTTCTTGCCATCATTCTGGTAGAGGTTGATCTTGGTTTCATCTGTCCAAAAATGTTTTTCCAGAACTTTGCTGGCTTTTTTTTAGATGTTCTTTAGCAAAGTCCAATCTAGCCTTTCTATTCTTGAGGCTTATGAGTGGCTTGCACCTTGCAGTGCACCCTCTGTATTTACTCTCATGCAGTCTTCTCTTTATGGTAGACTTGGATATCGATACGCCTACCCCCTGGAGAGTGTTGTTCACTTGGTTGGTTGTTGTGAAGGGGTTTCTCTTCACCATGGAAATGATTTTGTGATCATCCACCACTGTTATCTTCCGTGGACATCCAGGTCTTTTTGCGTTGCTGAGTTCACCAGTGCTTGCTTTCTTTCTCAGGATGTACCAAACTGTAGATTCTGCCACTCGTAATATTGTAGCAATTTCTCGGATGGGTTTTTTCTGTTTTCACAGCTTAAGGATGGCTTCTTTCACCTGCATGGAGAGCTCCTTTGACCGCATGTTATCTGTTCACAGCAAAATCTTCCAAATGCAAGCACCACACCTCAAATCAACTCCAGGCCTTTTATCTGCTTAATTGATAATGACATAACGACGGACTTGCCCACACCTGCCCTTGAAATAGCCTTTGAGTCAATTGTCCAATTACTTTTGAGCCCTTGAAATGGAGGGATTGTGTTAAAAAAATGCTTTAGTTGCCTCACATTTTTATGCAATCTTTTTGTTCACCCCACTGAATTAAAGCTGAAAGTCTGCACTTCAACTGCATCTGAGTTGTTTCATTTAAAATTCATTGTGGTAATGTACAGAACCAAAATTAGAAAAAAGTTGTCTCTGTCCAAATATTTATGGACCTAACTGTACATGCATACGCCTTCAACAAAACAAAATGTCTGAGGATTCATCAGATGTTGAGGATTCAAGCCTTGACCTTTTCACTCTGGAAAAGATCAGTTTGATTTTAAGATTCCTAGATCAAAGAATCATGAATAGCATGATTTTCTCATTTCGTTTGAAGTGCCATTCCTTGTTATCTTGTTTGGTTCAAACAGGATGACTTTTTGTTTTTCAAAGTCCACTTCCTCTTTCTTCATGAAAATTTCAGTAAAATGGTCATAAAGCAAGAAAGTAAAGACAATTGAAATGAATTTATGGCTATATTGAGGGTCTTTCTGAAGACTTATCTTTTCAAAAGGCATTTTGGAAATTATGAGATTTTTAACTTGTCTTCTCTCCTTTAAATATCTTTAGATGTAACAACCCAGTCAGCTATATACAAAAAGTACTTTTGCTAGATTGTTAGTTTTAATTAAATCTTTAGACTAACTTCAGTTCTAAGATTCTGGTCCTCTTCTATAAGTGTTTTCTATTGCCAGTTAACTTTATATGTTCTTGAAATTTTTTAAATGTTTACTTAAAAAAGCTCTTAGATATATCCAATAATAATACATTAACAAAAAAAAAAAAAACAATAAAAAATTTAGAAAACCTGTAAATAGTTCATCCTTTGACCATTCACAACCATAACCAAAATTCTGAAAAGTGGGAAAAGGACCCACACAAGGAGAGATGGCATAAGGGAGGGATAATTTTCTTGGAAGTATTCAAATAGTATCACCACAGGGTGCATTCCATGTTGACATCTGTCAGGATAAGGATGAAATTGTTCTGAATGGAATGACACCAGAGTGTGTTAGTCATTTAGTGATTATTTGATCGGCTGGAAAACTACTAACTTTAGGGGGTCATGCGTTTCTGTCATTAGGTGTGCAATTGAGTCACAGTGGGTAACCTAAGTGATCAACAGCACCAAACAATGTTTATTCCTGTATGGCGGCATGGGATAAGACGCCAAAAACCCCTAACCATCCCACTTTTAAACAACCGTCCATTTTACTAGCGGACACCCACCTGTTCTAACATTCACACTTGTTACACAAAGGTTGCTTGACCTACCAAGGGGACTCTCCAACCCCCATATTTATATGCACACTAGATTCACCAAGGGGGAATACATTCTGAGAGAGACCTTAGGGTTTATTTTACCAAGCAGGACCACCCCGTTGTGTTTTGCGAATACCTTTATAAAACTGGGTCACAACACCATAAAGTAGGAGAAACACTGCTTTAGTAAAAGGACTAAAGAGAGGAGCATGTACTGGGTTAGGGGTAAGGTGGCCCTCTAACTTACTTAAAAGGTATAAGGTAAGTACTTTCAAAAAGAACTTGTAGAGGACAAATATGTCTCTGGGCAATTCTGGGCAACAAGAGTGGCAGATTCCAGCATGGCATGGATAGATACACAAAGTCAGCTGGATGCTTAGCTGGTTAAATAGCACAACTGACCTGCGTAGAACCAGGAGACAGGAATGATTGTAATGGGACCAGATGAAATGTACTCAAAAACCCAAGCCAATATTTTACACTGCAAAAAATGCCTATGCAAAAACTAAAAAAAAAGAAAAAACCTGAAATGGGAGTTGTTCCATTTTGCTAAAAATTTGCCAATTGGGTAAACAAAATTTACTTGGCAAGATTTTTCTTAAGGTAAGGTAAATAATTTTAAATACAAATTTCATGAATAGTTAATAAATCTTACAATAAAGAAAACAAGATTTAATGGCTTGATTGAAAAAAAAAACTTTTTTTAGGTTTCATTTTTTGCAGTGATAAACTAGCAAACTATCCTATTTTTCACCTAAACCCAAATTAAAACCAACATTTGTCAAGAACATTCAAAGCCCAAGAACCATATACTAAAAGTCAAAAAAAGATACACACTCTCTAACTAACAGGTTGTATATGAAATCTCAAACAGCATGGATGTTAGGTGTGCCACACTTTACACATCTAGTGAGTCACAGGTCACGACCACCAAGACCACACCCCTTACTAATGGTTTCTCGCATAAGGACAGCAAAGCATCAAACTAGTGGTGCCTGTGGAAAAGAGACACAGAAAGAGGTCTTACAATTGAAGTCTGACGTGCTTTGGTGCAGCTTTAAAAAGTGTACTTCCACCTCCCCAAACTTTCTGATGACTCCCGAGGTATGGTTGAAGAGAGAATGGTCCCTTGTGCAAGACAAAGAGATAAGTGAACAACAGAGGGAATCTCTTTTCAGTCCTGTAGTGCTATGGAGGTAAAGGCAGATTACATTTAAAATGTCTAGAAACTATAAAATGCAGGAACTCAAAGAACAAGAACATCAAAGCTTAAATCATTAATTAAATTTGAAGTCAAAATACTAAGCAGAAGAAAGCTGTTAGTTGACAGCACTTTTGTAAAAATGGGCACTAGAAGTAGCTACTTCCGTGCATCATGTAGCAGTGGAGGCACATTGCTATCAAGAAAATGGCCGCCGGATCCAAAATAATTAAACTTGTGATGAACAAAATGACTGCAAAACATTAAATAAACTTGATGATAAAAATATTAATGTTTTGAAAAAGATCAAAATTTATGATTAATAAATGATTACATAAAAATAACAACCAAAGTGTAAAAAAAACTCCAAAACTGTAACAAATCCAATGGCTAAACTTTGTCTAAACTTCGTACCTTTTGCAGATAGAGGAGTGACTAGTGTTGTTTGCTGGAGATGCATCTCTACAGATAACCAGAAGATCTGGTAAGAGATAAATTGTTATTGCTTACTGAGAATTGACTTCTTCTGTGCCATTGTCATTGAAATTCCTGGTATTCTTTTGTTAGGTTTGTTTTTTATGTTGTTTTTATTATTTTAGCTAGTTTCCTATGTTAATATTTTTGTTAATTCCTATCATGTGTTATTGTCTTATAATGTGTTTTGGATTTCTGGTTGTGTTATTATTTATTCTGTTAGTCTCCTCCCATGTTTTCTATAAGGTAAGTTAAATTGGACAGGGCCTCCTGATGCTGCAACAGTGGGGACTGTTCTCATCTTATGTAAAAAGCTACCAGACCAGTGCTGAGAAAGAAATAAACAAGGCGTCCAGCTGGCTTTGAAAAAGTGGAGATGGATGTGACATCATTGAACTATGACTAGAGCCGAGAAGTAATCAGAGGATGATACTGGGTGAAAAAAATCATTTGGAAGAAGGAGAAAGTCAGGTTTCTGGGAAAAGGAAAAATAAAAGACAAATAGAGCAGTGCAGTGGTTTAATTGTCTAGTGATGAAAGCAATATACAGGATTTAAATAAAAGAAGAAAGGAAGACTTTAATTTACTGCTAAAGTTTGAAAGTGGACCTGATATACGTCCAATTAAATTAACAAAGGATTTGAAAAAAGCATGGTATTGTGGGAGCTAGAACTTTGACACTGTTAGTGTTTTGGAAAGATAAGCAGTGTGAGAAAGCATTTGGGTTAAAACTTGGGGCGGGGGTGGTGAAGTAATACCAAACCAATACACCGAAAGATGGTGGCCTTGGAGAATAATCACAGCAGTACCTCTAGGTGTATCCATGGATGAAATGAAAAATAATTTACTTGGGGCACAGTATATATATACTGCACCCTCTGAGATGTTTTGTAATACAGTGGCTACGTGTAAGGGTAACGGGCGGCATAGTAGATATGGTTGGACAAAACATAGATTATAGAAATTGTGTAAAAAGGCATCAGGCCAAAATGTAGTAAAATGTGGAGGAGAATATGCCTCGGCTTATGCAGGGTTTTCTGTCCATAAAAATGCAGTAGTAGTAGCACAGCAAGTTTGATTTGAAGTGGGAAGATCATAAACAAAGGCGGTACAAAAAGTACAGAATGAAAGAGACAGGATAATCTATCCTCTTTAATAAAACCCCTGTGTGCGTCAAGGTATCCGTGTATGTGTGTCTTCTGGTGAAGTGCGCATGCGCGGGGCCACACAGCACGTGTTCAGTCTCTTCCTGTGCATTCCCTATGCAGAGAGACACAGACACACACACACAGGCCCGCGAGAGACAGACACACACACACACACACACAGGAGCACGCGAGACAGACACAAACACACACACACAGGCACGCGCGAGACAGACACACACACACAGAGGCGCATGCGCGCCAGACACACACACACACCCACAGACACACACACGCACACAGGCGCGTGCGAGACAGACACACACACACACACACAGAGGGGCACGCGAGACACACACACACACACAGAGGCGCGCGCTTAAGAGAGACACACGCAGGCAGGCCTGCGAGAGACACACACACACACACAGGCGCGCACGTGCATTGTTGCAATGTTACTTTTCTTGGTTGTTTATTAAATTACAGATTTTTCAAATGTTCATTTTTTTGCCTGTGCTTAAAACTCATTAAAAAAAGTGTTTTTAGCATGCGGGTCGTAAGGCTATAGCGCGAACTCTTGCAGTGTTAGTTTTATCTGTTGTTCAAGGTTTTCTTAGTGCTATTCAATGTTTTTACATTTAGTTTACTATTACGCTGTGCATTCAATGGTATAATTAACTATATTTGTGCTTAAAAACTTTAAAAAATATATTTTTACATACAGTTCATACGGTCTGGAACTGATTAATTGTATTTACATACAGTCCTATGGGGGAAATTACTTCGGTTCACAACCAAATCAGGTTACAACCAGAGTTTTGGAACGAATTATGGTCGTGAACCGAGCTAGGTTCCACTGTATTACTGTCAGACAAAATTACAGGCATTTTACGGAAATACAAACCAGTATTATTGTTATTGTAACAATTGTATTGTATTGTAGTAGAGGATATAATTGAATACTAACCCTCACCTATTCTGTTTCTGTTCTCGGTACTCAAATGTGGCAATTGGTGCCACGGCCCACCTGCCAAGTTGTTTGCCTGCCTATGGTAAAGTCATCCCTGGTGGAGGATCACAGGAATCATGGGAAAGAGGGGCCCTTTCATCGGATTGGCTGGCCGAGCAACGTTTCAGCCGTGGAATGGCCAAATGGGGAGGCAGCTTGACGGATGAGGTCTCCAGCACTCTAAAAATATCAAAATCTTATTATATGATATCATCTACTGTTAAATTCTGCTCTGTACTTCTAAAATTTTTATTATTATGCTGTATTAAGGATTTGTTCTGTTCTGTGTATTGTATTGTATTGAACCCCTTCTTTTGACACCCACTGCACGCCCACCCTACCTGGAAAGGGGTCTCTCTTTGAACTGCCTTTCCCGAGGTTTCTTCCATTTTTCCCTACAAGGTTTTTTTGGGAGTTTTTCCTTGTCTTCTTAGAGAGTCAAGGCTGGGGGCCTGTCAAGAGGCAGGGCCTGTTAAAGCCCATTGTGGCACTTCCTGTGTGATTTTGGGCTATACAAAAATAAACTGTATTGTATTGTATTGTATTATTATAACGGGCTTAATGTCTAAAATTAATAATAATGGTAAATCTGAATCAGGGTTTAAAGTGCATGGCAGTATAACTAAAGGTTCATTAGTTATAAATCAACTAAATTTTGTTATTTTTATGGCAAATATGATAAATTGAAATTCAGAAACCAAAAATAATGGCAGTAATCAATACTCATAGTGCAATATGAGGGTGTAGGAGCAGAGATATAAGTGGAAATGTGGTGGGAGAATTCCAGAAAGATAAAATTCTTATGTGTTTAAATGATGGTAGGAATGCAGGAGTAAATCTATACATTGATGATGTTACAGCTATTGACCTTGTGCTGGTATCGGAAGATAAAGCAAGTGTATGTGAATGGAAAGTGAATAAAAGTGCAAATGTAGAGGATAGATGGTCATATTTCCAGATGGACTTTTAAAATGTGAAAGGGGATTTATTTTGTGACCGGCGTGAAAGTAGATTTCCGGATCAACTGGGGGATGTAGAGCTGAATGAGCAGTGATACTGTACCTTGTGGACAGCACTCAGCATGACAGCCAAAGAAGCAATTCCCAGATTGAAGAGTTGTGCAGAAGGAAAATAGTTCTTTTTTTAAATAAGGCAGTGTTATTCTTATTTGTGTTTTTTAAATACAAAAGACTATGAACAATAGTAAAGAAGTTAGAATAAATATGTATATGAATATATAAATTATATTTAAATATGAACATATTGTGATAATTTTGGGAAAGCGATTCAGTCAAATATGGAATATGATACAGATGGGGGGAGCTACAAAATCTAATACACTGCCAGTCCTGTTTGATGGAGAACATGTAACTGATACTGAAAAAGCTGAATTGTTAACAAAAATATTTGCTAAGGCTCATAGTTTAGCTATTAAGTAAAGAAAAAATATACTACAGAGAATCAAAAAATATTGCCTGGAAGGATGATATATGCTATAGTATGTTTTCTCATTTATGAGATTTAAAGGTTATATTGGTTCTGGAATTTTTTAATGGGTAGGAGATCAACTTCCTAGGGCGGCACGGTGGCGCAGTGGGTAGCGCTGCAGCCTCACAGTTAGGAGACCCAGGTTCGCTTCCTGGGTCCTCCCTGCGTGGAGCTTGCATGTTCACCCCGTGTCTGTGTGGGTTTCCTCCCACAGTCCAAAGACATGCAGGTTAGGTGCATTGGCCATCCTAAATTGTCCCTGGTGTGTGTGTGCCCTTTGGTGGGCTGGTGTCCTGCCCAGGTTTTGTTTCCTGCCTTGCGCCCTGCGTTGGCTGGGATTGGCTCCAGTAGACCCCATGACCCTGTATTTAGGATATAGCAGGTTCGATAATGGATGGATGGATCAACTTCCTTATTCTTGGAAAGTAGTAGTCGTTATTCCTGATGTATTAAAACCTGGTAGGATTCAATCAGGTTCTTCAAGTTATGGAGCTAATTTCTCACATCACATAAAAATACAATAATGGAATACATTTTTTGTAAAATAAAGGAAAATTTGCTATACTGTATATCAATGCAGATTTTGTAAAGAGAGAATGACTGTGGTGTTATGTTTGGAATGTGATATTTGTTAGGCCCAAGTTAATAAAGAATCTGTGGTAGCATTTTTCTTTGATGGGATGTTAATTAAACTTGAAATGATTGGAATAGGTGGAAGAATGTTTAATTGGATTCAAGATAAATGGAATATAAAGGTCAGGGTGGAATCAGCATTTTCTAAGAAGTATGATATAAAGAATGGGACTTCTCATGAGACTGTATTCAGTTCCATCCTTTTTAATATTATGATTAATGATATCCTTTTAATGTTGGTTCACTTTCAGATCTCTCTGTGCAGATGATGGTGCAATATGGAAGAGAATTAGGAATATAGAATATCTAATTAGGTAAACAAAGGATGGTGTTAATCAGGCATAAAGATGGGTCACCAGTGGAGGTTCAAGCTTTATGTATAAAACACCCAAGCTATTTGTTTTTCTATAATAAACATTACTCCTATGATTGATCTTAGATATAGTAAATGACATAAAACACAGTAGTAAAGTTGCTAGGAATGTGGATGGACAAAAGATTAACATGAAAGGTGCATGTGAACAAAATTCTTGTTTAGGTGGGTGTGAATGGGTTGGTCTAATAAACAATTGTACTGCATTAATCAGATCGGTCTTCCATTATGAATGTGTTGCATGTAAGTCAGCTTCACAGGCACTCTATAAACCCCTAGAGAAGGTTCAATGTAGTGGTGCTGTTAAATCATCTCCATCTCTTACTATTAGAAATAAGTGAATTACCTTTATATTTATGAAGGTTACAATTACCAGTGGTTTTCTGGGTTAATGTAAGGAGGGCATAAGCTTAATTATTCAGTTATGGCAACATTAGCAGATTGTTGGGTGTATTACATTAACAAAGAAGTAATTTTTTTGTGGATGGGAACTGAATGGGCACAAAATCTAGGTTTAGTTAATACTGAGTTTGATCCTAGTGTACATATTTCCACTGTTCCCCCATGCATTTTCCTTTTGCCTGTGGTGGATTTAAACTTTCAATAAAAATCAAGGCGAAAAATGAATGCATACCAATGGTACAGATAGTTAAACAAGATGTACAAGGTAGATGGTTCTTTACATATTGTAAGTATCTATACAGATAGTCCAACAGATCCAGTGACTAGTTATACAGGTGCATAAATACATATATTCCAAGGTTTTAGATGGATATCAAAAATGATCAACTAACAAATTGTAATTATTCACATCTGAGAAGGCAACAATTATTATACCTGTGGGTATGACGTTAATCTGCATCCATCCCTGCATGTAGGCCCTCCAACCTGCAGGGAAAACTTGGGGGTTGGTGGCAGAATTGGCACTCCAGCCACCATAAAAAACCTCACACTGTTCCACTCCATCTGAACTAGTGTGGTGCTGAGTATCACCCATTGCATGGCTGCACTCGGGTCCTAATCTGGTTCCTGAGTTGGTTTGTCGTGTGGTGGGTGCGGCAATACACTGTATCAGTGTGTGCTCCTAATCCCTTTCTCTGTGTGTGGAATGAATTTAAGATGCATTTTCGGAATATATACTTGTATACTCGATTCCTTATCTGATCTGACAAGAATTAAAACAGAAACTTCAAACAAAAAAATTAAAACCATGAATAATCTATAAATCAGTACCCAGAGGTCCTCCTCAACACTGAACTGGATTAAGCAATGCCATAGGTGTGACGATTCAAAGGTGTAGAAGATACCAGGGAACTCACATATTTGTGTGATTCCTTTGACGTCACCATCTCTGGGTTGACTCTGCTTGCTTGTCTGCTCTCTGCTTCTCCCCATCTGGCTCAAGAAGTCACCTGTGTTAGGGCGATCTGTGACAATCAGCTCTTTTGGGACTGTCTTAATGCACCTTCATTCCTTTAAAATTAAACAGGGCTTTTCCCACTTGGTATTCCAACCTTTTCTGAGCCTATCATGTGTTTATTTTTTCACAGCATTTTCAGAATGTTATTTTATATTCTTGAATGTGTATAGCTGTATTTGACATTTAAATGTAATCTCGATTGCTGTATATCTAGTGTGGTTGCATTTAAAATGAAGATTGATTTACTGATACCAAGAACCAGTTCATTACAGCACACTACCATACAATGTCTCATATTTTAGCTTAGCTCTGGTACTAACCATGTTGTTTATTACTCCTTGTACCTGTATTCTTAGCCTGTGCTCCTTCATAAAAGCTTTGACTGATTCAACCTCTTTCTGAATTCTTTGGTCAAAATGTGCCTGTGACATTTGACCTCTAACAAAAGAGCTTACAAAGCTTTTCTATTTCAACATTAAAATTGTCATCTGTTACCATCCTCATCAAAGACAAAGGAGTTGAATATTATTTAAGACACTTGTGGTTTGCCAGTTTTTTGGACAGTTCTATTCCTTCTTTTACCATTAACTCATATTTCTAAAATAGAAATTCCTTTGCTGAAATGAAATTTCTGTTTCCTACCTCCTAAGGAATATTTCCACCTACTTATAAAAAGAGGAGCGCATAGGGAGTAGACGTTAGTTTAATTTTAAGCCATTTTCTGCAGCCATCAATAAACTTATTACAATCTTCACATATGGCTAAAGGTGTCGTAATGCAACTTCAAAGTAAAGTTCAGCGTATACATCTTGTTCCTGTGAAGTACAGTAGCGGAAGTTGTTTAGATTCAAAAAGTGCTAGAGGCTGCATTTAAACTTTGACCTGCTTCCTAGGAGTCATTTGCCACCTTCGAGGGAAGAATGGCAGATTAGACTACAAGCCTGTCTCTAACACAAAAGCAGTCATCTATCTCTGTTATCTGTGGTGAGCAGATTTTCTCCCTGAAGGTATAAATTTACACATTTTGCCTCATAATCAGAAATACGGAATGTTACCATGGGATACTCAGAAGAACCTTTTGAACCAGCATTAATATTCAGAAGCTTCACATGGTCACCAAGGATGTGCACCACTAATTGCCTTGTTAATTTCCTTGCCATTTCCTTACAAAGCCTTTCAGGTGTTCTGTGCACTATGAACCATAATATCCAGAGTGATCCTTCAGGAAAAAAACTCTGATTGTGTTTGTTTACTGGCTCCTTGGCTTGATGAAATGTATGATCGGATTAATATGTTTGAGCTGCATCATGATTGCCTCTAACCAAACTATCACACTTTCAAATGGTAACCTGTTGAGGTCTGGGATTAGATTCCACTAAGGATTATTTTTTTAATTAGGTACTTGAGTAACACTGGGACTTTCAAACTTTTTGCAGTTTTCTTTTTTTTCTGAAAATCCAATAGTTTTCATCAGAAGGGATTAATTCCGTGTGCCTTTTCTTTATCCATTTTCTTCTAAATTGTTTTTGCTGATGACTGCACACAGAGCAACAAATAGCACTAAATTAGCAGCTTCACTATTGGGCATGCTGTTGTTTGCCCCATTTTCATTTGTATTGGCTGATTTCACTATTCAGAAAAAACCTGTGAGAGTGATTTAGAAAACATGCCCTGTATTTAGCAAGCAAGTGAATAAAAATGAATGGAAACAGCTACAATAATAGACTCCCATGTGTTAAAAGCTGTGACTACAACACACATCTTTCTAAATTTCATTGAAAAGTAAGACACACACAGTTGGGTATTAATGACTCTGCATGCTGAGAATAAAAACAAGTCATCTAATTAATTTAATTAAATCAATCAAAATAAACACAGGCTTTAATTCAAGGCTTAGATTAAGAAATTAAATTAACCCAAAAACGGAAAACACAGGGGTCTCCCCAGGGTTGAGTTAAAAAAAAGAATTTCTCAATATTGCAACTCTGAGTTCAAACATTGACTACGTGAAAAATAAAATGAAGTAAAATCTTCAAACATCTTCAGTAATAATAAAAGACAATGACTAGAGAAAGAGAGAAGAGCACTGACCTTGCAGCCCCATCCTAATGGTATGTTGATTATTTTTTTAACGAAAAATAATTCAGTACTTAGATTAAAATAAGAATAATAAGCCAAACAAAAATCTCAAAATACTCATCATAATCCCACTTTAAAAATACATCAGATGATGCCAAAATAATTAAAAGTTTAGAGAATGTTAAGAAAACAGGTTTAATTTATTCTCGATCATTGTGGTTATATTTTTCCATTAATGGTTGAGGTGAATTATTATTTCTTGCAGCTGAGAACTCAAGTAAAGTGAAATTTTAAAAAGGAAGAACACTAATGCAGAAAAGATGGATGGTTAGGGAGTTTCTGCTTAGTTTAGTTTGGCTGCAATGATGCCTAAAGTAAAAATCTTTTGAGAAAATGAAAGATTAGATGTATGCAAAAGAAGGAGAAGTTGAGATGTAAATAGAAAGGAAAAAGACGGCAAGGAGGAAAGAAAGCATCTGATATATTTGAAGGCTAAGGGACAGTGCCAAAGCTTATGTGTGAACATGCCTGCAACATCCAACTCCATAAATATGGATATTGTGGGCTTGGGGTTAAGCCCAAAATAAAGTGTTTTCCAGGCATAAAATAAAGGTGGTGAATTATTACTTATGGGACTTTTGGAACATAAAAAATATGACAATTTGCATGTAATTCAAATTGACTTGAGACAAATTAGGATCCCAAATATTAATATCCTAGGAAGATTTAATAGATGATTTTATAAAATGTGGGTAAACTGAAGAAACAATTTGTTTAGAAAGAAGAAGTGTAGAAAAAAAAACTAAAAATAGATGGGCTTGTAAAAAAAGGGAATACCAACTGTTTGTAGAGCAGCAGTGATTTACAGGAAGACAAAAGGAAGAAAACAGAGAAGGTGAATTTGGCAGCTAGTTCTGGGAATGTCCACATGGCAGAACTAGGCAGAGCCCCCAAACAGACCATGCAGGAAATCAGCAGGATTTATCCCATATTAAAAGTGAAAAGTTCTTAAAAACAGGGGACTGGTTGACCCACTTACAGCCAAGGTGTTTTTCAATAAATCACCAAATCTATATATTATAGGAAACTAGCCGAAGTACCAGGCGATACCTGGGTATATTTGTAGACTGGGTTAAGGAAAGAAAGCAAAGGTGTATGTGATTTTAAATGGTGACCCAGTTATTATTCCTAGCTGTCCCATTCACATTCCTCTCAAACTTTTCTACAGCGGACGAAAAAATGGATACAGACACCTCAGTCAAAACGGCGGAGACGGCTGGATGTACAAGCGGTAAGCACTGTCTTTTTTGCAATGAAAGTCACGATCTTAACGAATGCAGAGCAATTCAGACATTAACTTATGAAAGTAAAATTGACTTTTTGAAATCTAAAGACTTATGTTTTAAGTGCCTTAAAGAAGAACATTTTAGTAAAGACTGTGAAGAAAAGATTAAATGCCAAATATGCTCTCAGTTACATCCAGTAATTCTGCATATGAATAAGGAAAAAGGCACCGGCGATAAAGCCACACCTTCTAAAGAGGAGAACGTTATGTTGGAAGAGAAAAACATTTCTTTTGCCCATATTTCTGTTGAACCGCTAGAGACTTGTACTGACACCGGGGCCGTTAAAGAGTGTGTCTTAGCTGTGACTCCAGTTCAAGTTAAGTCCGAAACGAGTGAAAAATGTGTAGAAACCTCGGCTCTAAAAGACTCTGACAGCTCAGCTACATTTTGCATTGAAAGTCTGCAAAAGCAGTTAAATATTTCTGGAAGAAAGTCTCACATCTACATCAGCACTGTAGAAAGAGACACAGTAAACAGTCAGAAATTAGTAAAGTGTATAGTCTTAGCGGAGTTACAAGTCTGTGGAATAGAAGAAAATACATTTTATGATTCACCGGAAGTGTACACACTGAACTCGGTACAAGTGAAAAGGGAGAACATCCCTAAAGAAAAAGATGTCAAGAAATTGTCTAATCAAAAAGACTTGGACTTAAGCCATGATCTGTTACCAGTTGAAAGAGCTTTGGGTGTTCAATGGTGCACACAGACTGACAGTTTCAAGTTCCAGGTAAAGCTGCAAGATAAGCCTGCTACAAGACGTGGCATTCTGTCAGTGGTCAGTTCAATATATGACCCACTTGGATTTTTAGCGCCAGTCATATTGCCTGCCGAGCTTATTCTAAGAGAACTGTGTAAAGAAAAATATGCTTGGTTCCTTAAGTTTAAAGAAGTGCTAATGCGTTTGAAAGAAGAGAGAAAGGCAATTCAATATACAGTTAGCCAATCTGGACACAGCCCAGAAAGACAAAAGATGCTGATCGCGAAAAATATGAAGGAATACAAATCAACAATGAGACTAAAGCCATTGTCTCTAAATGACTTTTCTAAAGCAGAAGACGAACTTATTCGCCTCACTCAACTACAAGCATACCCAGAAGAAGTTAAAGCCTTGCACAAAAATCAGCTTGTAAAGAAAGGTAAAATAAACAAACTGGACCCAGTTCTCCAAGATGGAATATCGAGAGTTAGAGGAAGGCTCAGCAAATCATCAATGCCAGAAGAGGCAAACCACCCTGCAATCATTCAGAAGAATTCAAATATTGCTACTCTCATTATGCAACAAGTTCATAAAGAAATTGGACATTGAGGGTGTAATTACAAGATGCTACACCCTGAAACTCCTGGGTAAGGACAATGCCAATTGCAAAAGGAGCGGCCAGAAGAGTATGTGTGCAGATCCAGACCAGCTCACTGGACAGACTTGTGAACAAACTGTGCCTGCTCCAGGAAGCAACAATGATTAAAATGACTCATTTTCTTTTTGCATGCCTAATTTTAAAGCTTTTTAAATTTAGTGTTTGTGTTTATACATTAGAGTTTAAGCTATAAAGTTTCTTAAGTTTAGTATTTGTGTTTTTATAGTAGAAACTAAGTTTAAGCTTCTTAACGTTTGTTTTAAGTTTGGTAAAGTAATGAAGACTCTTATTAAGTAAAGTTAAGTAATTGATTTCTGCCCTAGCATAAACAATTAGGGGCCGGATATGTAAGAGCCATTTTCCTAGTTCTATAAAATATATGAATATTTATTAAACGATAATGCATAAAATATGGGAGGTTCCTATAACCCCCGTGAATAGAATTGAATTGGTATTTTCCTGTCATTTCTTAACAGTTTTTGAGTAAACAATGTTTGTTAGTTAGAGTCTAGCCTTGCCTTGTGTAAGGTACAGAGGCATACGGTTTTTTAACCGTGTCCTTGTTTGTGCTCACGTTCGTGCTTGCGCACGTGAACGTGCCTCGGTGCATGTCAATGTGCCAACGGCCTACGGGCCTTTTGAGTGTGAAGTAACTCTTAAAATAAAAGATTTAAGTGTTGAACCGTATGTTTAAGGCAAACAGAAGAAGAAATTAAGAACTTTTAAGTACAGAAATAACCAAAGCTTCTTAAGAAAAACTAAGTTTATAGAAGATACGGGGTTAAAAAACCTGCCTGAAGTTTTGAAACCTGCTTAAGATCTGAACCTGTCAAGGACTGATCTGAAAGAGTGTTGGCCATGATGGAGATTTTAGATGATTTTAAGTTAAATTTGAATCCTTATTAGGCAAAATTTTTATATTTTTAGTAACTTTTTTTTTTGTTAATAATTAGCTTAATTCTCTGTTTCAGATTTTGGAGCCACAGAAAACTGAGTGGATGAACTCTGCATCATTAGTTTCCTGAAGAACACAGAGAGAATTATTAGTCTTCTAAGAATATCCAGTGCATTGTTTAGTTGTTTTTCTGTAAAGCACTCTTCATTGTTAAGATTTGTTTTTTTGTCTTTATTGATTGTGCAACATAATACTAAGTTTATTTTGTTGTGTCAAAAGTACCTAACCAGCATGAATTAATGATCATCAAGAAAGAAAGATAATGACACATTATATTCTTGTCGACTGACACCTTATACACAGGACAATCACACTCTGCAATTTCTGCTTGTTTACCTTGCATTTTGAAAAAAAGAATATAAGTTTAATGTTTACCTTTCACATTTTTGTTCTTTTGGTTGGACAAATGTCATACATTTATTTTTTGCAGATTTATTTACTGTATTTATTTATTTATTTATGCTTAATTTTATGAATCACACTACAATGCATGTGACTCAGAACAAAGCATAACTTAACCAATACTACTTCACAAGACTTCATAGATAGATAGATACTTTATTGATCCCAAGGGAAATTTAAGAATTTATATTCCATATCAAATCATTATCAGTACATCTTCCCTTACCAGTCTGGTGATCTACAATATGTGAACTAAAATCTCAGTATACTTCAACATGAAATGTCACACTGTAACATTAGCCCACCTAGTCCAACTATCAACCATGAAAAGGTGACCCATCAAACATAGGGAACATTCACTCAGACCAGGCCAGTGAGATATTCAAAGAACTCAGATTACTGAGTGAAAAACAAATGCAGAAGTGGAAAATGTGCAAATTCTACCCAGAGAGTGAGTGGACTATGAGGAAGCACCAAAAAACACTGAGTCGTTGTATTACTCTAATTCTTACTTAAGTAATTACCCATGATAACTTAAATTAAATGGACAATATAGTGGCACAGTGGTAGCACTGGTGCCTCATAATAAAGAGCCCAGAATTTGCATCTCGGGTGTTCCTTGCATGGAGTTTGTGTATTTTCCCCATGTCCATGTGACTTTCCTTTGGGTGCTTTGGTTTCTCATGACAGTCCAAAGACATACAGCTTAGGACAATTGGTATTATTAAATTGGCCCATGTGTGTCTGTGTGTGTGCGTGTGCATTCGTGTGAGTGTGTGTGTGTGTGTGTGTTCACCTTGCACCCTATCTACGTGTTATTCCTATCTTGTGCCTAATGACTGTTGGGGTAGGCTCCAATTGCTCAAAAACCCTACTTTGCATCAGTAAGTTAAGAAGATTGATGGAAATAAAACTGAATTATACATTAATGACATATCTGTTAATGTTAGAATATATAACGTTTTCTGATCTGTACCTTTATGGAGTTTTTATGGGCCTCCCTCACTGGATTTATACAATCTATGCATTGATATGGTGAGTTTAGAACTAAGGGACTTTTCTCATTAGGTTTTGTTTCTAGTGTATACTGAAAAAAGTTCAAGATTTTACCCATCATGCCAGAACATCATTGACTTTCTGTTCCAACTTTAGCTTGCCTTTTGACTAAACTATCTCCCAGTGTTTATGTCTAAGCTATGGTTCCACCCCATGACTGGGGTTCAAATGTCCCTTTAATGTCTGTTTTGTTCATTTTTATGTTAACATTGTTGTTCATTTAGTATGTATATGTCTATGTATCTTCTTTTATGTTGCATGTATTTTGTAGGTGGTTCCCCAAGAGACTGGGCTACCTGCTCATCACCGGTCAAAAAACTGCTTTCAGCCCAATAAAGGCCAACCTACAGTTCCTTGAAGTTCATTAAAACTAGAATCCCTGAAACCTACAAAAAAAACTTGTAATTCTGGGCCACCTTAAATTCCTTCACATGTCTCCAACTAAGCATTTTTTGTCTTGTAAATGTGTTGATCAACGAACAACATACAACGAACTTGCCTGTCCATATCTGAGTGGATGGCATTTATCTCCATTTTTTTCACAAGAGCATTGATGACCACAGTTGGTGCTATGGTTGATGCCTGCTCAGAACTATTTGTTGTACTGGCAATCAAAGATACGCTGTCCCGTGACTGCTATCAGACTATCCACACTAGTATTTAGATCTGGCAGTGCCATACTGATGGTGAATACACCCAAAAAGATGTCTATCTACATTTTCAGTACCATGCATCATAACGCAGAGTAAAGACAAGATCGAAAAAAAATAACATGAGAGGCAAGTTCGTTGAACCACGTGAACGTCACTGACAGAAGAAAACTGAATAATAAAAGAAAGGTGCTAACTTTTACAAGTACAGTAGTCAGAATTTACACCAGGTGTTACAGACTCAAATCAAATGTATGTTTTTATTATAGTAATAATAATAGCAGTTCACTACTTAAAATACAGAGCGCTGGACTTGAACAATAACCTTTTAGTTATAAGGCAGCAGTTCTTACCTCTGCAGTATCTGGGAATACATGCCAACTTTCAGTCGATTGACATTTGAGCTTGGGTTTTTAACTCATTGACAGCAACATGTCAATTGAATGATTTTTTTTTTTTACTTTGGTTATATTCTTGAATTAAACCACACATGTTTATTTGATATTTGGACTTCTCACATTATACACTTCACGTTATTATTAGTATAACATGAAAAAAGTTTCTGCTATTTTTTTGATTAACTGGGGTTTGATGGTTCCCCCTCTCTATTGGATACTTTGAGAATTTTTGGGACTTTTATGCTTAGGAACTCCAAGTTCACTACATCCAGTCTTCTACAGTAAAACATTTACTGTTTCACCCTACAGCATACAGAGGGGAGCTAGGTAGGTATATGGTCGGAGTCATGTATAAAATTAAATAAACATATACAGCATGCTATTGCATATCTATCAAATAACAACTTTGTAATTAGACTTCATGGAAAAAAACACCACAGTATAAAAATCTGTTTTAAACTGCATGACTAGCCATGGGTTTGTTACTACAAACTAAATGACCACACATATTAAAACTAACTGAGGAAATGGCAAAGATCACTAAGTAAATATAATATGAAGTGGAAACGCAAACACATCAAAAAATAACTTCTATGAGAAAGCATATGCTATTGTTTATCTTGACTTTCAGAAAGCATTTTATAAGGCGCCATATGAGAGGTTAGACATCAAACTAAAAGAAGTTGGAGTTCAGGGTGTTGTTTGTAGATGGATGCAGACTTAAGTCAGACACAGGAAGCAGTGGGTTATGGTGTGAGGAACCGAACCTTATTATATTTGGCTGATGTTATGAGTGGTGTCTCACAGGAGTCAGTTCTAGGGCTGTTGCTTTTTTTAATACATATAAATGATTTGGATAGGAATATTAGTATCAAGATGGTTAAGTTTGAGATGCTACCAAGCTGAGCAGATTGGCAGTAAGGTAGAATCAGTTCAATCAGTTCAGAAAAACTTGGATAGCATACAGGCTTGGGCAGATTTGTGGCAGATGAAATTTAATGTCAGTAAATGTTAAGTATTACATGCAAGAAGTAAAAATGTTAGGTGTGAATACATAATGGAAGGTCTGAAAATTGAATGTACACCTAGAAGGATTTACAAGACACAGAGGACTATTCACTATCAACTCCCACACAGTGTTCAGAAGCCATTAAGAAGGCTAACAGAATGTTAGGTTGTATAGCACAATATGTCGAGTACAAGTCCATGGAGATTATGCTGGAGCTTTATAACACATTGGTGAGGTCTCACCTTGAGTACTGTGTACAGTTTTTGTCTCAGGGTTACATAAAGGACATAACAGTGCAGGAAAAAGTAGAGCGTCTAAGCTAATTCCAATGCTGCAGGGGATGAATTATGATGGCAGATTAGAAGAGCTGAACCTTTTCAGTTTAATCAAAAGAAGATTAATAGGAGACATGATTGAAATGTTTAAAACTATGAAGGGAACTGGTACAGTGGAGTGAGACTGATATTTTAAAATGAGGTCATCAAGAACATGGAGACATAGATGGAAACTTGTTAAGGGTAAATTCACACAAACATTTTGAAGTTTTACTTTACACAGAGAACCATAGATACATGGAAGTTATTCCGGAAGAATTAAGTGGATAGGACTGGTGAGCTTTGTTGGGCTGAATGGCCTGTTCTCTTCTACAGTAGATTCTTCTAATGTTCTAATAACAATGAAAGTAAATTTAAAAAGAAGATAAAAAATGACACTTCAAAAATAACACAAAAGATGTAGCAAGAGGGTCCTCCCAAAGTTTCTCACAGTAAGGAGCCCTAGTTTGGTATCCAATATACAGTAGAAGCGCACAAGTTGACCTCTGATGGTTAAGTGCTGGTAAGTCACTGATTTTATCCTCAAGACATAGTGTTTTTTCCATGGGTGGTGGATGTCAATCTTAGCCTCTTGAGGAAGGTGAGAATTTAGTACTGATTTTGCACAAGTAATTACTGTAATATATGGGGTCTGCCACATAAAAGTGGACGCTTTCTAAAGGCCTGTAACGTAATTTAAATTGAGAAATCTTTTGCCATTTTAAGTTTTCAAAATTATTGGCAAAACCATTTGCAAATTTTGAGTCCAGATTTTTTCAAGTGAACCAAATAAGTGTGGGATTATCTCATTCTATACCAAAATTAACAGAAATAAACATCTCTACTTTAGAAGAGTTTCCTTTAGTGTGTTATGAAGTAGCGAAGAATTGTATTTGTAATGCACTGTAACAGAAAATAAAACTGTAAAAGTGATCATAAAGTGAAAAAACAGCAAGCATTATGTACATAACTGTTTTGTACCTGACATTTTTCAGGTGCCTGGGAAAAAGATGTCTGCCATATAGAAGGCAATGATACAAGCAAAATTAATTTCTTAAACCCACCTCAGACTGTCTCAACACATCTAAATTACCCCATGAAGGGATGACATTACAATACAGAGAACACTAATACAGATGCAGTCACTTACTGTACATTAGGTTTCATTCCAGAAAAAAGTAGCATACATGTCTGGAATTGTGTGTCAGATTCAGTTTCATATTCATGCCAGCTTCAGGTGATATGGGACAGGAAAGGCTCATACAAAACTTTTTCAATGAGTACACTGTTAATAGCAGCTCAATACACTTTGCAGATGCAATAGCATGGACAGTGCCCATGAGACAGTTGGACTTCAGAGTATGAGAGGTGGGGTGGTCTGAAAGGGCCACAGGCAGGGGCACCACCATAGAAATAAAGGAATTGTGGCCTGGTGAAAAAATTGGCAGGCTCTCCCAACGACATCTACTTTAGGTACTAAATGGGGATGCCTGACTCTGTAATAAAAAAGGAAGTAAGGCACATGAAAGATAGTGACAACAGTGACTGTTAGGTAAGAAAGTTGGTTAGATGTAATTTTGAAAATATAGTGAAAAAGTAATGCTGGGGCATTGAAAGAAGTGTTTCCGGGAAGGCATTTAAATGCACCTCTGGGTTTGATAGCCAGTGAAATTGGAGTGGGGAGAATATGTGTCACTAAGAGCTCAATTGGTGGTAGAAATAAAACCAGAGTTACAGTATTCGTAGAGTGATAATGGAGGTGTTTCTTTTGGCATTAAGGTGGGTGGTGACCTGGCCTCCAACTGTTTAGACAGGACCTAACCTGACTTGGTAAGACCAGTGAGGCAGCAGGTTTCTTATTCCTTCTTTGTTTTCTACTTTGTGTTTTCATCTTTTTGCATAACAGCCTATTGTTTAATTTGCATAATAAACCTGTTTTTTTTGTATATTTTAACCTCATTCAGTGCTTGGGTGCAGCATGACACCACTCCTTATCATTCACACAACTTTAATAAGTTAAAGTATCAGTAGAAACCTCAACCACATATTGGCAGAACATGTCGACTCCACACACAGAGCACAAAAGGGTTACATTCATACTGTATGTTAGAAGCCATCAGTCACCAGCTTTTGCCATCTAATTCACTCCTTATTAATGCAAGCTTGAGCAGAAGAGCCGAAACATATTGTTAAATTACTTATAAAAGTTCATTCAACAAAAAGCAGTGGGCTGGTTTTAATATTTAACTGCACCTGCTCCACCTTGTATAACGTACAATGAGTGGTTCTTTCTGAAGTCAGACAGTGCCTGATATCATTAGTGCAGACTTTGACTTCATGTGATAATAATTATAAGCAGATGCATTTTAATTCAATTTATTCTCATAGCTCTTTTTACTGACTACAGGATCACAGTGTTTATACATATTTACAAATATGTCAACAGTTGAAATACTAAATATTAAAACATCATAAACACAAACAGTAAGGTAAACAAGCAGTAAAACAGAAATTCATCTGAAAGATTAAATATAGCCAAAAAAGTAAATTACTTTTAACATTATAAATGAGACAATGGAGGAGAGAAAAATGAAAACTCCAGCTAATCACATTTGTAGAGAAAACATCCCTCTGCGTGTCAAAGTTTGGTACTAACTGAGAAAGTCAGAGCTATTTGCTACTCCACGCCAACAAGCTGCTATCACCCGCTCTTTCACATTGTGGTTTCATAAACACGTGCTGGTGTCCAAAGCTTCAGTAGCAGATCTTTGTGGGAGGGCAGAGTAAGGCACCTGAGTACATGAATTCCCCATCTCTGTACTGCAATCTCTAGCTCAGCTCCTCTATTAGTTTGCTCATTAAATTTTGTAGCACTCCTGTGTCCAGACCTGTGAGGGACATGTTCATGAGGTAGCCAAGGAGTGTCCAAAGGTGTTGAGCTACCCAGAGAAGCCTGCCATAAAAGCAACAAAATGGTGGGGTTTACTTAAGAAGAATCTCCCTGCTGCTAAAGTCCATCGGCCAGGTAGCATGGTAAACAAGCCTTGAATGTGGACCATGGCCTTGGCCTCAAAAGACCTACATAATCTGTCAATATTGTGTTGATATTTTTGGAATTTGTGGCAGAAAAACAGAAGAAAATGGTTCACTATTCCTCTTCTTCAAAACAAAGACACAACTATAGAGAAGTAATTTGCACAAGTCAAACAGAACATTCTATTTGAGTGACACAGCTTTTTTCTATAGTGTTCATAGCTTCCAGATTTATCACAGTATAAGCAGCTTGTTTCTTGACTATTGTTGAAGGTTGTGTTTTTCTTATGTGGCAAAAGCGCTACATAGGCATCGACCCGACACAAACTGACAACGGAGGCATGTAAAAATGAAACAAAAAGATTTATTTTCTTCAGCTAGGGGCCACGTTGTCCCCGTGTCCCTCAGCCATAACACAGTCCCAAAACACACAAAAGCACAAAGCAAAACACCACCACAAAACACTCTTCTTTCTCCTTCACTCCTCCAAAGCAACTTTGTCCTCCTCCTCCCGACTCTGGAACCTGGAGTGGTGACTGTCGGTCCCTTTTATTGCCCACCCGGAAGTGCTGAATTTGCTCGTTCACCTGCTTCCAGCTGCACCTCTGGGTGTGGCTGCGTTCCCACCCAGACGGGCTTGTTAGTCCGTGCAGCTCCCCCTGGCAGTGGCCACAGAGCCCAACAGGAATGAGCTCTGGCGTTCCAAAATATTGGCCCTGATGCAACCGGGGGGCTGCCACCAAGTGTTCCGGGGAACATAGTGTGCATCCCATGGCTGCTCCCCCAGATCCAGTGTCAAAGGGGCGTCCGACCAGGCATGGTTCCCGGCCATCTGCCACACTTATTATGATACTATTTTATCATGGCGATGGCTTTTTGGGACACTCTTCCTTAAAGCATATGCCTTCTCTTACCTGTGCAGATTCTTTTTAACGTGGGCCCACAGTGTAGTATCTAACCTCTGTCTCTACTGTAGTTTGCCTATTCTTTATCACAGTTGCAATGCACTTGTACCAAGGACTATGGTCCACTACCTTCTGCTCACTAATTCCTACTATCAACCCATTTATAATTGTCACTAAGTATGTTTACATGTGCTTTTAAAACCTGGTTATTCACAGAAGATTGGTTTAAAAAATGCCATGAATATATTTATTCTGGTTAGAGGAATCAAGTTAACTAAGTTTCTGTGAAACTGAGTTAGCATACACAGATTTCTCAATGAGTAACCTGGATATGTGGCCATGTAGTTTGTACATGCTTATTGCACTCAGTTAGCCTGCATACATCCACAGCCAGGTACGTCAATCTGAACATGTAAATATGACAAGTGCCAGCAGCAAGAATAGAATGGATAACAACAGATCCATGCATTTTTGGAGCAACATGAAAACCACCCTAAAGCTAAACTTCATGTTTTGGCCTGTTTAACACTAGAATTACTAGAGGCTATGAAAACACTCATAGATCCGTCCCACCATAAATCGCTTCGCACCTCTCCGTTAGTGTCTTTTGTCCTGTAAATGTGTCAAAAGCAGCAAGCAACCTGCTATCACATCCCCCAGCCCACACAGTTTTCTCAGCTCAAGTCTGTTTACCTGCATGTCAGTTGCTTAGAGTTGTATAGAGTGAGAAGTTAAGCAAAATGACACCTTTTATAAATACTATATCGTTATTTGGAACACTTGCATTTCACGTGTGTTCCGTGTCTACAACGATCTATGTAAACACATCGTTAAAACAGAAACGTTTTTCATGTTTTAGTAATTATTGACAAAATGTACACATTAAGTGTATAATGTGTGAAGCCTGAAGTCCAAATATCAAAGAAACACTTTCACAAAAGGTACAAATATAACAGAACAAGTGCGCTTTTATTCAAAAATATAACTGCAGAAAAAGAACCCGTGTCAGGGTGCGACATTGACATACATTTTCTACGACCACTTCAGGGGCGCAACAGTATCAACTGTTGATTGGTAAGCAAAACTTCACGGGTTCGATCTCAGACAAGTCCATTTTGAGAAGTGAGCTGCTCATATTCTTACTATTTTAGAATAAAAACATACATTTGATTCCAGTCTGTAACAGCTGCTGTAAATTTATGATACTTGTAAAGGTTAGCTTTGTTTTTTTTTAATTCAGTTTTATTCTCTCAGTCGCATTCACGATCCCACCCCCCACATTTAAAACTGCTGTTTTCATATAAAGATGAAGGTGAACTCAGATCATGACGACGGTTCTGCATTGAAGCAAGAATGCATTTTTGCCATTGCTGTACTTTGTATATGTACATGGGAAGCTCTGTACTCTACTTGTGACTTTACGCTGTAGGAAGTAAGTAAATAAATAAAGGTAAACAGGTAAATAACATTCGATCTATTTTTAAATAAAAGCACACTTGTTCTGTTATATTTGTACCTTTTGTGAAAGTTTTTCTTTGATATTTGGACTTCAGTCTTCACACATTATACACTTCATGTCTGCATTTTGTCAATTATTACTAAAACATGAAAAACGTTTCTGTTTTAACAATGTTTTTACATAGACTGTTGTAGACACGGAACACACATGAAATGCATGTGTTCCAAATAATGATATAGTATTTATAAAAGGTGTGGATGGATGGATGTCATTTTGCTTGACTTCTCACTCTATACAACTCCAAGCAACTGACACACAGGTAAACAGACTTGAGCTGAGAAAACTGTGCGGCGGTGGGGGATGTGATAGCAGGCTGCTAGATTCTTATCGACACATTTACAGGACAAAAGACTATGGGTTTTTTCGTAGGCTCTGGTAATTCTAGTGTTAAATGGTAGAAAGCAATGCAAAAGGGATTTCTTGAAGGAACTTTCACAAAATGTGGCTGCAGATGGTTTTACAAGATCACTGGAACAGGCCTACCATAAAGTCAAAAATCATAATGGCAGCAGTAATTGCAACCTAAAAAAGTCACCCTTTTTTGATGAATGAATGACCTTTTAGCACAATGATCCATGGCATCAACGGAACATTTCAGAGTCAATCCTGGGCTTGACGTGATAGTTCCCAGTAAAGACATGGCCTCTACTAGCACAGATAACAAAGGGTAACATGCTAGTTAGCAATGTTGGAATGTATTTGAATTATGCTTGTGTTTTCGTGGTATATAATGCTCAAAAAACAGACAAGAACAATACCTAAAACTTCCATTAGTATGACAGAATGTTCTGGTCTGGAGATAATATGTGAGGCCTAATGCCCCTTTGTCTGATATGGACTTTACACAGCATCTGTGAAAGCACAGTAAGCCCGATTAATGTTTTTAAACTGGTATTTGTCAGTGTTTTTTTGCTCGATGGCTTAATGCAAGTACTATATAATACTGTGTGGAATGCTACTGTTATGATGTCAAACTTTAATGTATACATTCCTATGCAGTTCCCATTTATCTGCATAGGGATTATATGGTTTTGAGACTCAAGCAAGTCAAATATGGGGTTTGATTTTGTCTAGAATGTGTTTTAAGAAAGTTCACTATTTAATCCAATTTTGTCACAAAACCATTTTTGTTTTCCATATAGGTGCTCCCATGTTGTTTCTGTTTCTGCTGTCACCACAGAGATCTTACACAGAATTTCCATTTGTGACGGTAAATTGGTGATGATACAAAGGTTACCCAGGCATTTGTAGAGTATCCAGACTTGATGGATAAACCCTGTTTCACTGCATTAAAAGATCTTTATTTAGACTTTTTTTAGCGGAATTTTGAATATCCACTATTGTTTCAGACTGACTTTTCCAAACGCTGTTTGACTCTGATGAAAGATTACCTTGACTGCTGGTTTTGACTTTTAGCCCGATTTTCAACTTATGATTCTCCTAGCCATGACATTGTACATTTATTAATCTTTACGCATGTTTTTTCTATTTCGTTATAGGTATCAAAACAACTAGGAAAATAAAGAGTGTCAGAAGTTCATCAGGATTTTTTAGAGCAAATGCAGCAGAGGCAACAAGAATAACCAGCTATTCAGATGAAAGCAACTAATCAAACAGAAGACAGCTTCATTTTCAATACAAAGTGGGAAGCTGATGGCCTTGTACTCTGTAGTGGCTTGCCTTAACAGTTTCATCTACTCTGTTTGAAGTGGTGTATGGCTGTGCTACAGGCTGTGGTCTATCTCTCTCCACCAAGTAGAGGTAACATTTTTTTAACTATTTCACAAAACCTACATGGTGCACAACAAACAGCAATCACATCTAGAGGGAACTTAAAGAGGAATAACTTCTCTTCAAAAGAACTCTGCATTGTGTACTCAGAAGCCATGGTCCTATTGAAACTACATGAGAAGCAGGAGGCTATAGTGAAGTGTGTCCGCCCAACCCTTAACACAGAAGTGGTGGGTTGTAAAACCATAAACTGTGAATGTGATTTGTGGTAGCAGTCCCTTATCAGCAAAAACATGTACAGCCAAGCAATACTGCACATAGCAGTATTCCTAAAACTCTGGATGAACAATGCTGCAGAGATTTTTATTTATTTCACTTAAAATAGTTATCAAAATATTCACGCAATTCTTACCTAAATATAAAAGCTGACAAGGTACATTAACACACTGGAACATGATTAAATAATAAAGTATCTTTTGTAACAGTCCCCAGTTCCAATTTTAATTGTTTTTGCACCTTCTGTGCAATATAATAATGTTCACTGTCTTTTCTTCCCTATTTTCCCTCCTTTTAAGCCTTCTATAGAGTTCTCATTCCTTTCTTCAAGTTAACAAGGCTGATTTACAACATAAAGTTTATAACCATAGCAATGTATAGAAAACTGGATGAAATATGTATATTTCTGTACTTTTACAGCAATGCTGCCTCATGGTTTAAGTGTCTTGGTTTCAAAATGCCAGACTGATTGTTACTCATGTGTAGTCTGCACGTTCTCCCTTTGTTCGCATAAGCTTTTGTCTGAGAGCTCTTGTTTTCCTTCCATATTACCAATATAGGTTGACTGACAATTTACAACAAACTCTGTATTGGGGTGAGTATGAGTTAACCCTTTTGAACTGGCACCCTGCTTACTGCCTTGCACCCAGTGCTGCCAGGATAGACTCTAGCTCCTCCATGACTGTGAGTATGATTAGGAAGATTTAAGAATGTTATATAATGTTAAGTTACATTGTCACCATTTTGTTTTCAAATGTTTCATCTTCATGTTCTGTTTTGATTTCATCCAATTAATTGTTTCCTGGCTGAAATTTTTGGTCACACTGGAAGCAAGATCTCAAAGGGGAAAAGCCAACAGACCTTGTTACCATTGCTGCTGTTTACTGGCAATGAGAATTACTGCACTATCATTCAAGTCTTGTTAGAATGAATTGATTTAAATATGAGAGTGGATACCCTTCACTCAGTATGTATTGGTGAGTTAGTTTAAAGACCTTATGTCTTAAACTCTTGCATTTATGGTGTTTAAGCCTACAGGCTTTTGGTTCTATCAGTGTTATTACTTTTACCTTGCTTTTTGATAAAGGTATCTTCTTCTTCTTAATTTAGTATTGCTTTTGAAGTTATGTTTTACCCACATATCATCCTCACAATGTTCATCTCATGTTTTCAAATATCTACTTCACACAAATCCAATAAAATCTCTAGGTTTTATTTGTTTAAGGGTTGGCACATTTAAGGAAGTAAAAACCCAACCTGGGCTGATAATGTTGGCTGAAGGTGGGGACAACAGCATGAGCATGCATGTGTTTCCAAAAATTGCAATGTATTTTTGGTCATGTTCATGTTATTCGAATTTCCATATGGCCTCTCAATTATATACATCTTGAGGCACTCATCTGAAGGTTAGGTGGTGCTGTCAACAGGAAATGCTTGTCTAATGTTCACATAGAAACTAACCGTGGCTGATCTTACTTTGTCCGTAATAACAGAGATGACATCTGAAGTGAAAGGATGAGGAAGCAAGAGCATGAAACCAAAAATAGTTGAACCCAAAAAAATAAACTGCATTAACTGAAATGGGTGAGCTCTTGTCATGGAAAAAAACTTCCCTCTGTCTTCAAAGAAGACACTCACAGAGCCCAGATAAGAATGCAGAACATTTCTTTATTTGCATAGAGATATGCACAAATGCCATGGAGTGTGCAATCAATTAAACAATTCATCTGCTTTTATACTTTTCCATTACCATTACCTCATCTAATACATCACATCATCTGACTGTTAATATGCAGAACTTGATTACCTTAACCTATCAACTACTGTGTTTTCCCGAAAATAAGACAGGGTCTTATATTAATTTTTGCTCCAAAAGATGTACTAGGGCTTATTTTCGGGGAATATCTTATATTTATTCATGTACAACAATATACATTTATCCAAATACAGTCATGTCATCTTCTTCTGGAATATCGTCATAACTCTCCACATTCAAACCCTGAGTTTCAGCCTGAATTTCTTGCTACACCAGCCACTTTTAGGATCCTCCAGGGTCGAGGTGCGTGCTTTGATGTTTGATGAATTGTTCAATGTCGTGAAGCAAAATGCCGACATACAAATGCATTTGTGGTGCTTTGATATTCAAGCGTCGCATATTCCCCAAATTAATGACATGATACATTTTAAAAGTCTCACATACCATCTTCTGTGCCATCTTTTTTTTCTTTTGGCACCTTTACAATACCATCAGGATGTATGGCAGCGTATTTGAGCCACAGAGAAAAAAAAAAAATAAGAACATAGTAAAAAGGTCTATTTTGTAATTAAAGTGAAAATTTCAGCTTTAACCTTGCAGTTTACTTTATCATTAAAGCAGACCATCGTAAACGTCATCTTAAAACCGACACAGTTGTTAAATTGCTACACGCTTCTGGGACTTCCTCCTGACCTGACAGCAGCAACAAGCAGCACACCCAAACACCACACAGAAAACATTAAATTTATAATATGCCAGCTTTCTGCACATTTAGAATTCTTAGATTTATACTTGATATCACTTTCATGGTGAAATGCATTAAAAATATGTATGTTACATTTTACAGATAAATCGTTAACTTTGTTTAAATAATGAATACTGCTAATAGTTACACATATGGGGTGGCACGGTGGCAGAGTCGTAGCACTGCTGTGTAGCAGGGAATTACATCTATTGTGATCCCTGCCTGGAGTTTACATGTTTTCCTGGTGGGTTTCCACACCGTGCTCAGTTTTCCATCCAAAGACATGAAGGTTTGGGGTTTTGGTGAAGCTACAATGACACCAGTGTATGTATGTGCTTGTGTTCACCTTGTAATGAGCTGATGCCCCGTCCAGAGACTTTGTTTCTGTCTTGCGCGGATGCTGCTAGAACGGGCGCATCCCCCAATTGATGTAATCATTAAACATCCTTTTCAGAGATATTGTGGCAAGGTGTCTTTGGAATTTAATGGATGTTTCGGGCACACACGTCGCATCGCGTAAAGTATAAACCTGGCCTTAGGCACCTTACTTTTCAGCTGACAATCTTGACTAGGGCTTATTTTCGGCTTAGGTCTTATTTTCGGGGAAGCACAGTAACACCACCAGTATTTCCTGACTACTGTTGACTCTGCCATTCATTTGAATTCTGCCTTGTCAATGGAGGCATTCTGCATATTCTCCTGTCTGATCTTAGCACCGCTTCATAGGAGGGGTGGTTGGGCTTTCCCATTAGTTTATCCTCAAGTTCTAGAGGGGTGTTCATTACTCATTTACCTCATTCTAACCTTGGAAAATCAAGTTGGTGGTGTGACAGATAGGGGCCGCTATCGCTCCCTTGAACCCTCCGATCAAACGTTAGACACCAGATAAAAGTCCAAAAGTTAACTTTATTACTAATCAACAGTGCACAAAGCACTCTCCTCCCCACTATATTCATAAACAATACACAATACAATCCTGAATAAACTCTCCACCACTCCCAGACGCGTTGCCACCCTTCCACCCAGCTCAGCTCGCCATCTGGGAGCTGTCACAGTCTTTTTATAGTCCCTGACCCAGAAGTGTTCCAATCCCCAGTTCAAGTGATCCTTATCACTTCCAGGTCAGATAAAAAGTCCTTTTCTTCATCCCGGAAGTACGTCACTTCTGCTGTCGCTTTGCCTATGACGCACTTCCGGGTTATAGGTCATATAAGACTCTCTAGGCCTCCCTGCAGAATCCTCTGTTGGCCCCTGGGGTATCCAGCAGGTTTGTAGGGGAAAACGCCATAGTCCATGATTCCCTGCTGGTATCCAGGGCACCTCCATGCTGCAGGGAGAGCTCCATCTGGTGGCCTGGGGGTATTGGCCGTGATGACAAGCCGGCCATAGACCACAGTACTCTCCCCCCAGCGAAAAACCGTGTTTTGAAGCGTCCAGCCCCGCGAGGGTCGTCTTCCTCCAGGTAGGACTTCTGGTCGGACCTTGGCTGTGCCTTCTGCAGTATTCCCTGGAGAACCTAGGGGGAATTTCATAACGGTAATCCACTTTATCCCCTGTCCTCCAGGGACAGTTGTGCCAAATATGGCCTGGCCGTCTGCATCTGTAACACTGCCTTTATCCTCCCAGAATTCTCCCTCTGCGACGCTGGAAACACTCGGGGAACTCTGTCTCTGCCCCTTTTCTCGCTGAGGAGGGTTCCCCAGCTGCCTCTGTGTTTTTTTATGCCCTTCTCCTTCTTGTCAAGAGACCCCCACTTTATTTTTGGGATGTCCTGCTTACTCTGGGGTTTGTCGACAGTTTGGGTCTCTCTATGAGAGAAAGAGAGCCCCTTTCCTGTCTGCACCCCTTTAGATTTATTAATAACACGGGTTGGAGTCTTTAGGACCGAATTGCTCCGAGAGACAGCACCATCCAGCTGCTCTGGCTCGATCGGCCCTTCCCCCAACCACTCTGTAAACGTTTCGGCCTCTTTTGTAGGGCAAGCATCCACTTGGCACCCACTATGAATTAAACGCGGGCCCGTGTCACCCTGCGTCCCTATTTCATTATATACGGTACCGGCTTTACCTACCTGTACCGCCAAATCATATAAGTCGGGAGGCTGTCGTCCTAAACGCCGCAAGAATTCATCCACTTTCCGGATGGGCGCTTCGCCCGTCTCTCCCAAGTCTCCGATGATCTTTTTAATCGCTGTCAGCATCTGCAAAACACCTCTGACGGGCTTGATTAATTTCTCAAGTTCCTGTACGTTTACAATATTATTTAATTTGGCCGGAGGTAGACTTACTTCCTTGTTCGCCTTACCATCAGGCCGGGAGCCAATGAACAAGCCCGCTGTCGTCACGTGTTCTGACGGGCTTCGCGGAGGCTTCTGGGATTTGGAGCTTTTATATCAGAGGACCGGGTCACCTTCTTCAGTGGACTGCGGTCTGTCTCTATTAATTTGTCGACCGACCGATCAGTCATTTCCCGGCCCTCCATACCTTCTTGTAGGGTAAGCGGTGCTTCGCTCGCCTCCCCCTTCCTGTTCGGAATGTCCGAGTCCGTCTCCTTGTGGGCAAAGGTAAAAACAACGGGACGCAGACCTTCTCCTTCCCACAATGCACGGGGTTGGATCACGTGTCCCTCGCTGGCACCCGACATGCGGAAGTCTTTTGTATTCCCCACCAGCTCGACTGAGAGCATACCGCCGTCTTTGGAAGAGTTGCCTGCCTCCTGCAGAGCCTCCGGATGACGTTCTCTGAGGTATGTGCACATTACTAAATGAAATGTTTTAAAAATATGTTCGTTAAATACGCCGGCACATACCTCGGTGTTTTTATCTTCCTCCGGAGGCTTCTCCCGTGCTGCGCTGCTGCTCTGTACTGCCTCCCGAGTGTCGGCCATGGTGAGTGGATCTCCTCCACTGGTGCTGCTACTTGGCTTCAGCTTCTTCTTTCCCAAGATGGACTTGAAGAACGGGGTTTCAGGCAATGTTGCTGCGTGTTCTGACGCTGTCGTCTTAGGGTTCTCTGTCCAATGAAAATTTTTGTACAGGTCCTCTGCCAAAAGGACGGCCAGAGTATCCTGCCGACTATGCCACTGTGACAGATTGGGGCTGCTATCGCTCCCTTGAACCTTCTGATCAAACGTCAGACACCAGATAAAAGTCCAAAAGTTGATTTTATTACTAATCAACAGTGCACAAAGCACTCTCCTCCGCACTATATTCATAAACAATGTGTGTGTGTCATCCGTTCTGTCGTTTCCGACCTTCGGCCATTCTATAAGCTAGCTCTCTCCACGCTTTTCGATCTTGCACAGCTTCTTTGAGCTGTGTTATGCTCATGCCTGTGTCTGCTTTGATGGTGTTAAGCCAACGAGTCTGCTGGCGGCCGGGTCTTCTTTTGCCACTTACCATCCCTAGCATGACCGATTTTTCTAGCGAATTTGATCGCATTATATGGCAGAAATAGGTCAGTTTGAGTCTAGTGATTTTCCCGTCTAACGAGATGTCCGGCTTTATGCGCTCTAGCACTTCTTTGTTCATTACTCTCGCTATCCATGGAATGCGGAGTAGCTTTCTCCAGCACCAAAGTTCAAAACTGTCTATCTTTCTTCTGTCGGCTTTTTTCAGGGTCCAACTTTCACATCCATACATAATTATTGGAAAAACAATTGCACGGACTAGCCTGCATTTAGTGGCGAGGCTGATATCTCTGCTTTTCCAAATTTTTTCCATGTTTAGCATTGTACTTCGGCCGAGCGCTATCCTTCTTTTTACCTCTGAGCAAAGTTCTCTGCCCCGGTCGATGTTTGAGCCTAGGAAAGTAAATTCCTGAACACATTCTATTTCCTCATCGCCGATTTTTATTTTGATGTTGTTGACTGTGGTCATCATTATTTTCATCTTTTTTAAGTTCAATTGCAAACCCATTTTTTCGCTTTCGTGCTCGATTTTCATTATCAAATCCTCAAGTCCCTTTTTCGTTTCAGCCAACAAAGTAGTGTCATCAGCATATCGGAGATTATTGATGTTTCTTCCGTCGATTTTTACTTTCATTACTTTCGATTTTTCTGACTCCTCCAGTCCTGCCTTCCGCGTGATGACTTCTGCGTACAGATTAAACAGAAAGGGGGAGAGGATGCAACCTTGTCGCACTCCTTTTCTACAGTGGAACCATTCAGTGTCTCTGCATTGTGTCCGAACTGTGGCTTCCTGCTCGGAATAAACAATACACAATACAATACTCAATAAACTCTCCACCACTCCCAGATGCGTTGCCATCCTTCCACCCAGCTCAGCTCGCCGTCTGGGAGCTGTCACAGTCTTTTTATAGTCCCTGACCCAGAAGTGTTCCAGTCCCCAGTTCATGTGATCCTTATCACTTCCGGGTCAGATAAAAAGTCTTTTTCTTCATCCCGGAAGTACGTCACTTCTGCTGTCGCTTTGCCTATGACGCACTTCTGGTTATAGGGTACATATGACTCTCTAGGCCTCCCTGCAGCGTCCTCTGTTGGCCCCTGGGGTATCCAGCAGGTTTGTAGGGGAAAACTCCATAGTCCATGATTCCCTGCTGGTATCCGGGGCACCTCCATGCTGCAGGGAGAGCTCTGTCTGGCGGCCTGGGGGTATTGGCTGTGATGACAAGCCGGCCATAGACCACAGTGGTTTTCTTAAGATGAAGCAGACCTCACATGCTTAAGCTTTGAGTTACATTTGGTTAAACCTTCAGTCGTTTTCCTTATCTATACTAATAAAAGGCAAAGCCCTCACTGACTCACTGACTCACTCACTCACTCACTCACTCACTCACTGACTCACTCACTGACTCATCACTAATTCTCCAACTTCCCGTGTGGGTGGAAGACTGAAATTTGGCAGGCTCATTCCTTACAGCTTACTTACAAAAGTTGGGCAGGTTTCATTTCGAAATTCTACGCGTAATGGTCATAACTGGAACCTATTTTTCTCCATATAATATAATGGAGTTGAGTTCGATGGCAGTGTTTCGTGTGACATCATCACGCCTCCCACGTAATCACGTGAACTGACTGTCCACGTAGTACCTAGAAAACAAGGAAGAGCTCCAAAAAGCACTGAAGAAAACATGCATTATACAATTGAGAAGGCAGCGAAACAATAAGAAGCGAGCGAGTCACACATAGAACCATATTCATGAGTGCAGCTACTTCTGAAACAAAGCACAGTGTAAACCTAAAGTTTAAATTAAGTTCATAGACAGGCTGCCGCTGGCGTTTGTCATGCCCACGGCTAATGCGGGATACAAGTTTAATGAGAGGACGCAGGATATAAACGAGAGTTTTGATCACTTTGTAAGCAAGTTAAAATTACTGGTGAAGGGCTGTGCTTATGCAAATTCCGAGAGACTGTCTTTGTGGGGGGATTGACAGTTAAGGCGGGTGGGAGAGTCACGTCATCATCTCCCCTCCCATTCACCTCATTTCGCTGTGAGCTGAGCTCCGCAACTCAGTCTTGCGGAACCAAATATGTGACGCTGCCACCAAATACTCACAGAAAAATCCACAAGTTCATACACACGCTGTCTCTACAGTTTCTCCAAACTCTGAATTCTCCAGGCACTACTTACAAAAGGTTACATTGACAATCGTGTTACGTTATTTTAAAAATGTTTCCTTTTCTTAGCACAAGCACAGCTGAGAAGCTTCGATGCATGTGCTCCATAACGCGTTAAAAAAATAACGCATTTAATCAAACTTTCCATTCCAAGCAAAGGGAAACTTCTGTCAATGCATGATTTCGTGGTACACCGATTACATTGATGCACACATCAAAACTACAAAAATGTAACAGTCGGAAGAAAGTGCGTTGCTATGAATGATTGGAGGAAAATTTCATTTCAAAATA
>JANRMT010062831.1:33566514-33577719 GCA_026402145.1 Polypterus bichir lapradei
ACATATATATGACAGCAACACTCATGACAATGTCAATCATGTTATGTTATTATTAAAATGTTTCCTTTTCTTTTTCATTACTTCTTTAACACACTACTTCTCCGCTGCGAGGCGCGGGTATTTTGCTATATACAGGTATATATTATGATTACGATTATGAGGTCGTCAGCTCGGATTATGAAGACACGCACAGGAGTGGAGGACTGACAGTGCCATCACAGCCGATTAATAGCTGGGACGTCTCACCAGTCTAAACAAGACCCACCGTGACTGTCCCCAAAAGGCGCTCATATCGTCAGCGAAAACATCTCTCTACACTATATAAAAGAAAAAGGCAACTTTCCTTTCTTTACACCTTTTTTCCTTTTATCCTAAACCAAAGCCTTTCTCTCTTAACACTGCAGAGGACACAAAACTAATTTTCTTTAATTGCTGGTAATGCCAGTAAGGCACATTACCAGAGGCAGAAATTTGGACGTTCACATAGAAAATGTAATTTCTATACCACAGCCGTCGTGTAGCGCCTTTCAAAAGGGATCTACTACCGAGAGATGATCCATATACATTTTAGCTGCTGTTAGTACTACTTACCTGTTCTGTTACACCGTCTTTAAAATATAGTTTACCCGCAACCACTCCAGTAGTGCTCAATGTACCTTTACTTCTTAAAATGTTAATCTTTTAATGTTTAATAACTTATAGACTACATTTTATTATTTTTCCCTTGCACTCAGCGACCAAAGCTATACACACAGATATAGACACATACATATATATACACATATATATATATACCTGTGTGTATGTTTGTATGTATGTGTATATATATTGTGGTAGATAGGGGGCGCTCTCGCTCCCTTGAACCCCTTTCCACGACTCCAAACACCAGGTAAAAGTCCAAAATCTGACTTTATTTAATCTCCACAGTGCACAAAGCACCCTCTCCTCCACTATACTCATAAATCACAATCACAATATTACAATAAACAATCCTCCACTCCCAGACGCGTTGCCACCCTTCCACCCAGCTCAGCTCGCCGTCTGGGAGCTCCCATAGTCCTTTTATATTCCCTGACCCGAAAGTGTTCCCAATCCCCAGTCCATGTGATTCTCAATCACTTCCGGGTCAGGTAAAAGTTCTTTTCTTCAGCCCAGAAGCCCGTCGCTGTTCCTATGATGAACTTCCGGGTCATAGGGCACAAAAAAATCTTCGGTCCTCCCTGCAGCTCCCGCTTGTGGCCCCCATGGCATCCAGCAGGGCTGTGCGTAAAAACTCCATTGTCCATGATGCCCTGCTGGTCTTCTGGGGACCTCCACGCTGCAAGAAAGGCTCCACCTGGCGGCTTGGGGGTATTGGCTGGGATAAACGGCCGGCCATCCTCCACAATATATATACACACACACACACCTATCTACATTGTATATATATACTGTATATATACACACACACACACATACATACATACATACACACACACAAATTATATATATGTGTGTGTGTGTGTATGTATGTATGTATGTGTGTGTATATATGATGTAGATAGGTATGTATATATGTATATAGATATGAAGATATGTTTGTGTATATGTATATACTAGCAAAATACCTGCGCTTCGCAGCGGCGAAGTACTGCATTAAAATTTTTAAGAAGAAAATTTAACCTTTTTAAACTGAGGGAAAATATGCCAATAATTATTTGTTAAGGATCTCTTTGTATACCACATTGTGAGTTCGGCCATCCGGTTGTAACATGACCAAGCTGTGCGCTGAGCTTACTCTTGAGCATGCAACTTACAGTTGGCCATGTGAACAGTAATCTTGTCTCAAATCTCACAGCTTGGATTGCTGCTGTCATAATCAGTTTGAGGTTCATGGTTTGTTTCAATTACGACAGTATTTGTAGGACTTGTGTTGAAGTGACATTCGGCATCTGTCAAGCGTTGTAAGCTTACAACCGGTTTCATCGATAACTTCACATCAAGCTTTTGAGAGTTTAAACATTCATAAACATCAAAGTGTCCACTACTGAAATCGTCACCTATGAATGTAAGATGTTTAAGAGGCATTGGCGGTTGTCGAAAGGTGTAAAATATTTGACCATTTCGGTACACTTGAAAACACCAACCGAACAATTCAGCGGCAGCCATCAACTCACATGCAGAACCATAGGTGAAGGGCTTAAGCATTTCACTCTTCTAGTGCTCCTGTGCAGTATAATTATCTCCTGTACCGTCATCAGTCCACACCTTGAACCTGTCCCAGTCATTCAATACATAAGACACAATGTTCTTCCGGATATCAAGAGTGAGCCTGATATGGCCGTGCAATATGTAACACAGAGAATGGAAAAGGTAGGTGCCATCTCCGGGCAAGGAAACCACTCGGTAAGTGACAGTTCTTTGATCGATGGTGATTACCTCGATAGACATGGTAATGGGGGTTGGAATGATAAAGGAAATGGGTACCTGAACAATGTAAAGTAAGTCTAAAATACCTATACAATAACTATAATTGTAATAAACAAACAATAAAACAGCGGAGAAGCCGTGGATTAAACAAAAAGGCTGTAGTTATCAGCAGGGAGACGTGAATCCCGTGGTGAAGCAAGGAAGGGAATGTAGAAACTGGAGCGATGGACGGCCTTATATAGGCAGGCAGCCAACAACGTGGGAGGCGTTGGGATGGGGGACCCAATGCCGCCTCACATGGTGACCAAGCTGCAGGCTATGGACGTATATATGTACGTAAGTAGGATTCAGTTAGCGTTGGGAACCCGTGTACCAAATTTCTTGAAGATGGGCCCATAAGTAACAAAGACTGTTGAAAAGTTCAATATGGCGGCCGACAGTTGCATCATACCACTGAAATAAGTACGTACATTGGTTTCGGTTAGTGCAGGGAAGCCGCCTACCAAATTTCGAGAAGATGGGGCCATAAATAAGAAAGTTCAACATGGCGGACGTTGTTGAACGTTATGACCGTTACGCGTAGAATTTCTAAATGAAACCTGCTTAACTTTTGTAAGTAAGCTGTAAGGAATGAGCCTGCCAAATTTCAGCCTTCTACCTATACGGGAAGTTGGAGAATTAGTGATGTTGGAAAATTCAATATGGTGGCTGACAGTGGCGTCATACCACCGAAATAAGTACGTACATTGGTTTTGGTTAGCTCAGGGAAGCCACCTACCAAATTTTGTGAAGATGGGGCCGTAAATAAGAAAGTTCAACATGGCGGACGTTGTTGACCGTTATGACCGTTATGCGTAGAATTTCGAAATGAAACCTGCTTAACTTTTGTAAGTAAGCTGTAAGGAATGAGCCTGCCAAATTTCAGCCTTCTACCTATACGGGAAGTTGGAGAATTAGTGATGTTGGAAAATTCAATATGGCGGCTGACAGTGGCATCATACCACCGAAGTAAGTACGTACATTGGTTTCGGTTAGCGCAGGGAAGCTGCCTACCAAATTTCGTGAAGATGGGGCCATGAATAAGAAAGTTCAATATGGCGGACGTTGTTGATCGTTATGACCGTTACGCGTAGAATTTCGAAATGAAACCTGCTTAACTTTTGTAAGTAAGCTGTAAGGAATGGGCCTACCAAATTTCAGCCTTCTACCTACACGGGAAGTTGGAGAATTAGTGATGTTTGGAAAATTCAATATGGCGGCCAACAGTGGCGTCATACCATCGAAATAAGTACGTACATCGGTTTCAGTTAGCGCAGGGAAGTCACCTACCAAATTTCGTGAAGATGGGGTCAGCCTTCTACCTACACGGGAAGTTTGAAAATTGGTGACGTTGGAAAGTTCAATATGGCGGCCGACAGTGGCGTCATACCATCGAAATAAGTACATACATCGATTTCGGTTAGTGCAGGGAAGCCGCCTACCAAATTTCGTGAAGATGGGGCCATAAATGAGAAAGTTCAACATGGCGGACGTTGTCGACCGTTATCGACCGTTATGACCGTTACGTGTAGAATTTCGAAATGAAACCTGCTTAACTTTTGTAAGTAAGCTGTAAGGAATGAGCCTGCCAAATTTCAGCTTTCTACCTACATGGGAAGTTGGAGAATTAGTGATGAGTCAGTCAGTCAGTCAGTCAGTCAGTCAGTCAGTCAGTCAGTGAGTGAGTGAGGGCTTTGCCTTTTATTATTATAGATATATGTAGACTCAAACCCATTATGACAGCAGCAATCCAAGCTGTGAGAAAACAGTAAAGAGGAGGCATGTCAGACATCGTGGTACATTTTCTGATGCAGCTAGACGAAAACAACTTCATGACGCTGCCGCCAAATACACAAAACAATTACTTTGACAATCATGTTACGTTATTTTTAAAATGTTTCCTTTTCTTTTTCATAACTTCTTTAACACACGACATCGCTGCGAAGCGCGGGTATTTTGCTATATATATATATTACATTGACAATCATGTTACGTTATTTTTAAAATGTTTCCTTTTCTTTTTCTTTCCTTCTTTAACACATTACTTCTCCGCTGCGAAGCGCGGGTATTTTGCTAGTGTTTAATAGTTCACTCAGTTATGGCATCATATATATATTGTCTTCCCCATGACCCCCTGTAGGCACAACATAGTCCCAAGTACAGCAAACAAAACACCAACACGCACAGTCCTCCTTTGCACCAACATTCCTCCATCAAGCTTTGTGCTCCTCCTCCTGACTCTGGCCATTGAGTGGTGGCTGCTGGTCCCTTTTATAGTCCACCCAGAAGTGCTCCAGGTGATTGACTGCCAAGTTCTGCTTCAATTCCGGGTGTGGCGAATATACAGCCAATACGGGCTCAGGAGTCCCAGCTGCAGCACCCCCTGGCAGTATCTTTGGTACCCAACAGGGCTGCACCCAACTACAAATCCCATGTAGCCCTGTGGGAAACCGAGGCACCGCTCCAACCCAGGGGGTGGCCATCTAGTGTCCAGGGGGAGGTATTGCACAGTCCGTGGCTGCTCCACCACAATACATATATAGAATAGATAGATATACTTGTAATAAATTGTAAAAGACTAAATGTTAACTAAAAGTTCCACACTCTTTTCTTGCATATATTGTCAGATTCATGGAGATAAACCAAGCTCCAGTATCTTTCAGGGCAAAATGACATCTTAGGAAAGCAAAGCAGCACTACTATCATCTGACACAAACCTGCTATTATGGTGGAAGGCTACTAAATGTGGACTATACCCACACATCGCAAAGGAAATATTTATATTTGTCATTGCGGACTGTGTGTTTTGCACTAGAGGCAATATTGTTACTGAAAAATGTTCAGCACTTGTGGCTAAGATGATAGATTGTTTAGCCTTTTTGGGCAATAATAAGTGAATTTCTTTGGCTTCATATTATAATTTAAGTGTTTGTCCAGTATAATTTTACTATTATAATATAAAGTATTGCCATGTTAGTTCATCGGATTTGCTAACCCTGCAGGAAATTGTTAATTTAAATATTTTTTGTGTACTTGTGCACTGTAGGGAGTGACAGTGATCCCGGAATACAACCACAAGTTAAAACAAAGTGAAGAGAGATGGCAGCTTTTATGCTGGACCCAGGAGTAATTCTGATGTCACAACATAGCCTGGCAGAAGCACTTCTGGGTCATGTGGGAGCTCCCCAAAGTAGGAAGACCATATCCCGACAACACCCACTGGCAGGACACTGACAGGTTTGCTCTTCCCAGCTACAGTTCCCATGGAACCCTGCAGGAATCCAAATTGGCACCATAACAGAGTAGCGCTGCCACCTTTAGCTCAGGATGATAAACTGTCCTTGACAACCACTCTCCCCCAGTCCATCCATTATATGATCTCACTGACTGATATAGGAACCAAGAGCAATCCTGGCTGGGTTGCACCTCTGCTTATCCAATTCATGCATTATGGCCTCCCAGCTGCGTAAGGTATGATTTATCATCCTAGACAAGACGCTTGTCAATTAATTATGGCATCTACATACTGTAATTAGCTTGTGATGTGCTATATTGTACATATATGTGTTTACTCTTATTAAAATATTGTATCCTACTATTAAAAAATAAATGCTGTATTACTGTTTTGTGTATATGTATGATTTTACTGTAATGTGTTTGAAGATTAATACCCTTTTAATGCAAGTAATGTGTATTACATTTTCATTTTACTGCATGATCTTTTAAATGTAAAATCAAATATATTTATAATTTGAATATTTTTTTTATATTAAAAAATGAATTCAAATATGAATCCCTGTTGACAGCTGTAATCCACATTGACATTCCTAGTAACAAACAGTAAAAAAAAATAGAATTGCTATTGTCGGTTCTCGAGAAAGAAGTTCATATCAGTTTAATCCTTATCACAAAACAGAATGGCATTCTCAAATCAGCTCAATCAAATTTATTATTTGCATGGGGGGCAGCATGGGTACAAGGCAGGAACCAACCCTGGTCAGGACACCAGTCCATTTTCATGTCCACTCTATGCACCCACACACATCCACTCTCACAAGTTTAGAATTGCCAATTTCTCTAAAAAGCATATGTTTGGCATTTGGAATGGAAACTAGAGGGCTGAGAAACAAAAAATGCAGACATGAAAAGAAAACATGAAAACTTTACACAGACAATGACCGGTCATGGCTTTTGAATCACTTGGCACTGAATTTTTTGAAATAGCAATTTTCACCACTGTGTAAACCCTTGATTTTTATTTCAATGCACTTAAATTGTGAAAATAATAAACCAGCATCTTTCAATGTTCATACATATCACCTAGTAATAATTTAACCTCTCAAAAATGCAGAACTAATCCTCATCAGATAAGGAAGGAATATTCAAGAATGAGAACAATTTTATAAAAAAGCTATCTTTAATGTTTAGCAAAAATTACAAAACCATTTCATGACAAGTTAAATGACCTTCAAAATATGACTTCATAACATGCTTAAAGGGAGATAAAATCTATTTTGATAGATTAAAATAAATCTTAATCTTCCAATGGAAATGTAGTGCTTTGTATTGCTGGTTTAATCTTATTAAAGACCTCTACTGAAGTACAGGGAAGCATCACTGTTTAAGTCTGCACTGGGGAAGCATTCTCTATGGTGGAGTTTATTTTTTAGATCCCATAGCTGCTGTGCCACTATTCACTTATTGAAGAGAGCTGAAGATACCCCACTGTTACTCAATCATGCTTTCCAGAATATTCTTAACTGAAAGGTCAAAGCTGCCTTTATTTAGATTCTTGTTTAATTAAAAGATTTATTCTTGTTCTCTGCTTTTGTGCTGTTCATTTAGAAATACTAGGGAGTATGTGCTTTATTTTTTATAAATAAAAAAGAAACACCTGTACTATGGTTATAGATACAGTATTCATACACAAATGCCTACTGTATACATATTATTTTATGTATTTTTCTTCTTTGTTGCAATTACAGTAAGATTTACCTTTTAGTTGGATATAAAAGGTGTGTACTACATTATGGCTGGCTTTCAGTTTGGAATGGGAGTTCACTTTATTTCCAGTACAGTTGTGTTAAGCTCTGACTTACTGTCAGTAATGAACTTGCTTGAAAAATTAATAGATCCTCAACTTAAATATCTTTGTTAAGTAGACAATTAGTAAGCAGAAATATAGAACATAAACTCAGGGTGCAAGATATAGATTACAAAATACAACCTTTTACAAGTTCCTGAACTGCACAAACAATATACAGTACTGTGTATACATTGCAGTGCCCCTCAGTAAGTACAATATTTTCTCTGTGCCAGTGCATCTGTCATAACTGGCCAGGGCTAAGATGGGAATCATGGGAGGAGGCATTCTAGTATACAGTCTGATAAAATACTCCAAAAGCACCTCCTAACACCCTGGTGGAATGTGCTGATGGCTAAAGATGTGTATAACATCCAGAGCAGCATTTATATAGACAGTCACTTGCAGCACATTTCTCAGGATTTATATTTTATAAAAAGAAACAAAGACAAGTAACTTTTTTGAGGGTTCTTTGACTTGTCTTAATTTGTATTAACTTTTGTTTTATTTGTTCATAAAATTGACACCATCATCTCATCTGCCTCCAAAGTACACTGGTTTGAATTATGCTTTGGTTTCTTTCAGTAAACAGAGTTAATAGAAGCCACACTTCCTCAAGTTTAGCCTGCTACTGAGGTTGAGATACTTAGCAATGAGAAGGATCATTTTCAGGAGTTCCTCTTCATTGGTTCCATCTACAGCCATGATGACAATGTGACAGCCTGGATTAACCTCCCAAGCTTCCGACTCCCACTGCTCTTCTGCAGCCTTATGCAGCGTGACAACCACCTTCTGGTCACTCCTGCTCCTCACAAGCGCTCAGCAGGAGTGAAAACTACTTGCTGGCCCAAAGTGTCGGGCCTAACACTCCTGAGGGTCTCTTTCTCTATCTCTCTCGCACGGGCTTTCAACTTCCAAGTTTCTCTTCTCCACTAACCTCCATTCACTTTCTCAAGTTTTTCTCCCTCCTCCAAACTCGCGCTCCTACTATATATAATGGGGACGTGGCACAGGTGTGGCGATTAGCAGCTCCCGGCATCAATTACAGATGCAGACGATTCCTCACCTGTGCATGTAAGCGATGAAAGACCCACAGCACCTCACGTCTGAGGACCGCTCCGGTCACACTATCACGCCCCCTCTATAAGCCACGAGTGCTGTGATTATTTATTTTAAAACTGGCCTTTTCATCTGAGCCGTGGACCTCCTATACCATACTCCCATCCCTTCTGGTTTGTCCAGCATTTATATAGATGCACAGAGCTAGATCTCCACCATCCCTTGATTTCACCCAGCGCTTTTCAGATCCCTGGGAGGCTTGTTCAACAGTCCTCACTCCAACACCATTGCTCAGTGGACACATCCCTCACAGCACCATTTCTTTGTTCCTTGCAGGGGGTCCAACCCCACTGTCTCCTCACATTCTCATTCACTTTTCTTCCCGCCTTGACTCCGTTTCCCTTCCAAAGTGTATCCCCCCACTTCTCCCCTGCACAGACACCTTTTAAGCTATAGTTGGGTGCAGGTGCTATGATCATGGGCTCCAAGGTGCTAATGAGGCAACTGATGCTCGCTCCCCATCCACACGTGAGTGCTTGGCCACCCAATGCCTCACAAACACCCCAAAGCCACTCCACTATGCAGCTACTTGCCTACAGCCCAAGCCCGAGCTTAATTGCAATGCATGCCTTGTTTATTTTAAAAATCTGTGCTGCAACAGATCTCACCATTGATGGTCAAACTCAGATCCTGGAGGACCACGGTGGTTGAAGGTTTTCATTTCAGCCACTTATTCATAACTAATTACTGTTGCTAATGGGTAAGAGTTCTTTCGCCTTAAATTTAAGTGACTTGCATTTTAAGATTCAGAACCCTAATTTTTTTTATCTTTTCCTTAACCAGCAGCCAAACAATAATGTAATGCAAAATGAGACTACAGATAACAGGCTATCTCAGGGGTCTCAAGCAGTTCTGAAAAGCCACCATTTTAGTTCCAACCAATTTTTAAATTTAAAGCATTTTTTGCTGTTAATGAATTATGGCTTGTCAATGTTCTTATTCGTTTGCACCAGGCAGTTCTAAAACTGTTTTGAGGACCAAAGCAGACTGATATTTTTCTGACGCTCACTTTTTCCTTTTTCAAAAATTTATTGAAATTGAAACTGCATAATGGCCACACAGATGCAAACTGAACAAAGGTGACTATCTGTTTGGCTGCTGATAATAAAAATAGAAACAACTAATGGTTCTGAATTTTAAAAAGCAAGTCCTTCAAAATGAAGGCAAAGGAGGTGTTCCATTAGCAGTAGAAATTAGTTACTATTTCAAGAAACAGGCTCAGGCCAAAAGCCCATAGCCCTCCAGGGTCTGAGTTTGACACCACTGCTCTAGGGAGTGAACCTTGACATTGAGGCTATAACAGCAACACAGAAAAGATCTGAGACACTAGGACTCTTGGTTTCCCAGCCACTCCTAGAATGATCATGACATTATAACAGAACAAAATATGACATTAAGTTTACTTTTGTTATTTTTATTGTGTGTCTAAATGCATTAATATTTATATTATAAAAGACTGTGAGACTATTGCTCCATTAATATTTATATTATGAAAACCTTTAAATCTCCAGCAGGGTTATAGTCAACGATTTTCTGTATAGTATTTTGACAATAATTCAGCGTTTTGTATTTTGGACAGTTACTTAAAACCAGACTGCAACTTGCTGCTGCTCTGTTAACATATTTTGTATTATCCTACAAGGCTGTCAGATTCAAGCCAAAAGGTCAACATGTGGCTTTTTATCAAGTGTATTACATCAGCATATGTATTAACATGCCCTCCATTAAAAATTGCTGCCTTATTTTTAACATTTGTTTCTAAATGTAAACATTTCAGCAAATGTGAAAATTACACTTATTTTATCCATTCAGTTTTGGGACATAATTAATTATGGGAATCTGGTGTGCAGCTGGTAACACTAAGTATAAGGCCGGAACCAACCCTCAAGGTACTCCCCACAGTCCAGTGCAGGACACACAAACACCCACACCCACATGGGGCCAATTCAGAGACAGGAAAGCAGCACACCCAGTGTAGGAATGGAGATTCTGAAGGTGGATGAACAGTACAGCCACAGGCATCTTTTTGGACTGAAATTACCCAGTACTAGAGATGAAATACAAAATTTTGTACTTTTACCTCATTTCCTCTTTTCACATTAAATCCAGATTTCTTGTGTAAAGCATAAATAATTATAGAGGATGCCACGTTAGCCATTCATATGCCAGCTGTGAACATGCTACCATAGAAGATTTGTAAGATTTACAATTAGTACATTAGAACAACTCAGAGATATGCAGGCGGATGAGCCTATGGTGTCCTGGATAACATCAAGGAACAGCCCTGTATCCTTTTCTCTTCACTCTGTACACATCCGACTACAAATATAACACCAGGTCATGTCACATGCAGAAATTCTCAGATGATTCGGTACTTATGAGGTAAATTGATAAAGAAGATGTGACAGAGTATTGGAGTCCGGTGGTGAAGTTTGTTTCTTGGTGCGAAGACAATTGTCTGCATCTTAACATCAGCAAATCCAAGGAACTGGTCTATCTATCTATCTATCTATCTATCTATCTATCTATCTATCTATCTATCTATCTATCTATCT
>JANRMT010062831.1:33577729-33649860 GCA_026402145.1 Polypterus bichir lapradei
CTATCTATCTATCTATCTATCTATCTATCTATCTATCTATCTATCTACAGTTGTGATGAGAACAGCTTATTCACTTAGATTTTCCAAAATAACATCAATTCAAATTCTGAAGCTCCCTAAAGTCCAACTCTCCCCCACATTTCTTGGTAATTTATTCCATTCATCTGTGTTTTTTCTGTGTGAAAAAAGTTACATTTGTGTGATATATACTCTTAACATATTTCTAATAGTGTCCCCGCTCCATGTTCATGTTCACATTGAGCATGCAGTCTACTGTACGTATTCCCTTTATAATTTTAAACATGTCAATCATGCCCCCTTTTAATCTCCATTTTTCTTAAACTGAAAAAGCTCAACTCCTTCAGTTTCTTCTCATAGCTTATGTATAGTCTTTATTCAGTGAACTAACTGCACTTCGGTTGGCAACATTGTGCAGCTTTAAATTGTGCTTCTTCATAGCTCCAGGGATCTGCATTCAGTTCCTGTTGTCTATTTTCTTTAAGTACTCCAGTTTCCTTAACACTTCTCAAGGCCATTAATGTTAAGTGAATTCTGAACACAGCATACTGATTATGGATTTGTGGGAGAGTGTGTCAGCAATGGAACATTGCCAGCCTAGTATTCAGTCTAACTTTTTATTATCCAAATGAAAGTAAGCCTCCTTGTATGAATGATAATAAGCAAGTTTACTGCTCTATTGAATACTCTTGTTTTCTTCATGAAAAGCCTTATATAGCATTATCCATATTAATATTAGATTTTAACTTTTGAAAGAGTTCACATATCAAAACTACTTTTCAATTTTGGGGTTAAACAGAAAATTAGATTTAAAAGCTAAAAAGCTTAAGTAGTATTGCTGTACACCATTGGACCTACAGTATGTTTTATTTGGATCAATGAGCACTTAGTGCCTTCTGGAAAATACATTTCTCTTCAATGCCTATCAACTGCAGAAAGGATGAAAATTTGCTGGTGATTAAATGTAGAAAGTAATTGGTTGTTCTAATCATGTAATACCATCCAACCTTCATTACAACAATTTTTTCTTGTACAGCCCAAAATCACGCTAGGAGTGCAGTACTGGAATTTAATAGGCCCTGTTTTTAGACAGCCATCCAGCCATGACTCCATAAGAAGACAAGAAAAAACTCCCTAAAAGAGACACTTGTAGGGAAAAAAAAATCTTGGGAAAGGTAATTCAGAGAGAGAGACCCCCTTCCAGGTAGGTTTGGTCTGGAATGGGTGTCAAAAAATGAGGTAAATACAATACACAAGACAGAACACAAATAATCCTCTTCACAGATCTAGATGGTCAATCTATTATTGCCCGCTCAGAAATACAACACAATAGTACAAACTACAAAGCAAAATGCCAAAACAGATTATATCACTCACTAAACACAACTATTACATATAAGAATACAGATTTGTTCATAGTCCTGGAGACCTCGGCCAACAAGCTGCCTTCCCACTACTGGCTATTGCATAGAAGAGTCAGTGCTGGTTCGGCCAATCTGATGAAAAGAACCCTCTGCCCGATGCTTCCAGTGCTCCTGTATCAGAGATGACTTTTCTATAGGCAGACAAACAACTTTGCAGTAGAGCAGTGGCACTAAGTACCACGTGTGAATACCAAGAAGAGAAACAGAATAGGTGAGCATTAGCAACAGTTTATAAACATCATATTACTTATGTTTTATTACTAATGACTAACCTCAGAGATGCAGTATGCATAGCTAATTGGCCACTCTACTCAGGGTATGCTAGACTGAAGTTGTGAGTCTTCAGCCAGGATTTAAAAGCTTTACCCTCCACTGTTCTTTTATTAATCCTTGGAATCTTAAGCAGGCCAGCATTTAAGATCTTAATGTATGCTCTGGTTTGTAAGTAATGAAAAGTTCAGGGAAGTAAGCTGGACCTTGGTCATTTAATGCTTTATATGTTAAAAGGAGGGTTTTGAATTCTGCCCTAAACTTAACCGAGAGCCAGTGTAAGGATTTAATAACTGGAGTTATGTGTTCATAATTTCTTGTAATAATTGTTACAGCAGCATTTTGAATTAAATGAAAGCTGTAAAAAGAACAATTTGAACAGCCAGTGAACACTACACTACAATAGTCAATTCTACTAGAAATAATAAATACATTAATTAATTTGTCAATATCCTACATATTTAGAAAACACCTTAAATTTCCAACAATTTTAAGATGGAAAAACATGTTTTTGAAAGTTGTGTAATTTTAAATGACATGCAAGTGTCAAAGATAACACCTAGATTGCAGGCTAATACACTAAAACTAATGGGGATTCCCACTGAGTTAAATAATGGCAGAATATTGTTGAGATCAGCATCATTCTCTCCAATAATTAATATCTCTGTTTTATTTGTGTTCAAATACATGTAGTTCTCATCCATCCACTCCTTTAACTAATACATCTGACTAAGGACAACATTGGAGAGGCATCATTTGGTCTAAAGTAAAGGTGTAACTGGGTGGCATCTGCGTATGAGTGACAATTAACCTTCTTTTCTTATGACAGATCCCATTGGACGCATGTAAAGTGAAAACAGTAAAGGACACAGTACTGAGCCCTACAGGACACCATACCTCACTTATAATGATGGAGTACTGTCAGCACATTTCAGTATGTACTGGAATTGATTTGATAATAAGAAGTAAACCAGGCAAGGACAGCGCCTGTGAGCCCAATGTCAGTTTCCAGCCTGTGTAGTAAAATAGAATGGTCAGTGGTGTCAAACGCTGCACTTAAGATTAACGATATAATTACAGTGGAGTTTCCTTCGGATATCATAATGTCATTTACAACACGTGTTAGTGCTGTTTGTATACCATAACCAATGTGGAAGTCAGACTGGAATTTCTCAAATAAATTGTAATATGTAAGGTAAGACTGAAGCTGATTGGTGTCTACTTTTTCAAGTATTTTAAAGAGAAAGATTACATTTGAAATGTGTCTATAATTATTAAGTATGTGTGGGTCTAGGTCTGACATTTTTAAGTAATGGTGTTTTTAACTGACACTTTTAGTGCATCAGGTACTGTGCCATGCTACAGTGAGCTATTGATAATGCTAAGAACAGGCGCTGCGAGTACATCCATTGCACTTTTTACTAGTTTTGATGGCATTGGATCTAGGGAATAAGTAGTAGGTTTTATTATAGAAATTAAAGTTAAGACTTTATGTTCTGATACAGCAGCGTTTCTCAGCCTTTAAGTATTTGCGACCCGAGTTTTCATAACAGTTTTAATCGCGCCCCTCTAACGTTTTTTTGAAAGGAGCCCACTAATACCAATTTGTTCTTTTTAAATTAATGATATATTATAGATGCATATTTTATTATACCTACTTAACTTTTATCGACATTTATCTAACTCTATATTTATTTTTCTAGTATCAGAATGTAGTTTAAGTTAATTTGTTTTGGTTTCAATAGATGTATTTTTCATATTTTCGATTCTTGGTTTCTTTTTTTCACATCTTCGCGCCCCCTTTTATGTTAATTCGCACCCCCCTAGGGGGAACCGCTGTGTTACAGGATTAAAATTTCTAATGTGTTGAATGCAAGACGAAGCAGGGTTTGCCAAGCTAGTATGAGATTTTCACAGTGATGCTGAGATTTGGGATCTTATATTTTTAATTTTCTAATTAAAGAAGTTCATAAAGTCTACACTGCTAATGTCTGTTGGTATTTTGCACTGTAGTTCTGAATTCCAAATTGTTAAATTAGCCACTAATCTAAGCAGTACACAAGAATTATTATTGTCGTTAACTATTTTTTTAGAATAACAGTCTAAGTGGACTTTAAAGAGAACTTTTTTATACTTTTTAACACTTTCTGTTCATGCAATTTGAAAGACTTGCAGCTTTGTTGTACACTCCAGTTTTCAACGCTCTAAATGAGTGCTCTCATTAAACCAGGGTGAGTTTCTATGCATTTTGATCACTTTTATTTTAAGGGGAGACACCGCGTCCAGAGCATCTCAAGGTCTATCATTTTAGCTGATCTAAATTGTTTTCCATGATGACACTTCACTTACTAAAAGTATCTATAAATTTAGAAGCAGAATTACAATCTAAATGTCACACTTTTTGTTTTAATCTGTGAGCGTATTGGTAAGGGCAAAACCAAATCAAATGTAATTGAGTAGTGATCAGAAATAACTTCATTTAAAAGAGTAACATTTAAATATTGAACTTCAATTCTGTGAGTTTTAATTAAATCTAATGTATTGTTATGAATATGAATTGCATATTGAGAATCTGTCAAAATCCTACTGAATTTAACAAATTAGTAAAACATTTGGTAAAAGGGTCAGTTTTCACATTAATGTGTACATTAAAATCCCCCAGTAACACAACACAACCATTATTTATAGCCAAATCCGATTAAAGGTTGCCAAATTCAGTCATGAAAAATGAATATGGCCCTAGTGGTCTGCAGACTAGAACTACAATTATGCTGGATTCTGTTTGAATATTTAAAACGAGTGCCTCAAAGGATGTGAATTCCCCTAAGTTTTTGAAGTGGTTTGCATTTTGTCACAATGAACTATTCCAAGGCCTCCTCCTCAGCCAGTGTCTATAGATTTTTTGAAGGAATGTGCAACCATCAGGTGAAGCCTCAGCTAGGGGAACAGTGTCAGATTTACTACAGCGAAAAGATACAAATCATTTTTTTGTACTTAATATAATTTGCCAAAGCAGCTTTACTTCTGTAGGAGTTGGTGAAGTCCTGGGTGTTAAAATCTTGAAGATAAGTGCTAAGAGATAATTGTATTCCAAACCAAGCAGCAGTCTTGACTTATATTTTATTTAAAGCCATATATGTATTAGCTCATAACTGCTTTTAACAAGTTTCCTTATTTCTATCTATTGCCTTAGCTTATATATTGACTAATTAAAATAATCCAGCAGCAATGTTAAGACACTTTTAAGTTTCTTTCTTTGTTTTGTACTAACTAAGCTGCCTATGAAGCTTGTTTCAAAATTTGCCTTCCTGTTAGTTTTTAAGTCCATTTTGTTCTTTCAGAGAAATTACACTTGTTAAGATATAAATAATGACATATGTGTGAACTTATGAAAGCATCCTGCTCAATGCAACAAGCGCACACACATCATAGGGTTGCAGCAGGGCCCTAGCAGAGCATTTAAGTGTGTGTCTAGCAATAAACCCTTGCTTTACACTGATCAATGGTTAAAGTGTTTTATTTATCTTATTTAGGTAAATTCTTACTGAACCCCTTCACTTCCAAGAGTAAGAATGTTTAATAAGCAGTATTTAAAACTTGATAGATGTTTCTGAACTGGTGATATATTTTTTGTTTAAATTTGAATAAAGTCACTATTACAGGTGCCCCTGGTGCAGGATCTGGTTTTATCTCTTTGTCTAATTATATCCCTTATTTTTTGGTTATCAAGTAAATTAAGGTTTGCATCAAGACTAAATTTATAAAACGCCCCACAACAGGGATTATGGGTAACGGCTACAGGTAACAGATTAGATAAACAACAGGTCTGTGATTTAAGAGTCAGCCAGGCAAATTTGCTGCCATATTTTGGGATAAAACAAAAGATCCCCTCCAGTTAGGATGAAACCATCTCTCTTGAAAAATCCAAGCTTTTCCCAAAAATCATCCCAAAAGGCTATGCTTTTATTTGTACATCAGGTTTCTAGCCAGCAATAACAGGAACGCAATCGGACATGCCCTGTATATAATCTTGATGTATAGTAGAGTACCTAGCAGGAAGATAACAAATTAAGAAAGGCTGTAATTAGCCTGTGTTATTAAAGAAGTCCTTTTAAAATCATAAACACATTGGCGTTGCACAAAACTTTTACCATCTGTTCATGGTTAATAATGGATCCTGTTACAAATCAAATTAAATAATTCTGAAACCTTCATGCGGGTAATTCTTTTGGGAACCAAATATGGTTTCCATGTGGCATCACTCTGAAGAACCACTATACCACCTTTATTTTTTAAGAGTGCTGGGCTCTTGTAACCATCTTGTTGGAGCGGCTGTTTAGTACAGCAGCTAAAGAACTGCTCAGATCACAACTATGGCTCACTTCTTCAACAGAACACAACTTACCATACAAGTGCTGCTTTGCAAAATTTCTGTCTATGTGGTTTATTATTCATAACAACCTCTATACATTACTACTGAGATTCTCCTTTGTTTCATGTAAAACAAAGATTGACTGATGATTGAACCATCACTAAAAAGAAAAGCTGAAAACTTGTAACAATGATGTTGAATTCTCCAATCCTATTAATCCAATCCAGGATCACAGAGCACCAAGGCATATCTCACACGTATCGGACACAATGCAGGAAACAGCTGTGGACAAGGTGCCAGTACATCACAGGTCCCTCTAACACATGGATTCACACAGGGCCAATTTGGAAATGTCAGTAATGTCAGTAATACTAGCTTGCATGGCTTTGGGGATGCAGGATAGAAACAGGTGTGCACAAGGAAAACACGTGCAGACCATATATAGATAACTAGCAAAATACCCGCGCTTCGCAGCGGAGAAGTAGTGTGTTAAAGAAGCAATGAAAAAGAAAAGGAAACATTTTGAAAATAACGTAACATGATTGTCAATGTAATTGTTTTGTCACTGTTGTGAGTGATGAGTGTTGCTGTCATATATATATATATATATATATATATATATATATATATATATATATATATATAAATATATATATATATTTACACACACACACATAAACATATATATATACATATCTATACATATACACATATATATACACACACACATATATACATACATATATATATCTACATATATACACATACATATACATACACACATACATACATACACACACATATATACACACAAATACATATATATACATACACACACACATATATAAACATATATATACATATACATACATATCTACATATATACACACACAGCTATTTCGTATCAGTGCAATACGCTGCTTGTTAAAACGGATAACTCCCGCTCTTACGTGCAAGTCTGCGTGGATATTATGAACTATCGTATTTGTTCAAGTTCTATTTAAATTTTAAATAGAAGGAATTTTTATTTAGTCGACAGAAATATCTTTGGTAGGAATGGTAAAAACAGACAGGAATATTATTCCTGAATAAATCAACTCAAATCTTAAACAACTTATAATATTTTGCTCTCCATAAAAATATATGCTGTCTAAATTATACAAGTTAGAAATAAAGTAAACTTTAAAAGAACAAACATTCAAATTTCTTTACTCTTATGTAATTTTATATAAAAAATAAACTTAGATTTTAAATATCCCAAAAGATTTTGCTCTCCATAAAAATATATCCTGTCAAAATTATACAAATTCAAATATGAACATGCTGCATAACAAAACCTGGAAATATAAATAAAATGTGTTCCTTTCAGCAATAACAAATCAAATCATTCAGTTATCTTTGCTCATATGTCATTTTAGAGCTGGACGCCTAGTATCTTTTTTTGGCAACAAGTTTGTTTATGTTTGGTGTGAGGTTCTGTGTTGTGGAGATTCTCAGGATGGACTGCAGGTGCTCATGAGTGAGGCGACTCCTGTGTGCTGTTTTGTTAGTCTTTATCACTGAGAAGAGCTTCTCACACAGATATGTGCTACCAAACATGCACAAGGTTCAAGCCGCATGTAGACGGACTTTTTTTGTTCTTCAAAGTCACTAAAGCGCCGTGCGCTCAGTTTATCAGCAAAGTGCGTATTTGGGAACACCGTAGTGACGACTTGGTTCAACATTACTTGGCAACAGGGAAAGTGGGGCAAGTTGCACTGGTGAATTTGTGTCTCCCATAAAAGCAGCTTCACTTGAAATCACTTTGTGATTGTGCACGGGTAAAAACGTCCGCTGAAGTGTCAGATTCTTATTTAATTCTTCTGCTTTCTGTATCTTCTGCATTGCATTCAGGTCTTTCAGGTTACCCTGATGTTTTGTCTCATAGTGCCGTCTTAGATTAAATTCTGTAATTACAGCCACATTAGCTCCACAAATGAGACACACGGGTTTAACGGCAATGTCAGTAAACATATACTCAGCCTCCCATCGGTTTTTAAAGGCTCTATTTTCAGAATCAACTTTTCTCTTAAGCATCGTGTGGGCTAGCTTCGCAATAACTTGCAAGCTAGACTTGATTAACGCGGTAAGTGTTCGGCAAGGCAGCTGAAGCGCTGCATTATGGGATCTGTAGTTTATTGTGTTACCAGCGCTTCATATACCCGGGCCATTAATAACAATAATACAGTATATAAAATGATCTCGCGGGCCGGATATAATTACACGCCGGGCCGGATGTGGCCCGTGGCCCTTGAGTTTGACACATATGGACTAAATAGAACTTGAAAAGATATATTTTTTCGTACATCGAGCCCGCGTGCTAATGTGGTTTTGCCTGCATGCCTCAATAAGTGACCCTCCCCTCGCTCTTACTTTTTTACCGTTCATCTAATGAATACACTGAGTATGGCTTTACCAAAACAATCATTGATTGCGAATAAAGTATTCATTATTCGAGTATGTAGATCAGGGTATATATATATATACATATACATATATATATATACCCGCGTATCGCAGCGGAGACGTAGTGTGTTAAATAAGCTATGAAAAAGATTCGTTTCTTACTGCATCAATAAACAGCTTGTCTTCTTCTTTATCTGAGACCTGACACACTGCATGCACGGGTTTTTTTTTAACACTGTCTTCCTTTAGCGGGACATTCACTTTTTCCACCGTGTGCTTTGTTTCTGCAGTAGCTGTACTTATTACATACTTATCTTGTATTTATCAGACGCTTCATATTTTTTTGCTGCCTTTTCAATTGTGTAATTCGGTTTTTGTTCAGCGCTCTTCGGAACTCTTGCTTTTTGTCTGTGCACTGCGTCAGTTCACGTGAGCCGCTCGGTGTACATGCATCGAACTTTCCCAGCTGTGCTGTTGCCATGTCGTGCTATGTCCATGGCTGTATCTAATGCTACCGAAGTCCCGGTACTTAAAACTTTCTCTCGCAGTTTCGCTGAGTTTGTGCCAAACACCACCCTGACTATCTTATTTTCCTCTCCATAAGCACAGTCCTTCACCCGTGAATATTTACCCGTGGCAGTTTGCTATTGGATTGCCGCTGACGGACGGCTTATATGGGCAGGCACTAAATTACAAACGCCAGCGGCAGCCTGTCTATGAACTTAATTTAAAGTGTTGGTTTACACTGTGCTTTGTTTCCGAAGTAGCAGAACTCATGAATATGGTTGTATATATCACTCGCTCGCTTCTTATTGTTTCGCTGCCTTCTCAATTATATAATGCATGTTTTCTTCAGCGCTTTTTGGGGCTCTTCCTGGTTTTCTACGTACTGCGTGATTACGTGGGAGGCGTGATGATGTCAAACTCCGCCCCCACGGGTTTCAAGCTCATCTCCATTACAGTAAATGGAGAAAAACAGCTTCCAGTTATGACCATTACGCGTAGAATTTCGAAATGAAACCTGCCCAACTTTTGTAAGGAAGCTGTAAGGAATAAGCCTGCCAAATTTCAGCCTTCTACCTACACGGGAAGTTGGAGAATTAGTGATGAGTGAGTGAGTGAGTGAGTGAGTGAGTGAGTGAGTGAGTGAGTGAGTGAGAGAGTGAGTGAATGAGTGAGTGAGTGAGGGCTTTGCCTTTTATTAGTATAGATAATCGGGCACAGGATTCACACCAATGACACTAGATCTGTGAGACAGCTAAGTGCTGCGCTACCATTGTTCAGAAGTGTGCTATTGAAATGCAATAACTGTGCAGCGGTGAACCTGAAGATTTTCAAAAAGCTTGTGTAGAATCCATAAATAGGAGTTAACTGCTCTCCAGCCGAATGTCCCACAATTAACCCAGCAGGAATTTAAACAGCTGTAGACAGCCAGGCAAAGTAGGCAGTGCCAGTAGGAGTTAATCTGCAATGCAATCTCTCGCTGCAGGGGCATGCAGGCATCACCAGAAAGAATCAAATGCTTGTCAGTGAAAGGATATCAGATAAAAGGCTTTTGATCATTTTTAATGATGCAAGTAAATAAATCAGAGAAGCACATTCCGCATATTCTATGCATTTCTTTGAGCATTATAGTTCATTTATATTACATAAGCATCATTTAATGGCCCCAATGAGTTAAAGAGCATGTAAAAATGCTGGACATAAAATAAGCATTACATCTGTGAACACAAAGTTTGTAAGAGAGAATTAGCTTCATCTCAGTTAATGGCTCTTGCAACTGACAATAACTGACATCTATAATAAAAAGATGGATGGGTGAATGTAATGTATGAATGAAAAGCGATCGTTTATTATCTCGCTATTTTCTGTAACAGTAGCAAAATCTTGTGGAAGCTTTTCCAGGGTAAAAATGTTATACAGTATGCATCTTATTTTATTGTGTCTTTGCATTGGCACAGCCATAGCAAAGGACACAAAAGGATTTCAAGCAGAGTACTGTCCTCTGATTGATCATCATGCTTTTATTATTAAAAATATGCATGCTTCAAATAAAAACACCAAGGACTCTTAACAAGCAGGGCCCAATAATGACAAGTGAACATACAGAAAAACATACACGGACTGAATATCACTGTAGCTCTTTGTGATGACCAAACCACTCAGTTTGGGGACAAATTCTTGATAACGTAGTAATTCTATAGGGAATACTAATAATAATAAAGCAGTTTAGCAGTGCTGGGAAATTGTTTTTATAGGGTATAAAAAATGGAAGAACAGATGAGACCCTGTTTTATCTTGGTAGAGTAATATATATATTGCTCTACTTTCCCTTATTGTATTATAAATATGTAGCCTTAGAATGCCTAATCTCACAGACTGACCACTGTTTATAAGGTATTATTGTATATAACTTATCCCCACCTTCCCTTCTATATCTATAACCTCAGGCAATTATATGTAGTAAAAAGACAAGCAGGAGTTAAGTTACACATAAAATAATGTATTATTGATAATATTCATAAATAATAACAATATGCAACGTACATTTGAATATTGGCAACTATACAACCTGATTAAAGGGTGATTTGTAGTTCAGGTGACACACAGACTTGTAGTTATTTAAAATGTCTCTAGTTAAGGCATCATTGGTGCTCAGCTTTCAGCCACATGTCTATTCAATATGGCTGCTGAGCTGTCTTCATCATCACAGGTTAGCGAGAGAGCTTCTTTCAGATATTAGTAAGAGAGAGATACTTCTACATCATTACAGGTTAGCAAGAGATGCTTCTTTTTTAGATGTTAGTAAGAGAGAGATTGTGAGGTTAAGCACGTACATTTATAGATGTTCTGTCCAACCCTTACAGCCAATAGGACATCATGGTACTTAAAGGCCTCAGAGACAAGCCAATTCCAAACATCCATACCTCAGACCAATGGGGGAAATAGAACATCTTAACACCTGCCCCCAAACCATATGTTAACGTAACCTGGCTTCCTTGCGGGTGTTGAAAGACTTTAGCAGAGAAATACTCATCAAACTGGTTTAATACACATCCCCCAAATCCTGTCGTAAAATTACAAAGAGACTTAGTCGTAAAGCAGGTAAGCCTAAATGCTTCTCACTAAAGTAACACTAAATTACATTGCTTTGCCTAAATTACAAATAAAGACATACAAAATATTCATCAAGTTATATGCAAAATCTCACATCATAACAGACCCCAAATGACGAATGCTCCAATTATTGGCTGGTTCTTGAGTTTACATAAGGGGCAAAAGCACACTGCTGGGAATGGCTATTGCACTCTGAAGGTAAGAGCTTGAGAGACGTCACCACCCAGCCTGGAGTTCTTATTTAGTGGAGATCCTTTTATGCTAGTGGCAGGTAGGGCTTGTACACTATGATGATTATGGGATTCAGATTCATAATTGAACTGACCGTGTTCACATAAAGCTACATCATTGTGAAGGTTGAGGATAGTGAAACAGAGGCAGCTGATGACTTACAACATGAGATGGCCTAAAAAAACAGACATTTTCAGATGGCTAAAAAACAAGGGTGTATACTGAAAAAAATGAAGACCTAAATCAACTAAATACAGGTCCACCTCCATGGCTACTGGAAAACAGCAACATAAAAAATGTAATGACCAGGGTGGAAATTTGGTCAGTCCAGGCATAGAGGACATTTGTGACTGGTGCAATAAACTAACTAGTATTACCAAAAAAGTGGTCTACAAACAGGCCAAGTTAAATACAAGAATTCAAAATGAAAAAGTAATCATCAAAACCAAAACAGACATCCAAAAATCAAAGTCGAAACAGTTGTAGTAAAAGTCCTAACCATATATCATTTACCTAATTTATGGCAAGAATAGTTTTTTGTTTGTTCAACAAAATCTTAAGACACTGACCTACCTTAAAAAAGCAGCCATGAAGGAACTATCTATCCAGATGTGATAAAGTCACAACAAGCATGGATGCTGTCCGTAACAATGACATGGACACCCGGATGCAGACTCCTTATAAATGATGGTATTAATGAAAAAGAAAAAAAAAAACAAAATGGCATTAAAATGTCATTACAGTACAATAAAATTGAAAATAATTATAAAAATAATTTAGAAAAGAATGTAATACTGTACATAATTTAAAACATGTTCATGACAATTATATTATTTTTAAATACAAACTAATAAAATAAAAGTACTTAATAAACATTTACTATTGTACCCAATCCGGGGTTGGTCGTGTGGTGGGTTAAGCAATGCGCTGTATCAGCGCATGCTCCCAACCTTTCTTATATTTGCAGAACTGCTCCTGTTAATATGGATTAGTAACAGCTAACAAGCATTAAAAAACACATCAGGACATAATTAACAAGAAAAGCATTAATCATTAGAAATAAACTTAGTACTATATTTACTATAAATATTTTCATAGGCATATTTCTGCAGGTAGCACTAATGAAATCAAATACTGACTGTGCTGTTGTGTTTGATCACTGACAAAAAAGGATTATGTGAAGGTGTGAGTAACATAATGAACAAGAGAAATAGATGAAATTATATCTATTTATGAAAAAAAGATTTGTCTGATGTGACAATTCATGAAGCAAACAGATCCATTGCAGTCTGCCTATTACTGGGATGTTATTGTGACTTATCTCTTTTCACCTCAAAAACCTTTCAGTTCTAAACGTGATTTGTTGCCATATCAATTTAAAGAGTTCATAACCAATAGATTTTCCGGTGTTATAATGAGACATTATTTATGTTTTATTTATTTATTTAAACAGTCTAGCACCTGTTTTGCACCTATTGTTGTGTTGATGAGGCGAGTGGAAGCACAGAGGGCATGAGAGCAGTATCTCACATATGCATGTAGTGTTTTACAAGAAGCGGGAAAGAATAGCTGAAAAACTATTCAAATCCATCAATAATGTTCAACTTGAATAAAAGCCGACATTCAACGAGGAGATGCAGCCAACAGTGCAAAATCAATCTCCCAGTGGGAGGTGAAAGCTTAAGGCCAACAGACTCCTAGTGATTCAGGTGAGTGCAGAAAGCACAGAAACTAATGCAGAAAGGGATAAAAATGAACTCAGCACTGAACGGAACATGCATCTGTTCTTGGCCCATCAAGGGCACATTTATGTGTTGTGTTTCCTGCAGCATGTACAGTTCAGGTTTTCCAGCTGACAATACAGACAGCTTCATCTGCCAAAAATGCTTATTTAAATTAGAGTCAGTTTTGAAAATACACAATTTGGAGAACTGCATTAGGAATCTGATAGTGATTAGGCAAACCAAAAACTGTATTAACTTGGTTTGTTTAATCAATTTCGCTACTTCTGATTTGGCTTCAGTCTCTCCAGGTCCCACTGTAGTCAGTGTGTGGCCAAAATCAGCAGCACCAATTCAGCCACAGAGCAAGTGGGTAACAGTGAGATAGGGATCTAATAAGCCAGAATTTAGTTCTTCAGCACCCAGGTCAACAATTTGGACCCAGAACAAATTCTCAGTACTGAAAACAATTAAGTGTTCATGATTGGTGATTCCATAGTGCAGAATGTTAAAATTCCAAACTATGCTAAACTAGCAGTTAATGTTAAAGTGCCTCCCAGGGGCAAAAGTATCTGACATTGAAGTTAAATTGGATCTTCTGGACAATGATGGTGTCTACCTTATTGCTGAGTGTCGGCACTAATAATATTTATTTACAGCAATCTGAGGTGTTAAAGAGAAACTTTACATCTCAGTGCACCAAAGCAAAAAGAAAATGTTAGAATTTAATTGCATAAATATACATAAATATACAATATTGTGTAAATATTTCTGTTTTGTCCACATGTTAGATGGCTTTTCAAAGCCTAAAAACTAATATCATATGCAAAGAACCTTCCCAAAAAAATGGTTCTTTGTAGTCGTTCTATGAGGGACTACGTAACCCAGTAAAGTGCCATTTTAAAAGTGTTATTATTAAAAGAACAGAGGTGTGTTTCTCACAGAGTGGGTAATACATACAGTATGTTAAGTTAGGAAAACCTACCTTCTTAGAAGAATACCTATGCTTTGAAGCAGACCAGGTGCTCTTTTTAATGGTTTATTAAAAAAAATATTGTTTTGCACGAATTTGTGACAAAAGAGTTGAAAACAGTGTCAATGAAGAGCATGCATGTAGTATATGGCAGCATATGCAACATATACTGCAAGTAACACAGTAGTATTCAGTTTAATAGCACAATTACATTAAAAGCATTTAGGGGTGTTCGGGGAATGATTTGCCTTTGTTCATATAATAAAATATATTTCTTGTTCTTCTCCTTGATAGACTTATTGTAAATCAATTCCATGTGCCCATGCATAGCAAATTCGTTGAAAAAGTACATGGTATCTGAAGTTTAGAGTGTTAGGAGCTGCTAAGAATAGGGGGTTTAAAAGACCCCAATAAAAACAGGCGCGGTGAAAAAAACTGTGAAGTTCAACATTTACCCTCCATTATGTGTCCATTAGTTTTAACAATAAATGCTAAGTGTTGAAACTGAAGTGAACATTAAATATTAAATATATAGCTGTTGTAAGAACAGAAGCAAACACAGGAAAAGGTCTGGGGCATATCCATGACCCTGTACAATGGAAATAAATGAAAGGTAAATGATCCTTTTAACAAAGGTGAAAATGTTGTCTTTTTAGATGGAAGTCCAATGTGAATTCCAGGAAGGTCCAGGAGGCCTGACAATAGAAGTGACATCAGCAATGAAAATCCTGAAGACATAACAGGAGAAGATAAATTAAACACTTTCAGGAATTACTGCATACCAAAGAAAAATGTTATGTTTGAAAGGCCTCAATTTTGGATGCACCTAATTCAGGAGCCAATGCAGATTGATAAGTCTGTGATGGAACTAAAACAAAAAAGCAAAGCCTATGAGTTTGGCACAACAAAAGATAGTATGATTTGTAACAAAATTGTCTTTAGTGTTAGTGAGAAACACATGAGAGAAAAGCTTTTAAGAGAACCAAGTTTAATCTTAACCAAGGCCATTGACGTTTCCAGAACTTTAGAAATTGAGAAAGAACAAATCATCATGATGGTGCCAATAAAAAATTTGCATACCCACAAAGAGAGATTGCTGTCAAGTGAGATGTACAAAAAAACACGGACCAAGGGCATGTCCAACATTTGGCAAGGAATGTAGAGCAGGTGATAAAAATAATCACTATGCAAAAATGTGTAATATGAAAACTGTACACATGATGGTGACTAGTCATTCTTTATTCATGGCCACTTTGAATTTATGCAAGCAAATACTGTGGAAGCAGAACAAAATGCCACACAATATACAGTTGTGTTGATTAAAAGTATACTTGAAAAATGCAAGTTAGATAGAGGTGCAGATGCAAATGTCCTCCCTTTGGACTAAGTTAAAAAACTAACAGGCCAGATTCTTCTTAGGCCCTCAGAAACAATATTAGTAGCATACGGTGGTGCTAAAATCAAACCAGCAGATTGTGCTAAATTTAATTGTGCAACAAACTATGCAGACTCAACTTTGCTGTTCTTTATCATTGCACAATCATCAACTTGTTTACTTTGAAGAGCTACATGTCAAAAAGCTGAACCTTGTAATGCATTTAGAAGAACTCTAGAGGCCTCCTCCTACAACAAAAGAGTTAGTGTGTAAGTACCCATGCGTTTTCCAGGGCTAAGGTGAATTCTCGGGTGAGTACCACATATCCATATACCCAGCTGTCACTGCTGATATTCATGGGTGTAGGAAAATTACATTTGCAATATTGGACAGGCTTAGATAACAGTAAACCAACTTGTTGATGATGATGTAATCACGGCAGTTACAGAGAGAAAACAAAGTGGGTTAACAGCCGTGTGATAATAGAGAAAACGAATGTCTCTCTCAGACTATGCTTAGTCCTACATGAATTAAATAGGGCTATCAGGTGGCAGCACTACTCAATATCCACTCCTGAAGATGTGCAATCCAGACTGGCTGGCAAGAGCTTATTTACAATTCTCAATTAAAAAGACTAAGGTAAAAGAAATCAGGAGCATGCCCACACCTGAAGACAAGAAGGATCTGCAGGGGCTGTGAGGGATGACCAAATACCTTGCACAGGAAATACCAAATGAAGCTACAATAACTGCTGAACTGTATGAGCTACTGAGAAAGGACATTCAGTGGCAATGGTCTCATGAGCAAGAATCAGCACTCAACAGTCTCAAGAAAGCACCAACAAAGGCTGCAGTGGTAACATTCTTTGATCTTTCTTAAAAGATTGTCCTATGAGTGGATGCTTCGAAAGATGGCCTGGGAACATGTTTGTTATAAGAAGGGAGGCCAATCGCCTACACATCCAGGGCACTAACAGATGTTGAATGCAACTATGCTCAAGTTGAAAAAGAGCTACTTGCAATGGTCTTTGCAACATAGATAATTCCACGAGTATGTCTTTTGAGTTCCAGTCGGAGTCCAGTCAGATCACCATCTCTAGAAGCAATATTTAGTAAACCATTTGGAAGTGCTCCAGCCAGAGTGCAGAGAATGCTTCTGTAGCAGCAGTGGTATGACCTCCTTGTCAAATACACCTCTGGCACGGAAATGCTAATTGCAGACACATTGTCTTGAGCAGGGGTGTCCCACTCCGGTCCTGATGGGCCATGAAATGAGCCAACAGATGACCAGTTAAACTAGAATGTCAGACTCTAGACAATTTCACCCCAACCAGTTTCTTACTGAGAAGCCAATTCTTGCTGTTAATTAAAGCCGTTATTGAATTTGACTTGTTGGAGCTCTCATTCTGCCACAGCAGACTGTTGATTTTCTGTTTTGTCTAAAACCACCGTCAAGATGTTTTGGTGACCTAAGCAAACCAACTTGACTGAGACCTTCACCTTTCTTTATTCTTTGGTTAGCTGTGGTGGCTTGTTTTGTATCTCATTATTGTTAGGCTGCTCATTAAGGAAAAAGTAACAACTAAGGGGTCTGAGTCGTGTCAATTAAAGCAAAGGCAAAACAAGTTAATCAGCAGCAAAAAATGGCTCGCTAATTAAAAATGAAAACCTGCAGCCACTGCAGCCCACCAGGACCGGAATTGGACACCCCTGATCTAGACCATTCAATACAGTCAAATCTGAGGAGGAAGAGATGTACAAATAAAAGAGTAATCTATGCAATGGTGGCCATGGGGACACTTGGAGAAGAGATGCACGACCTGCTAAAGGAAGTTACAAAAGCTGATGAAACAATAAGGAAGCTATTGCATAGCATAAGATACTGAACTTCAGGTTCACTGGGCAATTAAGGGGATCATCAAAATATATGGGGGCATTATCATAACAGGAGACAGAATAATCAGTCCTTAAACACTACAACCCCTAATGTTGTAAATGTTACTTACAATACATCAACACACCAAAAAGGAGACAAAGAAATATTAATACTGGCTGGGCAGTCACTTGATACTAGACAAACAGTAGAAAACTGTTGAGCTTGTCAACAGCATTCACTTTGGAACCAAAAGGAACCACTAAAGTCTCGTGAACTTCCAGAGCTTCCCTGGTACAAATTAGGAGTGGATATTTTTGAGCTGCATGACAGGTCCTTTCTCTCTAAATATCCATAGGTACAGCAAACTCAAGACAAGACAGCACAAACAATTATTGTTGTTTTTCTCACAACATGGTATGCCAAAAGAGGTAGTGAATAATCATGTGCCATTTACCAGTGCGACACAGTGGGGAATTATATGAACAAAGTTAAGCCCAGGCTGTACACAATTAAACGAAATGGCTTAACGAATTATTCAGACACTCAGAACTAAGCACTGACACAGATCTACACCCAGCTCATCTTGCATTTTGAAACACAGCTGTGATTGGACTGGGACTCTTGCCCGCTGAAGTCCTCATGGATTAAATCCTTGGAAGGACCCTGCCAGCAACCAGTGCACTGTTGAAGCCAAAGTAACCAACCAAAATTAAATAAAAATTTAATAAGCTACAACAGAGGCAAGAGGATTAATACAATCTTTGCAACATAGATAATTCCACGAGTATGTCTTTTGAGTTCCAGTCGGAGTCCAGTCAGATCACCATCTCTAGAAGCAATATTTAGTAAACCACTTGGAAGTGCTCCAGCCAGAGTGCAGAGAATGCTTCTGTAGCTGCAGTGGTATGACCTCCTTGTCAAATACACCTCTGGCACAACCTATCCTGAAACCTGGGAAGACTGTAATTGTAGCAAAACCACTAGGCGGGATACCTGCAGAAGTGGAGCACAAAAGACAGGAACTATGTTCATATAACATTGTGACAGCATTAGGACAGAAGTCGTGACAGCTATAGGACAGAAGTCAAGATGTATAGATGGTATTTGAATCAACCCAATGACACCACTTTTTCATTTGCTGAAGAGGGAGATGGCTGTGAACAGTTAAAGCCGTCGCCATTTTAGTTAGGCTGCAAGAATAATGGAAGCAGGAATGCATGGGTCAAAAGAGCAGCAGGATTTAGATGAAGCCAAACAACAGCAGCTTACCAGAAGTGGCAGGCAAGTAAAAAAAATCTCTCTGAGATTCAAGGACTTTGAAATGGGCTGGGATTTCTTCTTTATTTGACTACACCTAAATGTGTGGCATTTTTCAATTTCTAATTCAAGATAAAGGGAGTTATGATCAGTAGTAGAGGTTTGTCATTGCATGTAAATACACAGTATACAGTAGTCTTACATTTCATTTACAGGATAAGGGGAATGTAGTATATGGCACAATATGCACCTATATTGCAAGTAACACAGTAGTGTTCAGTTTACTAGAGCAGTTATGATAAAAGCATTTAGGGGTGCTGGAGGAACATTTTGCCTGTGTTCATATAATAAAAGATATTGCTTTTTCATCTCTTTGGTTGATTTATTATTAATCATTTCCATGTGCCCGTGCATGAGAAATTCAGTGAAATCCTACAATACCTAAAACAAAGTACGAGTACATTTTTATTAGTTAGCAAAGGAACAAATGTTCTTAGCATTAAGAGCTAAGCAAAGTGAAGACCAATAGAACTAATTATTTATAGCTGTTTAAATAGATATGAGATGCTGTTAAACTTTCTCTTCTCTTTCTGTTCCTCTCTTTAACATGCTATTGGCCCCTTGGGAGTAAAACTAATATAGAGTAACATAAATTTATTATTTTTATTATTTTGACCTCTTCTTGTAAGCCACATGATTTTCAAGAATTTATATCTGTGTTATTTATAGAAGGTGCAGCCTTGGGACTATCAATAATGTGTATTTAAAGAAAAGAAAAGAATACAATAGTGATGCAAAAAAAACCCAATAATAATAATGCACATAACAAACTGTGCATAGCAGTAAACCGTCTCGCATAGTACCACCTGAATAAACAGGAAGGATATTAGAATGTAGTGTAAAGTTTGAAGAACCGACTTTAGTCTAACATCCATCTATCCTTCCATCCATCTGTTCATCCAGTTCAGGGTTGTGATGGCCAAAGCCTTACTAAGAAGCAATGAGCAGAAGGCAGGAAATAACCTTGGATGTACTGCCACACCATCATATTTCTAACAGAGACACTCTAATAACCAAAATAAATGTCATTTGTATGCCTTGATACAGGATTTTATATGCTTACTGAAATGCACGGTTTTCCTATTTTTACTATTTTTATAAATGTTGCATCAGGTGTTAACATATAAATGTAAAATGCTCTCATTTGAAAGTTGTGTTCCCTTTGTTAAGTGCTCGCGTGATTTTGGTGCACGGTGGTGCGCATCTGCATGTAAAAGATTTTTTCATCAGTATATTACCCAAGCATACACTGTTAATAGTTTTCTTGCCATCGTAAGGACATTTAGTCTACATGGCAACAGGTTATGGGCTCAGGACACGCATGAGTTAATTGGCAAGAAATATTGAGTAAAACGGCATGGTGGGTACGGCAGACACACGAGCTACTGGAATTAAAAAGAGAGAACAGGGTAACCGATGGAGTAGGTTAGTGTTCGATGGAGAAGAGAAGAACTATGAACTGTGGGAAACAAAATTTTTGGTCCATCTGTGGTTACAAGGGTTAAAAGAAACAATACTGCATGAGCCAAGAGAAGATGAAGACAGAGAGGAAGATGCCAAAAGAAATGGTGAGGCCTATGCTGAATTAATACAGTTTTCTAGATGATAAGAGCCTCTCCCTCATTATGCGAGAAGCTGCAGATTACGGCAGAAAAGCACTAAAAATCTTAAGAGACTATTACGCTGGTAAGGGCAAGACATAGATAATTAGTTTGTACACTGAGTTGACCTCATTACAGAAGGCACATGAAGAAAGCATAACCGATTATATAATACGTGCAGAGAACGCCATTACAGCGCAAAGAAGTGTGGGGGAAACATTAAGTGACGGTATCCTGATAGCAATGATTTTGAAAGGCCTTCCAGAAACATTTAAGCCATTTACTGTGTATGTGACACATAGCGATGAGACTATGACCTTTGCAGACTTTAAAATTGAGAAGTTATGAAGACACGGAGAAATACAGTGTTTGTGCATCAGATGATCACGTGATGAGAGTACAGATACAAGAAAAGCCCAGTGCACCACCACAAAGCCGGGCGGATATTATATGCTGTAGTTGTGTTCAGAAAAGTCATATAGCCAGAGCATGTCTGAAAAAGCGTTCTGGACAGACCAAGTGGTGCAGCTATTGCAAAAGTAAGACACACAGAGATGCAACATGCCAAAGGAGATGACAGGACAATGACAATGCAAAGCAGATGGCTGAGGAGGACACCGAACACACTTATGCTTTCAAGACAAGTAAAAACCTGAGCCAGCCAAGGCTGAAGCTAAAGGCTTGATGGTCGACACAGGAGCAACATCCCATATCATTATAGGCATCAAAAGGTTTAAGACATTTGATGACAAGTTCCAGCCAGGGAGGCACACCATGGAGCTGGCTAATGGAACCAAAACCAGAGGAATAGCGCAAGATGCAGAAGTGGAGCTGATTGACAGCAGAGGATGACAGTGCACAGCGACACTCAGAGAAGCACTATACATTCCCTCATACCCACAGGACATTTTCTCAGTGAAAGCAGCGACGGCCAGCAGAGCTAGCGTGATCTTCCATCAAGACAGAGATATAATTCAGCTCAAAGACGGTAATTCATTTGACATCAAAGAGTATAACAGACTGTACTTCTTAAACATGGTATGTGATGGAAACAATGACAGTTGTAAAAGTTGTCAGGATGTGCAGACATGGCATGAAATTCTTGGCCATTGTAATTATGATGACATATTGAAGCTACAACATGTTGTTGACGGGTTAAAAATCAAGGGTAAAGGTGATAAGACCAGTCTTACCTGTGAAGTTTGTATTCAGGGAAAATTTACCCAGAGTAGAAACCAACCAAAAGAGCGAAAGAAGTACTTGAATTAGTTCACACAGATTTAGCAGGTCCAATTGACCCAGTATCAAAGGGGGGATATAAATATGTGATGGTATTCACTGATGACTTTTCCAGTGTAATATTTATCTATTTTTTAAAGGATAAAAGTGGTACCGTGGTAGCTTTGGAGAAGTTTATTACTGACAGTGCCCCTTATGGGAAAATCAAATGTGTGCAGTCAGACAATGGTACAGAATTTATGTCTGAAAGCTTTAAATCACTGCTGACCAAAAATGGTATCAGGCATAAAACATCTGCACCTTACTCGCCTCACAAGAATGGTACTGCTGAATGACAGTGGAGAACACTATTTGACATGGCCAGGTGCATGCTCATTGAGAATAACCTCCCCAAAGAGCTATGGATGTATGCAGTGCAAACAGCAGCAATAATCAGGAACAGGTGCTACTGCAATCGCACCAAACAGACACCATACTTTCTGTTGACAGGGAAAAGGCCTAATGTTTCTGGGATGCATACGTTTAGGTCAGTATGCTATGCATACAAAAAAGGCAAAAAGAAGTTAGATAGTAGGTGTGAGAAAGGTATTTTTGTTGGCTATGACAAATATAGCCCAGCCTACATAATTTACTATCCACATACTGGCAGGGCCCTAAAGCACAGACTAGTGAAATTTATTGAGAAGGGTAGGATAGAGCAGAGCACACAAACTGACCGGGAACAGATTAATGACAGTGATGACTATGACCTGAGGAGGGGTAATACTTGGCAGATTAGCAGAATTATTGGTAGTTTTGACATTACTGATGAAAAGCCAGTACAGGTTCATGGAAATCAGACTGGAGCAGGTAACCAAGACAATTCAGGTGCACGCTATTCCAGCAGAGAGCACAGGAAGCCAGTGTACTTGGATGATTATGTATTTGATATAGATAACAATGATCAAACAACAGTTAATATTGATTATTGTTACAATATTATAAGTAAGGTGCCACAAACATTTACAGAAGCCGTAAATTCCAATCAATCCAGTGAGTGGAAGAATGCAATGAAGGAAGAAATTAACTCATTGAAAGAAAATAAGACTTTCACGTTAACCACCTTACCTGAGGGTAAAAATGCAGTGGGGGATCGATGGGTGTATGCCATTAAGAACAATCCTGATGGTTCTGAGACATACAAAGCAAGGTATGTAGCTAAAGGGTACAATCAGGTGGCAGGAGTAGATTATAAAGAGACTTTTTCTCCAACTGCAAATATGACAAGCATAAGAGTTTTGATTCAAATAACTGCACAGAATGGTATGTTGTTACATCAGATGCATGTAAAAACTGCATACTTACATGTGCCGATAGACTGTGAAGTGTATGTGGAACAGCCAGAAGGATTTGAGGTTGATTCTGAGAAAGGAGAAAAATTAGTATGCAAACTGGAGAAATCATTGTATAGGTTAAAACAGTCAGGCAGGAATTGGTACGAAATGTTACATGATCACTTGTGTAAAAATGGATTCATACAAAATCTAGCTGACCATCGTGTGTATACCAAAGAAACTGGATATGACAAAATAACAATCATTATTTGGGTTGATGATTTGATACTAGCTGTAAATGATGAAGAGGCAATGAAAAATGTAAAAGAAATGCTAACAGTAAAGTTTAGAATGAAAGACCTGGGAAAACTGAAACATTTCTTAGAAATAAACTTTGAGCAAGGAGATGATTTTCTAAAAATGAACCAAGAGGGGAATATTAAGAAAATTTTGGAAAGGTTTGACTTGACAGAATGTAAAACAAGAGCAACACCATGTGAGCAGAAGCTAGATTATAACCAGGAATATGATAAGTCAGTTCATCCCAAAAGGTTTAGAGAACTAGTTGGCAGTTTAATCTATTTAATGACATGTACTAGACCAGACTTATGTTTTGTCATCAGTAAGCTATCACAGTACTGTCCAACAGTGGGTGACAGCAAAACATGTGTTACGATATTTGAAAGGAACTGCTGACTATGCTATATGTAATAGAAAATGTGAAGATCAATTAAAATTACAAGCCTATAGTGATGCAGATTGGGCAACAGATGCAGATGACAGACGCAGCATGACTGGATACTGTTTCAGTCTAAGTAAAATGGGGGCTTTAATTTCATGGTAAACAAAGAAGCAATCCACTGTGGCATTATCTACATGTGAAACTGAGTATATGGCTCTTACTGCCACAGTACAGGAGGATATGTATCTCATCCAGCTCTTAAAAGGAATAGATGGTGAAATTCAGCATGATCCAGTGGAGATTTATGAGGATAACCAGGGTGCAATTGTAAGCAGACAACATGTGGTGTAAACATGTGGACATCAGGTACCATTTTGTCAGAGCAATGGTAAATGATGGAAAAATTACTCTGAAGTACTGTCCAACAAAAGAAATGGTTGCTGATATTATGACAAAACCTGTATCAAAGATGAAATTGGAAAGGCTCAAAGGATTTGTAATCGGTATGTAAATTGAGAAGTCTATTCTGTTTTTATGGAAGGCTGTTGTCAAAAATGCATAACAATGGGAGAACAAGTGGGGGTGTTAACATATAAATGTGAAATGCTCTCAATTGAAAGATGTCTTCCCTTTGTTAAGTGCTTGCCTGATTTTGGTGCACAGTGGTGCACATCTGCATGCAAAAGATTTTTTTTTTTATAATAAAAAGGAAACTGCATGGCCGGTGTATTTTACCCTGGTCAAGAAGCTTCAGAGAGTGTTGTTATTCTTCCGGCATCAGTATATTACCCAAGCATACGTTGTTAATAGTTTTCTTGCCATCGCAAGGACATTTAGTCTACATGTCAATGTCAAAATTCTATGTATCTATAGATGCATCATATGCTGAATTGCAAAAAATAGTGATTTCAGGAAAAATTAATTATATTTAATGTCACACACAATAGAACATTCAGAAGTCAAGGACAGAGCATTGGATTCCAGTGATGTTTGGTCAATGTCTGGTGACAGATTTATTCCATGGCATTTGGACTAGGAACATGAAAGTGTATGATGGCAAGTGCCACAACTATTTAAATCGAAATATGGAATACGACTAACATCAGAGAACTCTGTTGTACTGGTGCCAGACACATGCAACTAAGAATTATTGATGTAGTAGTAGTGGTAGTAGTATTATTACATGTGAAGAGTTTTCTCTGCATGTTGGACTTTACAAGGAAAGTTTTCTCTGCATGTTTGACTAACATGCAATACATTTCCATTCTTTGGTGTCATAATAAACAACAATGTGTATTATTTAATGGAAAACATTACATACGAGGGGGTACCCAAAAATAACCGGAATCTGTACCTGGTGCACAATCTGGACTTAGTTGTGAATGTCAGCGCTATGTGTAGCATAATTACAGTATTCTGTGGCATAGTGGTGTTGCTCTATATTGTTCATATGGCATTCCGTGTCAGTTTTTCTTGCTGCTTATTAAACATGTTCAACGATTTTTGTGATGGAGGATCATAAAGAACAGTGAGTGTGTGTGAAATTGTGTTTTCTCTTAGGAAAAACAGCTACTGAAACTGTCGTGGTGCATGAAACTGCTTTTAAAGAGGAAGCTTTAAGTAAAACACAGGTCTACAAGTGGTTTTCGCATTTCAAGCGAAGGGAAATGTCACTTGAAGACCAACCAAGGTCTGGCGGACCTTCCAGGAATAATGAAAATCTTGAAAAAGTTTACAATGCAATTTATGGAGGTCATCGTTGGACTATTGAAGATATTTCTGAATTGACTTGTTTGTCAATTGGAGTTCTTGCCACCTTCCCTACTCACCTGATCTTGCTCCGTGCAACTTTTTCTAATTCCCGCATATGTAAAAAGAACTCAAAGGAAAGCGTTTTTGTACCATGGAGGAAGTTAAAGAAAAATCTCTGTAGGCATTGAACAACATTCCTCTTCAGCAATTACAAAAATGTTTCCACCAGTGTGAAAACCTTATGGATACATGCATTCATTCACATAGAGAGTACTTTGAAGGAGACTAAAGTTTCTGCAAGTAAAAATTATTAAAACTATTTTTATTTTTCAATTCCAGTTATTTTTGGGTATCATCTCATATAAGCTTGATACATATCGCATTGCCTGGGCAGAAGGGCCTATGAGGCACTGATAAAATTTCATCCCTGCACTGCATTCTCCTTTAGAGGCTGCAAATTTGCACAGCCTGGGAATGCTGAAGTTATGTTGAATATGTAATGTTTTACAAAGTTACTACAGAAAGTTCATACAGAGGAAGGCAGAGATATTCTGAAGCGTTGACACACTTTATAAATTACAAACATGACAATTCCCTCCTGATAAACACAGGACGTCTATTAGTTACCAGCAGAAATGATCAGTTGGCAGTGAAGGTAAAGTAGTCAGTTTTCAAACTAGAGGTGAGGCTAGAGCACCAAAAATGAGTCCCTTCAGAAAATAGTCCGGAGGTCGATAAAATGCAACTTTATAATTCCAAGAAATGCACATATGTTTCAGATATTTTTACATTTGGAGAAACTTTTGTAGTGCCCCGTAGCCAGAATTATGCATGAAGTGTACAGAAATGGATTGTTATTAATTAAATGGCCAAAGGAATAACAGAAAGGTAGATGGTAAATAGAAAAACAAAATAACCGAAGTCACCTTCGTAAGTTTGGATCAGTCTTTATTTGGCAGGGTGGCTCAGCCACTTGCCCTTTCCAAAGTGCAGTGTCACAAGTACTAAATTCTTCCCACACTTTAGATTTGTCTTTCCTTCTTTCTCATTTTTTAGGGGTAATTCCTGGAAATACTCCAGAAACACATTTGGTCTCAAAGTGGGGCTGCATTTGCTTCTACTTTCTTTATTCTGCCTTTAAAAGTCCTGGTCTCAAAGGCAGTCCACATCACACTTATCTGAAAAGGTAAACTTGTAGTTATTACTTCTACTTTGAGAACGTGTCCTACCACTAAGTGGGCTGTAGGGGACTTAAATGGCCTCTTACCAGTCCTAATCTTTCAAAGGGAAATATATTGCTGTGTTTCATATTATAGGAATATATGCTGCTTTTTTGTTGGCCAGGAGGTGTTGAAGTCTGCCATTAAACTTCCTAAATCTCTTTTTTCATGTTAAGAGGGTTAGGCATTCTTGGAAGGGTCTTAATTTGTCTGTCATCCTGTGTTCCAGGATAAGATATATCTAGTTCCTTCTGTCACATCTTTTTTCTCTTTTATGGCTTTGCTGAACTTCATTTACATCTTGTGCTACATTTTTCATCCTAGCAAATCTTTTCTCACCAGATGGCCCACAACACTGTGTACAGCATGTTATCCTATTCTCCCAAGGAATATGGTACTCTGCCAATAAAAAGAGGAGTTTGTGGCAGACATGTGATGGACAACTGACATCTTAGAATGGAAAATTACATTGGGCCCTCAGGGTTTGTCCTTGTGTGGTTTAGTTCATATTTATCAAAACAATTTCAATATGTACAGAAATGTGCTGACAGTACTATATTTTTATGATCAGAATTTAAATATGGTGCCCCGCAGGGCTCAGTACTTGAACATTTTCTATTTTCACTTTACATAGCTCTATTGGGAACTATCACTACAAAAATAACATTCATACAGATGATACCAAGCTATACCTTTCTTTTAGAGCAAATATGTTTTTCTGATGATGTCCTTAAATAATTGTGAGTTGAAAAAACAGAAATGGTACTTATTGGGGGGTGGGGGGTGATGTAGAGACTATTTTACTCAGTTGGACTAAACATTTGTTTTGCTGAATCAGCATGCGACTTAGGCATATCTTTGATACCAATATATTTATTAAAGCACACATTACAAAACTATTTAAAACCTGTGTTTTTCATCTTAAAATACTGGAAAATTAAAATGTGTTATATATATAAAAGATAATGAGAAATTAATTAATTCATTTAATTCTAGTTGATTTGATGACTTTATTGCATTATTGACAGGCTGTTCAACCCATTCGACATGCAGCTTTTAGTTCAAAATAGTTAATTAAAATAACTAGGAAATAAGAACACATAACTCCAGTTCTCAAGTCCTTACACTGGGTCCCAGGTAAGCTTAGGGGTGATTTCAAAATCCTCATTTTGACTTAAAAAGCTTTAAAGGCCAAGGCCCTACTTACTTATCTCAAGAAATCATTACTTGCAAGCCAAAGTGCACATTAAAATCTCAAGATGCTGGCCTAAAGATTCCAAGGATTCATAAAATCCACCCATCCATCCATTATCCAACCCGTTATATCCTAACTACAGGTTCACAGGGGTCTGCTGGAGCCAATCCCAGCAAACACAGGGCGCAAGGCACGAAACAAACCCTGGGCAGGGCGCCAGTCCACCGCAGGATTCATAAAATAGTGGGAATTTGAGCTTTTAGTTACTGGGCCCCCGTGACCCTGTAGTTAAGATCTAATGGGTTGGATAATGGATGGATGGATAGTTATAGGGCTCCAAAGCTGCGAAATGATTTACCTGGTAATATGAGAGATGCCCCTTCATTCTCAGCTTTTAAATCCAGGAGGAAGACTCACTACTTTATTTTAGCAAACCCTCGCTGCTGATTATCTGTGCATATTATCTCTGACATTTCTATAGAATATAAGTAATTCAATAATTATTAACCATTCCTAGCCCTTCTCTGTTCTTTTTCTCTTCTCAGTATCCTGCTGTGACATTTGGTGCCCCTGCTCTACTGCCAAGCTGTTCTTCTGCCCATAGAAAAGACAGCTGAGATAATGGGAGCCTTGGAATCGATGGATGGAAAGATTCTGTGAACAGATTAGATATCCCAGCACAGACACTATTACAGAATGTCCAGGACTGGCTCAGCTACCAGTTGGCTGAGGTCTCCAGAACTCTGACTTTCTTTTCTGACTTTGTCTGTTATACATGACTGTAGACCCCCTAGAGATTTATTTTCTCCAAGGGCACTGCTGATTGTTTTTGTTTTCCTCTCCTGTGTTGTCAACTAGCAATAATTCAAGGATTCATTAATTGACAGATATTATTAGGTTCCATTTATGTTAATAAGTTTCAAATTACTTTCCTTTCCTATCTGTTTAAACAAATCTGTATTTTTATGCATACTCATTGTTTTTGATAATTAATAATGCAATTATTAATTTGTAAACTTGTCACTCTGTGCTTGTACTTAGTGAAAGAACTATACAAAGATAAACTGAAATTAATTGAATCTTTTTTTTTTTGTCACAAAGGTGCAAACATAAAGGAGAAAAGAAACTTGGAGAAGAATTAAGCAGCATTAGCATTGTAAAAAGTTACAACAAAAGGCTCTCCAAAACTAGCTGGGTGGACAGTATTCATCTTAAAAAGATTAACCAATCTCCAGATGAACTAGCTGATGCTAGGATAACACTCCAATACAGCCAACATTGTCTGAGGATGACTTGCTGATTTTTCTTGCTTTTCAGAAATGATGTGAGCAATTGTTTTCACCCAAAAGAAGCAGTTATGCTTGATAAAAGAAGGTGAAGATATGCATCGATCAGGCTCAACAGTGGTGTAAGGAGGTTGATGGTAGATTCTTCTTTCCTAAATTAATTCTTCTGTGTCATATGGCCAGCTCCATGTGCCCCTCCTAACATGCACAAATATGGAATTGTAGAGAATCCCACAGTAACACCTATGAAATGAAAAGAATTAAGCATTTTAGTAAAAGGGGATGAACATCTACTGAGTAAGACAATGTTGTTTCTGAGATAGTGCCACCCTCAAAAGGATCTACTAAGAAAGACCACGCCAGATCTCTGCTTTATTAAGGATACTGTTGATGGTGATTAAAAAGGGGACCATGATATATTGATAAAGCTTTCTTCTATGTTTGTAGACTGCTTGGAGGAGTTCTGTAGTCTGGAGAAAAATGGAGTCAATCATACTGCATGATAATGGATGCCAGAAGCACAGGGGTGTTGCTGATTCGACTGTGAATAGCCACCTTACCTTAAGTGAGTACATAACACATAAAGTGAATGATGTAGTTCAGTGCTGATCAAAATAAAATACAAAATAAGCACTTCTAACAAGATCATTATGTAATCATAGCTGCAACAAAAGAGGCTTTCAGACTCAATGGATTTATTCATTTAAAACCTTTATTTTAAAATGCCTTAACAGTTTTTTTTTTCTCTTGCTCAGTGTTGGTTGCTTTTGTTTTACATGCATTGACCTGCACAAGGGTGGGAAAGACATGTCACCTTTTACATTAGGTTTAAGCTATAGTAAGCCATACTCTAGTGTTACCGCTTCTAGGTGATATAATGCATGGTGTCCTATGGAGTTTTTTTTAGGGTTAAACATATTTTAATTCTGCTGAGGGTTTTGAATCTAAGCATTTCAAAGGTTTTCTTAAATTAGTGCCAACTCAATGATACTAAAACATAATTTTGGTCAGTTATCTAGTCACCATGTCAAGCGGTTGCTGTTTTCCTTGTATACCATTTCTTAATGTGGTTCTTTGACATTTGCATAAAAATGTATCCTTCTTCTTTTTTTTTGGTTAGACTTTCTGAGCTGGGCCAGGTTTGAGATCTAAGCATTGACATGTTCAGTGTGCACATGGAGGAGAGTCACTCTGTACTGGGCAGTGTTCTGGATTGGCTACATGGAGGGGTTTTTTTCTGCTGGTATTACTTTATTGTTGGACCTCTTATGGAGAATGTTGCATTGCATATTAACAACTAACTAACTTTAACTACTCCTCTAATAATTTCTCTTTTCACATTTTAACTTTATTCTTAATTTCATTTATTATTTTGCCTTTTTTCTGTGTTCTTTACTAAGTGATCTTAAAGTCTGCTGTGTATAATGTGAACAGGAATGGGGCAAGAAAAGTCCCTTGTGGGGCCCCAACATTGCTCACTACTGTCCTAGAGACACAGTTCCCAAGTTTGATAAACTGCAGTCATCCAGTCAAGCATTTATAAATCCAGGAGGTGAAGGTGGAATCGACACGCGTCTTCTCCAGTTCATCTTTGAGAAAGGAGGGCTGGATGGTGTTGAATGCACTCGTTTTTTGATTTTTCGAGATTTATAACTCCTGGCCCTATTCTTGTTCACATTATACACAGCAGACTTTAAATATAAGTAGGACTTTTGCCACATTCAGAAGTACTCTGATGGTACAACTATTGTGGCGTGTATAATGAATAGCAGCAAGGGGAATATAGGGATCTGATTGGAGCTTTTAGTGACTGGAACAATAAGAACTGCCCGATTCTGAACACAATGAAGACCAAGGAAATAATTGTGCATTTCTGCAGGTCTATGCTCTCACTTCAGCCTGTTAACATCCGAGGGGAGGACATTGAGGTGGTGCAAACATAAATATATAGGTGTCCACCTTGTTGACAGACTGAATTGGTCAGTAAACACAGATGTCCTGTATAGGAAGGTGCAGAACAGGAAGTTTTTTTTCCTGAGAAGGCACAGATCTTTCAATGTATGTCGTGAAATGCTGTTTGTTTTCTATCAGACAGTTGTTGTCAGTGTCCTCTTCTTTGGTGCCGTGTGTTGGGGAGGCTGTACGACAGATAAGAACACAAAGAGGTTGGACAAGTTGGAGAAGAAGGCTGGCTTGTTGCTGGATACAACTGTGAACTCACTGGGAATTGTGGTGGACTGGTGCATAGGAAGGAAAGTACAGGACATCCTTGACAATAGCAGCTACCCTCTCTACAATATTTTGGTAGGTCAGAGGAATAAACATAGCAGACGTTTTATGTCACTGCACCATAAGATCATTTGTTCCTACCACTGTCAGATTTTATAACTCTGTTGTCAACAGGAGTGATTCATGACCTGGACACCACTCTACCTTCCGACACTGTAACAACTGATCATTTGCACTTTTTATTATTTATTTATGTTTTGTTCTCCTTGCCTTTTTAAATAATTTGTAATGATTTTTAGTGATGTACTTTAGCTACCAGACACCTGAATTTCCCTGAGGGAATAAATAAAGAATCTATCTATTGTCAAGCTTGGGTCACAGAGTTGCACAGGAGACAGGAAAAGGAATCAGGTTTCCAAGGTACAAAATCTTTATTCCTGAACTTATAGTTACAAACACAAGACCTTATTCAGAAGTGGTTTGTCAACTGCAGAACAGCACACAGGTTGCAGCTGTCAAAAGTGGTGTTCCAGCTCCCCTTTCCAGGTCAAAAGAACACAAAGTCCTCCTCATCAAGCTGGTTCAAAAGCTCAGAGGCAGCGACCGGAGCAGACGCAGTCTGAGAGTAAGAGGACAGGAGAGTGAGCCGTTAGGTTGGCCAGGGCTCTGTCTTTTAAATGTTCTAAGCCTCATGTGAGAAGCATGTTGAGTGGTAAGCCTGCAAGCATGCAGCTGAATTTGGATCCTGCAAAGGCACAGGTAAGGGTGTGTTTGTTTCTCATTGAAATACTGTGTAAAAGGGAATATCTGAAGGACAACTGTTTTTCTTTGCCATAGGTTTACTGTTTAACAGAGAGACAACTTGAAGTTAAGAGTGTAAGAGCATGCAGCTGGTGGAGCTATGCAGAAGGAAAAACTGAGCAGGGGAACTACTGAACTGCACATAAGTGATGGTCACCACCATTATGGGCATCTATCTATCTATCTATCTATCTATCTATCTATCTATCTATCTATCTATCTATCTATCTATCTATCTATCTATCTATCTATCTATCTATCTATCTATTTTGTTGTATGCTCTGATCACTTAAATTCAAGACTCCCTGTAGGATCCACATTGCTTTCATTTGCCTTATTTGAAAACCCATTACTTCTTGTGTTGTGTCAGCATATATATTTTTTTTCCATGATTTTTCCACTGTTGCTATTTTTGTCACTGGTGTATTTGTCCATTTATCTTGTATCATAGTACTAGCCATGTGCGCCCAACTACGTTGCGCGTGTTAAAGTTGTCTGTGAAGGGCTCCCTGTTTAAACGTGGCTGCCAGTCGTGAACTGGGCCCTTCGTTGCACAGCATTATGATTGTTTATAAGGGAAACAAAATTACAAAAGAAAACACTTGGACATTGATTCGATAGGAACGGCCTACTCGGAATCACTGTCTGAATAGTAATTATGTGGTGGTGTAGGAGCATTTCTGCTTCTGTCCGCTCATAGTCCGTCTCGTTTTCACGACGCTATCGTTTCCGCTCATGATGTCTTCTCAACCTTTCTCCAATCTCGCAGGTTGCTTTGTGGCAATCCAAAATGTAAGGCAATATACACGGAGCAATGGTTATAAAAGGGGGACACATGGGTATCTAGGCTCTTTAAAGCATAAATATGGATCACTTCACTGACATGTGAGCAAGGCACGGTACAACTGTGAGACGCACAGCACTCGCCGGCTACAACGTAACAATAATAATTTCCGGAACGTGCTTTTACATTGTCATTCATTTTACCCACTGTCTTTCTTTCATTCATATGTTACGTAGGCACGTACCTTTTATCTCCGGCAATCTCATTCTCTAACCAGGCCTCACGAGCTAACCAGCGTAACACTGTCCACCACCCCTTTCGTTATTCTGGCACATTGTTGACATCCATGAGTAACAACAACGTACTAAACTGGAAGGTGGTCTACGCATGCGTGGAATTCGCGGACAAACAAAGATCAAGCTCTAAATGAAGATCTCTTTAGTTAATTTAAAGCACAACAATTTGTTTAGTTTGAATGTCTGTGTTTTGAGGTGTGACTGGAGTACTACAGTCTTCAGTAGTATAAGCTTGGAGGAGATTCTTAATACAATGCCTATGTTTTAGCTGTCTCTCTACTGCCATCTAGTGCTTCTTCTTCTAATTCATTCACGGACAAACAAATATCAAGATCCAAATGAACATATGGATATATATAGAGATAGTAATTTTGTAAAACTACTTTATCTTGTAGCTGATCTGTATCACATGTTCTCATACGTGTTTGCTTGTCTATTGACTCAACTTGATTTTTATTCTAAAGGGCACCAACTGATGGTCTGATGCTACATCCAGTCTAGTAAATGACTGACATATGATACACTACTCCTCCACCTTCTGTTAACTAATTCAAAGTCTATCATATTCTTAATTTTACTATCCATGACAGTCAAGTCCACATCTTGTTTGCCTTTCTCTGATAGAATACTGTATTTATTATTATAATGTTATTGTTGGAATAAACATTTCAGTCCATCTACTCTGTCATTTATTTTTCTCTATCCAAATTTACCTAGTACAATAATAAGAGTCATATTAGCGAATGAATAAGAGGTAAGAGAAATTTTACAGTAGTGAATTGTACTAATAGCAGATTTGCTAAACTTCATAGCCAACAAGTATATTTTCTGATTTCATCCAGGTTGACCAATTGCCCCTAAACATTGAGATATCTGTCTATCTATCTTTTCTGTTTTGCCATTCAGTTGATTGGTTATGTCTAGAATTGGTGTGCCTGTTGTTAAGAAGGTAGTTGGCTGTGTGAGCGCTGTCTCTTGTAAGTACCTCTTTTCTTTTTATCCTTTTTCTACTTTTCTGTACTTTTTGGGGTGATACAAATATTGTTTGTTATAAAAAGGATACCAGACCAGCTAAGCCATTATGGCAGTGTCTGAGGGTGTATCAGGTGGCTTATTGCCACATAGTTTTTTCAGTTTGTCAAGAAGACACACTATAAAACTAGCAGCTGAACCTGCAATCTCTGATCAAGCTTGTGTTTTGGAAGCGTGGTGGGGTGTAAAAACCTGACTTTGACATTGCAAATGAATAAGACAGATTTTTTTTTTGACAACAAAGCAATAGTGCACAGACTCATTGAACAGGGCTTACTACTTATTGGCGTGTTGATCTTGGTGTTGGCATTGTTCGCCCCAGGCCATAAAGTTATTATTTCAAATGTCCTTGCCTTTCTAAGTAATGAAATTTTTGCTATGTGAACTACGTAGATATGGTGAAGTAATGTCTGAGATCACGATAATTCCACTGGGTTGTAAATCCTGTCAACTCAAGCATGTAGTCTCTTTCAGGAAACAGCTGTATATTATTTTAAATAATTCAAACAATAAGATTAACATAGCTTTAAAATTCAGACTGGTTGGGTCAGAATATGTGGTGTTTGTAAGTCCAGGAAAGAATGAAATGTTTTCATTTTGGTAAAACAGGCCACAAGGCTGCTGACTGTAAAAGGGTAAATGTTTATTTAACTGATATGCAAAGTAGAGATAGAGACGCACAAACTAAGGCAGGAGACGAGGAGGATGATGATGAGGTGAAAGTTAGTGAGAGTGACTTGGATGATAAGGAAAAAGGACAAACAGAGTCTCCTGAACTAAAAAATAACTGCTGTAGAAGAGTCGTAAAAATACTATGTAGAAAATACACTGGTAGTACACTTGTACTCAGCATCCCTGGTAAATCAGCCTCTGTTCTTAAATAAAAGGAAGTCAGCTGAGACTGATGAGGCACAAACTAGTGAAGCTGCATATATCTTCAGTGTTTTTACATTGATAAAAATATTGTTTGTTTTAAAATGAAGGGAACAATGATGGTATAACAGGAGTACACCTCCATGTGGCACAACATGGCTTATTAATACAGTGACACACTCTGATATGCCTGATGTAGGCATAAATGACAGCACTTCTGGTTTGGTTTCAGAAAGAAATGAAAACATCAATAGCATTAGAAAAGAAATGAAGATAACAAAGAGAGTGGCAGAGAGAAAGATGGATATGATGGAAGTTAGTATGGGTTCAAATGTTTATAACAAGGCTTCACAAGGATCTAATAGATAAAGGAAAGAAGCAGTACAGTCCACAACAAGTTTGAAGAAATGTTTCATGTCGAACAGTTCATCCAAAGAACTAGATAAAAAGGGGAATATTTTTAGTGGTGGGAGTCCAAAGGAGGTTGCAGCTGAAGCTGCATCAGGAACTTTCTTGACTATATAGAGGGGAAGAGGGGCATTAAAGTCTAAGAATATCTTCCTGGTCGCAGTCTCTCAGTTCTGCCAGACATATTGATGCTATCTTACTAGACATATTGCCCACCAACAGTCTTACTATCAGGACTGGGTAGGAATAAAATAGCATTCCATTACCTGGGGTTGTTTTGGGTGGTGAACACACAGGAAAAGACAACTGAGAGTGCATGGTAAGACAAATTGACTCAAAGCTAAGCAAATGCAAATGGATAGCTCCTAAATTTCATTTTGAGGCCATATTTTAGTTATTAACAACATAATAGCCTCTATAATGTGGCCCAAACTAATGTGTGTTACACGTCATAGGAAAAATGTTAGTCAAGGTTTTTGGAATGGCTTACACTGACTTAAGAAAGAGACCATCTATTTACTGGTGGAGGAAGGAGGGCAAGGGCTCATTGATATCTGCAGTAAATCACTAAGTTTTAGATTACTAGCTTTACAGCACCTTTTCTTTCCCTTCTGAACCGTAATTTGGAAGAAATTTGCTTTCTTTTTTGGATTTGGCGCACAATTACTGGTAAGGGATTTGAAAAGTTAACTAGTTAACTAGTTTTCTTTACTACAATTTTACAAAGGAATGTTACTGACTTCAGAGTTCTTTTCAAAGCATTCCATTCATATTCTCTTGACTAATGAATTTATAATTTATCTAATGAATTTATAATTCTATATTTACATTGTTGTCTAAGACTAGTTTTGTAAAAGTTTTGAATAAATGGGGTATTGTAGTATTCTCACAATTATTGAAATAAAACAAACTGACATTTAAAAATGATACTGTATCAGCCTCAATGTTAGGCATTAGATCAGTGAGAACTATAAATTATTTCATTTCTGAAAAAGGATTTTGTAAGATTAACTGGGAGACACTTCAATTCAGTATTTTGTAAAAAAAAAAAAGAAGGCCTCCTTTTTCTGACCAGGAGGTGGTATCTAAAGTAAAAACTGACAGTATGGGGAAAGATTACATTTTAAAGTTTGAAAATAAGGAAAGATTCTTAAGAAAGAAAGCTTTATATCCTGGACTCCCTTGTTGGGTCATAGAACTTCAACACTGGTTCATTAATGCAAGAAGAAGCCTATTATAGAAGTTCCATATTTCTTATTTAAAGAGCTTCTGTCAAAAGGCAAATTTCCCCTGTGGAAAAATAAAGTTCTATATATCTAATGATAGAATTTTTAAAAGTTTGCCAGCTCTCTTCTTGTTCATGATTCTAGGTTCATTCGTTTTTTTTTTGTTCAAGAATGGATTTTGTAGTGGTTATGAATTTCCGCAGGTTTGTGACCATTCCTAAGAATTTCCTTACGTTATTTCTGCAACTGTAAATTTCCAGGTTCACAATTTCTAAAGTTTTTCTTGGGTCAGACCTCACACCATCAATAGAGACAACATCACCAAGAAATGTTAGTGGAGATGCTCCAATTTCACATTTTTCCTTGTTTAGTTTTAATTTCACCTTGTGAGCTATGTCAATCACTTTTTCAATTCAGTAATATGCTTTCTCTAGTCAACCCCCACATAATATGTCCAGTTCTTCCATACGCTTGAGCTCCTCCTTCAGTTTATGGTACCTTTCCGGAGGGATGTACCACAGATGTGACATGTTCATCTATGCATATTGTAAATTCAGCAGGCAAGCATCCCAGCCTTTCTAAACATATCTTGGCTCTGTTCAGACAACTTGCCATAACCTAGCTCTTCTTCAGTACTCACTAAAAACACTCTTTTCACTAAAAGTTGTTGTGCCTCACATGCAGAAAAGCCAAGTATTGGCTGAACCTCTTCATGTACAATTATTAAGGTAGTGTGAAAATGTCTATCTTTGAAGTTTATAGTAACGGAGCAATTTTCTTTTGCATGAATCCTTTGACCTGTGTAATCCATTCATTTTATTCCTGCTGGGTGCATTTCAGTCATTTTTAGCCAATTTTTAGTAACCTTTTATTGAAACTAAATTCACTTGTGCACCTGTGTCAAGCAGATTTTCCCATATGCAGGTCAATCCATGCATAAACATGTTGTATACAAATTTCAGGAAGTACAAGCTATCATAGGTTACTTTATGTTTATTTATCTTATAAATAAACATCTATGTGTGGAAGTGTGTGTGTCTGTCTGTCCGGCCTGGAAGTGAGAAGTGGAGTTGGGATAATGGCTACACCTCAGTAGAAACAGAAAACTCACTTAGCCACTAATAACACAAGTGATGTGAACATGTCAGCAAAATGAATCCTCCTAGGAGAGAGATGCCCAGAGTAGTTCCTTTCAATTACCTGACATCTCTACATTTAAATTTTTTTTTCTGACGATTTCAATAGCTTCTAGGACTTCAGGCTTTTTATAGCACGGGCTTACACAGCTAGTTAAGATGGAAATAATAACCAAACCACCTGCAACAAGACCTTTATCTATAGAGACTTTTTTCATCCCCCTTCTGCTATGTGTGTCACGTCATTTCCTTTCTTGCTGTGTAATTAAGAATATATAATCTTATAACTTCATGCTTAACCCTAACACTACAATGACTACTGACATACTGCTGCTCTTTAAGATATTGGCGAAGTACAGACTAAAACATGGAGTTAATTTATGAAAAAGAGACTTTGAGACCTTTAATGTTTTGTGGGGATGTGTTTTGTCAGAAGGGGTGAATTGGTTACTAATTAATTAAAAAAAATAACTGCGAAGTAAGCAGAGCATAATGTTGGAGTTATGGTAATAAAGTCATTTGTAACATTTCAAGTGAGTGTTTGAAAGATTGTGCAGAAAAGGAGGAGCGTACTCGGGTTGGTAATAGAGTCATATATTTATAATATATATTCATCTGAATTTGTTTACGGAGAAGGAGGAGTGTACTGGGGTGTGATGGCGGAAAAGTCATTTATTTATAACAGACATTTACCTGAATTTATGTACGGAGTAGAAGGAGTGTACTGTGGTGTGGTGGTGGTGCACTATTAAATGTGTTTGATTACATATGTAGGAGGAAGAAGTTTGGATTGTGGAGTTGATATTTAAAAAAGTATTTTAAGTATACTATTGAAGATATGCCGTTTCCCCTTTGTATTGATTGTTTGTTAAGTGTATATATTAAGTGTTGTTTTTTCTCAATTTTGTGATTAAATAAAGCATATCTGAAAAAATATCTATCATGAGACACTCTTTATCATTTTTATTATCTACAGGTATATGTATACCTCATTAGTCATATCCTGTCTACTGTATCTGTTCATTCTCTTTGTTACTTCTATATTCTTTTAAGGATTGTGAATAAAAATGATAGTGTTACATTCCAAGTTTAATATCTAATTTATTTAATAGTGCTTTTTTAAATTTTATGATACATAAATATGCTAATTTTTAAATCAGTTGTACTTCATGAAATATAATGAAACAAATCTCTCGCTCAGTTGTGAGTGAGTCATTGCACTCTCTGCACTTCATTTCTGCCCATCCCTTCACAGGAAGTATTTCATCATGAAGACATGGACTGCTCTTGTATCTAAAGGATCAAGGTGTTTACATTCCATAATGCATGCATATCTGTAGAGGTTTATGTTTCTGCTCCACACATCACCCATGCTTACGCGGTTAATTGTTAACAAGCTAACGCCATCAAGTGTTGAAAACAGTGTGCATGGAATCAAATAAGTTCTGAATTTATATGACAAGATAGCTTAGATCACATCTGTGAGGCAGTGAGTTGTCAGGGGTGGGGGGTGAGGCTGTGTGCGCAGAAGTTCGCCCTGCAGGGACAGAGACATACAGATTCATCAAGGCTGGTCAGTGAGGGTCGCCAGCAGTATGTGGAGAAGCCTGTAGGCCTCCAGGCCATGCATGTTGCCATGGTAACCTAAGAATGGAGAAGTACAGAAAGCTCTCATGCGTAAGCCCTGTTTACTTATAATTAGCTGTATCTCTGATGTTTGCATGTATTATGGAAAACAACAACAAATAAACTAGTGATCTGGGTATAGCCTTTGCTTTGGCACTCTTCCCTTTACATTTATGTGCTATATTGCACTCTTTGTGCAGATTTGGATGATTTCTGGCTAATAAATGATGCAAAAGGACTAAGAGTTCTATTTTCTGCCATGTGTTATCTAATATTTTTTAAACAAGCAGAAATAAACTGCAATAACAATTAATTGAATTAAATTAAACTCTCTTTTGATATGAAATACTGCTTTTCCATACAGAAAACATGATTCTATTTTTTAAAATTAGGCATTACAGAGACAGTTTAGCTCATTTGTTCATTTAAGCTTCTTCAGGTGGGACTTAACAATGCCAGGTTTTGCAACTAGAAAGAATCTAGGTTTCAATTCCATGAACTGCTTTTGTAGCCCCACAATTTGCCAGGTTTGCTGTACTCTCTTTCCTTCATTGCAGTTACCTTCTCACCCTGAAAATAGCTGCAGGTTTTCTTTTGTAATCAGCACATTTGTTTGGCATAATCACTCACCTTTTATAGGTTCTCTAGAACCAGCTGCCACCCAGACCGTAACTCACTCAAATATTTGGAACTGCAACCAACAGCTACAGGGGGAAAATCCAAAAGATGTGGTTGAAAACCACGTAGGCATTTGAACAGTGACATCCTCGGTTTGCATGATGATGAATGCTCCACCAATGGTAAAAGTTCACATCACTAAGATCGATTCAAGTACCACAGTACATTAGAGAAACTTCTTAAAATCTTGATTTACCCTCTCTGTTTGATTGTTAGATTCAGGATGATATACAGATGTTAAATTAGTAGTACAATCCATAACTTCCAAAATTGAAATGCATCTGAGATGATGGAGGAAGGGAATCAATAAAGGTAAATAATATAAACAATAAAATATCTACAAATTTTCTGGAGGTAGGCAATTGTTTAAGGGGAATAAAATGTGCATATTGAGAAAGACAATCCACCACCACAAAGATTGTGATGAATCCTCTGGATGGGGAAAAGTCATTAATGAAATCCACAAAAATTGCTTCTCATAGACCAAAAGAATTTAGGATGGTTTTAAGCAACCCTAAAAAAAACCTCACAGATAGAAATATAATCTTGAATATCTTCATTCAATGCTGTGCATTTAAGAATTACTGTCATGTGTGGTATACACAGTAAAACAAAGTACATGCTTGACCAAGTGTATAACAGTGGGCTGAATCTCACTACGTGGGTGATGTCAAATATAACATCATAATAGGTAGTGACTGGCAAAAGCCATTTTGGGACTCCAACATGTCTCAGAAAATGATGTGGATGAAACAAAGTGGGGAGAAGTGTCTGTTGTGAATGTACTCTGGTTAAATACAATTGACGATGAGAGCAAATGATGAAGTGTAAGATAAAGCTGTAATTCAGTGAGGCAATGAAATTGTTATCACAAAGTGGTTGAGGAAAGAAAAAACATAGGAGCTGCTATCTTTCATCACATCACATTTTTGCCGATGCTCCTTATGAAACTGTGTGGGTGTTGATCAAATTGTCTGCAAATTGTAGTCTTTGAGTCAGAATTGCCACATGGTTGGAGAAAAGAGGAATATATGAAGGGACAGTGGAGGATTTATAAAGAAAAAATCTATTTGTTACTAGATCAATTGTGTTACTTTTACCGGAGGAGAAATGGCATAGTTTAGGGATTATTTTTGTAAAGCAAAATTGTAGTTTGTTTTTTTTTGTGGAGTGAGATTTTCTAGAATCAGTGACACGTCAGAATAGTCTTATTCTTTCCATTTTGGAGGTTTTCCTGAATGTAAGTTTTCATAGTTTCATTTTCAGGCCAAGTAAACACATAAATCTTTCCCTTAGGTCGAAGCGCATTAGGCAGCAAATTAATAGGACAATCATATTCTCAATAAAGGGGGATATTCTAGAGATAAGTTCTCATCAAAAACATTTGATAAGTCTCAATTTAATATTAAAGCAAAGTATAGGTCCAGGTTTGATACAACAGATCGTTTCACTACATTGTGTTATACCTTTGTCTTCCAATCAATAATGGGGTTATGCTTCTGTAACCAGCTTAAACCCAAAATGTGTTGTGATATTATTTAATAACAAAAAGAGATAGTTTTCTGATGAAGTAATCCTACTTGAAAATAAATTAGTGGGGTGGCAAATTCTGAAAAAATATTATTAATATGTAGCTGATGCCACATGTGCTATTATTCTGTGGGCAGTTGCTGCCTCTTTGGGTGCATTGCAGGGAAGAAAGATGCTGTAAATACACCTTTAAGGGGGAGGCCATAACTTGGTCAGGGCGGTTGGTGTTGAAAACTTAAAAACCGGAAAAGAAGGGGAGAAAGGGAGACATCTTGTGGTGGAGCAAAGAGAAGTGACAAGGTAGCGCCAAGTAAAGTATCTACTGGAACAAGTTCTTTTTTTTGAAGACTCAGCGACACAAGGGAGACGCGTCTCTGAAGACGGACTCTTTTTCTTTGATTTCGCTGACGAATATCTTGGACCGGTAGGATTAAAATTTGTTGTTATCAGCTCGACAGCCGGCGTATTTCAAGTAGGGTTTCTCTTTGCCCTGAACAATAAGGACAGTAAACCCATTTGGATAGACTGGTTTTTCTTATTTATGAACATCGCGCGTTTAAACCAGAGAGGGGGGTTTCGATGGCTATGTATTTATTTGTTTGTTTGTTTTTCTTTATATATGTAAAATAATATATTTGTTATTATTTTGCTTCTTCTTTATTTGGTGATATGGCTTGTTAATGCTAAGCTGGGACTGGTGGTGGGGGTCAATAAAAGGATGAGCGTTGGTCACGTTGCCCGATAGATTTTAGATATTGAACTGCTTTATACTAGCATTTTTCTAATTGTGCCTTTAACTCGGGATTTAGTTATTAGCCCGGGGTTAGCAGTACAGATTAGTGGTGGCCCGTACGGGGACCTGACTAGTATACATCCGCTATCTACTTTCACGCATTTTTCACCACCATAGTTCAGATGTCTTCTGTGGGTTTGGCGCAGGAGGCCACCGGCCCGAGCGAGGAGCCGGAGATAGGGGTCGAGCTGGGCAAACATGTTACAATCAGGGCGCACGAAGAGGTCGATGAAGCAACCAGCCTGTTGGATTCGCTATACATTTCTACTCCTAAGGTGCAAAGAGATGAAAACATCCTGCCGTCGGTGTGGGGCGAGATGCAAGAACGGATGGAATAGATGCCTGATCAGATCAAGGAATTGGCTGAAGGGGCTGCTGCGTGCGAAGAGGCTCTGCATGGATCGTTGGAAGGCGCTATAGAAACGATGCGCGAATATGTGCAAGATCAGGTGCGGCAGTTGGAACAGCGATTGATTGCTTGTCTCCAGAGAAGGGATCAGCAATGGGAAGTTGAGCTGCAGGACGTGGTAAGGAGGAGCTTGGACGCTTATTGTAGGAAATCACGGCAGTCTAACTCAATGGGAGGTACGACTTCCAGGGTCTCCCTTACTGCTGCACCTGCTGCGGCAGTACGCTTAGAATTCCCTAAATTAGAAACCTCTTGTACATCAGCAGAAGTTCTCAGATTTTTGGAACAGGCGGATTCGTTTTTAGATTTACACCCCTTAACAAATGTGGAGTTGATGGGCTTTTTAAATGAGAGGTCTAGCGCGGTCATGGTGGCAGGCAGAAAAGACAAGCATAACCGACTGGTCTTCTTTCCGCTCCGCATTTTTAGAAGCATTCCTGCCGGCGGATTATCAGGCCGAGGTGGAAGAGCAGCTAATGAACACCCGCCAGGACCCTACGCAGCCCATCAGAGACTTTGCATACGAATATCGTGCGCTGTGTTTGAGATGGAATCCCAGTATGTCAGAGGACGACATCGTGAGGCGTGTCCTTGGTGCTTGTAACCCGCAGCTGGCTGTGGCTTTACGGGGTATTGTGGGCTCAGTACAATCTCTGGTGAAAATCAGTACTTTAATTGAGAAAGACTGGGCGGCCATGAGGGGACATAAACAAAAAAATAAGGACCCCTCAGGCAGTAGTTTGCCTAGTGGACAGGGTCAACGACAAAAGGACCGATCCGCTGGGGCTGAGCTCACCACTGTTACCACTGTTGGTCGTGCCAGTAACTGTGAGGAACATCACTGGGGATACGGTTGTAGACACTGGAAGCACTCTTACCTTAATGAAGTGCAGTTTGTGGGAAAAGATTAAAAAACCCCACGAGCTGCCCAAGGCGAGTGGTACGATGAAGTTCTTCTTGGAAGACGGGAGGGCGTATGGTGACAGTGGCAAGGTCCTGATGCGGTTTGCATTGCACAGTGTTTCCTGGGAGGTGTACGTATATGTCTTAGAGGATGAGCGCTTGACCATGCCAATGCTGCTGGGGTTGGACTCCATCATTGCAGCAGGCATAAATTACGTCCAAGGTCCGTAGATTACATGCTGCCCGGAGGAAAGGCGTTCAGGTTCGAAGAAAGATCTCGGGAAGAGCTGCGGTGGCCCAATCTTTTTTATTATCTGGCGCAATCCGTTGCAGAACTGAGTCCTATAGAAGCTAGCATAGGTGCTCAGCCCTGGGAGGTGCAGCCTCTATTGAGAAGATGGCCTATGGTTTGGACAGATAAACTGGGATGCACGGCAGCAGTTACTCATCATATATATACTGTGGATGAGGTCCCTGTCCGACTTAGGGCATACAGGGTATCGCCAATGAAGAGAAGGCTTATTAAAGAATGGGTTGACCACATGTTGGAGGACGGTATTCTTGAACCTTCATCCTCCGCTTGGGCAGCACCAGTAGTATTGGTCTGGAAAGCGGATGGCACTTTTCGATTCTGTGTTGATTACAGGGGACTGAATGCTAAAACTCATCATGATGCCTATCCCATTCCTTTGGTGCATGAAATATTAGAATCATTGGGTGTTGCAGCTGTTTTTAGCACTCTGGATCTTCAGTCTGGATATTGGCAAGTGTGTATGGGAGAAGACAGCATAGAAAAGACTGCTGTGATCACTCCAGAAGGCTTGTATAAAATATAAAATAATATCGGATTGAATGACAACTTCATAAAATCCAGAATCACTTCATGTAAAGCAGGAACCAGTCCTGGACACAGTGCCACTCCAACACAGGAAATACATACACACACACACACACAGATATACAAGACCAATTTACAGTTGACAATTAACTTAACCTGCACTTTTTAGGATTTAGGTGGAAAACCAAAGAGGGAAAGAAAGATAATGAAGCAAAATTTTGAAAAAGACAAACATGTATATATCAGCATGTATGTACAATATATATATTTCTATATACATACATTATATATAATGTGTGCCTAAAAACGCAATGTCACATGGAAACTTGCCTTGGCTGGGCCCAAGATCAGCAAAAATCATGAATCATTCATACTGTCGAAGGGCATCTTGTCAGTTCACTGCTGGCTTCTTACCTTTGCACTTGTTTATCTTAGGGTTTGATGTTGTAATGCACCTTTGAGAATAACTGAGGTCAGAGTGTTTATGCTGTGGCATATTCGAATGTCACTTTAAAAGTGCACTGCTAAACATTATTATTTAGATGTTTTTGTGTATGTGAGTGTTTTTTTTTTTTTTACTTGTCTTGGTGTTTTAGAATATTTAATCACAGAGTACATTTGGTGCCCTGGAGGTAAGCAGAACATCTTGACGGTATGGATTGTTGTGCTTTTTTTCCTATGAAAACATTTACTTACTTATACAGCATATATGAAGTAAATACTCTGCCTTAACTAACTGGGGATGTCTATTTGCACCAGTTAATGACGGTTTGAGGGCATGTCCCAATTTACATTTGTCAATGGAAAAACTTTGAACTACAGTACATGAACATAAGAATGGGCTCTTACTGAGGTAAATGTTTGCATGTGATGTGACACAAACTGCAGCCTAGCCTTGTTTCTTGAAACCATGGCTGGATTTTAAACCATGAATGATGGCAAAACATCTTTTTTTTTAGTTTGCATGCTGAAAACATTCTAAAAAGTATGAAAAGTATTTTACTTATGTAAACATCAGAAATGTGAGAGTCATGATAACCCAGAGACAGTTGCTAGATTTAATGACTTCAATTTATTTTATTTTATGCACCTCTCACTTCCATTACATGGCCCCATTTCAGTAACATCAAGTTCACTTCACAATTCAATGCTAAATGAAAAGCCAATTATGTGGTATACTTATGCACACAGCCACACAAACACCCAACAAATGCTGGGTTAATGTATTTCGAATTTTAACATATACAAGAGGGAACACAGACACAGACAGTAAACTGGCTTCTAAATGTAATAGCTGTGCTAGCCTCTATACCGGGGTGTCCAACTCTGGTCCTGGAGGGCCACAGCGGCTGCAGGTTTTCATTCTAACCCTTCTACTAATCAATGATCAAGTTTTTTCCTTTCATTTTAATAGCCCGGTTTTTAAGGATTCAGTCCTCTGAATTGATTACTTTCTTCATTAAAAGGCTGACAATCTGAAATGAGATGTGCAATGAGACAACAGATGACCTGCTAAATTGGAGCTTCAAACTCCGACCAATTTCACTCCAAACAGTTTCTTAATGAGAAGCCGATTCTTGATGTTACTTAAACTCGTTTTTTAATTCCATGGCTTGTTCCCACTTTAATTCTGCCACAGCAAAACTGTTGATTTTCTGTTTTTTTCTAAAGAACACCCTCACAATATTTTGGTAACCTGAGCAGATCAACCTTCCTGAGACCTTCACCTTTCTTTACTTTCAGATACTGTGGTTAGCTGGTTGTGTGGCAGCTTGTTTCGTGTCTCATTATTGTTTGGCTGTTAATTAAGGAAAAAGAAACAACTAAGGGGTCTGAATTAAGTTAATTAAATGGCAAAATAAGTTAATTAGCAGCAAAACCTGGTCACTAATTAAAAGATAGTTAGAATGAAAACCTGCAACCACTGCGGTCTTGCGGGATCGGAGGTGGACAACCCTGCTCTATACCATCACATCTATTAATTTAATTTATTGACATTTAACTTCCTTCATATTAACCTGAGCATGATTCTGGCTTGAAATTCTATGTAATTATGATTAGGTCTGAGTCAGACTCAAGGTGACATTTAATGATCTGCTTTACAGCGTAAAGCTGAAAAACTCTCAGGATAGCATTCACTGCCATTTAATTGATAAAATAACATTATGTTGCAAAAAATCATGAATATTTCTGTGCGTATGTTTTGCCACTCTAAGGTAACTCATCAATATTCATGAGTGGGATAAAGCCTTCAACCAACACACGATGGCATGTAAACTAGAAGATGTAATGCTAGTTTTAGAACAAACTGAAACCGAGCCATTAGTTCTATCGAGTGATAATGATGACAATTGAAATTGGTCATCATATGTTGACATGAATAGTGAAACTGATGCATACAGCACTTTACAACTGAATTGTCATGATATGCCTGGTAAATTTGGCTGTCTGACTGTAAAACCCGTCTATAATAAAAAAAAATTACCTGATTATGTTCAATAGTACAACATGGACATAAAAGATAAGCAGGAAACAACAAAATGAATGTTATATGTTCAAAATAAAAGAAAAAGAAAAAGGAAAAGAACACACTAAGAAAGCAGCTGTGATTATCACAAAATAGAATTTAAACTACTAAGCAAATATATTGAAATAAAACAATTAGACATATAAAGGTAAATTACAAAGGATTATTAGAAGATAGAGTTTATTTGACTTAGTAAAGCTGTTCATAAGATTGTACAGATAATTCTGCAAAAAAAGCAAACAGTGAGATTCTAAAGCAAAATAGCAAAGCATACATATATATATATATATATATATGAGTTTATATGACTTATTAATTACACAGATGATGGCAAGCATTAATATATGATGATTATTTCACTTTTGTGAATAATGTGCGTTGATTTATTTAGCTTTAAAAATACTCTGATTGCCTGTTTTTTTTTATGTATCTCAGAGAATTTTAATAGTATACAACTTTGTGGCAGTAAAGGAGATTGCAAAATTAATGTCCTTTCTCAAATGACTGAATGTTTAAACAGATGTTTAAAAATAAAAGAGAACAAATAAACAATTACTGTACAAACTGGAATAAAACTATTACAACTCCAAGCTGCTTGATATTCTTGTGCCAGTAGCATTTTCTAACATTCATGTAACCAAGCTCTTTTGCTCAGTGCTTTTTCTTTTCCCAAGCAAGAACAACTAAATGCATCCACAACAAGCACACACAACATTTTTAAAGAATAATGGTGACCTCTCTGTATGTCTTTTTTCAGTTCTATATGCTAAAAATTAAAGATGACCACCATATTTTAGTCATTTAGACATAGCACCTATACACCTCCTCCATTGTCAGATACAATTAAACCTTTTGTAATGTACATTTCAAATTTCTTTATCTAATCAGTCTTATTTTAGATGTTTCTGATGCTGGATGTACTGGCTGCTTTACTAATGTATACTATTAAACATAACTTCTGTCATATTATCCCCTCAATAAAAGACACATCATGCAAGCCTGCTTGCCATTCACCCAAAGATAAATACCAAATGATTGGAACACATATTTCAACCAAGTATTTCTAAAGGAAGAAACAAATGGATGCCCCATGCAAATGTAAAACAAGCACTGAGTTAATAGAATTTAAAATTGAAGAGTCTGCTATGCTTCCAACTCTTGATACATTGAAGACTAATAAACCCCTGGACCTGATGGGGTTTTTGCAGTTGTGTTGAAAGACATCATTTATAGTCCCGTATTAGACATATTTCAACAGTTACTTCACAATGGAAGTACCTGAAGACTAGAAAGATGCAAATATGACTCCAATCGAAAACAAAATGTATCCTTGTTATTACAGACCAATAAGTCTCACTTCTCAACCATGCAAAACTATGGAAACTATAATCTCTCTCTATATATAAAATCCAACGTCTGTCTGTCTGTATGTCTTTCCACGAGAGAACTACTTAACGGATTTAGATTGGATTTTTTTCTATAATTTACTTCAACATTCTGGTTGATTTTGTGACCCCTCTCATCGTCGTTCGCTTGTGTTGCCGATTTATTTGTGTGAATCCGAGACAGAGGCTGCACGCCAAGGGGAGGGGGAAGTGTGACGTCAGGAGTACAATACAATACAATACAATTTATTTTTGTATAGCCCAAAATCACACAAGGAGTGCCGCAATGGGCTTTAACAGGCCCTGACTCTTGACAGCCCCCCGGCCTTGATTCTCTAAGAAGACAAGGAACAACTCCCAAAAAAAACCCCAGTAGGGAAAAAAACGGAAGAAACCTCAGGAAAGGCAGTTCAAAGAGAGACCCCTTTCCAGGTAGGTTGGGCATGCAGTGGGTGTCAAAAGAAGGGGGTCAATACAATACAATACACAGACCAGAACAAATCCTCAGTACAGTATAAAAATAAAAATTTTAGAAGTACGTAGCAGAATTTAACAATGGATGACATCACATAATATGATTTGGATTTGTTTATAGTCTGGGAAACCACATCCATTAAGCTGCCTCCTCCATTTGGCCATTCCACAGCTGAAACAGTGCTGGACCAGCCAATCCGATGAAAGGGCCTCTCTTTCCCATGATTCAAGCGATCCTCCATTAGGGATGACTTTACCATAAGCAGGCACAACAACTTGGCAGGTGGGCCATGGCACCAAGTGCCACATTTGAGTACCGAGAAGAGAAACAGAATAGGTGAGGGTTAGTATCAAATTATAACTACTGTATCATGTTACTTATGTTTTAGTGCTAATGACTGAAAATAGAGATGCAGTATGTACAGTAAATCAGCAGCTCTATTCAGGATATGCTAAACTGAAGTAGTGAGTCTTCAGCCGGGATTTAAAAGCTGAGACTGAAGGGGCATCTCTTATAGTAGCAGGCAGAGCATTCCACAGTTTAGGGGCCCTGTAACTAAAACCTCGACCTCCCACTGTTATTTTATTAATCCTTGGAATCATAAGCAGACCGGCATCTTGAGATCTTAATGCGCGCTCTGTTTTGTAAGTCATGATAAGTTCAGACAAGTAAGCCGGACCTTGGCCATTTAATGCTTTATATGTTAAAAGGAGGATTTTGAAATCTGCCCTAAACTTAACTGGGAGCCAGTGTAAGGATTTAAGAACTGGAGTTATATGTTTATATTTTCTTGTTCTTGTGATAATTCTTGCAGCAGGATTTTGGATTAACTGGAGGCTGTATAAAGAACAGTTTGAACAGCCAGTGAACACTGCATTACAGTAGTCAATCCTACTAGAAATAAATGCATGAGTGAATTTCTCAGAATCCTGTTTATTTAGAAAGCGCCTTAATTTCCTAGCATTTTTAAGATGGAAGAAACATGTTTTGGACAACTTTGTAATATGTGCTTTAAATGACATGCTAGAGTCAAAGAGAACTACGAGATATTGGGCTGATTCAGTAAAATTAATGTTAAACGATGACAGAATATTGTTGTGATCAACGTCATTCCCTAGAAACAATTAACATCTCTGTTTTATCTGTGTTTAAAGACAAGTAGTTCTCATCCATCCAGTCCTTTAATTCACTAACACAACTAATTAAAGACAACATCGGAGAAACTTAATTTGATCTAAATGAAAGGTATAAATGGGTGTCATCTGCATATGAGTGAAAATTATGTTTCCTAATGATAGATCCTAGTGGAAGCATGTAAAGTGAAAACAGTAAAGGTCCCAGTACTGAGCCCTGCAGGACACCATATTGAACATCTGTGTATAATGATGGAGTACTGTCAGCACATTTCTGTACATATTGAAATCGATTTGGTAAATAAGAACTAAACCAAGCGAGCACGGTGCCTGTAAGCCCAACATCATTTTCTAGCCTGTGCAGTAAAATAGAATGGTCAATGGTGCAAAGGCTGCACTTAAGTCCAACAACATAATTACAGTGGCGTTTTCTTCATCAGAGGATATCAGAATGTCGTTTACAACCCACGTTAGTGCCGTTTCTGTACTATGACCAGTGCGGAAACCAGACTGGAATTTCTCAAATAAATTGTAATGCGTAAGATGTGACTGAAGCTGATTGGCAACTACTTTTTCTAGTATTTTAGAGAGAAAGGGTAAATTTGAAATAGGCCTATAATTATTAAGTATGTGTGGGTCTAGGTCTGACTTTTTAAGTAATGGTTTAATGACTGACACTTTTAGTGCTTTAGGTACTGTACCATGCAATAATGAACTATTGATAATGTAGTGGGGCACTGGGCAGGGCCCTCCTCATTCATGCACCAGCCTCCGTTCGAATCGCCACGTTTTGGAATGGATCTTGCCTCCACTTAGCTAGCGATACCTGTTTGTTTATTGGTTTTTAAATTTTGTCCTGTTTCGCTACTATGCGGGCAAAGCTGTGTGGGACGGCTGGTAAGAAATAAATTAGAAAAGTATCTATATGAAACTCACATATTAAACATACTAAATAACAGCCAGCATGTATTTATGGGAAAAGATATTGCCAAACAAATCTTTTGGATTTTTTGAACAGGACACAACAAAAACTGACAAAAGCAACAGATAATATACATAATTTACTTAGGCTTACAAAAGGCCTTTGATGCAGTCCCATAACGAACACTAATTCAGAAACTAGATGCTGTAGGCCACATGAAGAATTTCTTTGCAATTTGCTGCCCTTGTGCATTCAGATATTTGGAACTGAGTTTGCTGTACAGATGTTTGAAATTCTGGAAAACTACTATTTAAAAGCAATAGAAATTTTTTGAAATAATCTACCTCAAAACTGAAAATCATTCTGTGCAAGCAAAATTACTGCTTAATTTACTGTTTCAAAGAGGTTATTTCAACTTGTATATTTTCTTCTTTGAATCATCTAATATAATCAGTTAAGACCTTCTGAACTGCGGCTTCAGTGCTACAGTAAGCTCTAAATCCAAATTTGTATTAACATTATGTAAATTAGGTAGCCATTTAACTGAAATGTCTACCTTGTTTTACCATGGAAAGGGAGATTGGAGAGGCCTATAATTGTTTAGCACACAGAGGTCAAAACTGCCTTTCTTCTGTAGCAGCTTAACGACAGAAGATTTAAAATAATTAGGAAAAGTTCCCAGTTGCAGTGATTGATTAACAATATTAAGAACATCTGTGGAAAATGAGATAAAGATTTGCTCTGAAAAGCTATTGGGTCAGGGTGGCAGCTAGAAGAACTTAGAAATGAAATAACTTTATTGAGTGCTGGAAGGTCAATAGTGGAAAAGGTCCACAAATGACTTGTTAGCATCCTTAAATGTAACTGTGAGGACAGTTTGATGATGAAAACAAGCCTCCATAATGTTGTCTCTAATGATAGTAAACCTGTTATTGAAAAACGTAGCAAACTTACCAGATTTGTAATTTGAGAGCACTTCAAAAGAAACTGGGGGTGGGGCAGGGTTAATTTATTTGTCAATAGTGGACAAGAAAAGCCTCAGATTACCTTAATGACTGTTAATAAGACTGGACAACTAAAACTTATTTGGTTGTTTTTTCCTGTAGATTTTAAAGTGAACAGTTAGCTTAGACAATCTCTATTTCCTTTCCTACTTTCACATTTTCTTTTAGTTTTAAGGTGACTGGAGAGAGCCTCCATGGTGCTTTGATCTATCTTAATTTTCAGTAGCCAAGTTTCCATCCAGTTTTTTGCGACGTTTTGTTATCGACAAACAGAATATACGTAAAAAAATTGTGCGAAATTTGCTGTCTCCAGCCTGTTTCCATCGAACTGGCTTTTTATCAATAAAACGGTGTGCGTGATGACGTCATCCCCCCCCAAAACGAACTGTCGCATAAGTTTTGTTGTATCGTGAAAAAAATCTGCCCTTGAGCCGTTTCCATACATAATTTTGTGTATGTCGCAAATTATCTACCTTTTGTTCTCCACGTTACACCCCCTCCACTAAACAAAGAAACAAAGAAATGGAGAGATTATTTAGACAGTTTTTTGAAATTTGCCAGCTTACTGTTATTTCAGTTTCACAAATAATTGGAATTGTACATAATATCCGAAGACGACAGCAGAATGAAGCAGTTGCTTGTCTGATAGCCCTAGAGCTCGAAGAAAGTACCCCAGTGCGGCGAAACCCACGGGTATGGGAGAGACGACGGAATAAGACCTTCTGGGAGGAGGTGGTGGAGAGACACTTTACAGAAAATCTCTGGCTGCAACATTTTAGAATGACATGGCCGATGTTTGAGATGTTGTGTGGATTCATCAGTCCTGATGTTGCGCTCATCACAGGTTGCCACCGACCACCGGTTCCAACCCCAAAGCAGATTGCCATCGCCCTTTACAAGCTGGCAACCTGCGGCGAGTATAGAATAGTTGGAGAAACTTTCGGGGTTAGTAAAACTACCGTCCATCGATGTGTATATGCTGTGTGCACCGCTATTAAAGAAAAATTAATGCGGCGTTATATCAGACTTCCGACTGTAGCGGAGGCCAATGAAATTGCATACCGCAATTCCTTGGTGTATCTTGTGCCATAGATTTACGGTGCGCTGTATGGCACGCATGTGCCTATTCTTCCCCCGACGGAAGGCTACCGCGATTACATTAATCGCAAAGGATGGCCATCTATTGTTCTCCAGGCCCTTGTTGATGACAGGTGCATGGTACGAGACATTTGCGTTGGCACTCCTGGAAGTGCCCATGCTGCAGCTGTGTTTGCAGCATCGGATCTGTACAGGTGAGCCTACCTTTCAACATCCCTTCTCAGTGCGATAACAACTGAATTAGTACTGTAACCTGCTTCCCTTAAGGTTTTTAATTAAAACTGAAATTTGAATTAACACAAAATAACGACGTTTAATAAAAAAAAAAAAAAACTTAAAAAAAGTTAATATTAATGAGAGAATTTCTCATATATGCTAAAACATCTGCCATTTAATAATAAGAAAAAAATGTTTAGATAATGAAACACACGGTTTCTTAAATATTTTGACTGGCACAGTAAATTACCTTTGCGGTTTTTGTATTATTTAGACATCCTGAGAGACACCCCCAGGCTACAGTTGATGTGGAGGAAGTTCAGGTACCCCTTTTAGTAGCAGGAGACCCAGCCTATCCGCTACTGGATTGGCTCATCACGAGAAATAACGAGTCTCTTCATCAGACCATGTGAACCGCTCCACTATTCTCGCTTTGATTGCACGTGATGAAAATGTATCATGTGACACATTTATTTGCGTTAAAGTCCTTTTTTTCCGACAAAAAGTGTTTCCAATGTAGTTTTTGCGACATCTGATGTATCGATATGGAATTTATGCGCTAAAGTTAAACGGAAAAATATTATGTCGACATGTACAACATTTTATCGATAATTAGCATTTCCATCAGCTAAAATTTGAAGCGCTAAATATTTTTTCGCAAAAACTCCTTGGATGGAAACCTGGTTATTGATACAAAACATAAGCCTGGAGTTGATGTTCACAGCAAAATGGTCAAAACTGGATTGAGTCATTGGAGGAAACAAAGGTACACGGTACAATCTGGAAATAGAGACAGTAATGATCAGAGATGGTGACATATATTATTAGTTTTGTCTTAAATAAAAGGGCAATGAAAGATTGAAAATACGGCCATGTTTGTCAGTAGGAAAAGACACATATTGCTTCAAATGAAAAGAGCTCAGTAATCAACAATGATCAGCTGTTAGGGGGTCAAGCATTACTTCCGTATAAATATAGAAATCTCTCATTATTAATTAATGAAAATTTTAGAGTGCAAGTCCTGAAGGACAAATTACACAATAAATATAATAAAGTATGATACTGATATGACAGTTTTAATTACCTAGAATGACAGAATGGTATGACAGCTGGATGGGAAAATGACTTCTTGTTCAGCAGGATGGATATAAAGGATAGGCCAGCAGGAATCAGAAGACTAGGAGTAGTTCCATTCCCCATTTGACAAGTGGCAGTGTTCTTCCTGAGGCGTCCCAGTTTGGACACCTGCAGGGGTAACATGGGAGTTGGAGTCCTGAATTTCAGCCCTGTTGGGGTTTCCATATGACCCGGAAGTACTTCCAAGAGGACACACTCAAGTGCAGGAAGCATTCCCAGATCCAGCTTAAAAGAAGCCACTCAACAAAAAGAGCGGAAGGAAAGAACGAAGATTCATTGGCTTTGTAATTGTGGTTTGGTTGTTTGTTCACATTTGGTGATTCATTTGTTAAATAAAATTCTCTATTTGAACCCATGAATGTGTTGGGTACTATTGTGTCTGAGGTTTGAGGCTCAGTGGTGGCCTGTTGTGGTCACATAGTACATTGGATCTACACCTATTAAAGATACAATATATTTTATAATGCATTACACTTAAAGTTTAATAATATATTTCATATGTTATGTTATATTGTTGAGAAGCATACTTCATTAACAACAATAAAAACTATACGACAGCTGCAAAAACTTAGCAATAAAATAAGTTTATTAATGCTGGATGATAAATGTGAAGAAGACAGCTTTATGATGAAGATAATTCTTCATAACATGTCTCTAATGACAAGAAACTTGTTATTAAGAAACATACTAATGGCTCTGCCATTGCAAATATGAAACCATCTTTTAATTGCATTTAAGGTTATTATTCCAAAAATACACAATTTAATTAATCAGTAAAATGACTATATTCTGTAATTGCTGTGTCAAGTAAGATGTTTATTTTTTCCATTGCTTTCCAATGGAGAAGTAGCTCAGATAAAACATTCAAATCATTAAATAAATCCAGTGTAGCATTTTAACACAAGACTTTGTAGACTTGCTGGGTCTAATGATAATTTGTGAAAAATGAAAGAAGCTTAAATTACATGCAAAGCTAAACATTTACATTTCTTTCCTTGCAATTCACATAATTGACTAGGTTATTAGTAAGGCACAAATCAGATGTGGCCTTGCAAGAATTTTTCTTTGTTTGATTCTGAAAAATATGACTTTTTGAGGCTTTGCATGTCTTGCCATTATATTATGGGTAAAATCCCTGGAAAAAAATATAGTTAAAATTAACACTTTTAAATTGTCTGACTGAAATTCTAATTGAGCATTATAGATACTGTAAGTACTTAAGGCTAAATGAACTACTCCACTGTAAACTCTTACATTTTTAACTTTGGCATAACAGGTATTGTTTGGCACATGATGCATTTACAAGATGAATGAAAAAAAGAAATCCTAAAAGAAATTTTGTATTGTGTGACATATCACCATTACAATGCTCTGATATTATTAAAAAATGTAAAACTGAGTTATATTTACAGCAGAAAAGTCTTTCAGTCAAAAGTCAATTCCTCAGATTCAAAAACCAATGATACCTGCAAAGTGTCTGAGTTATTGCATATTTTACTCCAGCTACTATGCTAATTCAGACTCCTTGATTTACACTTGGTTCATATGAGAGACCTATGGAAAACAACACTATATGTGGTTTGAGCCACATATTACAAAGTTAGACAGTAGATTAATGTGTACCTCTCTAATATATACCTGACTGGGAGGAGGAAATATAGTTCAAGAGGAAAATTTCTAAATCTTGATTAACCAATCTTAATTACACGATTGTTCATAGCCAAACATTAGTTTGATTTTTCTACCAAGCCTCTAGTACAATGACGGTGAACCTACAGTATGGCACTTGTGCCAGAAGGGGCACTCAGAGCCCTCTCTGTGGGCACGCGTGCCATCACCCCAGCACAGAGTTCATTACTAGAAAGCCAGAGGGACGAGGTTCCAGGCTGCTCCCCTCCCCCTCTCCACGTGCCTGAGAACATTTCTCACATCACACGCTCCTCTGCCCAGCAGCCCAATGGGAACGATTCCTCCCTCCCCTGTCTGGGGTAAGGCGGGTGGCTCACATGCTGCATGAGGGTGCGGCGCGGACGGTAGCCTGTTGAGCCCATGGCGGAGGTAATTCCTGTCGTGGGGTTGGAGAGGAGCTAAGTTCAAAATTGAAAAGGCCAGTTTTAATAGATAATCGCCACACTCATTGTTTAAAGAGGGGCGTGGTAGTGTGGCCAGAGTGGTTCCCGGAAGTTTCGTGATGCGGGTGGTCCTCGCTTAAGTGCACAGGTGAGGAGTCATCTGCATCTGTAATTGTTGCTGGGAACTGCCAATCTCTACACCTGATCCACATCCCCGTAATATATAGTAGAAGCACGAGATGGATGGAAAGGGGGGGAAAAAGAGGTGAGAAAGAACGGGAACGGAGGTTAATAGGGAAGACCTGCGTGAAACACTTGAGAAGACAGAAGGGATGACAAAGGACAGCACAGTTAGTTCTGAAAATGAAATCCTTAAAGTGTGTAATTCTCTGCCAAATAATTTTAAGTCAGTGAAAGCACTTGGGATTGCTTTCCTTACTTTGTTTGGATCATCTTATGCTTGTGAACAGCTGTTTTCAGCTTTGAATTATATCAAATCTGACACCAGAAACAGACTAAAAAATGACCTGAGTGCTGCATGTGTTGCTCTCAAACTTACAAAGTATGAGCCAAGGTTAGACAACTTATCAGCATGCATGCAACAGCAAAAATCACATTAATTGTTCAAAAGCATACCAAATGCAAACTTTTACCTTGCAATAAATAGTTGTTTGTATCATTGAAAGCTCTGTTATTGTTTTTCTTTTAAGACAAAATATGTTAATGTATGAGTTGTTTTTTCCAAACTAAAACTTCAGTATTCAGGTTAAATTGCCATGTTGGCACTTTGTGATAAACAAGTGGGTTTTGGGTTGCAGTTTGAGCACTCGGTCTCTAAAAGGTTCGCCATCACTACTCTAGCAGAAGGCTTTCTAGAACTAGGAAATGAACTGTAGATATCTGTTAAATAATACTGAACTTCCTTAAAGAAATAATTTACCACTACTTAAAATTCTGAGGCCTCTAGAATTTCCATCCATCGATCCATTTGCCAACCCGCTGAATCCAAACACAGGGTCACGGGAGCCAATCCCAGCCAACACAGGACACAAGGCAGGAACCAGTCCTGGGCAGGGTGCCAACCCACCGCAGGACACACACAAACACCCACTAGGGCCAATTTAGAATCTCCAATCCACCTAACCTGCATGTCTTTGGGAGGAAACCAGAGCTCCCGGAGGAAACCCACGCAGACACGGGGAGAACATGCAAACTCCATGCAGGGAGGACCTGGTAAGTGAACCCGGGTCTCCTAACTGCGAGGCAGCAGCACTACCACTGCGCCACCACGCCACCGTGCCACCCCCTCTAGAATTTGACAAGTAAAAACATATCAGCTGTTTTTACTCCTTTTGCTTCTATTTTTATATTTTCCTTTCTGTCTTTTTGGCAATATCATTTTTTGTTACTTTAATTCTTTTTTATCTTATTTGTAATTTTTCTTTGTCTTTTTTCAGCATTTAATGTAATTTTGTGTTTAACAGAAGCTAGTTTACTATAGTTAAGGTAGGCACTCACATCAGATAAACAACATTAACGCTCCACAACAAAAATTCCATTATAAATTAGGTTAGCTCTAGCGTTTGCTGTGGCTTTACACCATGCACTCTTTTGTGAAAATCTACCTGTTGCAACAACAATGCAATAGTTCAAAAGTTATCAGCAATCATTTTTACACAGGAATATTGCTAAAAAGTATTTCTACATATGCACCAAAATTGCAAATGAAATTATTAAATATTGTAGCTTGAGTTTTAAATAATTAATGATACTTAAGGAATGGGAAGTTGTTATAATGAATACAAAAGGTAAAAATGCATTGCCACCAGTCATTAGTCTCTGACGGTGCAGGTCTTTGCTGCATGCTCTCTGCTGCGTTTGGGAACTTCTTGAACCCGACATCTGTTGATATTCATGACTGGATGAGCCAGTGGATGAGGACACACAATGCATTGCAAAGGGTAGATGAAACAGTGACATAGTGCTTTAATTAAAAACAGTTCAACAGTATCCGTAACACAGTAACAGTGCAGTGCTCCAAAAATTCAATAAATAAATAATCTAAAAACAAAAAAAAAGCAAAGCTCAACTGGAGGTTAAAATGGAGCCAATAAATAATCCGTTAAAAATGAGATTAAAACAAAGTAGGAGTCATTCTCAGTCCCCAGTGCTTCCCTTTAAAAACTGAAGCACCTCTGGCTTATCCTACTCATACCCCGCAGCATGGAGAGACGTCAATCAAAAGGTGCAAACACCCTTCAATCCTGGCCTGTGTCTCCACCGCCTGAACCACATGTTCAAGGCCTGACTTTTATGCAGTGAGAACATTACAATGTTTTTCAAATAGGTTTCTATTGTGACCACATCATCAGAACAGAACAGCAACGGAAAAGATGTTGCATAATGAAATAAAATTCTGATAACAGACATGGATTCTGCAAAGATGGAAACGCCAAACACTAAATACAAAGACTAGAAGAAACACAATTACTTTGGAAACACATCAAAAAGAAACCATATCATAACAAGAAGAGAAATCTTGTTAAATCTTATTTCAAGAATAAGCTTAATATTATAGAGAAACAATTACTAGATAAAAATAAAACTCACACATTACAAACAAATTGACATTTAATGCACGTTGAATATTCCTTTGTTTTAATATTCAGGGTGTGATAAAGAGACCAAGAAGACAGATTAAGTGTTGGGGAACCATCCCCATATACTGTAGGTGAACCAGTATATTTGATTCTTCTTGTACAGAGTGTAAGAATTAGCATATACAGTACATTCGGCAAAATATTGGAAAGGTGGCTGGTTTTTATGGAGGATGGACTGGAAATTGGTGTAGAGGTGAGGTGACGTGGACGGGTTGGGACGGAGATGATGTCATGAGAGGGCAACCAGGTTGAAGTCGTCACATGGGGACGGCTGAAATGTGGAAGGTCTTCCTTGTTTTTTTAGCAGAGACTTCACGTATCGGGATTCGTCTGTTCTTCAGTCTTCGTGATGAAAAAAGGAGAGAAGCGTTAGTACGGCATCTTATACCCCCGTCCGGTGAGTTTTTGCACTCCATTGGTCATTTTGGCTGCCCCCTAATCGTGCCTGTGTGACAAGGGATAACAATACTTGATTATTGTATTTTACAGTTTACCTATTATGAGATATCCAGCACAGATAAAGAACATACATTACTATAATTTCTTTTTATTTTAGGTGGCACTGTTATCACTGGAAATGTGGTACTCTCATTTCTTTCTCATTAACTTGTCACATCTCTGGCTTTATTTCTCTGAAGCATTATGGTAAAGGCTAACCAGGACAGCATTTATTGGGTAACATGACTAGTAGTGATGTATAAACAGCACAACAGCTCCATAAGCTTGAGTCAGTTTTACATTTTGCTGACTTGGTGATGTCATTTACATTTTGACTGTGCAGAAATGGATTTGTGGTTCTTCTCACTACTACTCTTTTACGAACAAAAGGAAACTTTGCGGAAACTTCAGTGCCTAGTTGCATTTTATGGACAGTAAGTCTTCAAATTAACTGTTAGATTATACATTTATGCCAGAAATGTGCCATCAGTACAAGCAAACTGAAAAACCAGTTTTTCAAACACCATTGGAGCTTCGACTAGAAATGGGCTGGATGGTAACACAAGGAAAAAAATAGCTGGTAAATAAATGTAAAGTTTTGAAATAATTAGTAAATATAATGTATACATGTACAAACAGGTCCATAACTATTTGCACAGTGATACAATTTTCATAATTTTGTATGCCACCACAATGGATTTGTAATAAAGCATTTATTACATGATTGAAGTGTGGACTTTTAGCTTTAATTTAAGGGGTTTAACAAAAACATCATATTTGCATTTAGGATATGACAGAGATTTTTTATATATGGCTCTTCTATTTTCAAGGACTCAAAAGTATTTGGACAAACTAACAATAATGAATAAAATGATCGTTTCCAATATTTGGTTAAAAACCCTTTACAGTCAATGACTGCCTGAAGTCTGCAACCCATGGCCATCTCCAAGTGCTGGGTTTCTACCATTGTGATGTTTTGCCAGGCCTTTATTGCAGCTTTAGGTGCAGCTTGTTGGTTGGTCTTTCTATTATCAGTTTTGTCTTCAGCAAGTGAAATGCATGTCCAATTGGTTTGAGGTCAGTCCATTGATTTGGCCATTGAAGAATAATGAGGCAGTGTGGCACAGTGGTTAACACTGTGGACTTCAAACACTGTGGTTTTGGATACAAATCCCACCACTGGCACTGTGTAACCCTGAGAAAGTCACTTCACCCGCCTATGATCCAATTAGAAAAAGAAAAGAAATGTAACCAATTGTATCTCAGATGTTGTAAGTCACTTTGGATAAAGGTGCCAGCCAAATAAATAATTAAATAAATGTAAATGTAAATATTTCACTTCTTTGTGTTGAAAAGCACTTTGCTTGCTTTTGAATTATGTTTGGCTCATTCTCCATCTGTACAGTGAAGCGTCATCCTATCAGTTTTGGAGCATTTAGTTAAATCTTACAAGATAGTATAGCCCTATACAGTTTTGAATTCATCCTGCTACTTTTAGCAGCAGGCATACCTTCAATAAGCACCAGTGACTGACTTCCATTTGCAGTCATGCATGATCATGAATTAAAACTGCCTCCACCAGGGCCATCTTAACAGCATTATAGGCTCCCGTGCAAAGCAGTGCACTGGGGCCCTTACCTACACAACCACTCACAGGAATAAAAATGTAAATGGTCGATAAAATTAAAAATATATTTATTGTATTGTTACTTCCAACAAAATCAGTGTTTAAACATTAAAAACATGCTGTACATCAAAGATTAATCAACAAGTCACAACATACTGTACATAGATTAGCATGGGGCCCCTATGCTCGTGGGGCCCCTGGATAACTGCCCAGTGTGCCCATGCGTTAAGCTGGCCTTGGCCGACAGCATATTTCACAGATGATGTGGTATTCAGACCATAAACTGTTTTTTCTCTTCTCCATACTCTTCTCTTTCCAACATTCTGGTATATATTGATCCTGGTTTCCTTTGCCCAAAGAAAATTGTTCTAGAACTGGACAGGCTTTTTTTTTTTATGTTTTCTGGCAAATTCTAAGTTGTTCTTCCTATGCTTGTGGTTTACCAGTGGTTTGCATCTTGTGGTAAACCCTCTGTCTCTACTTTCATGAAGTCTTCTCTTGATTGTAGACTTTGGCAATGATAGGTTTACCTCCTGGAGAGTGTTCTTGGTTTGGCTAAATTTTGTGAAGGTGTTCTTCTTCACCAAGGCCAGAATTCTGTAATCATCCAGCACAGTTCTCGTCTGTGGTTTTCCAGACCTTCTGGTGTTGCTGAGTTCACCATTGTGTTCTGTCTTTGTAAGAATCGGCCAAATGGTTGATTTGAGTACACAGTGTGTTTCTGCTATCTCTCTAAAGGGTTTGTTTTGTTTTCTCAGCCTAATGATGGGCTGTTTTTACTTGCATGGACAGCTCTATGGACCTCATATTGTGAGTTCAGGTTCCAAATACAAATTCCATACTTGCAATCAATTCCAGACCTTTAACCTGCGGAAGAGTTAATGAAATAATGAGGGAACTGCTCCCACCCTGCTAAGGAACAGCTTGTCAGTCAAATGTTCATATATTTTTGAGCCCCTAAAAAAAGAAGGAAAAAAGAATAATAATGCCTGTCATTCCTAAATGGCTCACACAATATATATTTAAACCCCTTAAATTAAAGCTGAAAGTCTACACTTCAATCTCATAATGATGGCTTTATTTTAAATCCATTGCGGTGGTGTACAGAGCCAAAATTATGAAAATTGTGCTACTGTCCAAATACTTTTGGACCTGATTGTATGTGTCCTGTTCCAGATATGGGGTGTAACTCACTAGGATTATTTACATTAAAACATGTTTTGCTATTTTTAAAAGTAACATAAAATCGACATTTGCAAAGAATACTCTGCTGTCCAAAATATCACCAGGTGTATGAATGTGTCGCATTTACTTATTTCTATTAGTCCATTCATCAGTTTTCTAATCCATCATTTTTCCAAGATGCATAACCTTCATTTTAGCACAAAAAAACCCTGAAAAATGGCAATCCATCATATAGCATATTTATAGTCATAGGAGTATAATTGATTTATTGAAAGATGAACAAGTATAGCATTTTCTGGACACACTTTACATTTAGCCTTCTTGTCTCAGTTCCTGAAACAGTTTAAAACACCATTACGGTCTAAGATTTGAAGTAGATTTGAAATGGTAATTTATTGGCCTGGAATCCTAATCACTGAAAGCCAAGATACTCCTATGCTGTTTAAGAAGCAATAGGATTAAATGGCTACAGTACAGCCAGATAAATGGAGTGGCTGTAAACCAGATAGATTGACTAAGTAGTATGTTTTTGTTTGTAAACATATTTTTGCTTTCTGTATTTAACTGTGAACCGATTATATGGTCTACAGTAGGTTATGCACCAGAATAATAATCTTAAAACTCTATAAACATTCTCTAAAACAACATTGCTGTTCATATTCATAGCCTACCAGTAGCCAAATAGTACTGGTGTAATTCCAAGCACTGTAATACTCTGGGCACAAAACCTTTTGCTGAATTTGCCATTTATTAAATGTATTAAATTACCACTCAACTCCATTCTCTGGGGTGAAACAAGACATTAAGGTTTGGCACAGCAGAGTTGAATTTTTTTCTGGAAGCATTTTTTCCCCGACCTATCTTTCCTTAATGTCTAATGGTAACAAATGCTTTGCAATGATTTTATAAGGCTGCACTGGATTATATTGCAATTTTGGAAATAAAAACTAGCAAACATCTTGAGGCAACATGCTGTGAAGGTGCAATGCTACAGAAATTGCCTTTAAATTGAAACATCAGTGTGTTGCATAACTATTATCTCCATAGGATAAAAATCTTCTTTGTGGGAATAAAACAACTCCTGTGGATCTAATCCAGGGAAATAAAAATATCCTGAAGATTTCCTAAAGAAATCAAAAAGGGACCATGTAATGGAAGTGAGCCTGTTTTTTTATATATAAAACTTGTTTTGTCTTGGTATAGTAATACTGTATATTACTCTACTTTTCCCTATTATATTATTAATCTGTAGCCTTTTTCAGAATGCCTCAAATCTCACAGACTTACCACTGTTTATAAGGTATTGTACCATATAACATCTCCCTGCCTTCCCTTCTACATGTATAACCTCAGGCAGTTAGGTGTAGTAAAAGACAAGCAGGAGTTCAGTTACAATTTAAACAATGTAGTATTGATAATATTCATAAATAATAACAATATGCAAAGTACATTTGAATATTGGCAACCATACAACCTGATAAATGGTGATGTGTAATTTCAGGCATCACACAGACTTGTTAGTTACTTAAATTGTCTCTAGTTAAGGCATCATTTGTGGTCAGCTTTCTTCAGAACAGGCCACATGCCTGTCTCAATATGGCTGCCGAGCTGTGCTCTTCATTGTATTGTCCTTTTCAGTTCATGGTGTGTGAGATGGTCTTTCATCAGAGAGTGAGGTAAAATAAGTAAATTTATAGGTTTTCTCTCCAACCCCTATAGCCAATAGGGCATTGTGGTACTTAAAAGCTTCTGATGCAAGCCAATTCCAAACAGCCATACTTCAGACTAATGGGGGAATAGAACACCTTCGCACCTGCCCTCCAAACCATGTGTTAAGGTAAAGCTTGGCAGTTAGGCAGCTTGGCTTTCCTGTGGGGGTTGACTGGGAGTCCTGCAGAGAAATATTAGCCAAACTTGTTTGAGGCAATTCCCCCCAACCCTGTCGAAAAATTACAAAGAGACTCATCCCTAAAAGGGGGGAAGGGGTTCTTAAACCATCAAACCATTGCTGTTATTATCAATAATGTAACACAAATATTACATTGCTTTGTCTAAGTTAGAAATAAAGACATACAAAATATTTATCAACTTGTATGCAAAATTTCACATCACAACAAACTATATTTTTTAGAAATTAGGACAGAGTTAAATGGAAAAATCAAGAATAAATCACAACTCCAATCACAAAATAACATAATTGTCGAGGATTTTGCCTTTATTAAATAATCAGTTGAAGCTGTGGATTATGGATTATTATACCAAGGCACCTAGGGGGCCCGGCATAGCCCCTTAAGTAGGTCTCAGGCTGAACTGAAGCAGTATCGAATGTATGGGCATTTACAATTCTTAGATATTCAATGGCACTCAGGTTAATCTGTATATTGCTGTTAGTTAAAGGTGTTTCTTTTGTTTTATTAGTCTAACCCCGTAAATAATGCTCTTAATCTTTCTGAATTCCAGAGTATGACCTTTGTACTGGAGAGTCTACACTTTATCTTAAAGTAAGTCTTTGTTCATGTACAACTTTTCTCCTTCAATAACAAAAGAAGTTTTAAAATTCTATGGTGCCTGATCTGCCATCCCATTGTTAAAAATACACCGGAAGTTCCCAAAGTAATTATTGTGCTTGTGTCTTTAATCTCAGTCCATTCAAAGGTCTTCAATTATATTCAAAGACAAGTTAATTGGGCAAAACTCCCCTAGTATAAGTATGCAGCTACTTTACTGAAGACTTCACTCGTATTACTAGAATAAGGGTTATGCAATGGTGAGAATTACCATCATACACTCTTCCACTCAGTAAAGAAACTTTTCAGTGTGACTGAAAGTGGTAACATTTGCTGTCAAAGACAAATAAAAAAGTGACTAAATTTTAAAATATGTTGAGATCACTCCTCCAGAGTGGCAAATCTCAGTGTGCCCAATACAGCTCTAGCTTTGCCTTGAGTGAGAATAACTAAGGAGGTGAATCTATTTTGTAAGCAAAGCAGAGGACCCAACACCTTATTACCTTGTCTTGACACATGCTGTATGTAGGTCTACAACCAAGGTGTACTAGTGTACTAAAGTTTAATAGATTTCAAAAGCCTTCTAGAAGCTACCTTGATATTTTGAGATGATTTAGAGACAATCAGGTGAGATGAGTATAAGTCCTATGGACATACTGTATACTAAAAGTATGGAGAATTGCTCAGTGGCTGGCCCTTTACTTTGGGGTCAAAAATGCATTTGTTGGAAGTTGCTGGCAACATTTGAAATTCAATGCCAGGAAATATAATGGAAAAAGACACAAAAGAATTTTGGAAAATGCACCTTTGCACAGAGTAGTCTTAGGTGATTTCCTGTTTACAGACATCCCAAGACTGAAAAGAGATTTTGGGTTGTGTACGTTATCCCTCCTGTGTGAACTTACAGAAAGGTACCATGCACCTAAGCAGAAAAAGCACAGTACTGCATATAATTAAATAATGTGCTGATACCGTATATACTATTATATATATTCAATACACCATAGATACTACAACTGATTACTCCAGTGGAACCATCTCACTATATTTGAAAACTTTCAGACATATCTTATCTTTGAAAAATGAATTCATGAAAACATTTACTAATGATTATTGGTAATTGAATTTGGCCAACATAAAAATGTAGGAGTAGTGAATGAGTTCAAGGACATTATAGATTACTTATGGGGGTCAATATGGAAGCTTCCAGGACATTGAAATGTCTATGTTTGTGTTTATTGATTTCCTGAGATTGTTTCCCTGAAGCCAATTTTCATTCTCTGCATTCTTGTGGTATCCACAACATAATTAATATATGAGTTAAAAGAATAGATAACAAACACTGGTTGAGCTTATTATGGCTGAAGTCTTCTCCCACGTGTATTTGTTATGATATTAATTGATTTGGTGATAATGGACCCTTTTTATAATTTTCTTGTGGCATTTTCTTGGATTCTTTAGGAGATTTAATTTTCAAGAATCAATAACTGATGCAATTGCTTACCTATAGTAGAGCATTCCTGAACAGAAACTAGCTCATCTTCCTTTCAGTTTCAAGAAATTATTTTCCTTAAACTATGGATCAAGGTTGTTTGACGGGCGAGGACATCAACATGACCTCTCAGAATTCACTGAGTTCATTTCACCATTGCTTACTGTATTTCATTGTAGCTCAGTTTTTTCTTAGATTTCTTGAGTCATTTTTGTCACACATAATCGGGTTAAGATGAATAACCCAGTTATGACAGAAACATGGTTTCTTAATAATCCACATTTACATGCACAAGTAATTATTTGGCAGTCCCCTTTGATAAAAACTCTCTAACGTTGTTAAACTGAGCAGAAAAAGAGTTACACGTCATCATTGGCCACTGTTGCTCCAAAAATAAGCATGACATCTCTAATAATTTTGTTGTGTTTTATAAATATGTTTAGTCAAATTTATGCGGTATTTCTGTTAATGGATTACATGCTGTAATCTCTTTTCTGTTTGGCTCTGCGATTGAGCCCTGCAAAGGACCCGGTATGTGTGCTTCTTGCCTTATACCCAGTGCTGCAGAAATAATAGCAATGCAGATATTTTCATTTCAATAAAATAAAAGTATTGCATTAGGTTATTCATTACTTTATAAAGTAATCAGACTATATAACTATTTTTAACACGTTGTTTTGTCTTGGTAGAGTTCTACATTACTCTGTTTTCCCCTTTTGTATTCTTTATTGTGTAGTCTTTGTCAGAATGCATCAAATCCCATAGACTTAGAACTATAAGGTATTGAACTTTATAACTTTTCCCCACCTTCCCTTCTCATCTATAAGAGTAAAAGGACAAGCAGGAGTTAAGTTACAACTTAAATAATGTATCACTGATAATATTCGTAAAATAATAACAATAAGCAGTGTACATTTGAATATTGGCAACCATATAACCTGGTAAATGCTGATATGTAGTTTCAGGTGGCACACAGACTTGCAGTTACTTTAAATGTCTCTAGTTAGGTCATTATTTTATGGCTATCTTCAGGACAGACCACATTCCTGTCTCAATATGGCTGCCTAGTTATGCTTCTCAGTGTGGTCTTCTTTTCACTTCATGGTGTGTGAGATGCTCCTTCATCATTATGGTGAGAGAGAAAAAGGGAGGGGTAAAGCAACAGAATTTATGCATTCTTTGTCCAAATCCTTACACCAATTGATGCTACAGAATGGCTTCTGATTCAAACCAATCCTAAACAGCCATACTTCAGACCAATGGGGGCACACAATACCTTTCACGTCTGCCCCCAAAACCATTTGTTGAGCTGATGCTTGCCAGCTAAGTGATTTGGCTTTCCTGTGGGGGCTGATTGAGAGAGTCCTGCAGAGCATCACTTGCTAGACTGGTTTTAGGCACTTCCTCTGACCCTGTCATCAAATTACAAAGTCTCAGTCCTAAAAGTGGGGACGGTTCTTAAACATCAAACCATTGCTGTTCTTATCCGTGATGTAACACTAATATTACATTGCTTTGTCTAAGTTACAAATACAGACATATAAAATATTTATCAACTTATATACAAAATTTCACACCACAACACACGTTACCCTCTCGAGATTATGCTGCTGAGTTTAGTAATGTACATTCAAAAATTGATTGATTTCTGAAATAGTGAGATAGATTATTTCAGCCAGAAGAAGGAATAATGCAGTCACCCAAACATTTTGTATTTTGTGGATGCATCTACCTGTGGCTGCTAAGCGTGTGCAAACCAAATACATGTGCAAGCTGACAGAGAGTAACGGACATGGTCAAATTACAAAATCCTTCACAGTAACTTGGTTATGGGTTTACATGGCCACATTATTCATGGAGAACTCTACCTCCATTAATTAATTAGCTTTCTCAGAGGCCAACAACCCAATTTTGCTAAGGGTTTACATGGCATTTTAGAAACCAAGTTCCAGTGAACAATCACAGTACTGAAATGTAAGTAGACATACCAATTGACATTATTTAAGGAAGTTTTGTAAGCATTGCTTTTTCTGGTTATATTTATTGTTTTTTTGAGAATTTCTTGCCTGTTTATAAGAATTCTGATTACTGAACTGTGTAGTGGGACTTTTTTTTTTGCTTTGGATTACTTTTTGACAACTCTGCTTGTGTCTCTACTTGTTTTTTTGAACTTTTCTTTTCACTTTAAGATCCATCCATCCATTATCCAACCCGCTGAATCCGAACAGGGTCACGGGGGTCTGCTGGAGCCAATCCCAGCCAACACAGGGCAGGAACCAATCCTGGGCAGGGTGCCAACCCACCGCAGGACACACACAAACACACCCACACACCAAGCACACACTACGGCCAATTTAGAATTGCCAATCCACCTAACCTGCATGTCTTTGGACTGTGGGAGGAAACCAGAGCGCCCGGAGGAAACCCATGCAGACACGGGGAGAACATGCAAACTCCACGCAGGGAGGACCCGGGAAGCGAACCTAGGTCTCCTAACTGCGAGGCAGCAGCGCTACCACTGCGCCACCGTGCCGCCATCACTTTAAGATATTTTGTAATAAATCTTTGAGTTATAACAATTGTTTGTTGCCCTTATTTTGTGCATAATCCAAAGGCTGACAGTGACCCTTCTCTTTCTCTTTATTTTGAGATATTTATAGTTGTTGTGCCAGCTCCTCATTTATGGGCCAGCTCCTTCTGAAGCCAGCAAGTTGCCTTGGGGCCAGGCTAAAGACAAAGCTACCTCTTCTGGGCAGACCAAGTAGCTTTCTGGTCTGCTCCCTAACTTGTGTTCGGAGACCTCCCCGCTGTTTTGTTCTGGAGGAAACTCCAGAAACAAAAAATATACCTTTTGTAGTAGCTCAGTGAAAGCAGTGAACTATATTTTTTGCAAAAGTCTCTCACCAAAGAAGATGCCAGGTTTTGCTGTTTTCATGAGGCCAAAAAGACTAAACTCTCTCAAGTAGAACTTTTTTCAAATTTTACTGGAATACATAGAATAATGACTCAATTTACTACAGCCGCCTGTTTTCTATCTAGAAATGTAGATTGGAGGAGGATGATGAATACATTGATCTTGATGCCTCTTTAGATCTAAGTTATGTAAATACTGAACACCTTTTCTGCCAGTATGAGCCTGAAGCAACACTAGTTTAAAGTAACCCAAACTTGAACCATCATGTTTTTAAGTCTCCGCTTTCTTCCACTGGCTCAATTAAATCTCCTGCAGTAGTTTTTTGCTGAATCTTTTGAACTGTCCACCACAAGTTATAGTTCTATTTTGACTAAACCTCCTACTCCTATCTGTGCTGCTGTATGCAGCGTTAAACCTACACCATTATGAGTTTCTCTCTCTTGTTGACCTCTTCCTTTATTTCCAGATGTTGCTAGTATCATCCACCCACCAACACCTATTGCGGCTTCAGTTTGTTTCAACCCACCTAGTCCTACCCCTTAAAAGCTACTTAAAAAGACACTTTTTAATTTGGCTTTTATATATATATGGTACCCAGCCGGGACGCCCAAGAGGACCGGAGGTGGGCTTGCACCTCCTCTAGACCATGAGGGGGCGACCTCCCTGGTTGCGTTGGAGACCACAGGGGCGGAGCTTTGAAGCTCAACCTTGTAGGGGCCCGAGGTCACCGCCAGGGGGCACCCCAGTGCCTGGAGAGCCTTGGACCTCAGCACTTCTGCCACACAGGGGAGTGTCAGCGGAGGAGTGTCGATGACTGGAGTCGGGCGGAAGTGGACAAAAGTCTGGGAGCAGAGGAGTAGAGGTGGCGAAGAGAGGCACTGAAGAAAGAGGCCTGGACTTTGGGGTGATTGGTGGTGAGGCACTGGGTTGTGCACTTGAACTGTAAATAGATTGTAAATAAACGTGTGTTGGGGTGCTAAAACAATGTCCGTCTGTCTGCGTCCGGGGCTCATTCCATTATATATATATATATATATATATATATATAGTGATGGATGGCCGGCTTCATATTCCGGCCCTCACCCCCAGGCCGCCAGGAGGAGCTCTCCCGAGAGCATTGACGGGTCCTGAGTTCCAGCAGGGCCTCATGGACTATGTAGTTTTTATGCGCAGCCCTGCTGGATACCTTGGAGACCATTGGGAGTCGCTGTCGGGAGGCCAGTACACTCTTTTGTGCACTATGACCCGGAAGTTCGTCACATGAAGAGCGACGGGCTTCTGGGGTGAAGGGAAGGACTATTTACCCTGACCCGGAAGGAATAAGGACTTGTGGACTGTTGGCCAGGAACTTGTGGACTGGGGATTGGGAACACTTTCGGGTCAGGGACCATAAAAGGACCATGGGAACTCCCAGACAATGAGCTGAGCTGGGTGGTAGGAGGGCAATGCGTCTGGAAGTGGAGGATTGTTGATTTATCATTGTAATTATTGTATTTATTTGTGAGTATAGTGTGGAGTGGAGGGTGCTTAGTGCACATAATTATTATAATAAAAGAATTATTGCACTTTTACCTAGTGTTTTGGCGTGGTACCTGAGGGTTCAAGGGAGCACTAGCGCCCCCTACTGCGACAATATATATATATATATATATATATATATATATATATATATATATATACACACACACACACGTGCGCATGGGAGGCAGCCACAGGGACCAAAAGAAGGGCATTCCATGCCCAGCCCGGGGGGTGGCAGGGTTCACTCAACCCTCTTATTTTGTCCACGCAGACCAGACATGAGAAATTCTTCCTGAGTACAAAGACGTCACTTCCGCCTCGGCCCCGAGGATGACATCACTTCCTGTCCTGGCCACGAGGACATCACTTCCTTAAACCTCCCTATAAAACCCAACTTCCTTCCTCTGTTGGAAAGTTCTGTTCTCTCTTCTATACTCTGTTGTGCTGAAAACCTTTTCCTTTTGCAGCCAAGGTCAAGTACATGGGTGGCTGCCCCAAACCTTTGTCTTGTGTCAAGGCTCATCATTTCACTATATATATATTGTGACAATTAAGAGTCCAAGACATCATAAAGGTTTGGGGCAGCCACCCGTACATTGTTTTTCCCAGCAGCAAAAGGGTTTTAAATCGGAAGCACGATGTGCATATCACAGAGTCCTAAACAGAACTGACTATAGCAGCCCAAGATGGAGGCTTTAAAGGTCTGGAGAGGAACTGACGTCATCAAAATGGCCGGAACCAGAAGTGACGTCATCAAAGGGGCTGGCTTCAGGAGTGACGTCATCAAAGGGGCCGGCTTCGGAAGTGACGTCTTCAAAGGGGCCGGCTTC
>JANRMT010062831.1:33658370-33692724 GCA_026402145.1 Polypterus bichir lapradei
AACTTGTAAATAACTCATGAAAGAATAAAGTTACGTTAAAACCAAGCACACCATTGTTTTTCTTGTGAAATTCCCAATAAGTTTGATGTGTCACATGACCCTCTTCCTATTGAAAAAACAAAAGTTGGATCCAAAATGGCCGACTTCAAAATAGCCACCATGGTCACCACCCATCTTGAAAGGTTTTCCCCCTCACATATACTAATGTGCCACAAACAGGAAGTTAATATCACCAACCATTCCCATTTTATTAAGGTGTATCCATATAAATGGCCCACCCTGTAGTGTGTAATAGTGAAAGCAAGTAGTTCTTTGGAAGATTAAGGAAACCTCAGTAACTGGAGAAAACTGCAAATAAAGGTGCATCCAGAAAGGAAATTGTAAAGTAGAATTGAAAATAACTGTCAATATGTTTTGTTTTTGGCATTTGTTCTACCAAAGGCCTTTTTAAACTGAAATCTGTGTATATTTGAACATTTACATTATGCAATTTGTACTACTTGTACATAATTTTGATGTTCTGATAATTCATTAAACTTAATTACTCAATTATTGTGGGAACATATTTGAATAGGAATTCAAGAAGTACTTCTTACAGAGGAGCACAGTAAATGTCAAATATGTAAAATTTTAGTGTTTCCATTTTCTTGCTCATTTTCAATTATTTTTTCTTTTGTGTTTATGAGGCTTTTTAAATGTCTTTTATTCTGTGGTTTCCTCCCTCTCACATCCCAAAGACACACATGTTTGGTTGATTACTGACTCAGACTTGACCTGGCATGAGTGAGTGTGGGTGTGTATAAAAAAAGGGAAGAACTGGAAAATCAGCCAAACCTCTAGCAACAAGAATCTGCTTCTACCCAGTCCAAGAGACATTGCTATAAACAGGGGTCGGGGATTCAAAGCTCAAAAGTTTCCAGGCAACGCTACTTCCCAGTGGACCACTGGGACACTGAACCTCTGATCCATGATGTGGAGGAAAATGTAACCACAACATTACTTAACAAAAGGAGTTCTTTATTTAACCTTATATAGCAGAATGAACACTAAATTATATTTATGTTTTAATAGACCATGTTATTGAAGAATATGACTGCTCAGTTATATGAATAGTAGAAAAAAAGGATAGATATGCTGAATCCACATATCCTGTTTTCCAGTTCTTTTAAACCATGGGTAATGTTTTAAATTTTGAAGCAGGGGGAGAAAGGAAATAGTTTTTCCTCTTTTTCATAGTTCTTACAGTGAAAGTTAATAAAAAACAGTGCATATTTCATTTCCACAATGATTACACATTACATGTTAAGTCTGGACACATTCATAGTGCTGGCTATAGAGGTTTACTATACATAATCATATTTCTGCTTTTAACCAAAATAACACTTGCTAGAGACTACATAACATAATTTCTAGCCTGAGACAATCTTCATGAAGTGCACCTTACAAGGAGTCTTCAGGACATCTTGACATTAGAAAATCATCCATTGGATTCTGGCTACCTCTTTCTGACTGAGCAAATGTGGAAATGAGAATTTTATCCCCTAAACCAAAAATAATTCCTGGTCAGCTGCTGTCTAAACAAATTGATTTTTTAAAGATACATGGTAAACTCTTAGATAAAGGTGTTACATATACAGTATGTATATAGTGTACATGCACATTTCAGGTTACAAACAAGTTCCATTTTTACAGACGGTCATAACCTGACTTTGTATGTGAGTTGGAATTTCTAATGAAAAATGTCTGTTAATGGGAAATTTGTAAAAACACATCGTGCTTTAGGATGTACTGTACAGAAAAAACTTCAAACTTAAAATGTGTGAAGAAATGTTCCTATATTTTAAATCACAAAACACAAATAATTTAAACCAAAGTTTGAAGACAGGTATGTCTTGCATGTTGTCATTAACCTTAAACATCCTACAGATTTTGAAAATGACCCAGTACCCCATGAAGATTGAAAAGGCTAATGATTGTGAGACGTATACTGTTTCTGCCGAGGAATCACTCAGAGTGTCACTTTTCCCCAGTGTTGGGCATGAACTAGTTCAAAAGAGTGTGTTTATTGAACAAACTCATTTTTCTAAGAACGGTGAACTTGGCATAACGTACTTGCAAGTCAAGAACTTGAACATTAGCTAGTTCAGTTTTATGTGACATTCTGGATCTGGTTTAGGTCCAGATTAAATGATTTGCCTTACCCTGTAATGTAGAGGTGGAACTGAATCCGAATACGGTATTCGGATAAGCACAAATAGTGGATTTTTACGAATATTTATTTCATACAATTTTTTGGCATTTATTTGTATTCAGAAAAAATAACGTAAAATCAAATAGGCACTGTCTGTGTCTGCCTGCTTGTGCTTAACCTGCACCCTTGCTGACACAAGCGCGCGGTGAAGCTCTGCTTTCGCTTTTAGGAAAATATTGTACTTCATGAGGCCACTTTATATTTTTCCCCATTGGACATGCAATATGTGACACAAATTTTTAAACCGGCAGTGTAATAGGTTAGTTCACCTACATGCTGGTTCCACAGTCATCATTTGTGTCACATGGTGGTGTTGGAAATAGAACGGTAATTTATATGTATACTTGCATCTATTTAATTTCTTTTTTGACAGTGAGGATATTAGCATATATGGTTAAACATGTTTGTTGCTGGTATAACTCAATAAAGTGTATTTAAATAAAAAAGGTCTTCATAATTATTGTATTTTATTCAAGAACACTGTAAGGCATGAAAAATTGAAAAAAATAAACTCATGGGTGGTTTATTCTCACTCCTTAAAAATACAAAACGAACTGAACATGAACTAGTTTAAAATTGAAATGGTGAACTATGAACATGAATTTATTCATTTTAATCTGTGTGAACTGAACTTTGAGCTAGCTCTTGTGAGGTGTGAATTTGCACAACACTCCTTTCCCTTTCAGCAGCAATGCCTCCCTAAAACCATATTGCTGGGATGTGTAATGACAGCGCTGGGCATTACAAGCAGTACCTTCTATCTGCCAGTTGCCAATATAGCTGCCAATGGTTACATTCGGTGATATGCGAAATCATTGAAAAGAGTGATTGAATACATGCTGTAGAGTTCTGCACGTTCGCATTAGTGATGACTGCTGCGTATTTATCCACATTAAAACTGGTTTGCTTAATTCTGAAATAAAAAATAGAAGTCACTAGATAAAATTCAGTTGAAAAGAAATAGTTTTAAATTTAATGTGCTTGTTGGCACCTGCGGAACTGAGATAAGTTGAGACCCACTGTACATATACATTTATGCACACACTATTTCAAACATAAAGTATTATTGCTTTCAGAGAAGATAGCATTCTTACCAAATTCTGTCCTTAAGTCTAAGAATGTAATAACTGTAACATTTCCTAGATCAGTATTTCACAATCTTTTTTTCTGTGGTGGCACCCTTTTTGTAGCCAAAAATACCCCTTAGGCACATCACTATTTTACTCACCACAGACACATTATATTTCATACACGTACTCATCTGTCCAAAGGGGTGAGACTACCAGAGAAGCTGAAAAAAAAGCAGCTCCAAGATCAGTGTTCATAGACATGGCAAATAGCGACCACTTTGGTGGCATCTCCCAGCTGCTTCATCCCGTTGCCTGCCCCTCTCGGTAACTTGTATGCCCACTATCCACTGGCCCTATGAGACTCACTTACGACCACACACCCAGCCAGATGGACTCTAGCAAATGGGAAAAATGAGATAGGATCCAAAGTGCTCTAGGTGCTGTGTCTGCAACATAGCGATCACAGAACTGCTTTCATGCCAGCTTCTTAAGATAGTCCTGTCCTCTACAGGAAGGTCTCAACCACCTGCAGAGCTAGTCTCTCTCAGGTTCAGACCCAGATGCACTACAATATTTTTCCACAGCGCACCATTCTGCTGCAACATACTGGCTGAAAAACATTGTCCTACATTGAAGCATATTGAAACATCATTAACACCGGAGTTTAAAGTTTTTGACTGGGGTGACATTTTCACTGAAATATTTTAGAAAGACTGCTTTGGAAAATTAGACTGTAATTGCAACTTTAGAATTTAAAAGAAATATTTGAATAATTGTCAAAAACATTTAGTACATTTTATTTATCATAAATGTATTGATTATATTCTATATTGGCTTTGGAGATTCTTATACTTAGGCAAAACGGACTGATTATTGGCTCTTTTTTAAAGTTCGTAATCTCTACTCTTTTTTAAGTTAAACCAAAGTAAAAAAGATTTGGTCAGAAGTGTCCTTACTGTATATACAAATTGAAGCAATTCAAAACATTTATTTAAGAGGACTGAGTGAGGCTAAAGGGAAGGACATAAACAAGCAAATTTCAAAAAGGAAGCTGGGAAGGAACAAGTTGTACTGAATATGTCATTTAGTCTCTGCAAAATGTCACTGCTTACTGCTTTTCTACTAAGCCGTGAAAGTAGTATTACACATACATGTCAACTAATTGTGTTAGCCTGACTTGAAAAGAAAATTTTAAAAAACCCCAAGGTGTACCTATAACATGGCTAGCAACCGCCGCAATGAAAAGTCCAAGTGAAGGTGAATGAAGTGCAGAAAAAAAATATTTGGCACCAGTGAACTCTTAAATCTGCCTCTCATGAGATAGCATGTTCCAAGAAGAATAAAATGTGTTGTTCTTGCTGTGTTGCACATCTGTGTATTTGGAGCTCTCTGTAAGAAATACACTGTTACACTTTGTTCCTGAGCCATAGTTAAAACTGTTCCTACTCAAAAAAGTAAGAATAATGGCATCCACTACTGGCCCAGGTTTTGTCTTATCTAAATGAAAATGCCAACCTGCATTTAAGCTGAAAATGAAGTATTGCCACCTACTTTTTTATGATGTTGACTTTAAGCACTGCTTGGCACAGTGTTTACTGGTAGCATTTCCTGTTTACTGAATGGGACAGCATTGTGGTTTAGTTGGTGACCCTGCTGCCTTATGTAGCCAGCGTTATTGAATCTTGTGTCATGTCCCTGACCGCTGGGAACTTATATGTTCTTCCTATGGGTTTTCCTCCCATATCCCATAGCTGTGCATGCTTATTGACTGATTGATTCTCAATTTCACCACATCCAAAGGTAGTTCCTGCTGTGTGGCTGATGCTGATGTGACTTCAACTGCAGTAAGTAAGACTGATAATGTTTTTCTTTAATATAAAACCTTAATATAAACCTTTGCAGCTGAGCTGAAAACTCCATTTATAATTAACTCACTGTCTACGAATCAGCTGCTGACTCCATTTGCTGTCACTTGGTTCACTAACCTGAAAATATTACTGTTCAAATTATGACCCTTCTGCATTTACCATTTACATTTAGCATCGGACATAATTATGTATTATTAAGGAAGATGAACAATTTTCATCTTTTCAGTGTTAGTTTTATGGTTTTATTATTGCAAAGCTACAACTTGGTAAAATAAAATAGCTTTTCATCAAACTATAATTATGCCTTTACATCCTACAATGGATATTGTATGCTAGCACTCTGTTGTGAACTGGAAAAAAGATATGCATTCTATCAGAGCAAATGATGCAGTGCTTCCCTATAGGATAATACAGAGTCTCACAAGAGATGATAGAGGAAAATATCTCTTGTCGGCAGCTTATTAGTTTATCCCCATGAGAAACTGTGTGCCTAAGCTAATAGCTCACATCCATGAGCAACTTATGGAAACAAGAAAGACCAGGAGGAAAAAATATGGCTGTTAAGTGCTCACGACTCAGTAGCTTATGCACATCAGCTGATCTGCAGTTTTATTTCTGATCTATTTCATTTCAAAGAGAGAGCAATTTTCTGTGTCAGTGCTGTAAGTTGACACTTTCTGCAAAAAAAGGTCATCTTTAACAAGCTAGACAATAATTTGTGATCAAGTGAATAGAATAAATCAACTTTTATTTATTAACTCCTTTTGAAAAGTGAGAATGATAAATTACACCACTTCAAAAAGTGGGTGAATAATATTACCCATGGAAGTTATGGCACCCGCTTCATTATGTTACACAAAGAAAATGCACAATGACTAATTCATTAACTGCTCTTTATTAGTATTGGTAAATCTTCACTGTCTTGCTAAGCACTTTAATATATTGCATGTGTGCTGAATTTGGTACTTAGTAAAATAAATGATTCAATAATTCATCATGAATATGCCTTCTCCAGGAATAGGTCAATAATAATAATAATAATAATAATAATAAATAATAATAATAATAATTATTATAATTGTCTTAATAATATTCTAATGCTGATGAGGGATAACATAATGCTTGCAGACATTAGAAATTAGTATATGTACAAATGTAGTTTTTTTCTTTTATTATATTTCAATATGTAACTGAATGAAAATTTGATGTGAATATTGTGAAATTGCAATGATGGTATATGCAGTTTTAGACCATAATTTGTGACTATGAAATCAAATGTTTATTTAACATGACACTAATTTTCAGCATACTAACATTTGATTTGATTTTAACTTTTTCAAAAATTATTTTAAAATGACATATATTGTAATGGCGCCCTGCTCAGGGTTTATTTCCTGCCTTGTGCCCTGTGTTGGCTGGAATTGGCTCCAGCAGACCCCCGTGACCCTGTAGTTAGGATATAGCGGGTTGGATAATGGAGGGATGGATATATTGTAGCAACTTGTAAAAACTGGTGTAATAACACTGAAGAAAGTATTTCTTCTGTTTGAAGAGGGGGGTCCCAGTATTTAAAAAAAAAACCAAACAATATTGTGTACACTGAAGCAGAAAACCTGCAAAAACTAAACAAGAGGGTTTAGTAGGAGTGAAAAGCAGGATGACATTGTGGCGTATCAGAACTTCAGAGTTTGCTGTTGAGTGAATGCACAGGCCGGTAAGCACTGTAATCCTGACTGGTCCCTACACTTTAGTGGGAACTAATTGGAGTGATCCTCCACAACAAACTGGTATGACATGTTATGGTGTAGCCAGAATTTAATCACTAGCTTAAGTGTCTTTTCTTTTAATGTATTTTTTGTTTGTTTTTTAAATATTATTTTATAAAGTTTATTTGGTTTTCCATGCTGAACAGATTTAATTACTTCCTAATGAGTTTTATATTATTGTGTTATGATAATGATGTATGCCTTGTCTCTAAATTGAACCTAAGGGGGTGGGACCCCGTAACACTGCAGCTAGTGGTTTGCCCCAGGTCTTTATAAGCCTGCAGACACTGCAGTGTATCACTGTTTTGTGTGTATTAAAATCTTCCTTTTGGCCTTTGTTGAGCACTATTGTAATTTTTTGCTTTGACCGCTTCAAGTTGTTTTTTTTTTACTCCACTTACAGTTTGTGGACTTTGTTTGGTTTGCTTAAGTTTACCTTTTTTGCAAACATTTTTGAAGTTATTTCTCATGTTCTGCTCATGTTTTGAAAATTCCTTTATTTCGTTAATGCTAAAAAAGGAGTATTGTTTTGTGTTTTGTGGGTCAGAGGTTTCATGGTTTCTCTCTCCTTTTGCAGTTTTGAAAAATTTTTAAGAAGGTTTAGTTTTTACCCTTTATGGGCCTGTGTTTTAGCTGCAAAGCCTGCTGCTTGAGTTTTGTGAGTAACAATTACTATTTATTAGCTCACATAACTGAAATACCTGACGTTGCCCAGGAGGAAAATAAAGTGGTTTTTTTCCAATTGTTTGAGAAAAATATAATTTAAAAAAACCCACAACTTTAAAAATAAAAATAAATTAACAATCAATGAAAACTCACTAATGTGCTTGTCTTGTGGTCTTGTATGTATGTTATCATCCAGTTGACGCTCGGAACCGGCCAACTCTGTTTAATTTCAAAAGAAACGGGTGGTGTTCAAACATAAAGAATGCTGGCAGTCACCGCCAGTTCTCCATCTGGTGGTCGTTCCGAGTATCAACTGGATGATAACATGCATACAAAACCGCAAGATCAGTGCCCACCCTACCCAGAAGGGGGTAGGTTAGGGTTGATTTCACCCTACGGTATTTTTAGTCGACCAATGAGTAACATGTGTACCAAGTTTCATGTAAATCGCTCCAGCCGTTCGTAAGTGATGCTGGAACATACATACATACATACACACACACACATTGACTTTTACATAAATAGATTTTTAGGCCCTATTGAAAACCTGAGACTGTATGTTTGGAGATGAAGCTCTTTATGATTTTTGTAAGCTGATCGTAACTCTGAGAGTAGCAAGTATAGAATTCAAGGACTTAGGAGTAACACCCAGCACCTTCCCCTTTTGATTTGTATTGGAAACAAGGCATACAGAGACTCTATGAGCTTTAGGATCTACAGTAACTGTGATCCATGTTATGCAAAGTAAAATTGATTTTTGCACTTAACATCTTTATAAACCAAAGCAAATCCCTCTATTATAAAAAAAAATCTTAGGAGGGAGACGAGATGTGATCTTCTTGGAAGACAGTTTGATGTCACACGAGACAAGGCAGTGAGACAAAAGGACAGCTGTTGTACAGGCTTTTAAATGATCAACGCAGATGATCTGATCGCATCTCCTTAGCATGCGTTCAGCTCCCCCTTCACAGCGCGAGTGGCAGAGACGCAGAGTGGCGTAATGACAGCTGCTGTACAGGCTTTTAAATGATCGACGCGCAGCGTGACAAGCAGGACACACAGCTTGCCAGCAGCAGTAGCAAGACAGCAGCTGATTCGACCACATCTCCTTCGCGTGCGTTCAGCACCCCCTTCACAACGTGAGCAGCTTTATATGTCCCACAAGAAAGACATATAACCACTCCCGGGGCCGGAAATAAAGGACAAAGAGTAGATGACAATGTAGAATATCGTAAAGAATTCAAAAATGTTGGCCAGTACACATGCACAGCAGATTAGAGATAATGGAAATTCAAAAGTCTCAAAAAAAGGATAGGAAAGATCACATTAGCGCAAACAAACGGAAATTATTACTTGGTGAAATAACGGAACAGCAAAAAGAGATTGAATATGTTGTTCGGATTTAAACCTTAAGTCGGAGACTTGTAGATCGTCTAATTTGTGTTGCCAGCGAGAATTAAAAGATTCCATAAATGTTGTTGAGGTATGAAGTCCCGTGAGACAGAGACTTTTAACATGAGATTCTTTCAAGTCACACCCTACTTACAAATATTTTCAGGTCATCTAACTTCAGTTGTGTGAATGCTTTTGTCAGACACACTTCTTGCACTATCAGCTCGTATAAATTTTATCAGGACAATAATTTTAAATGTTCTACATGACATGTCAATGACAAAGCGAAAAAGAAAGAGCATGGACAAACATTCGAGAAAGTCGTTTTATTTATTAGAGAGAAAGAAATGATATTCACTCACAAGCAGTTATACGTTGCATTGCCACGATGTAAGTCCAAACACAGAATCAAAATTCAATGCGATCTTGAAGAAAAGTTAATTCCAAATATTGTTTTTACAAAAGTTTTAAAGTAAAAGAGAAAATAATGCATATGTAACAATTCCCATGTAAATAACAATCTCTTTAAATTGTATATCCAGAGCCCCCTAGTGCATTAAAAATACTGATGGACTTCCAAATTATTTAAAAACCCACATAATAAGCCATATCCATTGACTTTAAAATGCGACTAATAATATATCTGATTTTTATATACTTTGTTAATCCATCAGGCGAAAAAACCTTTTTGCATGACTTTTTGCATGGTGGTTAGAGCACAGGTTCAGCCATTATACAGTATCAGGTTAAGGACCTTGCTCAAGGACCCAACAGCATAGAATCCCTTATGGTAGTAACGGGATTTGAACCAGCAACCTTACAGATATTAGCACAGAATCTTAGCCTCAGAGCCACCACTCCTACTTCCTATATCTTGGAGTGCTTGTCCCCCTACTCTCCAAGTCGTAATATTAGATTATCAAAAAGCAGTCTGCTTATTATTCCAAGAGCTAAGAATAAAAAAGTGATGAGGCAGTTTTGCTGTTATGCTTCAGAAATCTGGAATACGTTACCACTAGAGATATACCAGGCTAATGCTGTATATTATATATAAAAAAAAACCTCTTAAAAACCCACTTATTTAATTTTGCTTTTTCATAGCTACATTTTAGTTATATCTTTAATGAACTAGATATGCATAGAATTATAATCCTCTTCAATGAACCTGCAGTCTTTACTAACCTTTATTTTTATCTGTGGTGGTATTCTGCGTCAAAGTCCTCTGCAGCCACTTGTGATGTTTGAATGTTTGAATGAAAGTGGATACCAACCTGCGACGAGGCCCACTGTGTTAAATCCTTTAACATGAAGTCTTAAAATAAAAACCAATAAAGAACAACTTAAGAACATTAATGTTGGGCAGAATGCCTAGTGGGGCCTGTGTGGTCTTTTGGCCTGGAACCCCTTCTGAGTTTTTTTTTTTTTTGTCCGGCTTAACTGGAGTTTTATTTCCTGTCCACCCTGCCCATCTGGCCTTATCATTGAACCTTTAGAGACTTAAAAAAACAATTCTGTATTTAAGGACTTCATTTCTCTTTATATATCTATCTTAGGTAAGTATGCATTATGTATTTTTATATACTGTTTATGCATTATTACTCTTATCTAATTTTAAGTTTCTTTGCATGCAGCTACTTTTTGGACATCTTGTAAAGTACTTTGTACTACAACCAATGTACAAAAATATGCTACAGAAAAACATCTTGTTGTTCTTGACCGGAGGATTCTGCACCCATTTTACCACATTCTGAAAGATGGTGATCCAGTATCTCACCAGCTTAATACATATAAGTGATGCTGACAACTGAAACTTATCATACCAATATCAGCAATATCAGGTAGGAACCAGCACTGGATGATGAAACATTCTGTTGCTGACGTCAAAAGAATAAGATTTCTAAAAGCAGTGTATAGCTAAAGCACCATGGACCAAGGATAAAACACTCCCTGGCCCTACTTACTGCTCTCTACTTATTCTAGTAAGCACAGACACCCCTTTCATTTCATCAGTTATGTTTCAGCCAGTAACACTAAAACCAAGACAACAACAGCCTGAGCAACAATGCTAACACTTGGGGCCTCAGGCATAAAGCCTTCCTTAGGATTCCATACTAAAATTTTGCTTATGCTAGAAGGCCAAAAAATTAAAAAATGCCAGATCCTATGCCAAGTTCCTTCATAAATTTTAAATGTTCTTAAAAAATGCACTCATGCACACACTTTTAGTCACCCCACATCAGTATGGCAACCTTTTAGGAAGTGAGCCACCACTCCTACTTCCTATATCTTGGAGTGCTTGTCCCCCTACTCTCCAAGTCGTAATCTTAGATTGTCTAAAAGCAGTCTGCTTATTATTCCAAGAGCTAAGAATAAAAAAGTGATGAGGAAGTGGAGCCTAGAGATTAAAATGGCTCCAAATGACTGCTTCTAAATAACAAACTGGGAAATGTTGTGCGAGTCAAATGGAGACAATATTGACTCTGTTACTGCATCACAGACTTGTTATCATCTTTGTCAACAGTGGTTACCCACCAAGACAATGCATTGCTTTCCAAACAACAAGCCATTAATTACTGAGTAGGCAAAAGGTCTCCTGAGTGAGAAAAAGAGAGCATTCAAATTCCGGTGACAAAGAGCCTCTGAAGGACATATAGCGTATGTTAAAGAAAAAGCTGATTGAAGGAAAGGAAGCTTACAAAGCTAAAACATAAAACAAACTCACTCAGATTAAAATGAAAGATGTCTGGAATGGATTGGGTATAATTACTGGACTCAATCAATGCTGAAGCTCCACAAGGATCAGTCCTGTCTCCTTGTCTCTTTACTATGTACACCAGTGTTGTGCATGAACTAGTTCAAAAGAACACGTTCAATGAACAAGGTCATTTTTCTAAGAATGGTGAACTTAATGTAACGTATTTGTATGTGAAGAAGTTGAACGTGAGATTCAGTTCAGTTTTATGTGACATTCTGGATGTGGTTTAGGCCAAGATTAAAGGATTTGCCTTACCCTGTAATGTAGGGATGGAGCCGAATCTGAATACGGTATTCGGATAAGCGCACATAGTGGATTTTTATAAATATTTATTTTGTACAAATTGTTCACTATTTACAGTGGAAACTCAGGTCATGAAACTTCTCGGAACACGTACAAATCGGGTTACGACCAAAAAGTTTGCCAAACTTTTGCATCTGTTCACGACCACACACTCGGGTGACGAACAAGCCAGTTTCCCTTCCAGTTCATACGCGGCAATGATTTCTGCATGTGTTCAGTCTCTTCCTGTGCATTCGCTGTGAATTCTTTGTGCTCTATTTTGTTTCCCTTCAGGTTTGTACGCGCCGGTGATTTACGCACGTGTTCAGTCTCTCCCTGTACAGTACATTGTTCTCGGTCAGACGTGCATCACGCAGAGGGACTTTACCTCAAAACTGTAATCTCCTCTTTACCCAGTTCCTCCTCACTTCCTTCATGCCAGAACTCGACTTATGCAAGGTTAGTCTTCTTGGTTGTTTATGGTTAATTTTTGTATAAATTAAGGATTTTTCAAATGTTCATTTTTTTTCTCTGTGCTTAAAACTCATTAAAAAAAAATGTTAACAGTGAGTGGTTCGTAAGGCTATAGCGTGAACTCCTGCAATATTACTTTTCTTTGTTGTTTATGGTTAGTTTTTGTATAAATTACTGATTTTTCAAATGTTCATTTTTTTCCCTGTGCTTAAAACTCATTAAATAAAAGTGTTTACAGCGAGCGGTTTGTAAGGCTATAGTGTGAACTCTTGCAATGTTAGTTTTCTCTGTTGTTCAAGGTTTTCTCAGTGTTATTCAATGTTTTTACATTTAGTTTACTATTACACTGTGTATTCTATGGTATAATTAACTATTTTTGTGCTTAAAAATCTTTAAAAAATATATTTACATACAGTTCGTACGGTCCGGAACAGATTAATTGTATTTTACTTTGGGTCACAACCAAATCGGGTTGCGACCAGAGTTTTGGAATGAATTACGGTCGTGATCCGAAGTTCCAGTGATTTGTATTTGGAAAAAATAACGTAAAATCAAATAGGCACTGTCTGTGTCTGCCTGCCTGCTAAAGCTGCACCCCCATTGACACCAGCACATGGTGAAGCTCTGATTTCACTTTTAGGACAACGTTGTACTTTGTGAGGCCACTTTATATTTTTCCCCATTGGACATGCAATATGTGACTCGAATTTTGATCGGCAGCGTAATTGGTGAGTTCACCTACACGCTGGTTGCCCAGTCACAATTTGTGTCACACGGTTGGAAATAGAACGGTAATTTGCATGTATACTTGCATCTATTTAATTTCTTTTTTGACTGGGAGAATATTAGCATATATGGTTCTAAGTGTTTGTTGCTAAGTATAACTCAATATAGTGTATTTAAATAAAAAAAAGTTTTCATAATTATTATATTTTATTCAAGAACAATGTAATAGCCTAATATAAGACATGCAAAATTGAAGAAGTAAACTCATGGGTCATTTATTCTCACTCCTTAAAAAATACAAAATGAACTGATCATGAACTAGTTCAAAATTTAAATGGTGGACTATGAACATGAATTTATTCATTTTAATCTGTGTGAACTGAACCTTGAGCTAGTTCTTGTGAGGTGTGAACTTGCACAACACTGATGTACACCTCAGACTATACAGGTAAATATAACACCAGCTCATGTCACTTTCAGAAATTCTCTGTTGATTCTGCACATAGAGGGTGTATTGATAAAAGATATCAAAAAGAGTACAGGAGTCAGGTGGAACAGTTGGTTTTTGGTGCAAACAGAATTGTCTGCATCTTGACATCAACCAAACCAAGGAACTGGTTATTGACTTTTGCCACACCAAAGAGTCTAGTCACGACTTAAGGAGTAGTCATCTCCTACAAGTACTTGGGGTTCCATGTTATTGATGGGTTGGACTGGTCTCGGAACACAAAGGAACAATATATGAAAGGGAAGAGCGGGCTCTTTTTTTTTTCTTAGGAGGTTGCGTTCCTTTAATATAGGAAGTGACTTCATTCACATCTTCTATAGCCCTGTGATGGCCAGTGAAATGTTCTATTCTGTAGTGTGCTGGGCTGATAACACTTCAAGAGGGGCCCACCAAATCAACAAGCTAATTAAAAGGACAAGCTCAGTTATAGGACCTACTGTGGACCCCCTGGAGGTAGCAGGAAACAAGAGACTTAAAAGAAAACTGAGTGCCACATCCTCTCTCTGACACAAGACTTTAAGCCAACAAATTATTCAGCAGAAGTGTGTCAAGAAACGCTACTGGGGCTCCTTTATACAAACAGCAATAAGCCTGCATAGTGCCTCACTGTGACTGAGACAGCCAAGTAAGAACTTTTCTTTCTTTTGAATTTTCTTGCTTTATAAATCTACATCACACATCACATATAACCTTATTGCAAAATATTTAAAAAAGAAATATATGTTTTCTGTCTCCTTGATGATGCAAATAAATAATAGAAAACACTCCAGTTTTCAAACTGGTTAACTAAGTTGCACTCAAATGTTATGCTATGAGTATATTTTCTGCCTTCTTAAAATAAGAAAGTGATTGTTTTGCCACAATTAAAATACACAGACAAACTTAAAAACACAACATTTTCTACCATTTTAAGTACTGCTAATGGTATTTGAGTCGTTTGTTGTGATGATGACTGACATGTACAGTAATCCGATTTAGATGTCATAGAGCCATCCTCTTGGAGTTGTGCGCTGAGTTGGAGGCTACATGAAAGAGACCGTCATGCAGTCCAAGTTAATTGATAGGTTTGGAGCAACTGGGATTATAAAACTGATGATGATGATTGAATGGATGGACATCAGAATATGACTGACATGGCATTGAAGTACTCAACAATACTAGATTTTCTGTTTACTTCATTGTCTTGATGCCTGGAGTCGTTAAAACAGCACAAAAGTCCGTGTATGACTGACAGATAGTCGAAACTTTCCATAACTTTAACCCAATTTCCACACCAAGTTCATGTTTTATAGATCCTGACTTTTAATTAAGAAATTGCTTTATACATGAGGACCTTGGAGAGGGTTGAAACAGTAAAAGGATGATAATGTGAGTGTGGCTAGTATATCTGACCCCACTGCTAAAAGGAGCACCCATCACCCAAGAGGATATGCCAGGTTTGGTATTTTATGAACTCTGAATTGCAATTTTTAATACTGTGCTTTGTGTTTTTAAACTCTGTCCTACATTTTGTAGTCTGTCTCCAGGTTGAGGACAGCTCTTTATGAGTGCACTTATCCAGACTAACAGTAATTATTAAATTATTATTTTTTCAATGCACATATTCTTATGCTTCATGTATTTTGTGGGTGGAGCTGCAAGAGGCACAACCACTGTGACGTCACCAGCTGCTGAGTCCTCCTTTATACTATATAGAGGGAAGGTAAAGGGGCACTCAGCAGAGAACTGGTTTCCTTTTGCTGTTTGGAATTGCTTTTGTGAGTATCTTCCTGGATTTTCTGAACATTTTGCCCTGGACTACAGAATAATGTATCAGGACTTATTTGCTTCAAGAATGTCTTCAGGCAATATCCTTTTGTCTGTTTTTACTCTTTTAAGCTTATCCTAGTATTTTTCTTATTTTGTTTAATACTTACTTTATATACAAACATCCTTTGTTTGCAACATATAAGCTGGAAGTCTCTGGCAGTTCTTCACTCTTGAGGGAGCTTTTTAAGTTATTGGAGCAATTAAGAGCTTTTTCCCTGTAAGGTCTGCCAGGCCAAGGATCTGGCATCTAGAGTGGGGACTAAGCCCAGAAGGCTGAAAGCTTCCTGGCCAGTAAAGCTTGTCTTGAGGGGCCTCAGTACTTCATAGCACAGCAGTGACCGGTCACAGGTGTAGCAAGTGGAAACACCATATAAAGTTCGACACACAATAGTAGTGTCCAAACAAATAAATCACAAAATGGCTTCAACAAAAGAACAATAAAAATAATAAACTTAATTGAAATAAAGAGAAAAACAACTAGACAATAACTTTATTTCCTAGGGACATAAATGTCTTCTTAATCTTTCTGCTTTCTGCTGGTTTTCACCAGATATTTTCAAATGAGTACAAGATAGTTTCAAGTGCACACCAGATAGTTTCAGAATCCAGACAAGCTTTGGTGTTCTTAGTAGTGTATGGCTATGCATTGTCTTGCAGCAAAAGGACTCCCTGAGACAGCAGTCCCCGCCTCTTGGATCTAATAGCAGGCTTCACATTGGTCTCCAGCAAGTCACAGTAACTTGCACTAGTGACTGTAGTACCCCTCGGCATGTAGTGTTCAACAATAACTCAGGTGCATGAGTGGTTACGAGGACAAGACAAAACCTTTTATTCTGCTGGAATCCAAGCACTTCCAGGCAGGTGGCACAACTGCATTGAGAAGGATGGAGACTACATTGAGAAATGACATTATCAGTTTTGTTAAGGTTTGTTCCATTTTCTAATAAATCCCATTTTCTAACTTTAGCTTGAGTTCCCCATGTACTTTTATCCAGAAAGCATCCATCAAACATGGCATTGTCCTTTAGATCAGTGAACAAAGAGATGAAGAATTCCATTGACTACCTCCTTAGAAGTCCTCACCAACTTTCTATTTGTTGATTGGCAGTGCTGGCTTCATCCAAGCAGCTGTCTATGGTGCTTCGTACTGTATATTTGTACCTTTGAAAATCTCTAATGTAAACATTTTCAGTACCCAGATCTCCTCTGGCTATTTTATGACAACCTCTGAGTCTTTCTACAGACTCCACAAAGTAGCCTCCCACAATTTTTGGATTACTGCTTGTAGTAAATGTATTTAACCAAATAATATTTCTGATAAACCCATCAATACAAACATTTATACAAATATCAAATGGCTTAAGTTTGTCATAAGAATCAAAATGCCATATATTGTTTGGTCCCCTTGCAAAATAGTTATGCTGATGGAGTCTTTTGGCTTTTCTAAAACAAACTCCTCTTGGATCTAGAGCCTTCAATATCAGACGAACAACTTCCTTCTTCACATGCAAACCACTTTTTTGACATTTTGTGTGCATCCATTGGTAGCCATGAAGCTGACCTGAGCTTTGCAATTGTTGCTGTATAACAACAACAACAACAACAACATTTATTTATATAGCACATTTTCATACAAACAGTAGCTCAAAGTGCTTTACATAATAAAGAATAGAAAAATAAAAGACACAATAAGAAAACAAAATAAATCAGCATTAATTAACATCGAATAAGAGTAAGGTCCAATGGCCAGGGGGGACAGAAAAAACAAAAAAAAAACTCCAGACGACTGGAGAAAAAAAAATAACATCTGTAGGGATTCCAGACCATGAGACCGCCCAGTCCCCTCTGGGCATTCTACCTAACATAAATGAAAACAGTCCTCTTTGGATTTAGGGTTCTCATGGAAAGGCTTGATGATGATGGTCACGTAGAATTCTGCCTTTTAATCCATCCATCATTGTTGGAGCATCATGAAGCTTTGAGTAGGTGGAGGTGGCGCAGGCCACCACCACAAAGAAACCGGAAAAAGAAACAGAAAAGAGAGTAGGGGTCAGTACGGATTGTAGAGCTACCCTGAATAGTTATTATGAGGAAATTGAACATATAGAGTATCAGGATTAAGTTAAATTAAGTTAAATTGAAGTTATAGAAAGGCCATGTTAAAGTAATATGTTTTCAGCAGTGTTTTAAAGTGCTCTACTGTATCAGCTTGACGAATTCCTATTGGCAGGCTATTCCAGATTTTAGGTGCATAGCAGCAGAAGGCCACCTCACCACTTCTTTTAAGTTTTGTTCTTGGAATTCTAAGGAGATACTCATTTGAGGATCTGAGGTTACGATTTGGAATATAGGGTGCCAGACATTCCGATATATAAGAAGGGGCGAGATTATTTAAGGCTTTATAAACCATAAGCAGAATTTTAAAGTCAATCCTAAATGACACAGGTAACCAGTGTAGTGACATCAGAACTGGAGAAATGTGTTCGGATTTTCTTTTCCTAGTTAGGATTCTAGCAGCTGCATTCTGCACTAGTTGCAAACGATTTATGTCTTTCTTGGGTAGTCCTGAGAGGAGTGCATTACAGTAATCTAGTCGACTGAAAACAAACGCGTGAACTAATTTCTCAGCATCTTTCAGTGGTATAAAAGGTCTAACTTTACTTATGTTTCTTAAGTGAAAAAATGCTGTCCTAGTGATCTGATTAATATGCGATTTAAAATTCAGATTACAGTCAACAATTACCCCTAAACTTTTTACCTCCGTCTTGACTTTTAATCCTAATGTATCCAGTTTATTTCTAATAGCCTCATTGTATCCATTATTGCTAATCACTAAGATTTCAGTTTTCTCTTTATTTAACTTGAGAAAGTTACTATTCATCCATTCTGAGATACAAGTCAGACATTGTGTTAGTGAATCAATAGAATCGGGGTCATCAGGTGCTACTGATAAATACAGCTGTGTGTCATCAGCATAGCTGTGGTAGCTCACGTTGTGCCCTGAGATAATCTGACCTAACGGAAGCATGTAGATTGAGAATAACAGCGGACCCAGGATAGAGCCTTGTGGAACACCATATCGGATATCATGTGTCTTTGAGATGTGATTACCACAACTAACAAAAAATTTTCTCCCTGTCAGGTAGGATTCAAACCAATTTAAGACACTGCCAGAGAGGCCCACCCATTGACTAAGGCGATTTCTAAGAATATTATGATCAATAGTGTCAAATGCAGCACTCAGATCTAAGAGGATGAGAACAGATATATAGCCTCTGTCTGCGTTCACTCGCAAATCATTTACTATTTTAACGAGTGCAGTTTCTGTGCTGTGATTTATTCTAAAACCCGACTGAAATTTATCAAGACAATAATTTCCTCAATGTTGCTATAGACATTATTACATTAAAATACCATAGACCTTTAGACTTCAATATGTTTTAAATGTCTTTCAGTGAAAATGTATCCATGATGAACTGCAAGAACAAGTGCTATGTCTTTGTGTTTAAGACGAAGCTGAAAGTAGACTTCTAGAAAGTCTCCAATTTCCATTTTTCCTAATTGCATCTATGAAACAGATATAATATGCATCAGAAATTATGTATAGATATGGAGCCCCTTTTCAGTTATTGTGTGGTTGAAAGTATCTGGTGCACACCAGAATAATCCCCAGGAAAAATAATTAAATAATGTCCCCTCTGGGCCCCGTACATTTCCATAGTACTGTGTAAAATATAATAAAAATGCAAAAAAGGAGAGAAACAAAGATTGGCCTAAACATCATTTTCAGTTTAAATGAAATTAACAAAACCTGTTTTGAAAATATGTTAATTAATGCAGAAAATCAAGGAGTCTTATGGTATGTCAATATTAATAGAATTATATAATTAAATAATGGGTGTCATTGCCTATTGGATCAAGCATCCCGAATTGCCAGGCTTGGTCATTGATGAATGGGAGGCATCTAAGTTAGAACACAGAGGCAACCGACCTCTTCTGACCAACATTCTGTCACTAGATAAAAGACTAGATGGCATACGGACAAGAATGGCTGCATAAAGAGACACCAGAAGCTGCTTGTTTTTTCTTTCATGGGAATCAAACTGAACTTTCAGGTAAAAGCAAATGTATTTTATGGTAAACATAACATGGTGCACACATATTAACATTGTCTCTAAAAATTGGTCACCTGATCTGGAAGACTTATTAATCCAAAAGCAGCCCATTTTATCTTCTCAGAGAGGTCTCTCATATTTTTCTCGTTGCTCTTTATAATCCTCCACAAGTCAACACGAATAATGTATAACAGAATCTGAACATTCAACAAATGAGCGGGTTATTTATACTTACTGGAGACTTCAACAGAACAAATTTAAGGAATGTTTTCCCTAAATATAACTAAAATATCTGTATCACTGCTACACTCCAATCAAAGATGGGTACCGTCTGCTACTGCATCCCTATTTCGGAAGGTCTGATCACCTGCCAGTGCTTCTGCTATCGGCTTACAAACAGAGACTGAGGCATGAGCAGCTGGCAAGAAAAGTAGTGGTGGAATAAAGAAGCATAGGATCAACTGGAACATGTTTAGAGACTCTGGATGAGTATAGAGACACCTTAACAGGATTCATCAAAAATGTGTGAATGACTGTGTGCATATAGGGTTGGGTCACCCTCAGGCAAACACTGTATATTACTGCCCAAAAATATCAAACATGAATTAATGAGTGTTGCAGGTAATGCCTTCACAGGCATGAGTCTATCATCAGACTGCAGAAAAATGGCCATGGTGAGAAGGAGGTGAGGTGGTAGGGGTTGGCTCACAAGCCCCAGGACCGGATGTGATGTAATATGCCCTCAAAATGTTGGTCACTAGATCTGCAGAGCGAAGAATGGGAGAAATGTTATAAGACAGTGCCAATCCCTGGATCGGGGTGGAATTACAAGTTGACAACCCCTGAAGTTGCAACCCAGGCACACGTGTGTGATAATATACTGTATACCACTGTACTATATTGCATACAATTGTATAAGTTTTCTTTATTAATTTATTTTTGCACTTTATTTTGCTTATGGAGGAATGAAACTATGAATTTAATTGTACTATGTACACTACACACTATGTAAGCATGACAATAAACTTAACATTATTTAGACACTCCAGACTTCCTCTCGCATGCAAGTTACATTAATTTTCAAGTTTAAATTTGCTCCGTGACACTGTGGGTCTGTGAGTGGAACTTGCGATGAACTCCCATCTTGTCCAGGGCTGTTCCATGCCTTGTGCCTAGTGCTTCAGGAAGAGGTGTGAACCCCATGTGATTGTGAATTTGAGTAAGCAGGTTTGTTGCAGCAAGTTATAAATGTTCATGCCATTGAACAAGTAAGATACCACTGCATGACTGTGCCTCAATGAAAACATTCACATGAAGCGTTTAATCACCAAGATTAACTTTTTCTTTTCTTTTGCATTTTTTACTATTCTTTTAAATTTAATCTGCATTATCTAGTACTGTACATTGCATGGCACAAAAGTTTGCATATGCTTAGGATGATGCTAATGAAACAAAGGAACTGAAATATATATATAGTAATTTTATATTAACATTTATTAAGCTGGTCTCCCTTGCTCAGCTCCCTGCACAAACACATACCAGTATCAATCTGTTCACCTCTTATCAAGGTAGTGCATCCCTATTTAGGATTATGATCATTAACAGACTGCTCTATTCTACAGATGTGCACACATGCATATGCACATCTATCTCTCGCTCACACATACACAAGTGAACACATAAAGCGAGGTATAAATGAGAGGTGATTTAATCAGTCACTTGATAAACATTAACCCAAATCATTTGTCTATACTTGATTACATCTTGGTGAATGAAAGGCTTTGAACAAATTAGAACCAGCTGAAGTGTACAATCTCTGGTAGGTGCCTATCGTCTCACTAAACCTGTGCAGCAGCTGGCATAGTCTTGACTGATGACCTGGAATCATTCTGTAATTAGGCATAACTTAAAGGTTCTCACTTTAAAATTAATTTCAAGATGTTTGCATTTTGGATTACGTATGCTATTTGTTTTATTCAGAATAACCTGAAATAGAAAAATGGTCAGTCAGCCATATAATTAACATGAGTTTCGTCAGTCTAAAAAGATCTCCAATCTTACTGGAGCAAGGCTATATGCAGTGTGCTAGACAATAAAAAATAAGGTGCAAAGGATAAAAATTAAGATAAAAATCCCACAACCATGAAAATATATGCATGCACAATTCTACTCTTAACATATGTTAGACTGCTGGCCATTTAATGTGTTAAAGACACATAAATATATATTATAAAAATATATACATATTTTTATTCACTTATCTTGACCCTGTTTTGGATAAAGTGAGTTCTATTCTCAAATCCATTCCTTAAATAGAGTTAATTTCTCTTTAGGAACTGTAGCACACCCTTTTTGTAGTTGAAGGACTGCTGAAGCCCACTGAATTTAAGTGGAGACTACTAACTAAATGATTTTATCAATGCCAACCCCAAATCTGATCAACCACCCTTAGCAGTCCCCTAGAATAAAAACACACACACACACACCCTAAGGTAAAGAATGCAATTGCAAAATGAGTGAAAAAACGTTGAGCTGATTATATTAGAAAAGCAAACTGAAATCTGTAAAAAGCAAAATGACATAACTGCATGAAAATGACTGCGGTGACACCACAAGTCCAAAGCCACAAATAAAGGTAATGGTATGATATCTAATTGTAACTCTGAGTATCCACTTCCCAAAATCCTGGTCCTACTGGTTCCTTAATTGAGGTTAATATGCACACTCAGTTCAATTACAGATGTTCTGGGTTAACTCTCGATCCAGACACTGACCATCCTCTCTGACATGAGAGTTTACTCCTTTTAACTATCACATCTTTTTCTTTCATGTTCCTAGTGTTTAATTCTCCTATTTTCTGCGAACCACCAGCTAGGGGTTGGGTCATGTAAACTGACATGCAGAATCCCTATCATTTCAACATCACAAAGAGGGTTCAATTTTAAAAATAAGTCACTTTGCTCTATAAATTTAATGATATCTATAACTGAACAATATGACCATATTGATCTTGATATCTTCTCTGATGTAGAACTCCAATAAAGTTGAACAGTCTTCCTGAATGATTTTTGGGAGTGACAAATTCTTGTTTCATGGGTGTAATATGACTGTTGTCATGAATGTGTGTGTGTAGATTAAACGTCTCTTCTGAGTTATGTACTTCCACCCTGGCTCGAGAGAGGACACTAGTGTTAACCTTATCCTCTATTTCTTCCTCCACAATACTGAAGAGACGGCCAGTGAGGGCAACTGGCTCTTGCCCTTCCATTTTCCCTGCTACATACCCCGCAGTTTCCCAGAAGGAGGAGTCACTCGTTGCAAGAACACACCCCATGATGGAGATCCTTCCTGATATGACTTTACAAGGCTTGAAAGCCAAGAAAAATGTTCCTCAAAAGGACACTGCTTTTTCTTGTTTATTTAGTGCCACTGAGCATGTTTTTTGTTGGAGTTACATTTATTAAATGGGGATGACTGGGTTGGCACCACAGTATTTTCTCTTTTTGTGGACCTCCAGTTCTTCCAACATACATACTGTCCACTTGTATCCGCATCTAAACTATGGACTCTTCATTGTAATTATGGAGCACTTTCTCATGTAATATAATGCTTCCTCTAACTGCTGTTAAAAAATCTTACAGCGCTTAGTGATTTAGTGTTAGTCTACTACAATCATCTTCAAGCTGTTGTTGTTTGTCTGATTACAATGACTTCAGCAGCTTTCAAAAGCCACCTGACCATAACATTTATCCCGCTAACCACACATATTGCATAAACTGGTTCACCCTTATGCCAAACATTTTCTCTTTGTGAATGTGAAAGAAACATTGACCTGGACTAGAAATGAGTAAAGCAGTGGAAAGCTTTATTCTTAAAGAGGACACCAAAATCTGTAGCAATCTCCCACTATAGTTGAGTTTCCAATAGGACCCCTACATCTTAAGGGGAGATCACTAACAAAGGTTTTTTGGAAGGTAAACCCCTCTGCTTGCCTCCTGAGCAGCCCCAAAGAATATCAATTCCAAGAGTTTCCAAGAGTGTTCTAGCATCACGGGCTGTGGGTCATACAGTGCCTATCATGATGAGTTTGGCACCAAGCATACTTTTCAAAAAAAAGTTTCAGTTGTTGAAGATTTTCAAATTTCACATTTTGAATAATACATCTTGGAATTTTGGAATTTCACTTTCATCTGGTTCACTTGTATGAGGGTCATATCCACCTAAAAGCTTCACGTTGGTCACTTCTGAGACACAAACTGAATGTAAATGTTCCTTATTTGGTGACTTTTTTTGCCTTGGACCTGAGGTGCCAGCTTTCCTTTTTCCCCCTAACTATGGTCATTACCACCCCTTCTCTAATCCTGTGTTTTAAATGGGACAGTATTTACAGTATATCTTACAAATGTAATTTAAGCTACTAAAAACTTCACAAAGTCTGTTATGTGGCTTATGTTAAATCATTTGGAAAAAAAACTATTGAAATAAAACAAAAAGAAAAATAAATCTATGAGGATGTTTAATAATTAAAGTACGAGAAGAGAGAAAAAGCTGTGAAACCATTTCTTTATATTTTAATCACTTTTGAATGCCTAATGGTGGCTACTGAAATTAAACAGTCTTTTTTCAGATTTGTAATTAGATTGGCGCGTCTACTCATTTCATGCCTTTTGAATAATAAAAATTAGTCATTAGATGGGACAAACAGGATGATATTCATTTTCAGCATTATGATAGTGAAAAGGTATTTCAATTAATTACTTTGATTAAAGAGCCATTCGCTTTAATTGTACAAAAACTTTATCACAAAAATTAAGCAATTAAAAAACAGAATGATGAGCTTGTCAGTTTTATTTTTTCAAGGCAGGTAAGGATTTTGAAAAGTGAAAGTCATCCTGATAATAAAATTACTTACTCAAGAACTTCAAGCGGGTTTAAGCGATTTTAGTGAAAGAATATTCTATATCATAAAAAATGTATTTTTGCCCACGTCTACTTTACAAACCCATTCATTTTAATTCAGTGTTGCATGATGCCTATATGATGCCTATTTTTATTATACATTAGAGAAGAACTCTCTGCAAAGGCAACTGTAAGATAATTTAAGTTTTGAACCTGAACCCATAAGCTTTTTAATGATAACGACAGGCTCTCTCAGGCCTCCTGTACCAAGCCCAGTGAAAAAGCTTGTAATCTTTGCAAATAAATTGCTTGGCAATTTTATTTGCAATGATTTTAAGTAAATTAACTTATCCTCCAGTCTAATTTATTTAAAATTGTATTTGACCATAATGTGCAAAAAATATTGATTCATTGTGCTGTGAGCTATACATAAACATGTTAACTAAATATTTTTCAAATGTCAAAGATTTTAAAACAAATGTTTTTTATCCTTATCTTTTCTATCTTTTATCTTTTTAAACTCATTGTCTTACAGTATCACCACTTTCAAATGCCATGCAGTTATCTGAATTCTTACTTTCTTATCTTTTTCTTTAACATACTGTATATCTAGATAGGGGTTCACCTCCCTGCGGTATCCTAGAATGAAACAAGAGTTTCATGTTCTAAAATTTTCTTACACTCATTTTTTAATACAAAATTCAAAAGAGAAGTTTCATTAAAAGGAAGAACTCAAATACATCAAATAAACAAATTAACAAAGACCTGGGGGGTATTTTTCGTACGTGGATTACTCGTTTAGCTGGATGTAATTGTTGATGATTTGGCATGATCATGGATCTGTCGCTTTTTCAAAACTCTTGCTGGATGTGTTGTCATAGCAGCACATCCAAATCCTCAAACCTGCTCGGAGCAGGTTTGTTCTATGTAAACAAGGATTAGCTCACACACTTAATCAGTTTCCGTGCATGGAATTAATTCAGTCATGGCTTCGCCGTTCATGAATGAGCGAGCAATTGATATCAGTGCGCAAATTATAAGAAAAGAATTTCATATAGAGAGGGTTTTGCATGATCGGCAAGATCTATTATTGTTCCTTGAGGAAATTCTTTTTGAAAGATACCGCTTTAGCCAAGGGGAAATATTGTACCTCAAAAGATTTATTAGCACTTTATATTCAAAGTCAATCTATTACACCGCTGCATTTGAAAAACCGACTTATCCCGGATGAGTTTCACCGGCATTAACTCATCCAAAATGAGGCATCTGATCTCGGATGATTTAAGCGACGTACGGAAAATACCCCCCTGCTCTGCCTTCCCCATTGGGCTTGAATACATAGCCCCTGTCTAACAGATGGTTTGTTATGACCTAGAGATGTCCCAAGCATGATAGGCCCAAAAACACTCAAAAATACCAACTAGAGGGGAAAATACTGTCAAAAAGCCCGGCTACTCACACAAAAGGGCAATGTAGGCATAAAATAAAAATAATATTTATTTTGGAAAAATGCTAAGATGCACAAAACAAGCTTTGAAGGGCACAAAGACAAAGCCAGGGATGCCAGAAAAGGCTATGGTAATCCAAAGAAACAAGTCGCCATCACATATTTAGAATGCAAAGCCAAAAATAGAGCATAAGGTCAAAAATTCAGTAAATCACAAATAATCAAAGAGCTCTGAAAGTCACAGTAAAAATTCACCACACAAGTGTATTCAATGAACTGTAAGGGACTCCTTTGATGTGGATGGGAAGGTGGCCCTGCCTCTTGGGGGACCATCCACAACATGCACGGATCACAACAGATTACACATGAACATAAAGAAACAAAATAATCAGTATGGTTAACAGACTATGAACAACATAAACATACAAGCGTTTGATCCCCAGCCAGGGAGTGAACCCTGGCTGAAAATGACAGGGTCTGCTTACCAACAATTCAAGGCTGCAGTGGCACAAGCACCTACTACTCACCCCCAAACCCTCCTCTCTTTCTTTACTCTGGCCTCACTAATTCAAATACTCATTTCCCCCAATTAAGAACAGGAATGATGTTGCAATATTCAAGCTACTTTAAAATTACAGAATATCTGAACTCAGAACTCAAGACTATCTGTCATCTTGAACATGTTTTCCCAAAGTTACAGAACAGAAACCTAAACATATGAAGAATAAACATATACTTATGGTGAAGAGCAAGATAAACAACAAACCATCATACAGTACGTATTACACAAATCTGCAATAATATGTTCTGAGTTGAATCAACTGATTCTTAAAAAATATAGTTTGGCAAAATAATAGTCTCATTCCCAGGTAAAAGTGAAGAATGTTAAAACAAAACAAAGTGAAATAAATGAAGAGAGAAGGGTCAAATATTTTTAAGCAACCTATGCCGAAATGAAAGAAAAAATAATAGTCGATGGATGAGAATTCATGGACAGAATGTCAAAAACAGACTTGGGTGACCAGGATGTATATGATGACCTTTATTCTTTTACTCTTTATCACACATCACATGCTTCCAGTTGACTTTACCCAACAACAGTTGACATCTGAACCAATCAGAATGCACTAAACAGCACTGCCCATAATCCAAACAAAATGACACAATGGAAGAACATATTTAATTTTTAATTTAATGTAAAAAACCATCATTAATTAAAAAATAAATGTAACCACTAAACTTCTCGGCCTGTCAAACCACCAAAATTATGCCATGGTATTTTTTAAAGAATGACTATAAGAAATGAAAAACATATGTCAGATCATTATAGTCTCAATTATGTGGAGCCACAGGGGGGTGGGACCACCTAATGCTGTAGCAGGGAAACTGTCCAAGCAGTTCTTAGGGAGAAAGAGCCAATAACATCGCTGCCTTGTAACTGAGGGTATTTCCTGTCTTGTGGGTTGTGCTTTTCATTTTCATATTAAATTTCCTAGTTTTGATCCCTGCTAATTGTCAAGGTACTGTCTCTGCTTATTGTTTTTTGGATTTGTTCCCTTTTTTAGCAAAACTATTTTGTTTACTGTTTTGTATGGCCTGCCTTTGTTTTTGTCCAATCCTTTTTGAACTCATTTAATAAATATTTAAAAATTAATGGATTTTTTTTGCTTTTCAGTTTTTGATCCAGACCTATATTGCAGTGAAGGTATTGAGAAGCAGGCAGAATCGTATTGAAAAAAGGGAGAAATTCACAATGATAACCACACTTCCAAAGCACAAAAACAAAATCTTAGTCAAAATTTCAAAAAGCTAATTAGTATTTTCTCCCTAAATATGTCATGATTGTCTTTTGCTTTGAGAGCTATCTAGTTTTTGGATAAAGTATGTCAGGGTGTCAACATCTTAAAAAGGTGGAGAAAAAAAGACAACATTACGTGACCAGTGTTACAAAAACCAGAGACAGGAGTCATAAAGAGGTTTCGGGCAGCACCCCTATAATGTTCTCTGACTGCAAAAGGGTAAATTAATAGCACTGATATGCACAGATCGGAGTCCAAAACAGAACTGATGAGGTTAGTAGAATATGGCGGCTTTAAAGGGCAGAAAAGGAAGTGAAGTCATCAAGGGCAGAAGCAGAAGGGTCCTCTTCCATAGGCTCAGATCCGGATGTGACGATCAAAAGGGCCGGAACCAGAAGTCTCTTCATCCATGGGTGCAACACTGGAAGTGATATCAATCAATGTTCAGGAAGCAGAAGTGATGTCGTTCTGTCTGGAACCGGAAGTGACGTCATCGAGGTCAGGGCCAGGCGGAATTTCCTCTGAACAGACTGCAAGAAAGTGAGAAAAAAGTCAGCACACTCCGCCACCCCCTGGTCTGGCGTGCAGTTAATCTCATTTAGACCCTTAAGCTGCCTCCCATGCGCATGTGTGTGAAACCAGCAATGGGTCTAGCAACAGTATACATCATGGCTGTGGTCATGAAAAAATGATCACAAATTGGTGGTGACAAATAGAATACAAAAATTCATCAACAGGATGCTAACAACTAACAGAAAAAACTAAACATGAATATATAAAATAGATCAAAAATAATCAGCAAAAAGCCGTTATTCGTTTCTGTCAGTTGAATGAGACATTCTTCCACAACTCCAAACTCACTTATCTTTTTTTGAACATTATTGTAAAGAACTTTATGTATACAGGCAAGCACTATGGTGGCCATATCACCCTGAGGTTCAGGGGCCTGACCGTTTAGTCATCACATCATTCACTATTTTTTTTTATCAATAGGACAGAAAAACAGAACAGTTACCCAGGTTGCCTGTCTTTTATCTGTAACTGTCCCCTTGTGTTTTTGGAAGCATCCCATGTGAACATCTGATGGCACATTAAGGTTTTGCTTTTCAGTTACCAGTGAGTGCTACTTTTTGAAGTATGGATCCTATGGTCCATTCCCTATTGCGTTTCTGTACAAAAATATAAACAATAGAAAATTAGACCTACAGTATAGAACATTAGAGCAATTTAGACAAGAATAGGCCATTCAGCCCATAAAGCTCACCAGTCCTATCCACTTAAGTCTTCTAAAATTGAAATTGAAATTGTCCCTCTGCCTATATAACAGTGAATTTTCTGAAATCACTTAACTTCATGGTGTTCTTGAGAGCCAAATTAACATTAGGAAGGCAGAGATAACCCTGGTTTAGATAGTAGTCCATATTGGGGCTCACCTATGCACATACACTGAGCCTCACTCCCCCATGCAGGGATACATTAGAGTCTCCATTCAATCAAACGTGAATGTTTTGGGAAGTGGGAGGAAGTGGAGTCCATGAAAAATGAGCATAGTGACAGGGCCAGGGATCAAAGCCATTTTCATGAAAGTAGGAGGCAACAACTCTACCTACTGTGGCATTATGATGCCTATGGCTACATTTTAAAGCACCTAGTGTAACTTCTAAAAAAAAAGGTTTGAACTTATTTAACAATTTACAATGGTCTCACAAACAGGTGCCGCTTGTATTATTAATGATTTTTAGGCTCCTGTGGATGGTTAGAGCTTCAGTGTCCAGTAAATTTTGATGCTCTGTATATCTAATAGTAAATGCTCTACTAAATGCTATAGATAACTTGCAATACCTGAGGGTGCATTTATTTTCAGAAACACCAACACAATTTGTCTGATGGTACAGCTATTGCCTTTTCATAATCTAAGCCACCATCTTCTGAATTTAATCATGCCTAGCTTTTCCCAGTAAATAAATTGCTAATCAAGGAGATTAAATATATTTGATACTGTATGTGCAATGTGAATTAGTAAAGAACTGAAGAATCCAGACTGACCACAGCATTGTTCATCTAATTCTACTTTATAACCTGAAAATTGAAAATGAAACATGAAATAGCAAGGTTTAAAGTATAGTTTTACTGACTACATCCTTTGAGAGCTTTTCAGGGATGGCACATTGATAATAAAGTATCAGTGACAGTCAATCTAAACAAGTGGGCATTAATAGTCAAGAATACCACACATTCAATGAACAGAAAAGTTACGTTTATAAAATAAGGATAAGATGAAATGACAAGGAACAGAGAACCATGAAAAGATAACCAATGCATCTCTAGAACATAGATTCTTTGTGTAGAACTGGCAATTATAAAATATTTGAAACATCACCAAGAGCTTGAAATTGAAATTGAATGACTATGAAATTGAATGTCAGTGTCTCACAAACCTATTGTATCAAAAACAACCTGGTTTTCAAAAGAAAACCATAAGGTTTTACACAAGAATTTAATTTGTAGGCCATGTAAAGAAATCTTAAAAAGTGACAAAGTTCCTTAGTCCAAACCAAGGTCGCATGGTCCACTAACACACATAGAGGATAATGTTAAACACACTCATATATAGGTTGTGAGAGAAAAGCCAAAATACCAGAGACAAATTCACACAGATAGGCATGGGATTGGAAGCCATAATCGGTAGAATTGTGCAGCAGCCATCATGCCACTATGCTACTCATTGAGGGAGTTTAGTGTGAGTTCGTTTAACATTACTCCTGATGAAATTTTGTGAAAGAATTGTTCTTCAATTGTAATGCAGGTAGTAAAGGAGAAAGCAGATCCATTGGTTTGATTACAAGCATGACTGAAATAGAAAATAAATCAGCCGTCATTCTTGTAGACATTTACCTTTCACAAATGGTTAATTATGAAAGAAGTCAGGGTGAATAAAACATATTGTTTAGGCCACAATAATCTGTGGCCTCCAAAGACAGAATTTGTTGCTGCTTTTAAGCACCACCTGCTTAATCAAAAGTGTTTCAGTTAATACAAACCAGTATGTCCTTACGTTTTCTGATAGTGCAACATTAATTGCTCTACTGAGCATCGAGTCTCAAACTGTTGTAACACACATGCGCATGGGAGGCAGCTAAAGGGCTGGAAAGAGGGTAATTCCATGCTGGACCAGGGGGTGGCAGAGTGCACTAACCCTTTCTCTCTTTCTTCTGCAAATCAACTATGGGAAATTCTGCCTGTGCCTGATAACGACACTTCCATTTCTAGCCCTGATGATGTCACTTCCAGTTCTAGCCCTCATGACATCCCTTCCATTATCCGGCTTTAAAAACGCCGTTTTGTCTTTTACAAATCAGTTCAGTTGTGGACTGAACTCTGTAAAGAGATAGTTTTGATTTTTTTGCTTTGCTTATGGACATATCTTCAAGTATACGGGATGGCTACCCCAAACCTTTTTGTTGTGTCTTTCACATCATTTCACACTATTAACTGCTAACACACTGGCTGAATGCCTTAATTCCTGCCATAATGTTGAACGTAAAGTCTAAAAATAACAGGGGACTGTATTTATCTAGTGTATACTTAATGGTAGGCAGTTAATGTATCCATATATATTCAACAAACTCCACCAAAGAAACAATTTTCTGGAAAGAATTGGGTAATGTGGGGTGTACAGTCCAATACAACATACTGTTTCACCTGTGAAGTAAAAATTTTTATGCAGTTTTGATAACATTCTGATATATAGGGGATTGCTAAAATATCAGAAGCACCTAACAATACATACTGTAAGAAGTACAGCCACCCTTTGGTTTCAGAGCTATGTCAGTCTGTCTTGTAATACTACCATAGACGTCACAAGCTGTGTGTACTGGAATATTGTGCCATACTTCAAGAAGAAATCTGTTCAGGTCTTTCAGGGTTAAAGGAGACAAACATGTACTCCATACTCTGTTGCTTCAAAATTCATCATAAAGGTTTAGTGATGTGTAGATCAAATAATTGAGGAGGATGTGGAAGTCATTTGAGCCCATCTGATATTCATGATACCATTCTGTCAGTGTGTATAGGGCTATTGTCATCATGGAATAGAGGAGCAATGTGAGGGATCCGCGTTTGCTCCATGGGTGCCTCTGGTCCTGTAAAATGGACTCATATTCTTTGGCCCTGATTAAGCCATATGGAACATTCATTGACTCCCCCAGTATAGCCACCTATGCCATTACAGATCCCCCACCATATTTAGCATTTGTTTTTCTCCAAATGTAAATCAGTCTGGAAGTAGTGTGAAAAGGAACTCATCAGCCCATATTACTTTTTTCCACAGTTAAAGGGCCTACGGTGGAAGGAGTTATTATTATGCTCCATATACAGTATAAGTATTATTGGTTTGTCCTGTACCTTTTTGCTCAATATAGATTCCATAATTGCACATTTAGTATACATAAGTCATATTTTTAAAGGTTGGTGCACCTTTTACAAGAAAAGGTACCATGTTTTATTTCGTTGTTCATTCCATAGTATAAATATTCATGTATTTACAAGGTTCACTTTCAAAGATCCAATAGCGTGTTAAAGAACAGATGTATATAAGATAAAATTATACTGAAAATACTGGCTGTAGAGGAAACGCACATGTGTCAAGTCAAGTTGGGGAGCATGCACTGGTACAGTGTGTTGCTGCACCCACTACGCGACAAAACAACTCGGAATCCCGATTGGCAACCCCCCAGGCAGACCCAGTGCCTGCAGTCCAGTCCTACCCTTCAGAAATGACCCTCTGTCTGCCGCAGCCAGGTGTTATGTGGGTGACCCCTTGGCCTGGTCCAGCCACTCGGGTCCCCAACAATGAGGATCTTACAAGCTGGATCACCCTCTGGGAAATGCGCAGCATGACTGATGCTCCCTCACAATGCAGGAAATTTGGCTCATTCGGGACTCCATGAGCAACCGCTCATTCAACACAAAGTCAAACCAACAGTACCCAAGGATTTTCCAGAGAGACACAGTACCAAAGAAGTCCAGTCTTTGTCTCAGGGCACTGGATAACATCCATGTCTCGCAACCATATAGCAAGACAGGAAGCACCAGGACTCTAAAGACTTGGACCTTCGTCCTTTGCAATAAAAAATCGGGAGCACCACACACCCCTTTCCAGCGACCTCATGACCCCCATGCACTCCCAATCCATCTACTGACTTCATAGGAAGAGTCACCAGAGACATGAATGTCACAGCCAAGGTAAGTAAACCTCTCGACAAGGTCGACACTGTCTCCACAAACGTGTGTAAAATATTATTTTCATACTGGTCAAATGAAAGTTTATATTCTTCAGCCTTTTTCTAACTCTGTTGTCACCACTTTGTAAAAGCAATAACACTTTATTTAAACTTCTGCAACAATTCCTGCTTATAATCGCCTCCAGCAGAGTATGGACTCAGATGAGCCATTAATAACAGCTTTCAAGGGTTTGTGTTCCTTGGTTATACAGCTTTATATTTTGGCTTTGGAGAAAAGCAGTTTCCAAATGGCAGCCCTGCCAATAATTTTTGTGACGCTCAAGACATAAAGTTTTTGTTGAGACTGGGTCATAGAGGTGCAGATTCAATTCTGTGGTAATTTTTGAGGCTACACTTTAAAGCGAAGTATTTGTCTATGTCTGTCAGATAGATTCAACCTGTGATTAATGTTTTTCTTTGCTGATGTGCTTTGTTCATGTTTGGCATATGCTATCATTATTTTTGAGGCTATTCCTCTTGACATATGAAATCATTTTGTAGATTTTATAATACACCGGCAATCTGAGCATTGATTATCTGGCCTCTTTGAAATCCTGCTAGTTGCTTCATGTTACTTTGAAAACTCAAAGTAAAACTCAAATATCAAAATGCTAGTTGTCAGAACCTGGCACAGCACATGCTGCTAATTAGTAATCAACCTAATTTGACTAACCTTTGCAGCTGCATTTGTAATTATGATTTAGTTACTTCAAAGTTAAACTCCTTTTTCATGAGGTGTTTCCGTTAGTTTTTTTCATCTTCGGTAATATTATTTCAGTTTGAAGGCAGGCTAAAGAAAAAAAACCAAACATATTTAGACTTTTGAATATAGGATTCATAATTTTGATTAAGGGAGGTCCTCAAAGTTTCCCACCACCCAGCAACACTATTTTATAATATTACTTGAGACTTCTCACATCACTCCATGAACAGCACTAGCACCAGCTTAGATTTGTCTTAATAAGTGCTACACTGTGGCCATAATAGATTAATGAACTCATTCATCCAAAATTCAATTAAACTTCTCAATGAGCAGAGAAGTTCAATGTAATTGCAAACCTTTAGCACTTCTATTAAAAGTAATGGAAACAGACAGAAAACAGACTAGACATTAATGGTAGCTGCTAAAGTTTGTTATTGCGGTTTTCGTTTAGAACATTGGAGCCTGTTAAGACAATACTGCAAACAATAAAATATAATCTATCTATCTATCTATCTATCTATCTATCTATCTATCTATCTATC